>CM053028.1:355068301-355668301 GCA_028564925.1 Lithobates sylvaticus | reverse complement strand
TGCTCCTTTATTACAGCAAATGTTTGCCCTGTTCCCCTTGATATGCATCAGATTATCTCAATTACCACCTAGCCTGTATACATGTATTGGCCATAAATGAAAAATACAAATAAATTGTGGGCGCTAGGTACCCCTAAACACTATTGGAATGCGATATCCCTTACTGTTTATAGTTCAATCTCTTATATAACACCTCAAATTGTGCTCATACGTACATAAGGTCCCTAAATCATATATTAGTAAAAGTCCACTAATTTGCTCAGTGATATAGTGTTTTTTTATTATGTGACAATATATGCAGATCCAATATGGTGCTCTGTGATTTGTTCCAATAATGCTCCAATCATGCATTGAAAGTGCTTTGTGCTGTAAATCTTAATGATCCTCTCCACCACTGCACACACCAACACTCACCAGACTCAAAGACCCGAGGTTTTGTGGGTCAGCTTGCGCTCAGTTATACTCCCCATCAGCTGGGTTGTTGAATCCCCTCTCCTCTCCTACTCTCCTAGAATCCAGTATTCAGTAAGGGGAAAAAGTATTCGATCCCCTGATGATTTTGTGCATTTGCCCACTGACAAAGAAATGATTAGTCTATAATTGTAAAAAAAGAAAAAAAAAAACGTTCAAGCGCTCGTGTCCCCACAAGCTTGCACAGAAAAGAAAGCACATACGTAAGCAGCGCCTCCCGCATGGGGAATCAGCATGCGTTCCAACAGGCGGAAGCTGAGTCACCGGATGTGACGTAGGAAACCACGTAACCCGGCCCTACATGTTTCGATGTGATGGTGTCACCTGGAAGCTTGGCGTAACGCGTAGTTATGTGGTTTCCTACGTCACATCTGGTGATTCAGCTTCCTTGGTTTCCATAACAAACACCGATAAGATTGCTGGGTGCCGGTTCAGGCATTGAATCTTGTGAGTTTTATTCCTATTCTTGCCAATTTAAAAAAAATATATATATTATTAAAACGGACAGTAGGAGAGGAGAGGGGAGGGGATTCAACAACCCAGCTGACAGAGGAGTATATTGGAGCGCAAGATGACCCACAAAACCTCGGGTCTTTGAGTCTGGTGAGTGTCAGTGTGTGCAGTGGTGGAGAGGAGCACAAACAATTACAGCACAAAGCACTTTCAATGCATGATTGGAGCACTATTGGAACAAATCAGAGCACCATAGTGGATCTGCATATATTATCACATAAGGAGATATATCACTGAGCAAATTAGTGGATTTTTACTAACATATGATCTATGGACATGTGTACTTATGAGCACAATTTGAGGTGTTATTTAAGAGATTGAACTATAAAACAGTGAGGGATATCACATTCCAATAGTGTTTAGGGGGTACCTAGCGCCCACAATTTATCTTTATTTTTCATTTAGGTTGTGTTTTGTACACATAGAGGTGGCTAGCAGCAGGTGTACTCACACTATAAATTCACGCAAGGCGCAGCAAAACACATTTTTTACATTTATGTATTGGCGATAACCTTAAAGGGGTTGTAAACCCTCGTGTTTTTTCACCTTAATACATCCTATGCATTACGAAGAAAAAACACCTGGCAGTGACCGGCCCCCCTGCCCCCCCCCCCCCCCGTTTTACTTACCTGAGCCATGGAACTTCATCCAGCGGGGACGTGCTCTTCCTCTGCCTGGGGTTCTCGACTCTTGATTGGATAGATTGATAGCAGCGCAGCCATTGGCTCCCACTGCTGTCAATCAAATCCAATGACGCGGGCGCTGGGGGGCAGGACCGAGTCATACATTCGGGGGCTATGGATGCCGAATGATGGACTCGGGAGCGCACCTGCAATGTAACCCCCCGGGAGAGGGCTTCTCCTAGGGGGTTATCTGATGTGGGGAGGAGCCGCAGAGGGACCCCATTAGATGGTGTTTCGGGCCACTCTGTGCAAAACGAGCTACACAGTGGAGGTAAAACTTTTTTTAATTTTTTTTGATTTACTAAGCATTAAAACTTAGAAAATCTGAGCTTCTCCAAGCAGGATTTCCTCTTGATCCTCTAAGAAGTAACCCCAGGGTTGTAACCTAGGTAAGGCTTAGGGTTCCTTTTTCCCCTAAATTTGGTACATAAATAGTAATAAATCCTCAAAATGTTTTACTTTACACACTGAGCACAAGAAAATAAACATCCCCCAGTACTTTCACTGCTGCTGGCTTCTACTCTCTTAGTGCTGCTTCCCTAAACTACCAGTCTTCACAGTAATAAGTTAATAGTGGACAGCACAGTCTTGAGCCAGTCTATTAGCTTGGAGAAAGGAGTGGAAAGAAGCAAGGGAGTGCCTTGCCATCCTTGGCTATGGGGCTGTGTGTTTCGCACACAGTGTAGGGAGACACATCTCTAGTCCCTGCATGCAAGGTTGGCTCTTTAGCAGGGGTACCCAACCGGTGGCCCGCTGAGCCCTCTGATGTGGCCTGCAACCCCCTGCTCTGGGATGGCGGGTCAGCAAGACCAGAGCATCAGTGTTGTGGATGAAGCTGGTGGTAAAGGAAGCATGGGGCTGTGGAGTGAGCAGAGCAGCATAAGCTGATGCTTCCTCTATAGTGCCAGCTTCTGTTTTAGGTGGAGTGATACAGAATGCACTCCTCCTGGGACAGCAACATTTCTACACCCTTTTGCTTGTAGAAAAGGCAATTCCAGGAGATCAGAAAGTGAAGGATCTTTAAATTAAAGGTCAGTTTATGAAAATGACAATATGTACATAGCAATGGGGATATCTGTTCTGCAATTGTTACTATGCTGCTTTCAAAATGATCCACAGGTGCAGTGCACTGAGTGTTACTTGTGCTGAGCCATAGACTGGCTTATTACCTGCGGGTTTCGTGCGCTTTCTGAAAGCACACCTGAATACAGGGGTTTTGATGCGCTTTCATAAAAAGTGCACAACACCTGCAAGATATAATAGAAGTCTATGGTAAAGAGCATCTAACCTGCAAGAAAGCTGCAGGTGCACTGCGCTGCAACCATGGTGTGGGTAAACTGCAGCGCATGCAGTGTGAAAGCAACCTTATAGGGGGCTGAGGACAGTAAGAGCTTGTCTACATTTGTGATGTGGCAATAAACCGGAAAATCTCAGGTAGCAGTCATCGCACCACCATGTGGAACATGGGTAATATTAAAAGATAAAAAATTGCATAGTTACATGATTTTGCTCCCCTGTCAGCCAGCTCCACTGCAGGGGAGAGCAGGGAGCACCAACAACGGATATGCCAATAAAGTCTATTTGTAACGTCACACTCCCCCTGGGCATTACCAGCCGTTGTCAGAGTGCCCTCTCCTCTTTCCTGCAGGTAGATCACATGACTGTACCAGAGTGATCTGAAAATAGGTAAGTTTACAGATCTTTCTTACACCAGTCAGTAAGTATAGGGGTTAGGAGATGGAGGGAGACTGTTTTAAAAGTAGTTAGGTTTATCCTGGAATTCTACTTTAAGTGTATTCATACTTAGTACTGTGTAGGTGAGCATTTAAAGGCATTTTTTTACCCCTCGCAGAGAGATCACAGTGCCCGTTTCACAGTATCTTCATCTGTTTTTCTCCCTCTCCAGAAGGATAGCACCATCGTTATTTAGGCATCTAAGCAGCTAAAATGCTGGTTCAGATGACACAGCCATGTAAATCATGATGTCTGTTCAGTTCTGGTCTGTGTTCACAAATATGTAACACAGATCATCCCGATGTTTCAGCCCATCACATTGTGACTTGCCACAAAATTTCAAGACACATGTAGCACCCTCATCCTAGAATGGGGCTACAGGTAAATTTAGTTATGCTGGGTGGTAGTCAGCCTGGCTAATTTGTAGTGTTTAGTGGTTAACTGACTTCTGTTTAATTCCATTAAATTGTGGCTTCTCCCTTTTGTCAGTAGGTGGCACTGTTGTCTTTGACATTAGTATGATGAGCTACAGTATATGCAAGTAATTGATAAACATACTTGCTGCTATCCAAGCTGCTACCTCCTGTGCAATGCCTGGTGAGCTTTAAGAACACAGCACTCAGCCTATGAAGTCTCTGTAAACCTCCATGTAGTCCATGCAAAAAAGGAGAAAAGCTGGTGCCAAGAAAGTCAGCTAAAACATAAGTTTTATTATTGCATGTGAACAGCAGTCAAAAAGAAAGCCAACGTGTTCCGGCCGTCAGGCCTTAATCATGGCTCAACAAAATGCAGATACTATTCCATCCATTTTTGTACTGTTTTCATCCTCTTTGGATGCAGTATTTTATATCAAGACAATGCTACACACCAATCCTGGCCCTACAGACTGCTAACTGAATGCAGCTTAGAACAAAAGCAGCTAATGTGCACAATGTCCTTTCTGACATTATATAAAGAGTTCAGCTGGAAACTGTCATGAGTTTGTGTGACAGTACCTAAAAGCTGTACCCTGGCATTCCCGTAGCTAGTAATTTAGTGGGAGATTACTCAGAATTACATTACAGGCTCAATAGAACTGTTTAATGAGAACTAGATCCAAAAATAGTTAAATTAATTTGTCTTTGCATAAAATATAAAAGATAGCACACCCATACAATGCTCATCTAATAATGGCTTATTAAAACACACTATGCCTGCAAAAGGACAAGAAATTCAGTTGTCAAGACATTACTTACCACTAAAGCAATCTCTTGGGAACGCAATGAGAAATAGACATGTTAGAAGGAAACCGAACTTCATCCTATGAAAAAAAAAATAATAATATTTAGCCCAGTATTAAACAACTGTCTAACTGTATTTTTCGTTAGTCATGATTATGAGTATTTTGTTTTCATTATATTGTTATGTCCCTGTGGAAATGCATTAATGAATACATCAGTAAACAAAAAACCCATAAAATCTAGCTGTGTCACTTCGGGCCCATTTACACTTACAGTAGGGGTCGGAAGAAACAGGCAGTTGAAAAAGAATAAAAACAAACAAGAGTGGCAGGACTGCCTCCTGTGTGCCCGAGGATCAATTTACAGTAAAATTGCTTCTTAGCGCATTGGCCTGTGTAAACCAAAATGACTGTATGACAATATTGCTAGTCTAATTTTACACAAGGACAGAGCATTTTTAGAGCATAACAAAGTTATTTTTTTTTTCAAATTTGTTTTGGTGCTTAAAATGTATTGTACTAAAGCTGTTGCAATTTTTTGGTGGATTTCCATTTTTTTTTTTTTTATAGAAATGCAATTGGTCTTTGGATAATATATATATATATATATATATTTTATTTTTTTTTTATTATTGGCATCACATCTGTACACATATCATTACTGCAAGGACCTTCGTACCAAAGTGCTAGACTGTATACAGCTTCAAGCTTTGGCATTTAATACTGGAGAACAGACATATTTAGGATTCTGACACACAGCAGATGTTAATCATCCAATACCATCCAGTTTAACAAGTTCAGGTCACAAATCAGGTGCCTCTGGATTTCAAATGGCCTCAGAAGACATTTGTGTTACACCGGTATCAGAAGAAAAGTTCAGATGGTCAGGCTGCTAAATTCACCATTGACCTTTCATTATTCTTATCTGTCCAGAAACGTGATTGACTGTTTTAATATAGGCAATGCCATTTTTAATTGTATGCCCTTTTTCCCCTTCCATACTTGATTTGTGTCATATTTCAGACTATGATATTTTCTACAAACCTGCTCTGCAGACTATACTTGACTTAGAGTTTGTGTTTGTGATTTTGCAGCGGATGTCTTTGTGAAGCATTGTGGGGTATCAGAAAGGCATCCTTTGAATCGGATGGAGCAGTGTCTGTTGCTGTTTTTGTGTACACTGCATGCATATACAGTCTCAGCCCCCCCCCCCCCCCCCATCTTTAAAGTGGAACTTTTAACAGTGACTATTTTAAATCCTTATGCTGTTAGCATTAGTAAATAGAGAGAAGAGTATAATATATTTACTTGTTTTAACTATTTTTGATTTTTATTTTTTTTAACATTTCTTCAGTTAGCTCCTGGTCCCCATGTCTAGACAAATTATGTCATCCATCCCAGGAGTCCTCGGGCGGGGAGGAGGGGTTTTCTCAGCTAAGCACACCCTCCTGCATGCATAACTAATGGCAGAGGGATTCCAGGAAGTAAGTGTCACATGAATCATCTGCCCTTACTAAAGATGGCCCTGGCTAGAAATGCTAGGGGAGTGTTTTTCAAAGTGATTTCCCAGCAAAATAAAGCACGGGGACATGGATGGATGGGGGAGTTTGTTTTGAATATAAAAAATGAAATAGTATTTTTGGTTTGTGGTGCTCAGATTAAGTGTAGTTCCACCTTAAGATTTGGAGAATGGAGAGTGGTGTCAGGGTAATAAATCGCCAGTGTGTATGCAAACATGTTACATCACCAGTGGCTGCCCAGAAAAGGCAAAGAGAAGGTGGAAGGGATGGGAAGCACAAAACTGTCAGCAAGGGCAAAGGGCAAAGTGTGCATACATTATGGCAAAAGCTGCCCCTATAGTTCTGCTTTAAGATGTCCTCCCTATCCTTCCTTTTCTATATGGCAAGTTATTTAAAGCTGAACTCCAGCATAGGCAAATATTGGGGGTTATTTACGAAAGGCAAATTCACTTTGCACTACAAGTACACTTGGAAGTGCAGTCGCTGTTGATCCAAGGGGGACATGTA
This sequence comes from Lithobates sylvaticus, assembly GCA_028564925.1. Classification (NCBI taxonomy): domain Eukaryota; kingdom Metazoa; phylum Chordata; class Amphibia; order Anura; family Ranidae; genus Lithobates; species Lithobates sylvaticus. The sequence goes on along the minus strand of CM053028.1, from coordinate 355,661,654 downwards.
AGGAAAAGAAAAAACAGCATTTTAGCTTGCACAGGATTGGATGATAAAATAAGCAGAGCTTCCCCTCATTTCAGATCTTCCCCTCAGATTTACAGCAACTGCACTTCCAAGTGCACTTGTAGTGCAAACTGGATTTGCCTTTTCGTAAATAACCCCCATTGTCTCAATACAAATATTTTTTGTGTATTCCTATTTGACTCTTGGGGTACTGTGTTTATTTCTTCCAGATCTGTGCAGTAATCCACTGAAATGTTACCTCTGTGCAGGAGCTTACTATAATAAAGACCAATCCTTGCTGCTCTCCCTTCCTTTGTGCAAGGTGACTTGTCTCTGCTCCTTCTGTAATTTTCAGCAGGCAGCCTCCCACAGCTCTGCTCTCTGTACAGGCTATGTACACTATGGGTATGATGTCACTGTTACTTTTAAAAGTCATATCTGGGTTTGTAAAAGGTATACGTATTAAGGAATATATTTAATTAAAGTGATTTTAAAAATACTCACATATACCCAGTGAAGTAAACAGCCTCAGATGGTACACAGAGATGAAAAATACTTTTACATAACTTTTACTTGTTTATCTGCAGTCTTCTCTTCCCTACACTCCTTCAAATGAGCAGATCATGTTAAAAATCTTTCTTCATCTGTCAGCAGCTCAGAGAAGGGGGCGGAGAGACTGTAGTTACAGTGTGTGAGAGCTGATTGGTGGAAAGGCACACACCCCCCTCCACACCGCAGAAGAACTCTGTTCTGAATAAACAAGCTGTCTTCTGAGCTTTCCCTCAAATTTATCTCATGTGCCAGGAAAACTTCCCATTAGTGACTCATGCTGATAACAGAGGAACAAAGCACCAGAGAGAAACGACACTTAGAGCTTTGGAGAGAGAAGTAAACATGACTGTGTTTTGTGCCTGGAAGTCAGCTTTAACTGAAACAAATATGAGCATATGAGGTGTTGGGACATCTAATGTGTACGTGCCTTCCAGGTCAGTGACTCACTAAAAAATGAAAGAAGGGTATGCATAATAGCCTCAAAGTATGTACCTTTAAAAACAAGTTAGCAGCTTCCATATTATTGTCCTCAGAGATTCCCTTTAAGGGGATTTACAGCAGGGAATTAGCTCAGTAAATATGCATTTTATGGTGGTGACTCTTTGATCTATCAAGTCTTTTATGATCTGTGAAAACTCTGGAGTCCTGTAAAGAGGAGGAGGAGTCCTGATGTCCATCCTGTGGCTGTGTTATCTGCCCTGCATTGGAGGGATACCTTGATGCCTGGCCGTGCAGTCGGATCGTTCTGGTGGATTACTGGAGAAGGATTGAGCTCCCTGTGGGGCCTGACTTCATCAACTTTCTGGTAAGGGCATTTGATATCAGCATGTTGGTGTGGTGTGTGGGCTCACATGCTGAAGTTGGTGCAGGGGACCCTCCTTTCTTTTCCACTTGTCCTTTTGGGTTTCACACATCCATTTAAGCGTTGCATGTGAATTTTCTACTATGTCCAACTAGTAGCTGCATATAACATTAAAGTCTGAGAGTTCTTTCACGCCAGCTCAGTCCACTGGACTGGGGTAAACACATGCGCATTATTGCTTGTTACATAAGGGCAGCCATTTTTTTAGCAGAACGTCGCAAGGCACCTCAGTATGATGCCACATGTTTCACTGCAATGCAAGTACCATCTAGAATGAATGGCACTCTATTAGCTCACGTAACGCACATTTATATGCGTTGCAATAACACATACACTAACACTTACCACAATGCAGCGGCGTCAACAGACCCCAGTGTGCAGGGTGGATAAAAATCAAATGATTTTTTTTTTATAAAAAAAAAAAGATTTTTTTTATTTAAAATCATATTTTTTTTATTTAAATCTGATTTTTTATTTATTTTTTTTATCAAATTTATTTTAATAAAATGCTTTTAGAGTAGAAATCAATTTAACTGCTTGCCGACCGCCGGCTGTTAAATGACAGCCAGGCAGTGCAGCTCTCGTGGCGGGAGGGCGTCATATGACGTCCTCTCCTTGCCGGCCCTCCATGAAGCGCGCACATGCCGCTGAGTCACTGGGGACTCGATGCGCATGCCCGGCGGCCACGATGTTCGCCGGGCACCCGCGATTGCCTGGTAACACAGCAGGACCATGGATCTGTGTATGTAAACACACACATCCACGGTCCTGTCAGAGGAGAGGAGAATGATGGTGTGTTCTCAGTACAGAGAAACACTGATCGGTCTCCTCCCCTTGTGAATCCCCTCCCCCTACAGTTAGAATCACTCCCAGGGAACATATTAACCCCTTCAGCGCCCCCTAGTGTTAACCCCTTCCCTGCCAGTCACATTTATACAGTAATCAATGCATTTTTATTGCACGGATCACTGTATAAATGTCAATGGTCCCAAAAATGTGTCAAAAGTGTCCGATATGTCCGCCGCAATATCGCAGTCACGATAAAAAGATTGCCGCCATTACTAGTTAAAAAATAAATAATAATAAAAATGCAATAAATCTATCCTCTATTTTGTAGGCGCTATAACTTTTGCGCAAACCAATCAATATACGCTTATTGCATTTTTTTTCCTAAAAATATGTAGAAGAATACATATTGGCCTAAACTGAGGAAAACATTTTTTTTATTTTTAAATTGGATATTATAGCAAAAAGTAAAAAAAATATATATTTTTTTTCAAACTTGTCCCTCTTCTTTTGTTTATAGCGCAAAAAAATTAAAACCGCAGAGGTGATCAAATACCACCAAATGAAAGCTCTATTTGTGGGGACACAATTATAACAATTTCTTTTTTTCCACAAAATTTTATTGAGATTGAACAAAAATACAGGTAAAGGACATCGCATAAAGTATAATGCAGAAACTCGTCCATGACATTGAAAACAGGTTTAACAACATCAAAATCTGTATTGTAGTCAGGGTCATGGGTATTGTGTAGGAACACAGGGAATGTAACATGTGAAGAACATACATTAACAGAAACAGTGTACAGGATCTATAGTACTTTGTATCTCATGACGAGACCTCTTAGTATCAACAAGTTTGGCATAAGTAGCTTTACAGCCCTGTGGACCATTATCTACAGGTCCAAACACGGCCTGGTAGAAGACATGAACTTGACCGTAAGTTAAAGTTGAAAACATGGGTCTCTGGTGTCTTGTTAGAACATTTTGATCTAGGATATGACTCCTATGGGGAGGTGTTCGGTAAGAGGGAAGAGTAAAGAGAAGAGAAAAAAAAAAGGGGGGGGGGGGGAAGAAGGGGGGGGGGTTCAGGTAGGGGGGGGGGGGTAGAGAAGATAAGCGGGTGTTGGAATAAAGAGGTATATCTGGGACAGAAGATAGGGGGGGCGAGAAGGGGAGGGGGGTGTCCCTCCCCTCTCCTCCCCCGGCACACACAATATTTAAGCTAAAGGCCTGTCAGGTATTCGAGGGTGACGCATTATGTTGGGAAGTAGGATTTGTATCCATCTGTGGATTTAAAGTGGGTCCAGCATGCCCATGTCGAGGTGAATTTTTGAATGCGATCTTGTGAGGTAAAGATTAATTCTTCCAATTCTTCAATTTTTGCAACCCTGGTCAACCACTCCCTAATGGTTGGGCTGTGCGTCGAGCGCCAGTGTGTTGGAATGCAAAGTCTGGCTGCATTGACCATATGCATGGCCAGAGACTTATGGTAGGAGCGGTTGGACAGGGTTGTATTGTGCAGCAGGAATTGCGCCGGGGTGTAGTCTAAAGTGTATGTAGTTACGTTTTTTATCACCGAGTGCACTTCTGTCCAGAATGGTTGAATTACTGCGCATTCCCACCATATGTGTAACATGGAGCCACTAGCGTTGTTACATCTCCAGCATATGTTAGGGATTGCAGGAGAAAAGTGGTGTAGACGGGATGGTGTTCTGTACCATTTAGTAACGATTTTGTAACCGTTTTCTTGTATTGCAACGTTCATTGAGCCCTTGTGTGTGTTTGTGAGAACAGTTTCCCATTCGTCGTCTGTAAATGTCGTCTGGAGGTCTCTGTCCCAGGCTAAGCGTGCATTGTCAGTTTGTGGGGGGTGTTTCCTGTCTTGTAGCAGAGGGTAGATTGTTGATATCAGATGTCGTTGAGGCTCGGTTTGTGAATACAGTGTTTCGAACGGTGTGAGGTTTCTGGACCATATATCTGAGGAAACAGTCGTGGAGAAAAAGTGTCTCACTTGTCTGTACGTCCAAAAGGGGAATTCTTTCGCGTGGCATGTAGATGCTAGATTTTCGTATGAACGCGGTCGGCCCTTACTATAAAAGTGTTGCGCCAGGACTTCCTCGTGAGGCCATTCCCTTAGCAGGAAAGTATTTGTGTTGCCCGGGGTGAAGTCTGGGTTGCCCCTCAACGAGGTCAGTGGACCTGGTCTCGAGGAAATGTTATGATATTTCATTGCAGTATTTACAGCCGATAACGTTGGGTCAATGAGTGGATGTTGTTTGACTGAAACAGGCCAATGTTTCGGTGATATCCACGGGAGGATGTGAAGGGGTTTTTGCAGAAAGGAATTCTCCAAGCTAACCCAACATTTCCCTTGCTTGTGGGATTTCCAGTCAATCACCCTGGCAAGATGGCAGGCCAGGTAGTATTGGTACAGATCTGGCAGTGCAATTCCCCCCTTAGTTTTGGTGACAGTCAAGCGTGAGTATTTAATTCGTGGTGTGCCCCCCTTCCAGATAAATGCTGAACAGGCTTTCTTGTAGGATGCAAAAAAGGTCGGGGGTAAGTATATTGGGATAGTCTGCAGGAGGTAGAGGAGGCGAGGGAGAATTATCATTTTTATCAATGCTGAACGGCCGAACCAGGAGACATTGAGGTTAGCCCAATTCTTTAGGTCTGTTTGAATTTTGACCAGGGCTGTCAAAAAATTTAGATCGTACAGGGACGTAAGCCGTCTGGGAATTCGAATGCCAAGGTACGTTATGGCATCCGATTTCCACTGGAAAGGGTATGATTCTTGGCAGTGTACTACTTCTTGTGTTGGGAGGGAAATGTTCAGTGCATGAGACTTGGCAAAGTTAATTTTGAGGTTAGAGAGGGCGCCAAAATGGTGAATATCTTGCAGGAGGTTTGGAAGGGAAGTCCGAGGTGCTTGTAGTGTCAGAAGGATGTCGTCCGCGAACGCTGCTACCTTATACTCACTGTTCTTGACATTTAATCCTTGAATATCTGTATTTGCTCTTAGTCTATTTAGTAGCGGTTCCAACGTGAGGACGAAAATTAGGGGGGATAGTGGGCAACCCTGGCGTGTTTCATTGGTTATTGGGAAGGCGTTCGACAGGAGGCTGTTCGCTTTAACCCTCGCCGACGGATTTGTATAGAGAGCATTAATGTGTGCAAACATGCGTGGTAGGAGACCTATGCTTTTCAGCACCTCCCGCATGTAATCCCAGGCCACCCTGTCGAACGCCTTCTCAGCGTCAAGGGATAGAAGGAATCCTGTGGAACCAGACGAGGTCAGCCAGTGGTGCAGGTTTAGGGTGCGGATAGTGTTATCCCTGGCCTCCCTGCCCGGGATGAATCCTACCTGGTCTGGTGATATGAGGTTTGGTATAAGGGGTAGTAATCTGTTGTCAATAATTTTAGCATATACTTTAATATCTACATTAAGCAAGGATATAGGTCTATAGTTAGAGACTTGGGAGGGATCTTTGTCTGGCTTGGGTATGACCGCTACGTGTGCTTCCAACATACGTCCTGTAGAGGTGGATGGGTTTGAAGGGTATTAAAGGCTGCTAGCATTCTAGGTGATAGTTTTTCCGAGAAGGTTTTATAATATATTAGGGATAGGCCATCGGGGCCAGGGCATTTCCCTGCTTTCATTTGTTTAATCGCGTGGTTAAGTTCCTCACCAGACAATGGGCGTTCTAAGGTTTCGGCTTGTTGAGTAGATATAGGTTTAGGACAGTATTGGGTCAGGAAGTCTTTTATTCGGGAGGTGCGGTCCTCGGTGGCGGGCGAATTTGGCGCGGCTTGCGGTAAATTGTATAAGGTGGCATAGAATTTTTCAAATTGAGCGGTTATGTCTTCATTTTTAGATAAAATATTGCCTTGTGGAGTGCGGATGTGGTGGATTATGGAAGATGACTTAGTGGTTTGTATCGTACGCGCTAGCAGCCTCCCACTCTTGTTACCATGTTCATAGAACACTTTCTGCTGGAGAATGTACCTCCTTCTGGTGCGTTTCCCCAGTTCTTCCCGTAGTGTGGAGCGAGCAGATAAGAGGTCCTGTAAAGTAGTCTGTGAGGTCGAGAGTTTGTGTGCGATTTCAAGTCGGTTAATTGTCTGAATGAGAGAAGTAATCTGTGCCTGTTGTCTTTTCTTTGCAGTCGTGGCTAGGGCTATTAGTTTCCCTCTGATCACACACTTGTGTGCCTCCCATAACGTAATGGGAGAGATATCTGAGGTATCATTCTCCTGAAAGTATAAGTGAAGCCTGTCATTGATTTGTCTCAAAACTTCTGTATCTTTTAGGAGGGAGGGATTCAGTCTCCATGTTTTGGTCAATTGTTTAGTCTCCGGGAAGGTCAAGGTAATCGTGATAGGGTGGTGATCGGATAAAAACATTGGTTCAATGGAGGCCTGTGATAGCGACGATAAATCTGACTGGGATAGGAATATGTAATCAATCCTAGAATATTTCTGGTGTGGGAAGGAGAAAAAGGTGTAATCTTTAACCGTCGGGTGTAATGTGCGCCATGTATCATGTAGGGACAGGTGTTGCAATTGGAGTTTGATTTGTCTCAGAGCTCTGAATGGGAGGGTAGAGGTGCCTGTGGAGGAGTCCAGTAGTGGGTTTAATGGTGTGTTAAAGTCGCCTCCCAGTATTAATATGCCTTCCTGAAATGTGGTTAGGAGATCGCAGACTCTTCTGAGGAAGGTCACTTGGTGTTCGTTCGGACAGTATACGTTCGCTATGGTGATCGGTTTGCCTGCATATCTGCCTTTTAAGAAGACATATCTACCCTCTACATCAACGAGCGAATCAGTCAGTTGGAAATCTGCCCTTTGTGAGATCAAAATGGATACCCCTTTAGTTTTGGAAGTTGGATTGGTGGAGTGGATCGCTTGCCTATAAATGTGATTCGACAATCTAGGGACAGCCTTGGACTTAAAGTGCGTTTCTTGTAGTAGCAAAAAGTGCGCTTTGTGTTTGGTAAGTGCTGAGAGGATTTGTGATCTTTTTTCCGGGAGGTTTAGTCCTTTTACATTAAGTGACACGCACTTAAGTGTGAGTCTATCAGTAAATGATTTACTCTGCATGATCTGGTCGGTATGTATTGACACCGAGGGCCTCCCGAAGTCCTGCTGTGGGGTAGACTAACAGGGTGGAGTACTTATCGGGGTGTGCGTGCACAGGGGAGGAGAGAGGAACGAGTCTCGCTGCAAGAGGAGAAAAGGGGGAGAAGAGGCAAGGCTAGGGAAGGAAAAGTAAAGAAAAAAAAAATAAATAAATAAAATAAAAGGGGGGGGGGGGGGGGAGAAGGGAAGGGAGGGAGGAGGAAGAAGGGATTGAAGGGAAAGTAGGTGGTCACTCAGCAGACGTGCCTCAAAGCACGCACTAGAAGTCTACTGAGTATTATTGTCCGGAGGTGAACTAGGCGTGCCTATCCACCTAATGGGGGTGGTCCGGAAGGTAGCACAAGTCCGATTGGACTGCTATGAGGGGGTGGTGGTCTAGGGGGGAAATCAGTGGAGTCACACTGATATGGACGAGAAAAGAGCTATAATAGCGTCTAGGGACAATATGTGACATTAGACATTATGCATCTCGGAAAGAGGCAAAGAAATCATGGTCTAGAAAGTGTCATCATGGGAAACGTGAATGGAGCACGAAGTGGACTCTATGCTTCATAAGCTTTGTAGTGGTGGAGCGGGTACCTTTGCTAAATTTTACTAAAGATATTTGTGTACAAATTGATGTAGGAAGAAAACAAAACAAAAAAAAAGAGACATTTTTTTTTTATAAAAAGGGGGGGGGGGGGGGGTTATAGCTACACATATATATATATACGTGCGAGGAGGAGCAGCTTTGGGTTGATGACATACACTTGAACCAACTAAAGGGAGTTTCAGTATCTTTTCTTCCCCCCTCTTAGCCATAGCTCCTTTAATCCCAGGTCTGTCGTTCCCGCACCCAAACCACCCCTGGCCCCGAATCACACTGAACCACTGTGAGTTTGTAGCGACTTTAATGATCCTCACGTGTGTAAGTTAAGAAAGGTTATATAGTAGGTACTGGTGTATTGATTAAGAGTTTTTGACACAGTGTTCGTTTTGGGTCTGCAAATATCTAGTGAAAAGCAAGGGGGGAGGGCGGCCTGAGTGCAGTATCGGCAGGCAACAGTTATACAGGTGTCATGATGTGATCTCGGCATCAGCCCCAGCAGGGGGGGAGGGTTAACTCCCCATCCGCTGTGGCCGACCCGAGACGTGTGAATAGCAGGTACATACTAGAGAACTAGGCTAAGTTCAGAAAGAACACAAGTAAGCATAAGACATTAGGTATAGGTTGAAGTTCGCTCCAGAAAACCCTGTGGAATGTAAGCGTTAGTACCTTGGGTGAGACTTAGATGTTAAAGTCTTTGTACTGTTACCCGAGGGATGCTTGCTTCTTCCAGGAGCTGGTGTGCAAGTTGGCTTCTTTTGATCTTCGGTGTCGGTCTTCTGTTCTGACTTTTGGAGAACCGCTGGAGGTCTCGCGATCTCTGGAAGCTGTCCATAGCCTTGTGAACACACGGCCTTAGTGCAGGCGGACATGTTGACGTAGTGCTGGAAAAAAGGGGTATAAAAGAAAAAGAAGAGAGAAAAAAATAAAAATAAAAATAAAAAGAAGGGGGGGGGGGGGGGGTGAATTGGATTGTCAGTGGAATAGAGAGTTCCGCTTCAAAAACGAGCTTTGAGGTCCCATGACGATGAGGAGGAATGTGGTTTATGCATCTGGGTGATTTCGGCGCGGGGTGTCTGGAGGTCCAGGACTGCGTCTGGGTGGTTCTCTTCGGAAGGGTCGAGCTTCAGGAGACGTGGGGTCAAGTCGGCGTCTTCTAGAGCGGTGCCTTTGCGATTTGGGAGAGGAGTTATGTGAAACTTGCTGCCATGGCTCTGTAGGAAAATAGCTTGCGTACCATTCAGGAATATCCACTGGGGGGATATCAAGTTGTTCGCAAAACGTGTGCAGGTCCTCTGGTGTTCTGAGGAATGCCGTCCGGCCTCTGTTAGTTGCAGATAAGCAGAATGGGAATTTCCATCTGTACTGGATGTTGCGAGATCTCAATATATCCAGCAGAGGGCGCAGGGAGCGTCTGTTCTGCAAGGTAATTTGGGAAAGGTCTTGGAACAGTTTTATTTCCGTGCCATTGTAAAGGATATGGCCTCTATCTCTGGCTTTCCTTAGAATTTCTTCTTTGAGGGGAAAGTTGACTATACAGCAAATAATATCCCTGGGTGGTTCTGTGTCACGCGGGGGGGGTCTCAGGGCTCGGTGTATGCGTTCCATTTCTATGGGGGTATCAGCAGGGCGTCCCAGCAGATCATTAAAAATGGAGCAAACCGCTTGTGGCATCTCAGCTTGATCTATCCCCTCGGGCACACCTCTCACTCTCACATTGTGCCTGCGCCCCCTGTTATCTAAATCTTCTATGTGCCTGTGCAATTCAAACACTAGGGGTAGATGCTGGTCGTATGTTTGCTGTACTTGCCTGATGGCTGTGGCATGGATCCGGGAGTCCTCCTCTACAGCAGAGATGCGATGCGCCATTGTGTGGATCTCTTCTTTCAGGTCAGAGATTGCAGACATCATGGTGCTCTTGATGTCTATGGCGACCCTTTGGAGATCCCTCTGGAGGTCCAGGAGGCTGGGGTGCGGTGTGCCGTGGTCGTCTTCCTCCATCAGCGCGCCCGCTGTGTTTCTAGGCGAGTCCGGGGATGCGGCCTGTGTGTTACGCGCGGCCTGTGAGGCCTGCGCCGCCTCGTGCTGGGTGGTCTGGCGCGTCCGGAAAAGCTCCGGTATATTGCCGTTTAGCTGCCCGCCCGGCTCTCTTTGTGTGCGGGGGGTGGATGAGCTCCTGCTGGTCTTTCCCATCGCGTGTTGGTGTCACTCTAGGTCCCGTTCTGGGCTTCGTCTCGTCCGTGGTGTGCGGGAGCTCTTTAGCACGCCGCCATCTCGGGTCCCGTCCAGGCCACGCCCTACAATTATAACAATTTCATCTGGGTACAGTGTTGTATGACCGCGCAATTGTCATTCAAAATGTGACAGCGCTGAAAATGGCTTGGGCAGGAAGGGGGTGAAAATGCACTGTATTGAGGTGGTTAAAAATATTTTTCTATTTAAGATACATTAATCATTTAGTTTATGCAGCATGAAATGGAGCTTAGTTATGTAGCATGAGGCTGTATATTCTGCAAGATTTAAATTTTTGATACTCTGCAAGCTGAGATAACATGCACTGCATTGATGCATTGACACAATTTCACAGTAACCAAGATAAACCAAGTTCAGAAATATGCCTTGATCTCATTGTTTTGCAAATCTATGTGCACTACAAACTGCATGATTGAATCGCTTCTGATATCGCTGTTTTACTAATCGGACAGTTTATTATTCTAAATAGTAAACATTCATTTTAACCTAACACACCCAGTGTAAATAATAAAAAATAAATAAGTAAAAAGAAATGTGGGTTTGAGAACCAGAATTAGGGTTATTAGCAGGGGCTAATCCGAAGGTTAGCACTCCGTGCCATACATAGCCATCCAGCCTGAGGACACTCAAGAGTAGGTGTACCACCAGAAGACCCCCAAGGGCCTGATAGGAAAAGCTATTGAGGTTAACCTCTTAAATATTTAGTGCATTAAACCTAAACAAATCAGTAGTGCAGGTAAATTACAATACGGTGTGTCCATCAACTTGCATCTCACAACACCTTAGATAAAATTGGTACACTTGCCACACCAATAGTGAAAAAATGTATATCTAACTGTATAGTGAGTCCATCAATAAGCATATGAATAATTTAGGTGGAAAAAATGAAAAATAAAAATAAAAAACACGTGAAAAAATATATATATATATATATAAAAAGTCCTCCCGGGTTGGATGCTCCAAAAGGTATACAGAAAAGGGCAGGAAAAATAAAAAAGGTAAAAAGAGATAAAAATATACAAAGTTCAATAATCAGTGACTGTAGTGACTTCGCTGCTGCAGATAAGGTGACTTCGTGCTGCCCATATGGTCCCACACTCACCGGAAAATACCACCCCTGCAGGGGTAAAAGGCATAAATGGAGATCCGTCAGTGGTCCCTCTACCAGCACTGGGTCGATATCCCACTCCTCCGTTTCCACAGGAATAGTCTCAGGGTCTGGGTACTGCTATCCAGCGTCAGCACTCCATTATCCAGGAAATTCTGAAAAAATGTCCCTCCATGGCAAAAAGTAAGAAGAAAAATAGGGGACTCATAGCGCAATATGTAAAAACAAGTTCACTTTATTTAAATAAAACCAAAAAGTTGAATAAAAATATATATAGCAGAGTCCCGGCGGGCTTACATAAGGCTTAAAGCCTATTGCCCTCTAATACAAACAATGCGCAGTGGCCGCTCCGCAGCTTGCGTCCCAGCGGCGTTCCAAGCCTCCTGCGCTGACCGGAAGTGATGTAGGTACGCCTTACGCGTTTCGTCATGTGACTTTGTCAAAAGCGATCGCATCGCTTTTGACAAAGTCACATGACGAAATGCGTAAGGCGTACCTACATCACTTCCGGTCAGCGCAGGAGGCTTGGAACGCCACTGGGACGCCGCTGGGATGCAAGCTGCGGAGCGGCCACTGCGCATTGTTTGTATTAGAGGGCAATAGGCTTTAAGCCTTATGTAAGCCCGCCGGGACTCTGCTATATATATTTTTATTCAACTTTTTGGTTTTATTTAAATAAAGTGAACTTGTTTTTACATATTGCGCTATGAGTCCCCTATTTTTCTTCTTACTTTTTGCCATGGAGGGACATTTTTTCAGAATTTCCTGGATAATGGAGTGCCGACGCTGGATAGCAGTACCCAGACCCTGAGACTATTCCTGTGGAAACGGAGGAGTGGGATATCGACCCAGTGCTGGTAGAGGGACCACTGACGGATCTCCATTTATGCCTTTTACCCCTGCAGGGGTGGTATTTTCCGGTGAGTGTGGGACCATATGGGCAGCACGAAGTCACCTTATCTGCAGCAGCGAAGTCACTACAGTCACTTTGTATATTTTTATCTCTTTTTACCTTTTTTATTTTTCCTGCCCTTTTCTGTATACCTTTTGGAGCATCCAACCCGGGAGGACTTTTTATATATATATATATTTTTTTTTTTTTCACGTGTTTTTTATTTTTATTTTTCATTTTTTCCACCTAAATTATTCATATGCTTATTGATGGACTCACTATACAGTTAGATATACATTTTTTCACTATTGGTGTGGCAAGTGTACCAATTTTATCTAGGGTGTTGTGAGATGCAAGTTGATGGACACACCGTATTGTAATTTACCTGCACTACTGATTTGTTTAGGTTTAATGCACTAAATATTTAAGAGGTTAACCTCAATAGCTTTTCCTATCAGGCCCTTGGGGGTCTTCTGGTGGTACACCTACTCTTGAGTGTCCTCAGGCTGGATGGCTATGTATGGCACGGAGTGCTAACCTTCGGATTAGCCCCTGCTAATAACCCTAATTCTGGTTCTCAAACCCACATTTCTTTTTACTTATTTATTTTTTATTATTTACACTGGGTGTGTTAGGTTAGTGTGATCACACACACATTTTTTCTGCACTAGGGAGCGCCACTATCCCTTTATCACTCTTATTTAATCACTGGCTCCCTAGGGAGTCCACTCAGGGGAGGCTGCATACCTTATCTTTGTCCTAAGCGCGGACTATATATCCTATTTAAACATTCATTTTGTTTGCAAATATTAAAGATTCTAACTACCAACGAGAGAATTAGTCCTTACATTTAAAGAGCACCAGTCATTTCAGATCCATCATGGCAGCGCCTGTTAGCGGGCATCCACTCACCTACTGCCGCCATGTCCCTCACCTTGTTGCGACACTGCCGCATCACCAGCCATCCTATTAAAGTGAATGGGACTGTCAGTGAGTCAACAGCAGGTCAGAGGAGGAGCTGCTCCGGGACAGATGACAGTTGCTCCTTAAAAGTTAAGATTTAAAATCAAGTTTATTTCAATCAAGCCTTTTTACTAGTGATTTAAATCTTGATTTAAAATCGACTTGATTTAAAAATGTAATTCACCCTGCCGGTGTGTACTGCTTTCTGTTTATATTAACAACATTAATATTTCCAATGCCTATATAAACATTTGTGATATCCTATCCAATATCCATTCCTCAGAATATGATGCAAAAAATAAATAAATAAATAAAATGTTTTAAGGTGTATGCATCGTTCGAAAGCAGACAGCAGTTTTGATTTGCAGGATTCATCCTGCGCAGCTTTGTATAATTACATTCCATGCCCTGGAGTGTCAGGGCCAAATACCCATGAGAAACCACAAAGGATTCACACTAATTCCGGACCTAATATAGGTCACTACTTTTGGTTATAGAAAATAGGAGTGCACAAACATGTAGCGTTTCTCCATAGCCGCAGGATAGCAGTTAATGGAACCCTTATCAGTAAGATAGATGTCCTTTTACAGGGGATGCGAAATGACAAACTTGCCTTGGTTTGTTTATCTCCTAGTGCAGACTCTTTTCTATACCTGACAAAAAAACTAGCAATTCTTTTATGTTTCCTTCCGATTTGTTCAATAAATAGGAATACAATTCTGTACACAGTGAGTTTCTGAAATACCGTACTGTGGAATTTAGAGGTCCTGACATGAGAAAAAAAAAAAATAGTATTCTAAAAACGATAATGTGCAGTGATCTGTGTGTAAGGCAGATAACATTGCAGACACTGACTCCACCAAATTCAAGCTGCTATGTGCACCTTGTCAAAGCTGTATGCCAGCAGCCCATGTGATATGTGATGTAAACTATCCCATACTGTATGTGAGTCTCTGGGGTTTTAATATTCAAGATTTGCAGCCCCAGCTAATTTATGTGCAGATTAATTTGTTTTTAAACCATAATGCACTGCATGCCCATTGAACTGTAGCCAGCAGGCTTAGAAGGGCCAAAAAAAGGGGGCTTTTTGATAAGCCAGTCCCTTTACGTCTGGTTTCACACTGCTGCACTTTGGCCGTAGCACAGATTGCGCATTTCCATGCATTTTTTTTTTAATGCAGGACTTTTGGTGCACTTTCATAAAAACGCACAAAGTGTAGATTTGAGGGTATGCAAGACCTTGGATACCTTAAAGTAGACTGAGCTTTAAAAGCTTTAACATGCAAATGCAATTTTAAACGTTGTCTTTTTAAATATGCAGCTTTGACTAAAATAATACCTTGTGATCCTGTCACAATGGTTCTCGTTAGCACTTGCTGTTATAGTGTGGTCACTGTCTCCCAAGTGTGCTGCCATCCTGTCATATAAGGCCTTTGAGACCATAGAAGTGACACTGCTAACATACATTGTGCATGCATGGTGCACCTTTGTTGTAGTTTGTTTGTAGTAAAATAGTCCAGCACAATGATGTACAGCCAGGGCTTTTTTTCAGGGGGAACTTGGTGGAACTCAGTTCCACCACCTCTGGCTCAGACCCTTGGGGGGGCCTGCTCACCACAATAACTTGTAAACACAGAAGTCAGTTTCTGTGTTTACAAGTGACAGCTCTGCACTCCGTGTGTAACCCCGCTCAACTCTGCACTCTGTATGTGATACAATCCTGGTAACCCTCCTACTGTTCGTAAAACTTGACTGACCACACACACTATTTGATGCGATTTGGAAGGTGTGTGTGGGTGGAGGGGTTTTGGGGGGTCGTGGTTGAGTTCGAGCACCTATTGTTTGAGAAAAAAAGCCCTGTGTACAGCTGATGCTGAAGGGAGCGCATGAGAAAAGGAAGTTGTGCAGGACTGAAGGAGGGTCAAAAAAAGTGAAAACATTTGGGATGTATGGCACAAACTTTCCTTAACTCTTAACAGAGACAAGACCCTTTGATCTTCAGTATTTGTTCAGGAATCAAATTATGCTTTAGTTATACAATCTTTCCCCTACATTTCCACAACAAAACACAAATAAGGAGACATACGATAGGGCTCTTGTTTTTTGTGATGTTTTACTTTGTATTGTTTACTGCCATAACGCAGTACTGTAAACCTAGGTTCACATCTATGTGGGTACGGGACTGCGTGTAAATCCCATGTGTCATCCCCTCCATAGCAAAAAACTTGTTGCACACTCAGATAGTGGAAAACACAGTGTATTTTCCCATGTACAGAAACTCATAGGACCACGCGGTTTCTGTGCGGCTCCAATTTTAGAAAAGGTGGAGGGACCTTTTCCCTGTGTTTTTCACAAATGCAGCTGCCAGGAAACCACAACAGTGTGAACCTAACCCAAAGGACAATATTCTACATTTGTATGAATGCTCTTTCTATATATTTGTTATGTACCAAAAAACTGTTTAAACAATAATACAATTTAAAAAACGGTATTCTGAAAAAAACATGGCAATTTTACAGTATACAGTGCAGAGAATGAACACCTAAATGATTCAGAGAAGGATTGGGAGAAAGTGCTGTAGTCAGATGAGACAAAAATGTAGCTCTTTGGAAGTGATGCACTGGTATCGATGCCGATACTAGGCATTTTTGCGAGTATCGGTACTCACGAAAATACTCCGATATCAAAACCAGATACCGGAAGTGACGTCAGCTGGGGACGGGACCCCTCCTCCTCCACCCCTCCGACAGCGGGGTTCGGAGCAGTACCAATCCCGCCAGGATGGGGGGGAAAGGGGACGGGAAAATTCTCAGCCACTTACACAGGCATAGGAGCCGGCTCCCATCACGCTCAGCACTGACTGCGCATGGTGGTCAAGCAATACAAACATGCAGCAGCACAGTGGGAACAGTCTAACAGCGGGCCACACTGACACTCCTGCTCCCTCCCGGCTGTCTTCTGTCATTATACAGGTCAGCTGCGATCCTTTCCTGCCTCTGTAAACAAGAAAAGGGTGGGTGGTGTCATGACTCCTTCATTCCTGCACAGAGAGAGAGCTGGCTGCTAGGTTAGATGGCTGGCTGCTATCCAATGACAGAGAGTGGGCAAGTCCCCAAGGGCAGGGGGCTGCACAGCATCAGCAGGTGTCTTTCTATAGTGAGGCAGCTGTGGAATCATCCCTGCAAGCAGAACTGAGTAATGAGGGAAGCAACTGGAGCAAGTCCTGCAAATAGGTTAGTGTAGTATGTACAGTATAGTGTCAGCAGGGTACAGACTGGTCTTCTACACTAGCACCGTACATTATATATAGACCAGTCTGTCCACTGACACCATACTGTACATAATATACAGACCTGTACAACACGATACTATATGTTATACACACACCAGTCTCTATATAATGTACAGTACAGTGTACAGACTGGTCTGTACAGTATGGTGTCAATGTATAAGACTGATCTGTACCTAACGCCCTGTACTGCGCCCTCCTAACCCTCTGTGCTGTGCCCACCCTGTGCTGCCTGCTCCTTCCCACCACCAGCTGTCACGAGCCTTTTCCATCCCAACTCTCCCACCCCACAATCCCTATTTCACCCCACCCCCAACTACCCTGCCATCACTTACCCTTCTAAAGCCCTCCAGCAGTTCAAAAAAAATAAGTTTACTGACACTATTAGCACCTCTTCTCCAGAGTGAATAAGTGTAATCTCTGCAATCTTTCCTTATAGCACCCCCCTTATTAATTTTGATGATCTTGGCTGAACATTGCTCCAGTGCAGACATCTTTCCACAGGATCGATGACCAAAATTGAACTGCATAATAAAGCCAAACCAGCATTTTGTAAAGAGACAGAATTACAGATGTATTCCATAAATATATGTCCTTTTAAATACAAGATAGTATTCTTCTAGCTCTGTTGGCTGCATATTGGCTGTGATCCACCTTTATGAGGTACAGTATCAAAATGATACAGCAAAATCCAGATATACTGCCTCCAGTTTAGAGCTCTAGTCATTTCAACTAACCTCTCATCCCTGTAACGTACGTCAAATGTAATTACGCTATGCTCACGATTACTCAACTTATTACCCAATAAGGTGACCGATTACCCTGCGATAAGTTCAAGAAGAGACAAGCCTTTGTTATATGCACAGTTCAGTTTATCCAATCAATAAGGATAATTGAAGCTGCCCATAATAACATTGCCCAGCCCCCCCCCCCCCCCATTTCATTCTTTGAAAGGAGCTGAGACTTCCTCATCCTTTCTGTTAGTGGACACTCAAATCAGCCTTAATGACTCTGCGCCTTCACAGCTCTCAAATTCACTTTACCGTTGTTGACATGCAGATATACCACTCTACTTTTTCTACCAATCCTGTTCTCCGAAATAGAGTACTGTTTACCCCCATGGATATTAGCAGCCCTATCATGTGAGCTGTCCAACTGGGTTTTCAATACTCCCATGAAGTCAAAATCTTGCTGAAAAAAATGAAATTTTATCTTTTCCATTTTATTTACATTTGTTGCATTTGTGTAAATGTCTATTCATTTTGTAGTAGTGTTTAGTATATTATTCTTGCTCTTCGTTCTTGAGTTACAATCCGATTCTGAAGCACCTCCTGTATTGGACTTTGATAATGCAATGTCCCTGCTATTTCCCACACTTTTCCACTATTGCACCAATCTTTGTATCCAAGGGTCACTTTGAGCCATGGTCTCTATATAGTATATTTTTTTCCGATCCCACCCCACTCTCCAAATTTAAAAGCTCCTCCAACCTTCTAACCATTGTATCCCCCAAACAGAGCTACACATTCCCCATGTATTGTATATGCAGTCCATCCCTATATTAGAGACAGTAGCTGACCAAAAAAATAGCTCAGTTCTCCAGCAACCCCAAACCCTCCTTCTTACACCAGTTTTCAGCCATGTGTTAGGCTCCCTAATATCCTGATGCCTTTATGGTATGGCTCAGGGAGTATCTCCGAAAATAGTAGGTCCTTTTCTTAGAACCTTAGTCCGTGAAATCATTTCCATCTTCCTCTAAACTTGTAATTTGTGCCAATTGTCCTCTCAGCCCCACCCAACAATCTGTCAAGCCCATTCTCAATGTGTCTAACCCAAGGAACCAATAAACAGCGGACTGTTCAGCAATCAAAGTTCTGGTGACCGATTACCTTGTCTATCTAATAATGGAGTCCTCTACCACCAATATCTCTCTCTCTCTTACCTATACACATCTTTACTGAAGCAATAGTTTCCCTGGATGCCAGAGGAGGTATTCTTCTCAAGCAATGCTACTACTGAATGGATATCCCCAATATTCTCCAACCAGGCATATTTATTGGGATGTATTGACTCAGGACTAACCTCTCTAACACTTCTCCTTCCACCCTGTCTTTTTATTGAAATCCAGCTACCTGCCTCTGGTCTCTGCAGGCACCTGATGGGTAAAGTTCTTTCCAGATTCTTAATGCTCAGCAGTGTTGCTAGCTGATTCTTTAGATCCAAAAATGTGGTTTACAAAAAACTTGCTTACATAGTGCACAACAGTATTCACCCATTATTGGTTGTAAAGGGAGTACATACATTGAACAGAGTCTGCACTGAGCACTTTTTTAGAGCAATTTTAGAGCACTGCCACAATTTACAATACTGGTCTGTTACACACCTTAATCTTTATCTGTTCTGCTACTCCTTATACTCCTTACTATGCAATTATCACAACAATGTACTTTACACAGCAAACCTCACAAGTGCAGAACCTTGCTTACACTGCTGCCCAATCCAAAGCCTACAGACTCCAATTCTCTCTGACAGGAGGCAGAAAATGTATCAAACTTAGCCTATGTTCACAAATATGGGATCCGTAAACCGGAGCAATTTCGTCTCTCCCACTGCCCTGTGTGAACCGCTGCGGGTGTCTATACAATGTTAATGACACCCCCAGATCGGTTCACAGATCGCAGTGTGAACTGTGGATTCCGACAGGAATCGGATTGCATGGGTGAGAACTCCCATGTGGTTCGATTCCAGTGCAGGAAAAAAAAAAAGTCCCTGCACCATTTTTTCTGCCAATGCAAGTTCAGCCATACAACTGTATGGCTGAACTCGCACTGCACAGACATCGCATGTGATTGGTGAATCATATGCGATGTCTGAGATCTCACAAGTGTGAACCTGAGCTTAATGGCATCCAATTTTAGATCTACTTATAGTTTATAATTGGAAGTATTTCAGATACAAAGTTTTTCTTTAATATTCTCATTACAGGGTATATATTCACATAAATATATACTCTGAATGTATTCAACAGAGAAGCCCTGTGGTCCGAAGAAAATAAAATTCATACAAAAATGAAATCAAGCATAAGGATCACAGAGAGTATTAGCTGTAAATGAACAGAGTAAACGCACATCACAATTTTCATCCAACAGAGCTGAATTACAAGGTGCAGAAAAGGGTGAAATGGATCGGCAAAGGAGAACACAGTAAATAAGAAATTGAACAGATAAAGCGTTCAAATATGCAAATTAAGGTCCTAGTCACATTCATCACAAAAGCCTATTTGGAGATAAGTGTTGTGTATTTTGCCTGTCATACAGAATTACAGATTAATTAAAGGTTCTCAAACCTCCTAAATCTAACATATCATCAATGACACAGCTACCGGGCCAATACCACACAACTACAAATCTGACTTTTTATCACAGAGGTATAAATTTATCATTTCCTTTCTATCTACTGGAAGAGGAAGTAGAAGTTTATATATTCCAGCCCTAAAGCTCCTCAGTGTTTTCTAATGATCAATACATAAATCTAACCAAACATCTCTAAAATGCATCATAGGGAGAAGTTATCACTTCTCTATCATTTCAGTGTCACTATGGGAGATTTTAATTTTTATTAATAATGTTTAGGACTAGAAAAAAAAACGTAAAAAAATATTTTTTATTTGAGTTAACAAAACATCTAATAAATGTATATGATTATCTCTTATTTACGATTCCCATCCTGAAGTTGGTGCTCTGGGCACTTTTTGACTTGTTTAAAAGTATCATCCTAAAGAAAACTCAGCTTTCAGATATTTATTTCCTGTTAAGTAATTGTATGTAACAAAGTGTACATATAGTTATTTATTACTTCTCAGAGTATGCCCAACAATACTTCATCTTACTCTCTCCACAAAAGGTAGGTAAGATTCTTCTTTAACCACTTCAGCCCCGGAAGAATTTACCCCCTTCCTGACCAGGCCATTTTTTGGTGATACGCGCTGCGTTGCTTTAACCACTTAAGCCCGGACCATTTGGATGGCCAAAGACAAGAGAACTTTTTGCGATTTGCCACTGCGTCGCTTTAACTGAAAATTGCGCAGTTGTGCTACGCTGTACCCAAATTTAATTTACGTCCTACTTTTCCCACAAATGGAGCTTTCTTTTGGTGGTATTTGATCACCTCTGCGTTTTTTATTTTTTGCGCTATAAACAAAAGAAGAGCGACAATTTTGAAAAAAAACACAATGGGGGTTATTTACGAAAGGGAAATCCACTTTGCACTGTCGCTTTTCGTCAGACAAAAGCTGGATGTGCAGACTTTAAAGTTTTTATCGGATGTGAACGTGTCCGATTTTCATTTTATTAGTACGGTCTTCATACAAAAAAAATTGAGTAAGACTACGCATGCTCAGAAACGAGAGAATACATACAAAACAATTTACCACATTACGTCACTTCGGACGTTGTATTTTGTCATACGAAAATTTTCGTATGGTGAGTAACCTCCTCACTTTCGACATGCGATTGGCATGCCACAAAAAACGGATGTTCGGTCATCTGCAAAATCTAAGTGTGTGTACGAGACTACGAGGCTTTAGAGATGAGAACAGTGATATTGGCTATAATGGCACAGGTCTTATCATTTCCTTTTTGCACAGTTTCACATGCATTGCACAAAAAATGCAAAAATAATATCTGAACTGGCATATAGAATCCCAGGGCTATTTTTAGCTGTGATTTACCGTCGTTTTAGCGGGGCTTTTCGGCCGCTAGCAGGGCGCTTTTAACCCATGCTAGTGGCCGAAAAAGTCTGGCGCTTCAAGTTGCAGGCGCTTCAGCAGCGCTGGCCATTGATTTCAATGGCAGGGGCGTTTTAGGAGTGGTGTATTCAGCACTCACCGCCCCAAAGATGCTGCTTGCAGGACTATTTTTCCCATGCTGCAAGCGCACCGCTCCAGTGTGAAAGCCCGAGTGCTTTCACACTGGAGTGGCAGGGGAGGCGTTTTTCAGGCGCTTTACAGGTGCTATTTTTAGATTTACAGGTGCTTTTTTTAGATTTAAATCTATTAAACTGTAACAAAAAAGGGTTCATATACAGCGAGTAAAATAAGTATTGAACAATTTTTCTAGGTAAATATATTTCTAAAGATTCTATTGACATGAAATTTTTACCAACGTCAGTAACAACTCATGCAATACATACATACATACAAAGAAACCAAAACAAATAAGTACAGAAATTAAGTTGTGTAATAAAATTGAATAATACAGGGAAAAAGCATTAAACACATGAAGAATGGGAGGTGCAAAAAGGCATGGAAAGCCAAGACACCAAGTGAAATCTATCAGTAATTAAAATGCAACCCTGCCGCTTGTCAGTGCAAATTAATATCATCTGGTTCAGTCTCAACTGATGGTCTATAAAAAGGTGTCTCATTACCAAGGTGTCACACAAGTAATATCTCATGATGGGTAAAAGCAAAGAGCTCTCTCAAGACCTCTGCAACCTTATTATTGCAAAACATACCGATGGCATTGGTTACAGAAGGATTTCTAAACTTCTGAATGCTCCAGTGAGCACTGCTGGGGCTATAACCTGGAAGTGGAAAGAACATAATTTCACCATAAATTGGCCATGACCAGGTGCTCTTCACAAGATTTCTGACAGAGGAGTGAAAATAATTATCAGAAGAGTTGTCCAAGGGCCAAGGACCACTTGTGGAGAGCTTCAGAAAGACCAGTATGCACAGTCACCATGCAAGAACGTTGCTGAAGAAAAGCATGTTAAAGCTTGTTTAAAGTTTGCTGCACAACAAAACCCCCCAAACCCCCCCCCCATACCAACAGTGAAGTTTGGTGGTGGTAACATCATGGTGTTGGGCTGTTTTTCAGCATACGGTACTGGCAAACTTTGTGTCATTGAAGGAAGGATGAATGGAAAAATGTACCAAGACATTCTTGATAAAAATCTGCTACTATCTATTAGGATGATGAAGATGAAACGAGGGTGGACATTTCAGCAAGACAATGACCCCAAACACAAAGACAAGGAAAGTGGTTTCAAAGAAATAAAAAAAAGCTGCTAGAATGGCAGCCAATCACCTGACTTGAATCCAAAAGAAAATCTATGGAAAGAACTAAAGATCAGAGTTTAGAGAAGAGGCCCATGAAACCTTCAAGATTTGAAGAGGTTTGTGTGGAAGAATGGATCAAAATCACATGTGAGCCATCCATGCAACTAGTTTCTCCATACAGGAGGCGCCTTGAAGCTGTCATTACCAACTTTAACAAATTCAATACTTTTTCCCTGCGTCATTCCATTTTATTATTCAGAACTTAAACCACTTAAGGACCAAGCCTCTTTTTGACACGTGTTGTTTACAAGTTAAAATCATTTTTTTTTTTGCTAGAAAATGTATTAGAACCCCCAAACATTATATATATTTTTTTTAGACACCCTAGAGAATAAAATGGTGGTCACTGCAATACTTTATGTCACACCGTATTTGCGCAGCGGTCTTACAAGCGCAATTGTTTAGGAAAAAATACACTTTTTAGACAACAGTATAGTTAGACCAATTTGTTTTTATATTGTGAAAGATAATGTTACAAGTATGATAATGTTATGAGTAAAAATGGCGACAAATTGTGACCCTTAAAAATCTCCATAAGCGAATTTAAAAATGTCTACAGGTTACCAGTTTTGAATTACAGAGGAGGTCTAGGGCTAGAATTGTTGCTCTCGCTCTAACAATCGCGGTGATACCTCACATGTGTGGTTTGAATACCGTTTTCATATGCGGGCGCGACTTGCATATGCATTCGCTTCTGTGCGCAAGCTCGGAGGGACAGATCGCTTTACTCTTATTATTTTATTTTCTTATTTATTTTATTTTCAATTTTTACACTGTCCTTTTAATAAAAAAAATTGTGTCACATTTATCCCTTTTACAAGGAATGTAAACAAACATCTCTTGTTATAGAATAAAGCATAACAGAACCTCTTAAATGTGAGATCTCGGGTCAAAAAGATCTCAGATCTCACATTTACACTTAAATGCAATAAAAAAATTAAATAAAAGTATTTTTTTTTTTTTTTCAAAAAAATGTAATAACATTTTCCACTATAAAACCATTGGGTGGAAGTGACGTTTGACGTCACTTCAGTCATCCAAAGTTATGGAGCCGAGTGGGGGCCATCTTTCCCTCACTCGGCTCCAGGCCTATCAGGGGAGAGGACGCAATAGTCTCCACCGCTACCAACAACTCAGATAAGCAGCGTAGACGACTGGAGCGTGGCAGGAAGGGGGGCCCCTCCCGCCCGATAAAAGTAATCTTGCGGCAAATCCGCCACAGAGACCACTTTTAGCATAAAGAGGACCGCCCACCGTTTCAGAAAATACTGGGGTTATGGCAGCTAGCTGCTACCATAACAACGGTATTTAGCGTCAAAGTACCGACGAACTTCTACGTCAGTTTGCGACAAGTGGTTCATTTCTGAACTTATTTGTTTTGGTTTATTGTATGTATGGATTGCATGAATTGTTACCGACATGTGGTAAAAACTTATTGTCAATAGCGCATAGATAGATTTACCTAGAAAAATTGTGACGTGTTCAATACTTTTTTACCCGTTGTATCCCCCCAAGTGGTCCCTGACAGCTCATATTTATTCTGACATAATATTTCAATCACTGTACACATGAAGCCTCCGTATTGATGGACTGAAAACCATAATCAATAGTTGTTCCTACAGATTTAATGATGAACACTGCATGGTTTATTTTCTGTCAACGGCAGCAGTTGGAGATGAGCTTGTCAAGGTAAACGGAGATACATATGTACATGGCACATCAGATTGCCCTGCTTTCATGAGAAAAACATTTTTCACCTCTGCACATATCTAGGTGTCAGATGGCTAGATAAAGGTTTATGAAGATCTAACCATGTCCTGTCTGATTTATAGACATTTGAAAATTGTTCTCCTTTTCAATTTACCCTGCTGTATTTCAATTACCGGTACATCATTATCCCGTTTGAAAGAGTCAGCCTATACATTTCCATACTGCAACGTATTTGTATATTTTTTAACAGCTTAACGCATCTCCCACAATTAGCGCAGTAATAACTGCATAAGCGTACATTGTTATGAGAAAACAAAAATTACAATGGATAGGGGAGATATGACAAGTTATCAACCTAAAGCAGCACAATCAGTGTAAAAAATGTAAGAAAATGCTCTCTGTCCACACTATAACGTGATGTTTTATACAAGGTAATAAATACTACATGCTTATATGCACACAGAACATATCCTTTATTCTGCTGGTGTTCCAGACACAACTGAAAAGAGTAATTACTCAGGAGGGCTCCAAACAGAGGCTCTAATCTGACACATCTAAGGCTTTTCTTTGCAGACCACTGGTTTTAGGTAAACAGCACATCTCTCTCCTGATGGCACCCACACCGGGAGCTACTTTAGATTGGTGGCAAACAACTCACCCATTTATACAAAGCATTTATGATAAATAGCAGAGAATGCCAAATGTTTGTGCTTCGTTTGCTGTACTTTGTGAAAGCGTTCTGCATAGCAAAACTGTCTCATTGCGAAGTTAATGTACTTAGATCATGTGTCAATAAATTACAAATTAATCATGTCAACGTCTAATGTTGTTAGGTCTGGGAGAGACAGGAGCTTAGATGGTGCTTGAATCTTTTAATGAAAAAAATGAGAATGGTGGTTTATAATCTTCCCATGAAAAAGTGGACCTATATTTAAAATCTAAAGTTAAAGTGATTGTAAGGGATCGTTTTTTGTTAAATAACAAACATATCATACTTACCTCCACTGTGCAGCTCGTTTTGCACAGAGTGGCCCCAAACCTGCTCGTCTGGGGTCCTTCGGCAGCTCTCGCGGCTCCTACCCACATCAGATAACACCCTAGGAGAAGCGCTCTCCCGGCGGGTTACCTTGCGGGCCCGCTCCCGAGTCCAGAATTCGGCGTCCATAGAGGCAAAATTTAAATCCTTGTGTATATATATGTATATATATATATATATATATTTTTTTTTTTTTTTCATACCAGCGTCCTTTTGTATATTAATCTATACAAGGTCCATCCATGAATGTGAGGGCACACCTTTAACAATCATACATGGTGGAAAAGTGGGAGTTATTGGGAGTTTGGTGCACTGGCTACAGATTTGTGTTTTTTCACATTGGTAAATGCTTGAAGAAAATGAAAATTCTGGGATTTACACATGGGACTTTATCACTCCTAATGGTGTTTTATACAAAGAATGTGGGACTGAATTAATTTGAAATTGTGTACAATATGTGAATAATAGTGAAACATATTAATCAATAGAGGTTTTCACTGTATTTATTTTTTTAGTATATTTAATTTTTATTTTTGTCACAGGGATTAGAGAAAAAGACCTCATCATTTTGCAAACAACTACATATGGACAATTAACATTTCTTAAATATTACCAGTAACAAAGCATTTCTTCACTTTTTAAGTTCAGGTCCAGACAGAAGTAAACTTCAATCTTAAAATTTTACCTATATCCCTGTGGTTCCACTATTTGCAATTGCAACACGCTGTTAGGGCACAAGTAGGCGACGATATATGGGAGTTATCCCCTTCCCCTATTTTCTACACCAACTACATGGTGGACGTCTCCCTTTTTTTAAAGGGTTCATCTCCAGGTGCTATTTTATGTGGCTGACTATTTTTTTTTTAAGGGATTTCCGTCCAGGGCCGCTGATAGATGGGAAAGTAATGTGGGTGGATTTGCTGAGGAACAGTGGGAGGAGGTCTTGCAGGCCATACCAAAATGCTCTCTCAGTGTTTCACAACGCTTGACTCAGCTTTACGTCATGTTAAGGGTTCACTTAACGGTTCAGTAAGGCTATTTAAAATGGGACTAATGCCCCATACACACGGTCGGACCATCCATCCATAGGATTTTGTCCGACGGATTTAGTCCGACACTGGTGTTGCATACACACGGTCGGACAAAGTTGTCGGAAAATGGTGACGTTTGTTGCCTACGACGGGACTACGTAGAGGCTAGTAGCCAATAGCTTTGGTCTTGTAATGTGATCTGAGCATGCGTGGCACTTTGTCCGTCGGAATTCGATACACACGATCGGAATTGGTGTGATCGGACTTTGTTGTCGGAAAATTTTTAGAGCAGGAGATACAACTTTGTCCGTCGGACAATCCGATGGAAAATGTCCGATGGTGCCTACACACGGTCGGAATTTCCGACAACATTGTCCGATAGGACAGAATCCATCGGAATATCCGACCGTGTGTATGGGGCTGTAGAGAGGACCCGTTGTGTGCTAGATGCGATAGAGATCATGGGGATCTAATACACCTTCTCTGGAGATGCCCAACTATACCTATACTGGTCTGGAGTGCTCAATACTATAAAGAGTGTTGCAGGTAACCATTCCAAATGACCCTAAGCCCTGTCTCTTGGGGATCCTGGACAACCTCCCTATTGAAGACATTCCCAAACAAGCCATTGGTAGAGTTTTATTGCAGGCCCGGAAGTTAATTTTTAGGCATTGGAAGGATGCAGAACCAGCCTCGCTGAAGGAGTGGCGTACACAAATGAGTGACAGGTTAAGATTAGAGAAATACATTTTCCAGCACAGAGGTTGCACGGGCAAATTTGAGAAACTGTGGTCCCTGTGGCTAGAAATCCCAGGACTAGCTCCTGTAGAACTGAATTTGAACCGCATTTTACTTTAAGGTGTTAATGTATGTTGTCAATGCTAGCATCAAGATTAACTATGTGCATTTCAGTTAGTACTAGAATATGATGTTGAGACCATGCTGCTTTTTACGTGTGAAGGATGTGGTATGTATACTTGGAGCATGTGTGCTTCTTTTATATGTAATCATAATGTTCATGCTCTGGAATGTGTTTTGTGTTATTCTGTGTATGTTTGTTTGCTTTTCTTCAATAAGATTTTTTTTTTTTTTTACCTATAGGTAAACCTATAATAAGGCTTACCTATAGGTAGCGTAAATATCCCCTAAGGGCCAGTTCACACCAGATGCAGTTCCGGCGAGGTCCGTTTTTTTCTGCACCAATACAGTCAGTTCCGGTCAATTTCTGCACCAGAAACGGACTGCATGGTGTGAACTAGAGCCATAGGAATACATGGAAAACACTGTGCATGCATTTTTAGTGCAGAAAAAAAGCACACGGAACTGAACTGCGTCTGGTGTGAACTGGGCCTAAATGTACACTGTTTAGGAGATATTTATTGCACATACAGCCAGTGAAATCACTGACGCATGCTCTCTGAGGGAACGGCCACCCATGCTTTTTCAATAGCCTTGTCCCGTGACCGGCGGCACTGGAAGGCTTCATTTTGAGGCAAGTTTCACATAATGTGCTAGTATGCAATGCATACTAGCACATTATGCCTTTGCCTTGTAAGAAAAAATAAATAAAAATGTGCAGCAGTTTACAACCGCTTTACGCTGAAATTGGTACTTCAGTTTTGTACAAGTATTACACCCTCAGAAAGAAGGGACTTTCTGAAATAAGTAAATACATGCCAATTTACTTTTTTTTGTGAAAAAATCTTGCATCTCATGTTTGTAAACTGATTACATTCCAACGATAGAGCCCTTCTTAGGCTTTTTATTGCTGTTTGTGTACCCTCTGAATACATTCACCCTGTTGGTCCTGTTTATTATTGTCTCCTAATCAGAAAGCAATGGGAAATCCAAAACTTTAGACTTATCAGCAGAACAAGCGCTAAGGGGAAATCTTCCAAGGGGCCCACCTATTTTAGTGAGAATTGCCTAAGGCCCCTTTCACACTGTCGGACCGTTCAGGTCCACCTGTCAGTTTTGACAGCGGACCTGAACAGGCGATCCATGCTGGTCAGAGATGACATGTCCGCTGACATCGACCCGGTCCGATCCGCCAACAGCAGACAGATGGCCCTACGTCTGGATCCATCGCTGGTGGATCAGATCAGGTGAGATCTGATGAAAACGGACATGCTGTCTGTTTTCATCTGATCTCTCCATAGAATCCAGCGGTGCTCGACAAGCCCCTCCCTGCTCAGTGAGCAGAGAGGGACCTGTCATCCGCCGGCTCAGCAGAGATCAACGGAAAGATCTCCAGCTGAGCCGGCGGACAGAGGCGGACTCCGTGGAAGTGGATCCGCCTCGTGTGAAAAGGGCCTAAGAGGGAATTTCTACTTTGGAGAGATGTTCTCGCACTTCCAGTTGTGTCTCTATGTGGCAGACATAGCTAAAACTAGCTAACATGAAGATTAGCCCTTAGTCTACCAAATGTTTTTGGTTATACCTTAATGTATTTGAGATTTAAGCAAATAGAGATAAGCAAAATTATACCACTCATATTAAGTACAATGGGCATAATTGATCCTTTTTAGAAAATCTCAGCTTTCCTCATTGTGTTTATGCAGGTTTATCTAATCTAAGGGAAATCACGCAGCTTGTGAATCCAAACTAGCAAAATTCGCAGACTTAGATGATGTAAATCAGTATGCACATAATCAAGAGTATCTAAAATTGCAGTGTCAAATGTGCAGATGAATTTGCTCATATGCATGAATCCTACAGTTTAGAGATCAAGGTTCTGAAGTTTCCCTGGCATTCCAGGTAAAGGTTTCCAACATAAAGACAACTATTCTATTTGATGAATGTGAGTGCCAATTCTTGCAGACACTTTGCCCTGCTGTGAATGCATCTAGGATGCTGGATGTTCATTTTTTTCCATCCATTACTTAACAAAGTGTCAGTGAGTAGTGACAACTGCGTCCCCCCGCTGAGAACAAATGTCTCTATGGTAAGCACCCAAGGCTGTTTTAAAAAAGAGTTTAAAAAGAACATTTACCTTAGGCATACAAGAATATAGACCCACCAATTGACTTGGCGAGGGCCAAAAAACATTTATTTTAAATGAACTATCTCCTCTGAGAAAAAAAGAGGTTCTAACGATACAAAATTATACGGAACTGTAAGTGCTGCAATGTGATTATTCCTCTTCAGATGCTAAAACATGGCTAATGTTAGTATATGAATTTCATTTTGCTCTATCAATCTCCTGTAAGAAACCTGAGCCAAATGCTAAGATGGTCCTGCTGCAAGGTCTAAGGCTTAAGAATACAGGTGATTAGCTTAGAGTCTGGGGCCTGCCATTAAGTGCCTGCCATCAAGAAGAAGCTGTACATTAAAATACAAAAAAATAAAAATACATACTCCACTCAGAAGTATGTTTCAAATGCATACGTTACCAAAGGAAAGGGAAATAGCAGGGTGGGCATTGTCTGGCAAAATATTTGCATACTGGAAGGTTCACTAAGATAGTCAGTGTTAACTGTAAAAGGACATAAAAGGAACACAGTATTCAATATCAGCTAGCAGCTATAAAATTTCAAATGTCTGTCTTGAATTATAACAAATAATTTAATTGCTTCCTGGACTGGTTTAGATTATAGAAGATTCAAAACAATGCTGCTTTATAACCCAATTTCTGCATGTGTGTGTCTGAAAGGACCAATGGCTGCCTAAATCGTTTTTCTGATGCTGGGGGTGAGTAGTATGAATCACACTCATTTTCTCCAGTTAAAAGAAAAGAATAGTCCATGAAAGAGGAAGGAAAAAAAAAAAAAAAAGGCATTTTAGTTACCGCAGATTGAAGATATGCAAATCACTCGTAGTTTCATTTGAAAACATTTGGAATATGGAAATAACTTCCTCCTTTATCTGTTTACCTGAGTCAGCTAGAGGAGGGGTAGGCAACCCCCGGCACGTGAAGCCTATTTTGTCGACACCTGACATCCTCCCCATCAGCAGAGCAGCGCAGGGAAGTGTCAGTGAGACACTAATGCATTCCAATTTCAGATTTCCCCACGCTGCACCTGTACTGAGGGGAAGGCACTGTCCCCCCACACATTGTAAAAGATGTGGTTCTTTAACTTTGCTGTAGCTGCGATCGTCAGCTTTTGTGATGTGGAAGAGATTGGGTGCAGTTCTGCTAGGAGGGGGGGGGCGGTCCCGGTTTCCAGGAAGAGGACAACTGTCATTTTCCACTGCTAAAGCCAATCACAGTCCTGCTAGCCCCGTCCACCCAGTTCGCCCCAGCACTGCAATCTGATGCAGAAGAGGGGCTTCAAAGCTGTCAGTGGCACTTACTTGAAGTTGACCGCACTGGTTGTTCACTTGCTAGAATCACCGGCCACCTGGCGTCTAGCTAGCAACCTGTGACGTCAGTCAGAGGCCGCGGCCACCCCAGCATTCATAGCAAGCCGACTCCGCAGCTAGTGAACAAGCTCCGCCCACCTCTACCATTCTTTAGACAGCGTGGCTCAGAGGGAGCGGAGCGTTTCTGAAGAGAGAGAGCAGCTGCCTTGCTGTGAGTGACTCCCCTGCACTGCACCAGGCCGGCCTCAAGTAAGTGTAACTTAAATAAGTTGTGCCCATCAAAAGCTGCCACTGTGCCCATCAAACACAGCTACTGTTCCCAAACGCCCACTGTGCACATCAAAAGCTGCCACTGTGCCCATCAAACACCCACTGTGCCCATCAAGAGCTGCCACAATGCCCAAATGCAGTCACTGTGCCCAAACGCTAACACTGTGCCCATCAAATGCAGCCACCGTGCCCATCAAACGCAGCCACCGTGCCCATCAAACGCAGCCACTGTGCCCATCAAACGCAGCCACTGTGCCCATCAAATGCAGCCACTGTGCCCATTAAAAGCAGCCACTGTGCCCATTAAAAGCAGCCACTGTGCCCATCAAAAGCAGCCACTGTGCCCATCAAAAGCAGCCACTGTGCCCATCAAAAGCAGCCACTGTGCCCAAACGCAGCCACTGTGCCCATTAAAAGCAGCCACTGTGCCCAAACGCAGCTACTGTGTCCATCAAACACAGCCACTGTGCCCTGCCTAAAATCAGCCACTGTGCCCATCAAAAGCAGCCACTGTGCCCATTAAAAGCAGCCACTGTGCCCATCAAAAGCAGCCACTGTGCCCATCAAAAGCTGCCACTGTGCCAATTTCAGTAAAGGGGAGGGGTTAGTAAAATTACCACGCCCATGTGGGGGGCATCAGAAATATTTCTGCACCCTGGCGCCTGTGACCCTAGCATCGGCCCTGTGTCCACCATCTGTCCCTTTAAGCCAGAGCCAGTATTTAGCGCAATGAAAATCACACCCAACTTTTGCCGCCGCACTTTTTCTCAGCTGCGGGGGCCTAACTTATGATCCTGCACACAGGCCCACTGCTTTCAGAAAATACCCCTGACCTGAGCTCATCATAGCGCATCCATTCCAGATGCTTGTATGTGACATCCCATAATTCCCATACATCCTATACAAGCACGTGGGCTGAATGCAAGATTTGGATTAGCAGGATGAGTGTGTGCCAGGACAGGTAGATGTGTCTCATCTCTGCTTCCTTTCACCACTCTGGATATCACACATGTCAGATGAAAAGGGGGTACAGAGGTGGGGAAAATGAGCAGGAGGGGTTCAGAGGTGGGACAGAAGAGCAGGGGGTTACAGTGGTGGGGCAGATGAGCCGGGGGTACAGTGGTGGGGCAGAAGAGCAGGGGGGTACAGTGGTGGGTCAGAAGAGCAGGAGGGTACAGTGGTGGGGCAGAAGAGCAGGGGGTTCAGTGTTGGGGCAGATGAGAAGGGGGTTCAGTGGTGGGACAGAAAAGAAGGGGGTAGAGCAGTGGGGCAGATGTGAAAGGAGGTGTATTGGTGGGACAGATGAGCAGGGGGTTACAGCGGTGGGGCAAGAGAGCAGGGGGAACAGAGGTGGGGCAGGACTGCAGGGGGTTACAGAGGTGGGACAGATGTGCAGGAGGTACATTGGTGGGGCAGATGAGAAAGCAAATTACAGTGGTGGGACAGATGAGCAGATGGGTTCAGTGTTAGGACAGATGAGAAGGTGACTCAGTAGTGAGACAGAAGAGCATGGGGATTTGGCAGTGGAGCAGATGTGCAGGGGGTTACAGTGGTGGGATAGAAGAGCAAGGGGGGTACAGTGGTGGGGCAGATGTGCAGGAGTTACAGTGGTGGGAGGGATGATAAGGTGGTTCAGCGGTAGGACAGAAAAACAGGGGAATACAGTGATGGGGCAGATGAGCAGGGGGGGTTCAGTTTTGGTGCAGGGGAGAAAGGAGGTACATTGGTGGGACAGATGAGCAGGGGGTGCAGAGGTGGGGCAGATGTGCAGAGGGGTGCAGAGGAGAAAGAAGATGCATTGTGGAACACATGAGTAGGGGGTTACAGTGGTGGGGCAGAAGAGCAGATAAGTTTAGTGTTAGGAAAGATGAGAAGATGGTTCAGCGGCGAGACAGAAGAGCATAGGGGTTTGGCAGTGGAGCAGATGTCCAGGGAGGTACAGTGGTGGGGCAGATGGGAAAGGGGGGACATTGGTGGGACAGATGTGAAGGGTGGCACAGTGGTGGCGCAGATGTACAGGGAGTTAGTGGTGGGGCAGATGAGCGGGGGGTACAGTGGTTGGGCAGATGTGCAGGGGGTTACAGTGGTGGGCCAGATGTGCAGAGGGTTACAGTGGTGGGGCAGATGAGCAGGGGGGTACAGTGGTGGGGCAGAAGAGCAGGGGGGGTACAGTGGTGGGGCAGAAGAGCAGGGGGGTACAGTGGTGGGGCAGAAGAGCGGGGGGGTACAGTGGTGGGGCAGAAGAGCATTTTTTTTTGTTATAAAATCGGCACGATCAATTTCTTTAAAAACATTTTTCAGCACACTGTGCTCAAAAGGCTGAGCTAGAGGGTATGTTCAGGCATTGAGGAGATATACAAGATCCTGACAACCACTTACTGTAGCTACAGTAGAAAAGAGTTGTTTTATTTTTTTTATTTTTTTGTTACATTAAAATAGTTGCACAGGAACTAAATAAATCACGTAGACCAAAGGTAATTATTTCAGATTATAGTCTGTCTTTTTTTCATTCAAACATATTTAACTAACATTTATGGCACTTTATTACAAGGCAGCAGAATTACATACAGGATACACAGTGGTTCTTCAAACTAAAATTAGATGATTAGTTTAAAAAGTGTCCTTGTGTTCTGGCTGCAGAATAAGGTGCCGTGAATGCCATGAATACAGAAGAAACTTGAGAATTTCCAATTCCTGCAATTCTTTTTTAAAGCTGTTTCGACACTTTCAATGGACCTAAATTGACCTAGCCATTTGTTTCTGTAAATGGTGTGTCAGTCGCTGCTTACAAACTCACTCAGCGTAACACCTTACTATGCAAGTTCTTTCTGCTCAAAGCTTTGAGACATTTCTAATGACGACGGTGCGATTTCAATTTAAGAACTTTAGGCAATGTAAAAAATCTTAGTTAAAGAGACACTATCATTAGAATTAAAACATTTTAAAAGATTTTGTTTAGAAAAATAATTACTCTAATGCCCCGTACACACGGTCGGAATTTCCAACGGAAAATGTCCTATCGGACCATGTTGTCGGAAAATCCGACCGTGTGTGGGCTCCATTGGACTTTTTCCATCGGAATTTCCGACGGAAAAAATTTGAGATCCTGCTCTCAAATTTTCCGACAACAAAGTCCGATCGGACTTTTTTCGATCGTGTGTAGCGAATTCCGACGGACAAAGTGCCACGCATGCTCAAAAAAAATGTGGAAGAAATCTGCGCTCGGAAAAAATTGTAAGTGCCACGCATGCTCAGAACAAATTACAAGAAGAAAGCTATTGGCTACTAGCCTCTACGTAGTTCCGTCGTAGACAACGAACGTCACCACGTTCAGAATGATTGGATTTTCCGACAACTTTGTCCGACCGTGTGTATGCAACACCAGTGTCGGACAAAATCTGTCGGAAAAAATCTGACGGATTTTGTGGTCGGAATTTCCGATCGTGTGTATGGGGCATAAGCATCGCTGTTGACTCCTTGCTTTCAAGTGTGTCAAAATTCCTATACCTCCCTGCTGCTCGCTTCCCCCCCCCACCTAATTAGCACTACTGGGCCCCCTAAGGCTGGGTTCACACCTCCAATGGATGCGGCTCGCAGCAGGGGTCCAGTGCGTCCCTGTTCTCCATTTCAGGGACGAATCAGGGCCGAATGTTCCCTGAATTTGGCCCTGAAACTGAGCCAAAGATGCACAGAGTTCCTGTGCAAGCCACTCCGGAGCCGAAACAGAGATATGTGAACCAGCTCCATAGAGAGCCGGTCACAATCACCTGCTCGTCACACTGATAGACCTAAAGTGAAAGCACAGTGTGTGCTGTGCTCTTTGTATGTATTATGTGTGTGTTTACATGTATGTATGCACATTTTATGTAGGCGTGTTTAATCCTGACCCCCTATATGTGTACAATCAGAACCAATCAGAACCGGTAAAGAGGCAATATGTTGCCTCCTGACCTCCTGTTTTAACCCCTTAAATGCATCATCGCTATGCTGCAACTGCATGCAATGCACACAGTTGCAATGTGGTTGAAGTGCAGCCCCATTCACCTAGGGGTATACTTCAAGGGTGACCTGACTAAAAAAAAATTGAGAAACACTGGCATAGAGGGACCGATCTCTGCATTTTCCTCCTGCAGCCGTTGAATGCCAGCGGAAGGAGAGGGGGAGAAGCAGGGGGAAATGGAGAAATTGGTTTCTTTATATGCAACCACCCACTTGTGACCGGGCCCTGTTGTCCCCCCACCGGGTTCGGAGGAAAGGGCCCTGTCCGGAGGTCAGGATGGCCCTTCATTGTTTCTTGCATCAGGGCCCTGAAGGTTCTAGTTATGCCACTGATTCTATCAATGCTTCTAGCTCTGTAAAGAGCAAAGACTGGAGTCAATGGAGGTGGTATTATGACTGTATTTTACAAAAAAGTATTTTATTGAACTTTTTTAATCTAACGACAGTGTCTCTTAAGTATAACTAACGGCAAACCTTTTTTTTTTTAGTTTGCAAACTGTTTGTTTTGGTAACAGCATACAGAAAGTATACAGTAGACATATACAAAAAGATGTTATAAAATGGTATCATGGACATAATATTACGCAGGGGTATAGAAAAGCTGTATACTTCTAGCAACTAGTAAATCAAAGGCATAGATCCTATTTGATTCATAGAAGATAGAATATGGGAGCAGGGATGTGGAGGAGGGATTGGAGGACTTCTACTAAGGGAAGAAAGAGAAACTGGCCAAATGACATTGATCGTAAGACAGAAACTGGACAAAAGACATTGATTGTAAGTAATGGGGGGAAATATGGGGGGGGGGGGGGGGCGTTTTAGGCCTCCCTTTGCCTCATGGGATCGTGGCATCGGCATTTAAGGAACAATTTTAAAAGGGTTTTAATGCGGCCTTAATCTGACTGAATAGTGTGTGGTTAGAGATTGGTCAGTTTAGGTCAGGTGTCATAGAGGTTTCTGGAAGGTCAGCAGTTTAGATAGGAATTGGTAAAATAAGGTCAGGTGTTTAGAAGGCTCTTGAAGGTCAGACTGAGATTGGCTAGTTAAGGTCAGGTGACCTTTTAGAATATTCTAGAAGGCCTGTTCTGTTCATCTCCCCACCCTATCCCCCCCCCCCCCAATCACGGACGATTTATGTGGTGGCTCCCTTTTAAAAGAATCAAAGGGGAGATCTAAGAAAAGGTTTAATGATAAATGCTGACTCAGCTCGAGTCTCAGTGGCTGGGCTAAGTATGGTTTATTGAGAAATGATTTTTGGTTGAAAAGATGATTTTATGAAAATAAAATTTGATGTTATATTAATGAATTTGTTTAAACCAATAAATCAGGCCGTGGCCAATTTTTTCCAAAATATTTTGTTGTGTGTTTTTTATTATTATTATTCTATGCATGTTTGCTAGTTTTGCATGATGCCTGCGATCCCATGTCCCTGTTTTTTTTTTAAATTAAACTTAGGCTGCATGCTTGTTCCAGTGTAACAAAGGAATTTCTGAAATCAGAGATATCCAGACAAACTGCATTGTCAGGGGGAGTTTAGAAATAACAGCCAACTCACTTGGCTGTTTCTAAAGCAGAAAAGCAGTGTTGGTCATGGCTAATCAGAAATCACTATTTTAAGCATACCCTGAAGTAGAGAGAGAGAGCATAAGGAATGGTATAATCCAGATGTTAAAGTAATCATACATCATTCGGACTGTTCTGGAAGTAATAATAGCTGCAGCTAATGAGCGGCTACTACAAGGATAGGTTGGGTAATTCAAAAATTCAGATGTGTAAATTTAGATGTTATCTAGGGGTTAAATGCAAATTCAGGTCATAAGAGGACTGTGCTTGCTAATATGTACTGTTATCATATGGATGTTTCTACTAACCCCTCCTTGTGCTCTGGAAGCTTGTCTCTGCCGACATGCGATATATGTGTACAGAATGTAGGTGGCCAGATTTTTTATGTACTGTATAACTGCCTTAATTGCTGGAACAACATATTATCAAGGAGATGTATGTGGCTATGAATTGCAATATAATTGAAAAAAATGACACACCACACTATTGCACACAAAAAGATGTAGTTTTGTATAGCACACAGATGCATTTAATGTATGTTAAATACTGAAACCCATGACATAGGCACAAATAAATGACCCTTACAATCCATTGCATAGTCCTGTTTTAATCTATGGAAATGCTTTAACTGTAAAACTCAGTGATGCTGCTCAGCTGTTTGTAGCACTAAATGCTCTTGTTATTAATGAGTTTTTGAATAGCAAGGCATCAAGCATAGCACTGACCTGGGATTAGTTCAGTTCAGGCAGGGTGGAAAGACAGTGTGCATGAAAACTATGATAGATGCTTATACGATGACGAGACACATACACTTTGCAGCACTCTATCATGATCATTCTGCAGAGGTAAATATGAAACTAAATATTCCCAACTTTAGCAAGAACAATTAAAACAAAAAACCTCTATACAATCAAGTTGCACAAGACAACAGTTTTATTTAATGTCCAATGGCCATTAATTATGCTAAGTTTGTGGAGCAGTTAATTAACTGGGATACTGTTTATTCAATTTTAAACGCAATGCATTTTAAATACATCAAGATCAGCTTTGGATACAGATAGTTATACGGCCACCTGGCAGCTGTGAGCTGTGATTAAGTATAGAGAGTTTGTTTCTGGCAACCAATTCTGCCAAAATCAGCAACAAGCTATGTCATCAGATATTCACCTAGACTAGCGGTTGCCAACCTTTCAGACCCCATGGACCACTAAACTCACAATTTTGAATCCAGCAGACCACTAACATGAATTTTACATGCCTTATACACACAACCCCCCACCCCTTACTCTGCATCCCACTGCTGCCTTACATACTGATCATCGAATCTCACCTCCTTATTCAGTCTCTGATCTATGCTGCCATTGGAAGTGCCCTCCTTCTCCACCTTTCGCTCTCTGCTTTACTCCCGGGCCTCCCTCTGAGTTCACAGAAGCCATCGGGTATCAATGCAAGCTGACAGTATTGTCAGCACGCATTGAAAACACCACTGGAAATAACATCAGGCGGTATACATCTGCCACAATGTTGATTTTCAGCAAAACCCCTGGGGACCACCAAAATTTTATTGTGGTCCACTGACCACTGCTTGGCAACCGCGGACCTAGATAACTTTAATATAAGTCCTTCCAGACCAGCCTAGAAAAAAAAGACTATTTTAATATTCTGGTCTACAAAATTACTATTACCTGAAATAAGAGTTACAGGTATACGCAAACATTTAAAGGGAAATTATAGTGACTTTGTATACATTTAAAAAAAAAATGTAGTAGTGAAAACTACCCATTGTCTTATTTTTCTAAAAAGGTGAAATAATAGTATGTAATAGGGCAAGGAGAAGAAAACTGCACATACATCTCATGTTTTAAAAGCCATATTTATACATATACACATCTGCATACAAAGTTTGATGCTGTGGGCTCTTGCCTGTTCTTGTTCCGGTCTAGAGAAAAAATTCTATATGTCACATATAAGGGAGTTAAGGCCTTTTCCTGTCCACACCACTACTTTGTATAAAAATAAACACATTTATTAAGCACAGGTCATCCAAACAAAGTGGAGCTTTACATGACTTTAACATCACGTAACTGGCCTCTACTCAAGTCATGGAAATCTGTGGGTGCCACTGAAGTAGTGGATAGACTCTGTGTCACCATGAAAATATAGATCCTCTAAGGAACCATCCGCTGTTTACCGGTGATGAGCTTTGCTGCACACAGCACCCAGTTTGTGGCCCGTCTGTTACAATCAAACTGGCAGCAGGAAGAAATTAAGTGTGGCACAAAAACAGTAGGCAAGGTCATGGTAAAGCAGGTAAAAGGTCAGAGCTGATGGATAAAAATGGTCATCTAAAGACAAGCAAAAGGTCAGGGCAGGGGTATAACAAGGACCGTAAAGAAACAGGCAAAAGGTCAGGGCAGGCAGATAACAATGATGGTCAAGAAACAGACAAAGCTTGTTAACAGGAATTAGCATTGAAACAGGAAACCTGGGGACAGATACTCAGAGGTCTTTGTGCAGACAAGTTCATTGAGCAGGTATAAACCACTTTCCTGAACATGACCTCAAAGAAAGTGTACAACAGCACATCTTTCTAGGAACCAGTAGGAGGGTTGTGAGAACATCTAAACACACAGACTCTGAATGGATCTATGGCAGTTTTCAGGGGATTTAGAAAGCTGTTGCATAGATGAAGATGAATCAAGTATTGGACATAGGTACAAAACAACAGAATGATCCTGCAGAGACTTCTGCAAAATGAACAGCTGTGGACAGAGACGCAGGTTGGTCCAGAAGTCAGCAAACTGTGCCAGTGGAACATCAGAGGCACCACACTGTGGCCTGCATTTTAAGAACAAATCAAAAAATGCATGCTTTGGTGTGGCGTACCCTCTCAGTATTTAGTAGAGAGAAAATAGCAATATGCACCCTCAGTTAGCATAATGTATATAACACTGAGCACTGTATTTTGTCTCACAATTTAATTTTACTTCCAAACCTTCCTGAAAAGTCTGAATAGACAAGTCAAACTTATATGCTCATTTGAAGACAATACATTTCTAATCGAAAAGGATAGTGCCTCAAAAATCTGCCGTCCTATGGGCCTATCACTCCGCGCTCCTGGATTTAACGTACTTAGGGATAATTCATAGACACATGTGTCAATACCTAATAACACTATTAAGTATCAGTAAAGCAGCCACTATAATATACGATACAATTGGTAAAAAGGCAATATTAAAAGACCGGGTAAAACACAAATCATAAAAGACAGGCGTTTGTCCCTTTAAAATATTGCAGCAGCGCTAAAAATACAGTCTTTTTGTGTCAAGAAAGTTCATTAAAAAGCATGGTGACCCAAAATAAAGTTCATAATGGTGTAGTGAGCCTCAAATCGCAAAGAAAGAGTGATACACCTTCCACCGGATATCCACGTTTCACCGCGTGCAGTACACACTCCCCTTTGGGGATGCACTCACCAGAAATATGATAAAAATGGGCATTTAAATCATAAGCCAAACGACACTGCTATCTCCTCGACACGGTCACCTCTTCACCTTCTGCAAGCTTAGGAAAGGATCCACTCCAACCCAGCATACATATATGAAGAAAATAATGGTGCAGATAGCGTAGTACAGTTTGGTAAAATTAAACTTTATTGTAATATCCAATACCCCCCTTATTCAAATCTGCGTACCCATAAACAAATAATCATTAGCTTTGTAATAAAATGCACTCTGCCTGTCAGTCCCGTCCGTCCGCCGGAAATCGGGCTCCAAAGCGATGTGTAGAGCGGTGTCAGCCTCTACTTCCTGGTCGCTTGGTGGCTGGAGCGCACACTGGAACGCATTCGTCACTTCCTGCGAGGTCACGATCCTGACGCGTTTCGTCACTTCCGGACGTCGTCTGAGGGTGTAAATTATGGTTTTCGTTTGGCTTTTCTCTATGTAAATCTCATTTCCTTTAGGTGCGATGTCTCACAGTTCAGTTACAGACATTGACTCCAGTTTCTGACAATTGTTCCTCATTTGTTTTGTTGTGCATTTTTCAAGGCATATTGCTTTAAGTTTTATATCTTGACGCTTGAATGTGACACCCTCAGACGACGTCCGGAAGTGACGAAACGCGTCAGGATCGTGACCTCGCAGGAAGTGACGAATGCGTTCCAGTGTGCGCTCCAGCCACCAAGCGACCAGGAAGTAGAGGCTGACACCGCTCTACACATCGCTTTGGAGCCCGATTTCCGGCGGACGGACGGGACTGACAGGCAGAGTGCATTTTATTACAAAGCTAATGATTATTTGTTTATGGGTACGCAGATTTGAATAAGGGGGGTATTGGATATTACAATAAAGTTTAATTTTACCAAACTGTACTACGCTATCTGCACCATTATTTTCTTCATATATGTATGCTGGGTTGGAGTGGATCCTTTCCTAAGCTTGCAGAAGGTGAAGAGGTGACCGTGTCGAGGAGATAGCAGTGTCGTTTGGCTTATGATTTAAATGCCCATTTTTATCATATTTCTGGTGAGTGCATCCCCAAAGGGGAGTGTGTACTGCACGCGGTGAAACGTGGATATCCGGTGGAAGGTGTATCACTCTTTCTTTGCGATTTGAGGCTCACTACACCATTATGAACTTTATTTTGGGTCACCATGCTTTTTAATGAACTTTCTTGACACAAAAAGACTGTATTTTTAGCGCTGCTGCAATATTTTAAAGGGACAAACGCCTGTCTTTTATGATTTGTGTTTTACCCGGTCTTTTAATATTGCCTTTTTACCAATACATTTCTAATGTTTCCTTCTATCTTGTCCAAACCTATCCTAGTAAAGCTGCTTGGGTTAACAGCGTAATGCAGACTCCACTACCGGATAGTGCAAACAATAAATCATTTTCAGTCTGTCAGGAAGTCAGATTTTGTTTAGAAGAATTAACTGGCTCCTCTATCTTTATTCACAGTCATTCTATACTCACATTAGTTACCGATATCTAGCTCTTGCTACATTAAAAAAAAAAAGAATGCAATTACTCATTTTGTAGACTCGACAAGCAGTTATTTCTTACGGTATCACTGCTGTTTCCTCATACTCTGGTGTGGTCTAAAAGATTTATTGTGAAAAAAAAAAAACTGCATCAAACACACAGGGCTTGGATACAAAAAGATATAATTGAACCATCTTCAAAAAATTTTTTTACATTTGCCTTCGGTCACTTACCCTGGTGTGTTTCCACTTTTGTAAGCATATTTTTCCAGTCTAAAGGGGTCAACAAGTTTTGACTGATGACTGCACTACATTTATTATGGGCTCACAAAATCCAGTGCAATGTCTATATTTTGGTTGGACTCCACCTTCTCAGCCACCAGAAACCACAACAGTCCCACAAAATCTAACATGGTTAGTAATGAAGGTCAATGTTTTGATGTCCGTTTTCCATAGTAATACAACCACTGGCAAAAAGTATGGAATCACCACTCCTGGAAAATGTTAATTGAATTGTTTAATTGTGTAGAAAAAAAAACTAATTGCAGACATGCCTCAAAACCATTTCCATTTAACATTCCAACCTTCTGGCTTTAAAACACTTAAAAAAATAAAAAATAAAGAAAACGGAAGTGAACTGCAACTGTTTTTGCAGCTCAAGCAGAGGAAAAAATCTGGAATCACTCAATTCTGAGAAAAATATTATGGAATCATGAAAAAAAAAAAAAAACACTACAGTACACCACTAGTACTTTGTTGCACCACCTCTGGATTTTATAACAGTTTGAATTCTCTGAGGCATGGATTTAACTATCGACAAACAGTATTCTTCATCAATCCGGCTCCAACTTTCCCTTACTGCAGTTGCCAGATCAGCTTTGCAGGTTGGAGCCTTGTCATGGACCATATATTTTCAATTGGTTAGAGGCCTGGACTATTTGCAGGCCAGGCCATTGACATTATATGTCTTTCTTGAAGGAAAGTTTTCACTGCTTTTGCCCCAAGGCAAAATGCATTATCCTGAAAAATTATGCCATCATCACCAAACATCCTTTTAATTTATGGAAAAAGAAAGTTG
The DNA here is from genome assembly GCA_028564925.1 of Lithobates sylvaticus. NCBI lineage: Eukaryota > Metazoa > Chordata > Amphibia > Anura > Ranidae > Lithobates > Lithobates sylvaticus. The sequence continues at coordinate 355,619,133 of CM053028.1, read as the reverse complement.
TCCGAAATCTCAATATAAACTTGTGCATTTATTGAAAATTTAATTACTATCATCTACCCCAACATGCTACCTCATACCATCAATGATTGTGGAAATTTGCATGTTTTCTTCAGGGAGTCATCTTCCTACATCTCATTGGAACGGCACCAAACAAAAAAGTTCCAGCACCCTGCCAATGCAGATTTGTGATTAATCACTGAATATCACTTTCATCCAGTCATCCACAGTCCACAATTGCTTTTCTTTAGACCAATGGAACCTTGTTTTTTTATGTTTAGGTGTAAATTATGGTTTTCGTTTGGCTTTTCTCTATGTAAATCTCATTTCCTTTAGGTGCGATGTCTCACAGTTCAGTTACAGACATTGACTCCAGTTTCTGACAATTGTTCCTCATTTGTTTTGTTGTGCATTTTTCAAGGCATATTGCTTTAAGTTTTATATCTTGACGCTTGAATGCCTTTGACAACCTTCCCATTTATGTTGTACTTGGTCCAGATTTTAGACATCTTTTGCAACATTCCTTGATGATTTACCATCTTGGAGAAGTTTCATAATCCTCTCCTTTGTTTCAACTGACATCTCTCGTGTTGGAGCCATGATTCATGTCAATGAGGTTGGTGGAACAGCTCACCAAGGTGTGCAAACACTCTTTAACTGCAGACTAAATAGCAGATGTAATCTGATGCAGATGATTGTTTTAGAACTGCAAAGTACATGGTGATTCCATAATATTTTACTCAGAATTCAGTGATTCAATATTTTTTTCCTCTTCTTGATCTGCAAAAAAAGTTGCAATTGACTAAAGTTTTCATTCTTTTTAAAAAAAAAATTAAGTATTTCTTAAAGCCAGAAGGTTAGGAAGTTAAATGAAAATAATTGTGAGGCCTGTCTGTGATTCGTTTTTTTCTACACAATTAAACAACTGAATGAACATTTTCCAAGAGTGGTGATTCCATATGTTTTGGCAGAGGTTGTATTACTATGGAAAACAGACATCAAAACATGACCTTCTGGGACTGTTGTTGTTTCTGGTGGCTGAGAAGGTGGAGTCCAACCAAAAGATAGACATGATCTTGCACTGGATTTTGTGAGCCCATAATAAATGTAGTGCAGTCATCAGTCAAAACTTTTTGACCCCTTTAGACTGGAAAAAAAGGGGTTGTATAAACATGTTGCCTACTAATGTATTTACAAAACTTATTGTTAGAAAAATGGATGTTGCTTTCACTCTGTACCATGCTAAGACAATGTCTGCATGTCTGAAGGCTAACCATGGTCAACACTTGGCATGGCCACCAGATGAAGAAATAGTTGTTTTTCAAAAGATGCCAAGTCATAATAGTTTTTGCAGTGCCAAATGTACTACACAAATGTATAAATAGCCAATATCAGAGGAAAATACCAAAGTAAAATTAGCAGCATGATTGTTAGTTTTCCCCCAAAAAAATAATCAATGAGTGTTTTGTCTTTTCTGGGGTTGTGGCTAAAATTATCAAATGATATCTATCAGAGGATGAAAGTAAAAATTCAAAAAAGAGCCTTCTTATTTTAGGAGTGTCTCTATCACTGTGGAGCCAGCAGGAGACTAACAGCAAAGAGCAACTTAACACCTGAAGGGACCAATAAATATGGTCCAGTATTGTCACAAAGTTATACCACATAACAACGGTCCTTCTCCGATTACACAAGAAAACCAGGTGCATTGCTTTTTTTCTAGGTGATGGTGGTTACAGTAGATGCTACTATAAAACTGGCCAGGAGGGGACAGAGTTGTAAAACAGCAAGAAAGCCTAATTCAGGCAGCACCTGAGCTAGGAAATGTATTACCTAAAAGGCAAAGTATTTTTTATTTTATTCTATTATCGGACTACCGGCTAAGCCATTCTTCTGACTTAATTTAAATGTCAATGGCCATTTTTTTAAATAAATAATTTCTATTCACCTGTATCAAAAGGCACTGCTCTATTTTCAATCTTATACTCTTGTAGGTGCTTTATTTAACAAAGTAAGCTTGAAAGGCATAGAATTTTAGACAAAACCAGAAAGTGCGTGTCCTTTTTGTTTAAAAAAAAAATAACACCCAATACAAAATACTTTGTGTTAACTATGTGAACTAATTATAGGGAAGCCATGAAGACCTTTATGTATGTGTTTGGCTTAAATCACAATATTATGAATGCGTGGATCTGGATGGAAGTGAGTCAGCACCATAAATACGAACAAGTATAAATTACACTGTCACAGAGTTCAATAAGCAACAAGGATGTTTTCCACATTTAGAATTTCACTGGCTTATTCTTTAAGTCAAAGAGCAAAGAGCATGGTAAAACAGTTAGAAACCATGGCTGCCAATCAGAATTCAAATGTCATTGATTTGACCTTAGTAAAAAACAAAACATGATTTGCTGTTGGTATTTACTCAACCCATTACAGTAATACCTCAGATTGCGAGTAATGCGGTTTACGAGCGTTTTCGCAATACAAGCTATTATTCTTTTTAAATCCTGACTCGGTTTGCGAGCGTTGTCTCGCAAAACGAGCAGGATTCAAGCCTCTGGGGTGTGCAGTACCACATTTGGCCAGAGGTGCGGGGGTGCCGGTGACCGTTTGGAGCCATTCGGAAACACTCAAACACTTTGTTCCCAAGCCTCTCCAAGTGCATCTGAGCGGCTCCGAGTGTTTCTGAATGTCTCTGGTGCCCCCCACCTCTGGTTACATGCGGTACTGCATACACTAGAAGTGCCACTGGAACGGATTATCTGAGTTTTTATTATTTCCTATGGAGAAACTCGCTTTGATATTCGGGTGTTTTGGATTACAAGCATTCTTCTGGAACAAATTATGCTCGTAATCCAAGGTACCACTGTATCTCTTTCCAAAAAGTTTTTTCTTAAAAACTTGTTACTACTATAACAAAATGTATTAATTTATGGTATACTACAGGGACTTGGTAGGCAGACCACATAAATTAAGTTTGACCTAAATCGCAACTATATAAAGTATGTAAACCTCAGCACAATATTTTTTTTATTTTTTTTTTATTAAACCGTTCTTTTACTTATGCTTTTCTGTACACAGACTATAGACAGAGAGCCAACACTTTCTCTGAGTCTAAACACAAATAAGTGTATTAAAAACCAGTTGGGAAAACTTTGGCTGGGAGTATATACTGTAGAACATAGCATACAGTGTGGAGAGGCCGGAAGTACGAAATACCCAGAGCTACCCCGCGTGAAGGCGTTAAAATTCTGTGATGCACAAAATGCAGAGGAAAAGGAAAATGTAAGGCACAGAGTGCAGTAGAAAGGGGTATGTAAGGCACAGAGTGCAGCGGAAAGGGCTATACAAAGCAGGGGTCAGGAGTAAATAAGGCAGAGTGTGCAGGGGTCAAAAGTAGAAAATGCACAAAATCCATGGGACAAGAATATGTAAGGCACAGATTGCAAAAGTCAAAAGCAAGTAATGCACAAAGCGCAGGGGTCTCCAAGTAAAAATTCCTCCCTCCTCCCATTACAAAGGAAAGAGTGTCTACATAATTATTGTCTTACTATTCCCTATATACCCTCTGTAAAATGTTTCAGGTGGTAAAAAAAACATTTTTTTGATTGCCTTAGAAATTTGTGTCAACTATACTGAATTGCACTGTTATAACCTTCTGATATTTATTAACAATAGGCAGTGGTAAGTTTTATTTTTTTTTGTGGTATTATGACCTTCGCCAAGTACTGTATTTATCATACCATAATTACCCCAAAGGAAAATAGGCTTCATTATTGATTTTTTTCAGTAGTGCAGTAGGACCAATACAGCCACGGATACCGAGTTATAAAAAACACAGATTCAATACAGATCCTTATGCCAAGGAAATTACACCACTAACATGCAAAAAACATTCTCCATTCTAATGCCCCGTACACACGGTCGGAAATTCCGACCACAAAATCCGTCGGATTTTTTCCGACGGATTTTGTCCGACACTGGTGTTGCATACAAAGTTGTCGGAAAATCCGATCATTCTGAACGTGGTGACGTTCGATGCGTACGACGGAACTACGTAGAGGCTATTAGCCAATAGCTTTGGTCTCATAATTTTTATCTGAGCATGCGTGGCACCATGTCCGTCGGAATTCTCTACACACGATCGGAAAAAGTCAGATCGGATTTTGTTGTCAGAAAATTTGAGAGCCCACACACGGTTGGATTTTCCGACAACATGGTCCGATCGGATATTTTCCGTCGGAATTTCCGACCGTGTGTACAGGGCATTAGTCTATCACATAAAACCCCAATAAAATATATTTACGTTTTTGGTTGTAACAAAACAAAAAAAGGTGGAAAATGTCAAGGGGTATGAATACTTTTTCAAGGCACTGTACATTGTCAAGACTTAAAAGTGCAGGACCGCAACAAACGACAGTATCTAAAATCGTCCACATGCGGCACTTAAAGGTCTTTGCAGGTTATCAGTCAATCAAAGTTAACTGTAAGCTATGGCACTAGGATTATTGCTCTCACTCCATTTGTATCGATACCTTACATGTGTGGTGCAATCACCGTTTACATTTGCATGCAAGCATGGGGCAATGGGGAGCTTTTAATTTTTTTATTATATTAAAACATTTTAATACCTTTTTATTCTTTTATTTACCTGTGTTGCCATCACAAGAGGTGAACAAACCCCTTGTGATAGCATTGGGCAGTGATAGGTACATTGAGAAATCAGTGGTCTATTAGACCCCCAAGGACTCCCCTACCCTTCAAATCATCTGATCAAACAGAGATTTGTTTGATCAGATGCTTCTCTGACAGTATTGGCCAGGGAAATACAGCCCTGAAACCAGAAGTGAAATGGATCACTTTTATTGGAATGAAAATTTTCGGCTAAAAAAAAAAAAAAAAAAAAAAAAAAAAAAAAAGATGGTACCAGCTGTAGCCATCTTCCTGGTATAACCATTTGCTGCCAGGGCTGTATTTATATGGCCTCTGGGCAGCAAATAGTAAATACCATATTTGCCGGTGTATAAGACGACCCCCTATTTTTCCAGTGAAAACTTGGATTTGGGGCTATACTCGCCATAAAAGACTACCCCCCTTCCGAGGCAACACCATTAACAAAAAAAAACAAAAAACATCAGACTTAACATCAGAAAAAGGAAACTGGTGAACTACAAGTCCCAGAGATCCCACAATTGGAAGGTAGCAACAATGAATCCTCTCCTCCAAAGCACCATAAATCATACCTGTATTTTAGGGGAGATCTGGAGCTGGATGTGCAGTACGGGATGCTTTGTTAATATGTAGAGCACCAAGTACACACAGTATATGATGCTGTGTTAGTACAGTAGCGCCAGGTACACTTCATAATACATAGTGGAGACAGTGCACCGCTGAGCCAATCACGGCAGGCATTGTATTTTACTAATCTGTTGATGGATACAAAGTCTGCTCAGATTGGCAGAGGCTGTGACATCAGCCTGCGCCGCTCTGACTCATGTAGCCTGCTCGGATTGACAGAGGTTGTTACCCAATCCAAGCAGGCTTAGCAGGCTCTGTATTCATCAGAGTGCATCGCCCGCCGGGATTGGCTGAGCGGCGCATACTGTATACATATTACAATTTTACAGAGCGCCCGGCGGACTGATATCCATCTGGCGGCTTCTTCACCTGGCGTATAAGACGACCCCTGCTTTTTGGCTGTGTAATTTCGGTGTAAAATGTAGTCTTATACGCCAGAAAATACAGTAGGTAAACCCAATCACTAAAACCGCATATAAACATTCACATTTTAATGTAATTTAACTGCTTAAGGACCGCCTCCTGCACATATATACGTTGGCAGAATGGCAGGGCTGGGCACATCAACGTACAATTCCAACGGAAAAAGTCCGATGGAGCCCACACACGGGTGGATTTTCCGACAACATGGTCCGATCGGACATTTTCCAGTGGAATTTCCGACCGTGTATAAGAGTCCTGGGTTCAGAGTTTACACTAAATAAAAAAAATAAAAATAAAACTCTTTGGTTTATTGATTTGAAAATATACACTAAGATGAGGGAGCCTACCTGCAGGTCTAGCCCTTTATGTGTTTTGCTTGTAATATCAATCCCACTTGTAATAAAAAAAAAAAATATATATATATACACCACCTTCGGGTCTTTGTCCAAGATGAGAATAAACCATGCTAGAAAGTTTTTAATTATGAGCTGTGGGAAGGTTCTAATTTAGTGTTACAGCCGGCGGGGGACCGATGCTGCATCCAGCTTGGTAAGTATGATTAGAAAAAAAAAAGTCTGGCCCCCCCTAAAGATTGAAGGATAGTAAACTGGTCCTTTGTGTAGAAAATTTGTAGACCCTTGACCTAGATAATAGTACACAATAGTACAGTTACATCATGATAACATGCTTTAACAATTCTTAAAAATTCATAAAAGAAACAAAGGGTTGGAGTACGGTCCATAAAAGTTAATTTAATTATACCCTTAGCCTCCTGACTAATTTTAGCCTCGAAATTCCCTTACCCATCTGCCTACCTACCTCAGCAGGCCAGCAGCAGCCCCAAGCAGTGGCTTTGTTCCTGTCCTGTGGCTGAAATTCTCTAACAATGGCAGCACCCTAAATTTAGCACTTGCAATGGGCTAATCCTGTGTCCACACTCCTGACTTCCACTTAAAAATTCTACAACATAAGGCTTTCAACCCATTATTGCAATATGGGCAGTGTGAATTAAACAGACTTTAAATCTGTATATGATCTCACAAGATGTCATCCAAATGTTGTCATTGGATTGCATTTGGATATACAGAAGTTTGGCATTTTTTAATCTCAGTCATAAAGCCTCAAAGCTAACAGAATAGACATTCATGAAGCTAGTTTCTAAATCCAAATCAGTCTTCGTAATACACAAGCTTTGAAAACTGGAGCCAAGAGGGAGGTTAAAAAAAGAAAAAAAGGGAATTGTGTAAAGGTCACATTAAATAGCAAATTCAATTTTCTGTGAACCACAAATAAAATCCAGTGTAAGACGACAGGCTGTCAAGGCAGAGGCTTGATCACAACTCTATGGGTTCCTAAATGTATTACAAGGACAAGAAATGATATAAACTGTAAGAACATAAGAAAAAGAAAAAGTTTTCTGACCAAGGTAATTGGTACAAGACTTTAGAGTCCAAAATAAACTGTAGCCATAACACATCCTTACCTTGCTCTTTACTTACTATTTGTTGCTTAACTCATTTCTTGCCAGGCCATGCATAGACCTACATACCAAAAATAATTATACTATGCATAACAATTTCCATCCACAACCCAAGCTAGGAATAGTCTTGCTGGGCAGGCTTGAAAGAGCTTGGGATTCAGCCTAGGCAACTGCCAAGCAACTGAAGTACTTCCAGAGTTAAAAATACATTTTGCAAAGTGTGCGGTGCTCATTTTCATACAACTATGAAACACTCTATAAAAAAGAGTAGTGCTTGGTGTCTAAAGAGACTGGAAAATCTGATTACTCCCAGAAATACAGTTTTTACGCTTCCTCCATATGAGACTGCTGCAACTGAGTGAAAAATCCTCCCCTCGGACAGAAGCACACAGAGAAAATTAAAAACTTCAATACCAACTCTTCAGTGTTTGAAAAGCACCAGCTTATTGTATTGGGCAGGATACAAGTGGTCATGAAGAAGTTGTGAAAACAAGATTACTGGTAATAATAATCCTAAATGTCCCCCTCCTTCTCAGTGATGGCCAACTGAGACAAATTTATAATACTTCAGGGTGGGACCAATACAACAGAACCTTGCATCTAAGTCTTGGTTCACCAACAGATGCAAAAAATATTGCTTGTTGGAGGTATTTTTAAGCCTTTGATGCCTAAGGAAACCTAAACTGAACAAAATCGGTCAGCATGTAACTTCTACATCTAAAAAGTGAACCTTCTACTGCAACCCACTTGCAGAGTTCTGACAAATATATTTCTTGATTTTATAGAATTTTGAAGTTAAATTTTACTCTGTCATCCAGAATTCTACCATAGATCATGAAGGGCTAATAGTCTAAGGGCTTAAACTTTTTCTAAAAAACAAAAACAAAAAAACAAAAACAAACATGTTTAACCACTTGTCTACTGGTCCAATTGTTTGCTTTTTTTTATATATATATATACACACACACACGTTTTAAAAATCTGTATTTTTTTTTCACAATAATTGTTATTAAGTTTAGACAATACAAAGACCAGCAAAGCAAATTTGTACATATACATAGACAACATTTTACATAATGCTTCTATTAGAAGTATATGCATATAACCCAAGCATAATTGGATTGCTGGTATCCAAAAAGAAGAGGCGTAAAACCGACTAAACAATAACAACCAAAGAAACAGTAGGGGAGACTGCCTTGGCAACATTAGGGAGTAAGAGCTAACAATCAGGGTAAGGATCTGGACTATTCACTCGATGACTTCCATGATTTTTCAAAATTGGTATACGAGTTGGTTCTAAGGGAAAGACAGCGTTGGTATGTACAGTTTAGGATAACTATAGCAACCAGTTCAGATATGTTAGGAGAAAAGTCCTTCCGTCACAACCTGGTGATTAAAGATGTTGCCACTGTTGCATTTCTTTTCTTTTTTTTTGGTTGTATGATATTTGTACAACTGTTTATCAAACGCATTTTCGATGGTACCCAAAGTTCTCCATAGGAGACACTTTTTAAGCTTCACAGTTAACAGTTAGAGTGAAAAACAAATTATGAATCTATAATTATTGCCCTCCATCATGGCAATACTTCAATAGTAAGACATCATCTGGAATATGCAGTTCAGTTTTGGGCACTAGTTCTCAAAAAGGATATTGGGGAACTGGAGAAAGCTACGAGTAAAGATTAGAGGAACTTAATTTATTCTCTTGAGACTACAATACAGTGATGGGTGGGGAACTTATCAATACCTATGTTAAGTAATGCTAGGGCGGGATCTAGTAGGGTTAGAATTCCTGCCAGCCTAGAGATCAATCGGAACGTTTGATTCCAGAAGCTTGTCAAACTCTTACATTGCCATAGGATGTGTAATAACTTGGCCACATCCTCTCCAGCATAAGGAGGATTGATTTGGATAAAATGTTGCCAAACTGCAAGGGGTTAAATACCAATGTCAGATAATTTTGTGGGTCAATTCCCAATGGTTAATACAGTGTGAGGCCCTGTAGGAGTATTGGATCTCAGAATCTGCACTTTGTTGGAAATTACCTTAAACCCCCCTCAATGATTATATATTTTTTTTTCTGAAAGCAGAGACTTTGAATAATAACATGATGGTAATTGCATTTCTTTTCTTTTTTTTTGGTTGTATGATATTTGTACAACTGTTTATCAAACGCATTTTCGATGGTACCCAAAGTTCTCCATAGGAGACACTTTTTAAGCTTCACAGTTAACAGTTAGAGTGAAATACAAATTATGAATCTATAATTATTGCCCTCCATCATGGCAATACTTCAATAGTAAGACCTCATCTGGAATATGCAGTTCAGTTTTGGGCACTAGTTCTCAAAAAAGGATATCGGGGAACTGGAGAAAGCTACGAGTAAAGATTAGAGGAACTTAATTTATTCTCTTGAGAAAGGGAGATTAAGGGGGGATATGATCAACATGTATAAATACATAAGTGGTCCATATGGTGAACTTGGTGTTGAGTTATTCACTTTAAGGTCATCACAGAGGACAAGAGGGCACTATTTACTCTTTGGAGGAAAAGCAATTTATATTCCAAATACAGAAAGGTTTCTTCACCATAAGAGCTGTGAAAATGTGAAACAGACCCCCTCCAGAGGTGGTTCTGGCAAGCTCGGTAGATTGCTTTAACCACTTAAGCCCCAGACCATTTGGCTGGCAAAAGACCAGAGCACTTTTTGCGATTCGGCACTGCGTCGCTTTAACTGACAATTATGCGGCAGTGCGACGTGGCTCCCAAACAAAACTGACATCCTTTTTTCCCCACAAATAGAGCTTTCTTTTGGTTGTATTTGATCACCTCTGCGGTTTTTATTTTTTGCACTATAAACCAAAAAAGCGACAATTTTGAAAAAAAAAACACATTATTTTTAACTTTTTGCTATAATAATATCCCAAAAAATATATAAAAAAACATATTTTTTCCTCAGTTTAGGCCGATACAAATTTTTCTACATATTTTTGGTAAAAAAAAAAAAAAACGCAATAAGCGTTTATTGATTGGTTTGCGCAAAAGTTAGAGTCTACAAAATAGGGATCAGCGATTTTTATCATGACTGACATTATGGCGGACACTTTTGGCACGATTTTGGGACCATTCACATTTATATAGCGATCAGTGCAATTAAAAATGCATAGATTACTGTGTAAATGTGACTGGCAGTGAATGGGGTTAACAACTAGGTGGCGCTGTAGGGGTTAAGTGTGTCCTAGGAAGTGATTCTAACTATGGGGGGAGGGGCTGTGTGTGACACGACACTGATCACCGCTCCCGATTACAGGGAGCGGTGATCAGTGTCACTAGGCAGAACGGGGAAATGCTTGTTTACATCAGCATTTCCCCGTTCTTCCTCTCTGTGACACAATCGCAGGCATCCCCATGGACATCGAGTCCGTGGGACCCGAGATCACACTCACGGAGGTAGCGCACCCGCAAACCGCTTCTTAAAGGGCAACGTACAGGTACGTTAATCTGCCTGTACGTGCCAATCTGTCAATGAATATCAGCGGTTAAAAAAGGCTTGGATTCTTACCTTAAGTTGATCCAGGGAAAATCGGATTACCTCTTGGGGGATCAAAAAGGATTTTTTTCCCCTGCTGTAGCAAATTGGCTCAAACTTTGCTGGGGTTTTTCGCCTTCCTCTGGATCAACTGTGGGTGAAGAATTGTGTATATGGGATTGTATGATTTTTTTTTCTTTTTTTATTGGTTGAACTAGATGGACTTGTGTCTTTTTTCAACCTAACTATGTAACCTCATATATATGGCCCGATTTATGCTTTAATACATGTGTGTTCCCTACGCTGCACCTTGGTATGTGTATGGGAGCAAGGAGAGGTGTTTATTTTTTTTATTTTTTGTTTTATTACTTTTAGCACATTTTAATGTTTTTTCCATATAACCCTATTGCTACCAAAAGAGTCACTGTGATAGCATAGGCAGGTGACAGGTCCTCTTTATGGAGAAATTGGATACCTCCAAAAGCATACAATTGCCAACATAGGGTTGTTAAAATGGCATTATATGTATGTGATAGATGATGTAGAAGCCCCCTTCCTCCCCTTTTGAAATGGCCTCTTCTATACCATAAAATGTTGGCCTCTTTGTTCTCGAGAAAAATGTCCCCTTTGTTAAAGGTGTGGGAGGACTGCAGAGTTATTTTATGTTGGGCTATACATTTGTTGAATATCAATTGCGTGTTCCCAATATACAGGTCTTTGTGTTCCCTAATAATCCTCATGTAGTTGGGTCAGACTTACCAGTAATGTGCAGTGGTCACCTCACCTGTCTAACAAGTAGGTCTAGGTCATGTTTGTGGGATCTTATGGGTGGGACATAAGCTTTGTTTATTAGGGGTCTTTTTTCAGTACCCAGTGTATATACTAAACATTTATTGCATTAAACTATAAAACTTGCATGTGAATGTGACACAAATCCTGAGAGTTCAACTAAATGTCTGGCAGAGAGCTACCTTCATACTGGAAACGCTGAGTTTAGGTACCAGAGTGCCTGAGATCTGTTTAGGACCTGTTTTCCTTAGATTTCACCAAATTAGATGGCAATTCTAGAATCTCAGATTCCATAAATGCAATCAGGAGCAATTTCTAGATCTTCTTGACTTGACACTGCGCTAAAGCAGGATTAAACCCAAACCCAAAGATGTAATACAGTATTGCAGCTTACCAATATTTAGATGTGGTGGCTGAATTTGTTTTCTTTTATTAGGCTTTTTTCTTCTGTTTTCTCCTGGTGATCTGGCCAGTAACAAACCTGCCGTATTAGAGTGCTCTAACTTTGGATGAAGGTGCATAGGGGGCACCTTTGGACAGCAGAATTGTCATTGTGGGGGGGGGGGGGGGGGAGGGGTAGTGTTAGATGTACTAGCAGATTTAAATAAACTAACAAATTTAAGCCAAACTCCAGCTCAGACTTTATAAGGAGTTACAGCAACAGTTCTTTTGGGATAAAAGTTTTACATAAATGAATAAAAGCTGGCCATTGTAAATACCCCTGTCAGTGGTAATGGTTTGTCTCAACTCTCTAACTGCTGCATTTGCGGGACAGTTTGTTCTTTTGAAAAATCACACCTACTAGCCAGGACTAGGTGGAGTGAAACTAGGTGGAGAGAAAAAAAAAACAAACAGCCATAACATCTAAGAATTGGTAAGCTGCAAAATAATAAATGTTTGCATTTCGGTTTAATAACCCTTTAGGTCAACAGTGTCATAACCAAAAAAAAAAAGGATTAGGGATAAAACCTGGGGGACAAAAGCCACTGACATGCCAGACAAATGAAGAAAGCATATGCATGGAACAGTGTGCATGGGTATTTTTGTTACCATACCCCAGGGGCATTGTCTCGCTCTGTATAATAAATCCAAGATAAGGGATTTATATGCTCTTCAGTTTCATTTTGATTACTTCAGATCATACATGGAACGAATCAATCATTCTAATATATATATATATATATATATATATATATATATATATATATATATATATATATATATATATAAATCAGCAACAGGTAAAGTAAATGTAGTCTTCAAGCAAAATAAGCTGACATCTCTGGAAATACATTCTACAGTATGGTCCTGAGTTAGTGCAGTTATTGATTACCAACATAAAAACACAGGCACTATCCAAAGCCATCTATTAGGTTTCAGGTCTCTGGTGAGACATAACTTAATTATAGCCAATTTGTTTTAAAAACGCTTAACTAGTGATTCTGAGGATAACATGAATGATTGCAGAAAGACACCAATTCAATAAGAGCTATTCTTTAGCAATGAGTCATAGTGAGAGAACCACACACCATTTCTTTATTATTCATCATAAGTAAACCACCGATCAAATAAATCTGTAGGAATTACAACCCACTAAAACTACCCTAAACTAAAATAACCATGGTTCTTGCAAAATGCTGACAATTTTACATATGATCCATACCTGTTGTATAAAATTCTCAATTATAAAAACAATGAATTCTATACATTGCATGTCCTTAAAAGTTTTTTTTACAATGTATACATTCCAAGAGACCTTCATAGTACTGAGTATTCTCTTACCCCCACTTAAAATTTGGTTAAAGTGCATGAAAACATTTTTTTGGGATGAACAGTGTATAAAACCACAGACAATTTATTTTTATTTTTTTTATGTCTGTGTCCTGTTGAGATTTCTCTTCAATTCCTGTCCCTGAAAAGCTAAAGGAAATTTCCACGAAAGTGAGTGGAAATTCCCTCTTTAAAAGCGGTCACAGGGACAGGTGTCCACATATATTTACCCTAACCTCTTGTTCCTGTGACAAATTCTAAAATTTGGGATTGCCTAGAGTTCACCTGAAATACTCTCCATGTCATTCTTTGTTAAAGCTGCCAAAGCGAAACAGTGGTAAGAATTAGTGGAGAATAACAGCGATAAAGGAGAACTGTCCAAAAAACATCAGAACTCCCTCCTCCTTCAGAACAGAAAAATTATGGCAAAAGTGGAAGCAGTCCAAAAACAAGCATAAGCCAACTGTCAAGCAGATATTGAGCATGTTTACATACAGATAAAAGTATTTAATATGGTAAAAAATTGGAAAATGCCAATCTACGAAAAAATACAGGGTAGAAAAAAAAAGTAAAAAATTATCCGAAACCTGAAACATCTTTATTAAAAAAAACAATCAAACTCCTGGAGCCATTACATTCTAACATTCTATACAGCAAGTTCCCTATTCCATTTTGAAATACCCCTGTCATAAACCTATGATGAAAAAAATGTGTAAGTGAAGGTTAGCATAAAGAGGTTGTAAAGCTACCTGTGTAATTTGTACCTATAGGTTAGCCTAGAATAAGGCTTACCTATAGGTACTGTAAATATCTCCTAAAAGGAAGAACGTAGAGACCTTTGTGGAAGCGTTTAAGGGAACATACACAAAAGATTAAAAAAGGTTTCCCCAAGCATTCCCTATCGAGGCACTATGCCCAATACCATAACAAGGATCCCTACTCGTTGATGGTTTGAGGCATAGAAAAATATAAACCTCATTGGAGTGGTGACAACAAAATTATTATACTTAGCCAATCTGTATCACGTTGAATCCATGAATTACATACGTAGGTCCCCTTGTGGCGCAACTTGGACTTTGATTTAAATTGTTTTATATCTAATTTTTAATCTATTATATTCTTTATATTCCAGTATATTTATTCTATGACCTTATTCATCATTTACCACTAGATGTCGCTATGGAAATGTATTTTATTCGCTTATAGGTGTTATTCTAGTGATGTGTCAATAGATGCCGCTATTCGAATTAGTATTGTATTTAATTCAGATTTTTATTGTCCATAATTATGTTTTTACGTGAGAACCTCTTTATACGATATGGCGTATGTTTGGATCATTATGTGCTTCATCCTATCGAGGTTCTGTTAAGATCATGTTTACATTGAAATGGCCACTGATGTTGCCATGACAACAAAGAAATGTTTAATTCTGGCTACGTTCACCCAACTAAAGTCATGTGTCGGGAGGAGCCGGGTGACATCACCTCCGGTCGCGGCCGAGACCAGAAGTCTTTGATCTATGCGAGGTTGAACATTGTGTTTTTATATGTAAGTTTGCTGCTGCTCAATAAACTACTTTTATTTAATTACTTCACTATTCTATTTTGTGTGAGCGTTAAATGGAGGAGAGTGAAGGATATCAAGGAGGATAATGTTTACAGTGGAGTTTCCTTTCCAACAATTGGAATATACCTTATCTGGCTGGATGCTACAAGGAAAGGAGTCTGCCATTTTGCCCATTAAGGATATTTAATAAAAGAGGTGTTATTAGACCTCTAGGGGTCTCAACTTGAGGTGAGAGGCTGGGGCACACCATTGGTGTACTACGGATGGTGGAAGCTATCATCACTTAATTGAACTGTACTTTTTGCACCTGATGTCACATTTATCACCAATTATTTTTGCACAAGAATTTTATTAATTTTAATATTTTTTGGACTGATCAAATTTTATCTAAGCATTTATTATTGCTTTCTCATACAGTTTTGTTGTGCGTTTGCAACTTTTGCCTTACCTTTCACTGAAGCTGGAGAATCTCTCAGTTCCATTCCCTACCCTGTGTCTGCTGGCCCCCTCCCCCTGGTCTCACTCGGCTCTCCCGTCTCCTCTCACAAGCTTTCAGCTCAGCAGCAATTGTCTCCCTGCTGGAAATTGATCTTCATAGCAGGGGCTGCAGGGAGAGAGGCAGGTGCTGGAGATCGGAAACCAAAGGTGTCTGCTCTTCATCTGGGAGGGAAGAGGAGGGGCTGGGAGAGTGGCGGCAGAAGTTTACTGCATAGAGCAAAGGCAGCGGCGGAAGTTTACTGCATTGACAGGGCCTATTGCTGTGCTGGCAGTTGCCATGCGAAATGCCCAACCTGTTCTCAGTTAGGTAGAAGTCTGTGTGAGCAAGGCTGGCGCCGACATAAGCACATCTTGAATGGCCCCTGGTTTTAGCGCCCCCTATGTTCTGGCATCCGCAGGCGGCCGCCTAACCTGCTTATGCTTGTTCCGACCCCGATTGTCAGTACCACCTAGTAGCTAGAATGCTTTACCCCAGAAATACCTCAATCACAAACAAAACAAAAACATATTGTGGCCACTGGATGGTATGGACAATATAAGAACCACAAAAAATAGAAGTTGTATGCCATTTTTCATCCTGATTGTGAGAATATCTAGGTTTTTCATGTCTACCTCAAAGTTTTGGTTATTCCCACCCACATTTGTGTGTTCCAACACCTCATGTTGCATACTTACTGTGTAATATCAAGTTTTAAAATCCAATAAGGAGAGCGGTGCCTCCATATACATGGCCACAGCAAGTTTACAGATCCAGCAACTAAAATGCAGAAATCTCAATAATAGAGTGCTTAAAGTGTAAGTAAACCCCCCTATTGTTTTCAGCCAAGGAAGCTGCCATCTTTGCATCTGTTTAATCTACAACTGCCATGATGCTGCACATGTGATCAGTTATGACACCAGCCATTGGATGGTTTGACAGTTTGGTTGAGAGCACAACCAATGTCATAAATGAAACTGTTTTATGGATGGGTTTACTTCCGCTTTAAAGTATCAGACAGCTTCTCTCTTGTGCATCTACCAAAAACTGACGTTTTGAGTGGACTGACAATTTAGTTTATCAATACATCCTTCAGTGGGATTTCTATCAGGAATTCTGTTGTGTGCAGCGAAACATCTACCCTGGGGAAAATCTACTCATTTTAAGCATTTTAATTTGTGACTTCTGAATCATTAATGTATCTTTCCCCATAACTATTCCATCTGATGCTATGTTCTGATCTGATACTTTTTGTCAAAGTCAGAGAAGGATTTCCTAAAAAAGAAGCCATCATTATTAGCAATCTGACCTAAATTGAAGTAGTTTATTGATTTCCAACTTAAGAAGTGCAAACTTATGGCTGGATGCATCATCTCAGCCCAAGGAGTGCTACTGCAGTGATTTTGCAATGTACAACATATTTTGCCATACAATGTGGCAAGCAAGTCTCTCCACCGCTGTCATGATTTAAGGCTGCATTCACACCTGAGCATTTTCAGCTCATGAAACGCTCGTAAAATGCCCATAAAAAATTGGTGATCTGGACAAAATTGTGGCAAAAATGTGGTAAAAAAGCGGTAAAATGTGTGAATGCAGACTCAAGGTCCACCAAACATTAACTTTTGTGCATGGAAAGGCTTTTAATATTCTGCTTTTATCTGAAGCATCTCCATAGACTGGGGTATGGATTTAAAAGGTCAAAGGTGTGTTTCTGTCCTAGTCAATTACTGGCTACACCCCTTTACACACAGTACGAGTACCATTCCCAATATAAATGTTATAAGGTACAGGGGGTCCCCGGGTTACAAACAAGATAGGGACTCTGTAGGTTTGTTCTTAAGTTGAATCTGTTTGTAACTCGGAACAGGTACATTTTTTAAGTGTAGCTCTAGCCAAAAAATCTATTTTTACGTTTTTTTGATAACATGGAGAAGGGTTATAACCCCTGTAACATTTGTTTTGCTGTCTGTGCCCCTGTTCAGAAGATTTTACCTCACCTTCTGTCCCAATGACAACTAGATTTTGAAAATTTGGGGTTGTTAGGGAAGGATGGACTGGTGATAAAGCATCAGTGGAGACACCTTTTTCCCATATTAACTCTTACAGGAGTGAATTTCCCTTCCTAGGGGTGGATTTCCTCTCACTTCCTGTTGTCTCCCTCCGTTTGTAAGTAGGAGTCGTTTGTAAGTCGGATGTTTGGAAGTAGGGGACCCCCTGTATAAACATATTCAATACAGTGCTAATAGCCACCAGTCACAGAATCTAAGTTTGGAATAAGAATACTTCAGCTGCCTCACCTCTTTGTTTCAAAGTAAAATGTTATGATCATAAAAGCTAAGTAACATGAAACAAATTGAAGGGTCCAAACTGCAAACTGACTGAGAACCAGTACCTTGAGAACATAGCAGAGTGCAGATCTAGATGACATAGGCACAACATAAAAGGTTCCCATGCAAACACGCAAGGCTATTACCATTAATAATAATAATACCATTTACGAAACTTCTTCTTTAATTCAAACACCCTGGTACAACATGACTCTTTGTATACAAGGCACTATAGCTAAGAAAACAGCAAGTACTACAGAGTTTTTTTTTTATTATTTATCATTACCAAATATTTTATTTTTTATAAAGGGCAACTGGTTTCTAACTAGTTACATTGCCTTTAAATAAAGACTAATAAAGACAGGAATGTAAAAAATTCACTTTTAAAGGACTTTTTGAAATTAAATCCAATTGGTTGGTGTAAGCCCCCGTACACACGGTCGGAAATTCTGACCACAAAATCCGTCAGATTTTTTCCGATGGAGTTTGTCTGACACTGGTGTTGCATACACACGGTCGGACAAAGTTGTCGGAAAATCCGATCATTCTGAACGTGGTGACGTTCGTTGCGTACGACAAAACTACGTAGAGGCTAGTAGCCAATAGCTTTGGTCTCATAATTTGATCTGAGTATGCGTGGCACTTTGTCCGTCGGAATTCTCTACACACGATCGGAAAAAGTCTGATTGGATTTTGTTGTTGGAAAATTTGAGAGCAGGATCTCAAATTTTTGACGGAAAAAGTCCGATGGAGCCCACACATGGGCGGATTTTCCGACAACATGGTCCAATCGGACATTTTCCGTGGGAATTTCAGACCATGTGTACGGGGCATAAGTAAACAAATATACTTGTAAATATTTCTTTAAGATCACTGTACTCAAAACACAAAGCAGATCTCAACTGGAAAAAGTTTAGTAGTAGTTAAAATAATGCCACATACACACTTTGGAGAACATGGCAACTTTCTGTAAGTTTCTTGTCTAAAATTCTCCAGGGCAATAGTTAATTGAGCTTATAAAATTCTAGATATTTTATATAGCAATGTTCTTTGTCAGCTCTTTATGGAAACAGTTTAATATTGATGTGCCAGATCACGTAGTATGTGCACCCATGTAGATATGGTAAATATTTATATATTTCGGTACTATGCATAATATTACAGATCTAAATACACAAACTCATTTTGTATGAGACCTTATGCACACATTTTTCCGCCCTGCATTTAATGTCATAAACACTCACGTCCCAAGCAGTCTGGGTGCCAAAATTAATGTCACTGAAATGTCAACTGCTAATTGGGGGGAAAAATAAAATCTCAACGACAAATGTGAATTAATACACAATATAAAAAGAGACGATTAGCCTGTGATTACAGGGTGGGAACTTTCAACATTTCCCACCTGCCACACTGATAGAATGCACGCTAATATTCTCAAGCAATCATGCATAATGCTACACTGCATAGGATGAGAAACATTAGACTATTTTAATTAAAAGCTAGGGACTTTGCTGAGAAAAGCCTGGTGGATCTCAAGTACTGTAATTACAAAAAAAATAAAAAAATAAAAATAAAACAGTGCACCTGTGGTGCTATATACACAATGGGCAAACACATCTATCAAACTGTTATTTAAAGTAAATTTGTGGCCAGGCTATGGTTGGTGAGTTGAGCTGAGAATTTTCTTTGGCTTTTTCTTTGTCACCCTCTCTTGCTGTGAAGACCAGTTATAGGTGTTGGCAATGGCCATTTGTTTGTACTGTTGAAATACTGGTGAGGGCATGCACTGGACACCTTTGCTGCCATTGTGCTGTGTGTCCAGTGCGCCCCTGTGCCTTTAAAGCGGGGTTCCACTGCCTAAAACTTTTTTTTTTTTGGTACAATGACAAAGAGTATGTTATTTAAAATTATAACTCACTTGTTCCTGTTTTTTTGGCTTTAAGATGTCTGTTTTCTATTGAAAAATGTACTTTTAAATCCTCTGATACCCGGTTCTTATCTTGCCTGTGGGCATGTGAAGTCCACAGGCATCCTCTTCCAGGATACTGTGCCCGCTGATCGACCAGCATGCACTGCGCATTGTATCCCCGATCTCGCGCATACGCAGTAACTTTAATTAGGAGCACTGTCAACAGCTCAAGTTGCCATCACAACGGGCGTCGTCGTCGGAAGTCCCGACCTGTTGTGATGGCAACGGAGCTGAGCCAGGCCGCCGCACTGACTCCTGGGAACAATGACACAAGCTCCCAGGAGCCAGTACGGCTCTAAGGAAATGATGACATAGCCGTACTACCCATGCCCATAGCCAAAGAATACACATACAGGAAATACACAAGATGATAATCACAACTAAGGTACAGTGGGAAAAAAAAAAGGTCAGTTTTTACATTAGGACATTAAGTTAATTGTCTTGGTCTAATGTGTTAAAATCGAGTGAAGCGCCACTTTAAGGAGGGGGTGGGCTCCCTCCAGGCTTGCATGTCCTCAATCTATCCATTATTATGCATGTGGTTCTACTATGGAGGCTCTCAAAAATGTATAGAGTTAGGACTGCAGATAATACTGGGGTGCTGTGAAGTGGCCTCTGCAGCTTCTGAATATATTTGCAAATGTGTGCAAACTAAAACGCAAACTGTTAGACAGGATAATTTGGTTGTTTGAAGGCTGCTTGGTGAGTTGAGCTGGGAATTTTCTTTGGTTTTGTTTGATATGGACAATCAAATATTTACATATTCTTAACATGGAGTAAAATCAAGATTAAATCAAGATCTCATTGTCGTATTCATCCTCAAAATTCACAGTAGACTGAAGTTGTTCAAGGCCTAAAAATACAACCTACCTTATAGAATACTTAATTGCTTCCAAAATTCTAGATCATTATTTCTACCCCTAGTCTTTAAATCCCTAGTGTCCAAACTGCAGACCTTTGCTTGCTCTTATGCAACCCTGGTGGCACTATTCCTCTTACTAATACCAAGCACTATTCCTCCTACTGACACTGATGATGGGGCATTACTCCAATTGACAACTTTCCTACCGGGGCAACTTTTAAATTTTTTACATAAATGTTAAAATCATTTTTGCTATAAAATTACCTAGAACCCCCAAATATTATATATTTTCTGAAAGCAGAGGCCCTGGAGAAAAAAAATAGTAACTGTTGCAATTTTTATATCACAAAATATTTGCACAGCCATTTAGAAAATTTTTAGGAAAAAAATAACTTTAGTGCACACAAACACAATCTAATAACCAATAGTTTGGTAAAATATAAAATAGGATGTTTGGTCAAGTAAATACAGTCGTGCTCATAAGTTTACATACCCTGGCAGAATTTATGATTTATTGGCCATTTTTCAGAGAATAGGAATGATAAGACAAAAAAAATTCTTTCACTCATGGTTAGTGTTTGGCTGAAGCCATTGTCAGGTCACCCGAGACCAGGTGGCAGATGCACTCTGTAGGAGTCGGAAGTGCACCGCTAGGTAGTGGACCTTAGGACTGACTGCTGCGGATTGTACCCAGGGGAGATTCAGGACACAGGTCTACTGGATCACGAACACAGATCCCAGTGGGAGCTAGAGCAAAGATTCCCCAGGGCGCGGAGTCCAAGAGCCAGCAGGTGTTCGCCAGAGCCTCCAGTGGTGAGGATGGACTTCGCTGAAGTCTGGCTCCAGGTCGCGGCCCCTAGGGTCTCACAGCTCACGCTCACTGTAGACTATAGGAGAAGGAAGAAGCAGGCTGGAACGACAAGGATAGTAAGGGGATAAGGCAGAGGTCAGGGCGACTAGCAGACAGGAACAACAGAGTACACGCCAAAGGTTCAGGGTCACAGGCAGACAGGGATGGACGGGGACATGCCAAAAGGTCAAGGTCACAAGCAGACAGAAATCGTTGAGAACAGGCCAAGGTCAATAACAGAGACAAACGTAGAGCACACGGCAAGCAGGAAACAGGAAGCCGAAAACACAATGGATACACAATGGTTGATCAGCACCACTGGCTTTCAGTGTACAGGTTAATATAGGGTTCCCTGATAGGGCCTGTGGTGGAGCCATGCTTAGAGGAGAGGTTATAAAAAACACCAGGTGGAAGTGGCTGGCCTCTTAGTCTGAACACATGAGAAGAGGTAAGCAAACAGAGGAAGATTACTGCATAACCACGACAGCCATTTATTATCAACTGTTTACTCTTTTTAAATCATAATGGCAACAGAAACTACCCAAATTACCTTGATCAAAAGTTTAAATACCCTAGTGATTTTGGCCCGATAACATGCACACAAGTTGACACAAAGGGGTTTGAATGGCTATAAAAGGTAACCATCCTCACCTGTGATCTGTTTGCTTGTAATTAGTGTGTGTATAAAAGGTCAATGAGTTTCTGGACTCCTGACAGACCCTTACATCTTTCATCCAGTGCTGCACTGATGTTTCTGGATTCTGAGTCATGGGGAAAGCAAAAGAATTGTCAAAAGGATCTGTGGGAAAAAGGTAGTTGCACTGTATAAAACAGGAACGGGATATAAAAAGATATCCAAGGAATTGAGAATGCCAATCAGCAGTGTTCAAACTCTAATCAAGAAGTGGTAAATGAGGGGTTCTGAAACCAAAGCACGGTCAGGTAGACCAAGTAAAATTTCAGCAACAACTGCCAGGAAAATTGTTTGGGATGCAAAGAAAAACCCACAAAATAACTTCAGGTGAAATACAGGACTCTGAAAACATGTGGTGTGGCTGTTTCAAGATGCACAAAAAGGAGGCACTTGAAGAAAGATGGGCTGCATGGTCGAGTTGCCAGAAGAAAGCCATTACTATGCAAATGCCACAAAGTATCCCGCTTACAATACGCCAAACAGCACAGAGACAAGCCTCAAACCTTCTGGCACAAAGTCATTTGGAGTGAGACCAAAATTGAGCTTTTTGGCCACAATCATAAACACTACATTTGGAGAGTAGTCAACAAGGCCTATGATGAATGGTACACCATTCCTACTGTGAAACATGGAGGTGGATCGATTATGTTTTGGGGATGTGTGAGCTACAAAGGCACAGGAAATTTGGTCAAAATTGATGGCAAGATGAATGCAGTATGTTATTAAAAAATACTGGAGGAACATTTGCATTCATCAGTCAGGAAGCTGCGCATGGGAAGTACTTGGACATTCCAACATGATCCAAAACACAAGGCCAAGTCGACCTGTCCTTGGCTACAGCAGAATAAAGTGAAGGTTCTGGAGTAGCCATCTCATTCTCCTGACCCCAATATCATCGAGCCACTCTGGGGAGATCTCAAAACATGCAGTTCATGCAAGACAGCCCGAGAATTTACAGTAACTGGAGGCTTTTTGCCAAGAGGAATGTGCAGCTTTACCATCTGAGAAGATAAAGAGTCTCATCCACAAATACCACAAAAGACTTCAATCTGTCATTGATGTTAAAGGGGGAATACACAGGATTAAGAACTGGGGTATGTAAACTTTTGATCAGGGTAACTTGGGTAATTTCTGTTTTCGTTACGATTTAAAAAGAGCAAACACAGTTGATTGATAATAAATGGCTTCATGAGTGAAAGAAAAGTTTTTGTGTTATCATTCATATTTCCTTAAAAATGGCCAATAAATCTTAAATTCTGATAGATACAGTGACTTGAAAAAGTATTCATACCCCATGCAATTTTCCACATTTTGTCATGTTACAACCAAAAACGTCAATGTATTTATTGGGATTGGGAAGTGGAAGGAAAACGATAAATGGTTTTCCAATTTTTTTACAAATAAATATCTGATAAGTGTGGTGTACATTTGTATTCAGCCCCCTTTAGGCCACTTTCACACTGAGGCGCTTCTAAACTGCCAGTAAAACATTTGAGCGCTTTTGAAGAGCTTTTCAGGCACTTTTGAAGAGCTTTCCATTCATTTCAATGGGGAGGGGAGTTTTTCACAGCCCTGCCAGCACACTGCCCCAATGTGAAAGCGTTCATTGATTTTAATGGAAATACGTTTTCATGAGCTTTTTAGGCGCTGTTTTTAGCGTGAAAGCGCCTGAAATGCACCTCAGTATGAAAGTGGTCTAACTCTCATACCCCTAACTAAATTCTAGTGGAACCATCTGCCTTCAGAAGTCATCTAATTAGTAAACAGAGTCCACCTGTGTGTAATTTATTTTCAGTATAATTACAGCTGTTCTGTGAAGTCCTCAGAGGTTTGTAAGAGAACATTAGTGAACAAACCACATCACAAAGGCCAAGGAACACACCAGACAGGTCAGGGATAAAGTTGTGGAGAAGTTTAAAGCAGGGTTAGGTTATAAAAAAAATCCCAAGCTTGAACATCCCACGGAGCACTATTCAATCCATAACCCGAAAATGGAAACAGTATGGAACTGCAAACCTACCAAGACATGGCCGTCCACCTAAACTGACAGGCCGGGCAAAGAGAGCATTAATCAGAGAAGCAGCCAAGAGGCCCAATGTAACCCTGGAGGAGCTGCAGAGATCCACAGCTCAGGTGGGAGAATCTGCCCACAGGACAACTATCAACCACTTCCCACCCGGTCTATAGCAGACCGACGGCCAAGAAGTGGTTCTGTTATCCTGACTGGTCATCACATGACGTCCAGCAGGATAAAATGCCGGCGCTTAGCGTGGCGATCGCAAGTGTGGCGTGTCAGTCTAACAGGCCGCATCTCTGATTGTGGTAAGGAGCCTCAGACAGAGGCTTCTTACCACGTGATCAGCTGTGACCAATCACAGCTGATCATCACGTGAACCAGGAAGTGACGGTAAATGACATTCCTCGGTTCGCGCTGACAGGGAGAGTCGATTGGCAGCTCTCCCTGTCAGAGTGGGGGGGTCTGTGCTGATAATCAGCACATTGATTATCAGCACAGCACCTATCACAGCCCAGTAGCTGCCAGTCAGTGCCCCTCAATAAAGTTTCCCAGTGCCCACCACAGTGCCAATTAGTGCCCAGAAGTAACACCTCTCAGTACATCATCATCAGTGCTGCCCATCAGTGCCATCTATTAGTGTCCATCAGTGCTGCCTGTCAGCGCCCATCAGTGCTGCCTGTCACCGCCCATCAGTGCTGCCTGTCAGCGCCCATCAGTGCTGCCTGTCACTGCCCATCAGTGCTGCCTGTCACCGCCCATCAGTGCTGCCTGTCACCGCCCATCAGTGCTGCCTGTCAGTGCCGCCTATTGGTGCCCATCAGTGCTGCATATCAGTGCCGCCTATCAGTGCCGCCTATCAGTGCCCATAAAGTCTACATATCAGTGCCCATCAGTGCTGCTTTATCAGTGCCGCCTCATCAGCGCCCGTCAGTGAAGGAGAAAACTAAATTTTATGGACAGAAAAACTTTTTTTTTCAAGAATATCAGTCCTTTTTAGTTTGTTGAGCAAAAAATAGACCTCAGAGGTGATCAAATACCACCTAAAGAAAGACCTTTTTTTGGGTAGAAAATTATAAAAAATTTAGCTTGGGTACAGTTGACCGCATAATTGTCAAAGTGCAACAACGCTGAAAGCTGAAAATTGTCCTGGGCAAAAAAGGGGCAAAGTACCTGGTATTGAAGCAGTTAATCATGCACTCCACAAACTTGGCCTTCAAGGAAGAGTGACGAGAAGAAAGCCATTGTTGAGTGAAAGCCATAAGAAGTCCCATTTGCAGTTTGTCCCCCACATGGCTTCTCGCAAAGCAAACGTGGTCAGATGAGATCAAAATTTTACTTTTTGACCTAAAAGCAAAACGCTATGTGTGGCAAAAAACGAACACTGCACATAACCCTGAACACACCACCCCCACCGTAAAACATGGCGGAGGCAGCATCATGTTGTGGGGATGCTTTTCTTGAGCAGGGACAGGGAAGCTGGTCAGATTTGATAGGAAGATGGATGTAAATACAGGGCAATGTTAGAAGAAAACCTGTTAGACTTGAGACTGGGGCAATAGTTCACCTTCCAGCAGGACAATGACTCTAAACATACATACAGCCAGAGCTACAATGGAATGGATTAAAGCATATGCATGTGTTAGAATGGCCCAGTCAAAGTCCAGACCTAAATCCAATTGAGAATCTGTGGCAAGACTTGAAAATTGCTGTTCACAGACTCTCTCCATATAATCTGAAAGAGCTTGAGCTATTTTGCAAAGAAGAATGGGCCGAAATGTCACTCTAGATGTGCAAAGCTGGTACAGACATACCCCAAAAAACTTGCAGCTGTAATTTCAGGGAAAGGTGGTTCTACAAATTATTGACTCAGGGGGACTGAATACAAATGCACGTCACACTTTTCAGATATTTATTTGTAAAAAATTTGGAAAACCATTTATAATTTTCCTTCCACTTCAGAATTATGTGCTACTTTGTGTTATTCCCCGTACACACGGTTGGAAGTTCCGACCACAAAATACGTCGGATTTTTTCCGACGGATTTTGTCCGACACTGGTGTTGCATACACACGGTCGGACAAAGTTGTTGGAAAATCCGATTCGACGGAACTACGTAGAGGCTAGTAGCCAATAGGTTTGGTCTCCTAATTTGATCTGAGCATGCGTGGCACTTTGTCCGTCGGAATTCTCTACACACGATCGGAAAAAGTCCGATCGGATTTTGTTGTCGGAAAATTTGAGAGCAGGATCTCAAATTTTTTCCATCGGACATTCCGACGGAAAAAGTCCGGTGGAGCCCACACACGGTCGGATTTTCCGACAACATGGTCCGATCGGATATTTTCCGTCAGAATTTCCGACCGTGTGTACAGGGCATTAGTCCATCACATAAAATCCCAATAAAATATATTTACGTTTTTGGTTGTAACAAAACAAAAAAGATGGAAAATTTCAAGGGGTATGAATACTTTTTCAAGGCACTGTACATTGTCAAGACTTAAAAGTGCAGGACCGTGAAATGGCAACAAACGACAGTATCTAAAATCGTCCACATGCGGCACTTAAAAGTCTTGTAGAAAAATATGTAGAAGAATACGCATTGGCCAAAACGGAGGAAAATTATATTTTTTGGGGATATTTATTATAGCAAAAAGTAAAAAATATTGAATTTTTTAAAAAATTGTCGCTCTATTTTTGTTTATAGCGCAAAAAATAAAAACCGCAGAGGTGATCAAATACCACCAAAAGAAAGCTCTATTGTGGGAAAAAAAGGACGCCAATTTTGTTTGGGAGCCACGTCGCACGACCATGCAATTGTCAGTTAAAGCGACGCAGTGCCGAATCGCAAAAGGGTGCCTGGTCCTTTGGCTGCAAATTGGTCCGGGGGCTTAAGTGGTTAAAGAGTAATTGTCAATATTTGAGAATAATTATATTTCTTAATGAGAGAATCATTTGTAAATATTTGGCAAACTGAGAGATTAACAGTATAAAACCTCATTTGGGGTTTCACTAAAACACTAGTATAGAAAAGTACCACTCAAAGATGCAGCATTAAGCATATCTATGATCAAAATTTAAAATCATTATATATTTTTTCACATTAAATTTCAATTATTTTAGCCTACTCCTATTAATCTGTGCAAACGTGACGTATGAAAACTTACTTTTTAAAGAATCCCACACATTTACTTACTTGAATTCTGTCACATATACAGGCGGTCCCCAGGTTACAAACAAGATGGGGTCTGTAGGTTTGTTCTTAAGTTGAATCTGTTTGTAAGTCAGAACAGGTAAATTTTTTAAGTGTAGCTCCAGCCAAAAAAACAATTTTTAAGCTTTTTGGATAGCATAGGGAATGGTTAACACCCCTGTAAAGTTTGTTTTGTGGTCTGTGCCCCTGTTCAGAAGATTTCACCTCACTTTCTGTCCCAATGACAATTGGATTTTGAAAATTTTGGGTTATTGTGGAAACAAGCCTTGGTGATAAAGCATCAGTAGAGACACCTTTTCCCCATATTAACTCTTACAGGAGATAATTTTCCTTCCTAGGGGTAGATTTCCTCTCACTTCCTGTTGTCTCCCTCTGTAAGTAGAAGTTGTTTGTAAGTCGGATGTTTGTAACTAGGGGACCGCCTGTATACACTATGCTCTATGATATGAGTAGGCATTGCTGTGTCACACATTTAACAGAGCCTGCCTTCTGAACTACAGAGGTACTGAGAGGATGTCAGGGCTGGGCTCAGCCATTCCTTCTGTGAGCTGGCCGCTCATCTGTCAGCTAATTGCCAGCTCTTATCTCTCCACAGTTACTCCGCTGTTAATATCCTGCTCGTTATTCCTGCCTACTTAAGCCATCTAGCCCAGAGGATCTCTGTCTTCGCCTTAGTCAACATCACAGAGATGCTCTCCTGCATTCCTGTTAAAAGACTTGCTTGGCTGACATCCCTTCTGGCTCCAGATCCTGCTTGCTGTTTTACTACGCTCATCTCCGGCTCCCTGATGTTTGGCTTGTTTGACTATCCGTTCCGGTTCCTGAACTCTGGCTATGTTTTGACTACGTTTGTTCTATTTACTGTTATTAAACAAGTGTGATATAACTGTACTTCTGTCTCGGTCTGATTTCATGGTTTCTGATAGAGGAGGAGTCCTTAGAAATTTAAAATAAACAGGAGAAGCGGCAAAGCATGCTGGGAAACCAGGAATTTGTGGTAAGAGATGACCAACACAACATAAAAGGAGATTTTTCAAGTAAGCTTATATTGGATTGTCAAAAAATAAGTATTGTTTGCATTTCTATTATGATGCTGATGTTGACCCATCTGAAAATCTAGCACAAGCATGACCACAAAAATAACATGAAATATAAATGCCCTAACCATAACAGGTTTTAGTGTGTCCGTGTGTCAAGCTTGATTACTAACCTTAATTACAATGGATGGATATAAAATCCAGTTGTAAAACATTGAAATCTGTAAGCACATCTGGTTATTTGGATGCTATTTGCATTGCCCCCACACAATCTGTTTTAATAAAGGCATCAATAGCCCAGATCTTTCAGAACTGGTCCTAAGTGTATGCCAAAATCTGAACTTTTTAAAAACATGTATACAACATATAATGCCTTTATAAGCCACTTGTAATTTCATGTTCCAGTTACCTTTTCAGTTTGGTCTGCAGCCAGATATGGTTTTCTAAAAACACAGACAATTCAAATACCACTTTTCTGTAGCTACTCTAAGTGAGGTTGGTATGTATTCTGAATGTGTACAGCAAACCACTATAAATCATAGCTTTTTTTTTTTTTTGCTAATGTAATTGTCTTATTGGTTTTCCTTGCAGTTTTTGTCTTGTTAGAATACTGTGATTTCAGAAGAAAGACTCCCCCCTTCATCACACATGAATGCAGGTTTGAATTTAAAGTAAACAGTGAGAAGCCTACACTGAAGTCTGCTAATATCTTATAATATATGATATCAATATTATAATTCTTTTCTGACAATGGGCTCAATTCACGAAGAGGTATTTTCCTCTTCAAAATCAGATACAGATACAAATAAATTTTGCAATTCACAAAAAAATGCCACTAAAATAAAGCATGAGTAATTTCATCAAAATGTGAGGTATTTATCTCATGAAACCATTCAATATTTTATCTCGTGATGTGATATTCAGTGGGATGAATACAGTGTAGAAGGATTAGAACTTCTGTCAGTTTTTATTGCTAATAAAGAAGTAAAATAGTTTAAACCGTAGAATAATGCCAACACACTAAATCAGTGTGGTCCCTGCAGCATATGTAGCAATACAAAAGAAAAAATAGATGACTGAAATACCAGCCAAAGAGAAGCTACTTCCACAGGACACATGTGGTGTATTAAAAACCACCCAGTTAAACTACGTAAATATAATTTTTTTTTTTTTTTATAAAATGTCAAATATTGGATGAAAAGAGTATAAAAATAAAATAAAAAAATCACACACATATATAAATACCCTTCTTCCGCCAATAAAAAACACAACGTTGTCATTGGGGATATTTCCCTTCACATGGCCAAAACATTAGGTAAGAAGAAATCCCTACAAATTAAAAGAATCCCTTGGGGATGCCTAGGTCACCAGAACCAATGCCCTCATTGGAAGATCTCCCCTCTATTACTTTTCTGGGGACAACTCAACATTTTGAATTTTCTATTACTTTCACTTTCAATGACTCCTAGATTGTAAGCTCCAACGAGCAGGGCCCTCTGATTCCTCCTGTATTGAATGGTATTGTAACTGTACTGTCTTCCCTCGTGTTGTAAGGCGATACGCAAACTTTTGCCGCTATATAAATCCTGTATAATGATAATAAATGACAGTAAACAGGACAAATAGAGAGGGTGAATCTCCCTAACAGGGGCTCTATCCAAAACTAAGAAAAACGTTTGCCTTTAGTTATACTTTAAGTAAATCAGTCCACATGATTCTGTGTTTTTCCATATTTGGGTTTCTATGCATTACTGTTGAGAAACTGATCCAAAAAGGTAGATACTATTCCAGATTGGCCATTATATTTTTACATTCCTTAGATACCTCATGCCTGGACCACTACTTAATTTATTTAAAATAATTTAACTCATGCATTTATTTTTATTTTTTTAGTGAGTTGACTTTAACACAATTTTATGAGGTATTTACTGAGTGTTTTTGCTTTTTGGAGGTAAATACCTTTTAAGATAATACTGAATTGACATTTTCAGCATCTCATGAGATAATCTGAAAAAATGTGTCTCATGATTCAATTATCTCATGAGATATTCTTTAATGAATTGAGGTGTTGATTTTAGAGAAAAAAAAAAAAACAAACAGAGGCTGAACTCCTCTTTCTAGCACATACTAAAAAGCTCTGCAACTGGCCATGCCCTGTGTCAACAATGGTACTGGATCAAAGCATCATAGGCTTACTTATGCCACGTACACACGATCGGTTTTCCCGTCAGAATAAACTCTGAAGGTTTTTCTGACAGAGTTCCGCTGAAACTGTCTTGCCTACACACGATCACACCAAAGTCCGACCGTCTAGAGCGCGGTGACGTACAACACGTACGACGGGACTAGAAAAAGGAAGTTCAATAGCCAATAGCTGCCGTCTCGTACTTGCATTAGAGAATGCGTCGTTTTTGGTCCGTCGGAACAGCATACAGATGAGCGGTTTTCCCAATAGGAATTGGTTCAGTCGGAAATATTTAAAACCTGTTCTATTTCTAGGTCCGTCAGAATTTTCGAAAAAAAAGTCAGATGAGGCACACACACAATCGAAATATCCGATGAAAAGATTCCATCTGACTTTTTCTGCCAGAAAGTCCGACCGTGTGTACGCGGCATTACAGGTTTGAAAAAGATCACTTTCGAAAACACACACTTGTCAGGTCCTAGCATATTTATTAAAATTCAAAAGATCAGTTTTAGACTTTAACAGTGGTTTACAGCTGGTCATCAATTGAAAACACCTTTTCTCATTGCAATTTGTCTCAGCAAAGACTCTTCCATAGAGGAACCACATTGATAAAAGCGGTTTGTATCTGTGAAGCTTATTTCATTAAAATGTATTTTTTAGTTTACACTACTAGTAACTTTTTTTTTTATTTTATGCTCTCGGTTTCCTTGATCCTATGCGAGCCTATGAGAAGAACAACCTATGAGGAGCATGGAGTTAGAGGACAAATGAGAACGCAAGAGGTCTGTAGCTTTAGAGGCCTGGAAGGCAAATACCCATTTCTTAAGTAACACATGGATGTGTAGACTTAAGCCCCATACACACGCGCGGATTATCCGAGGACCAGGTCCGTCGGACCATGTCCGTCACACTTTGTCTGATGTTGGTTTTGCGTACACACGGTCAGACAAAGTTGTCGGAAAATCCGATCATTCTGAACGTGGTGACGTTTGTTGCCTACGACGGGACTACGTAGAGGCTAGTAGCCAATAGCTTTGGTCTTGTAATGTTATCTGAGCATGCGTAGCACTTTGTCCGGTCGGACAACCGTACACACGATCGGATTTGGTGTGATCGGACCGTGTTGTCGGCAAATCTTTCCAGCAGGAGATAAGACTTTGTCCGTCGGACAATCCGACGTACACTGTCCGATGGTGCATACACACGGTCTGATTTTTCAACAACATTGTCCGATCGGACAGAATCCATGAAAAAGTCCGACCGTGTGTATGGGGCTTTAGATGAGTTCTGTTTGTGACGCCCAAAAGGTGATAATGGCAGTTTAAAATGTTGGAGCACAGTAACTACACTGTACCCAAGGCAGCATGGTAATATTTAAAATGCATGAAAAGATTTGTAGGCCTTTAATGATGCTGAATTTGGACATTTATGCGATTTAGCTCAGTTTTATAGGTTGCAATTTTATAACAATAAGACTATATGCTTCCGAACTGCAGCATAGAAATTTACATAGACATTTGTGTTTAATATGGAAACTCTTTTGCCTCAAGAAAGTCTTTGGGGTCATAACAAGCTTAAGCAGATGTAAATACATAATTTTTGTAGCTCCAAAAACAAAATGTAAGAACAGGTTAATTATTATTAGCTAATACTGTATGTAGCCTACAATGTTTACTGTACAATGATATAACTAACAGAAAGTCCACTGTACACAGGAAATTATTCTGATGAGAGATTCATAATATATTCTGTTTCACTAAGCCACAGATCATATATTCATACTCATTATAATTTGTATACACACACCATATTTACATTGTACACAGCACAAACATGTCTATGGATAGTTTTAAGCCCTCCACATAAAAGCAAACAAAATTAATAAAAATTAGATTTGCCAGTCTGTAAGCACATCCTTGTTGCGGCATACTTCATAGAAATACAGCCAGTTCTGCATGACCAAACTTTAACCTCAATACCGCATTCCATGAACATGATTTAAATCTGTAATTAAAGGCCCGAAAACAAAGAAAGAGCCGTTTGTAGCTTCAATACAGCCTTGTACAGTAATTCCACTGTAACCATGGAAGAAACAGCACATCAGAGCATGCTTGATTAGGAAACTAATTTTTCACAGTGCAGCTCTTCAAAAGAATATGGAAAGACTGTTATCAGCTCTTTACAGACCGATTTACAATATAGATAAAAAATACCATATAACCAATAGAGCAGCATCAAGATTGTTCTTTGCTGCTACAAGTATAAGGTATACAAATATTAATTTTAATGTCAGGGTTTTACATACTGTGTGCTCACCCAAACTGTTAGCTAGTGCTTTCCATTAAGGTGCAGAACACTACTTACTGGCTCATCCAACTGGCATCTCACCCCTAGCTCTCTCTGCTTTGATTTCTCCCGAACTTCCTGCATGTTACTGGCCTTCCGTTCCCCTTACAGGGACTTTCCACACTCTATATTCCCTTCCTGTGTCCACATTTGTGTACCAGTGCTTCCTTTGTGCCTCCAGACATCATGTGCACCTACAAGGATGTAGCCAAACACTCCCATGCAGCAGCAGGTTTCCTGACGTATTAAACTCTCTTGCTGACCTCATTTGTTTTGACCTTACTTGAAGACCCCCTGAAGCATTACATTTTCTGGCTTCGTGTTTGCTCCATACTTTTGACCCCCATCAATGTATTTTTGGCTATGCTTCTGCTATACTAAGGTCTCAGCCTCTGCTCAGCCTTCTTCCTGAGCTAGAAATGACTTGGATTCTATCCCCAGGCTCAAAATTTACCTAAAGGCACTGGTACTCCAACTTGGGATCTAGTAAAGTCCAGGTACTTCCAGAACATACAACATAGGGAATATTTATTGCATTCCTAATGGTGGCTTTGAGCATGCTCTGCCATCCTAGCTTAGTCTTCTCTGTTCATTCCTCATTCAGGATCCTTACATCTAGTCTGTGTTTGCTAAAGTCTGTATTTATATAACTACTAAATATAACTACTAAAAATAGTAATCTAGAGATCAGTAATAGAGGTCGAAAGATATGGGTTTTTCTCTGGCCGATGCCAATATTTAGAAATCGCGATGGCCGATATATGATGCCGATTTTTTAGGGCCGATAGGTTAGGCCAATTTTTTTTTTTTTTCCCCCCTTCATCTCATAAAATCTAACAGTTAGACCCATTTCACACTGAGGTGTTTTTCAGGTGCTTTTGGGCTAAAAATAGCGCCTGTAAAGTGCCTGCAAAACAGCTCCCCTGCAGTCTCAGTGTGAAATCCTTCACACTGAGGCGATGCGCTGGCAGGATGTTAAAAAAAAAAGTCCTTTGGAGCGGTGTACACCGCTCCTCCACTACTCCTGCCCATTGAAATGAATGGGCCCCGCTGTTGAAGCGTCTGCAAAGCGTTTCAGCAGCGTCGCTAGACAGGTGCATTTTACACCTTCCTCGGCCACTAGCTGGGTTATAATCGCCCCGGTAGCAGCCGAATAGCGGGGCTAAAATTATGGTAAAGTGCCACTAAACTAGCAGCGTTTTACTGTCAATGCCTGCCTGCTCCAATGTGAAAGCAGCCTTAAGTAATTAGTGATAGAGAAAATTTCTTACATTTATTCAGTTCACTTGTATGCATAATTTAGATAACAAAAAAAGAAAACTATATCTTAAACATTAAATACACAAAAAACGGTATCAAAACTTTTGAAAAAAAAATGGGCTAACTTTTTTTTTTTAATTCATTAGTGTATTTTTTCCCAAAAAATTGTGTTTGAAAGACCGCTGCGCAAATACCGTGTGACATAAAATATTGCGGCAACTGCTATTTTATTCTCTAGGGTCTCTGCTAAAAAAAAAACATTTTTGTGGGTTCTAAGTGATTTTCTAGCAGGAAATACAGGATTTTTACTTGTAAGCAACAAGTGTCAGAAAAGATTTAGTCTTTAAATGGTTAAACTGAGAACTCCTACACACAGAGTTCAGTTCATTGATAAGTATAAAAAAATTGTATCTCTTTTTATCACACTTGGCAGGCTGCCCAGACAAGTCGGAAAACTTCAGGCAACTTGCATTGACTTCTATCAGAAGTCATTTGCAAGTCGTGCTGAAGTTTTAAAATCAGCCTTTTTTATCAGCATAAATCGGCCGATGCCGATTAATTAAAAAACGCCAAATATCGGCCGATATATCGGTCGACCTCTAATCAGTAATCTAATATTTTTTTTCTTTCAGGTTCCATATACACAACAGCACACGTTTACCTTCACCTGCAAAATAGTTACATATTCATATATCCTTAAAGAGAACTGCTAACAATTGTATGTCTTTTCTTAATAAATAATTAAGCATGCACCGAAATTTCGGTCGCCGAAACATATCGGCTGAAAATTGCCTTTTCGGCAATTTGCCGAAAAAGAAAAATGGCGGGTAATGGAGTCGAAAATGGGGCGGGGCTCCACCCCCTGCCCCTGGTGCCACCCATCACGGGGGTGTCCTATAGCGCAGAAGATAGAGGAGAGTCGCCGCCGCCACCTGGTTGATTAAAGTGCCGGGAATATAACAGCTTATATTTCAATAGCTGTGTGTTCCCCGCCGTGCGCCGTCATATACAGCCCCTCCCCCTTGTCCGGGGAACTTTGATGGACAGATCACTCATCCCAGGATTGGACAGGTGATCTGTCTATCAAAGTGCCTGGACAAAGAGGAGGGGCTGTATGTGACGGCGTGCAAAGGGGAACACACAGCTGTAGTGATATAATATATATTGGGTAGATGGATAGTAGTTATTAATAAGTATTGTCCCGCAGCAACCCAATTCTTCCAGAGAGAGACTTTATTGACTTCCAACACAGAACAGTCTTGCAATAGATGACAAAATCCAACAGAGTATATATGACAAAAAATATTTCTCCTAGACCTGTGCCTTCATAATCACAAACCCTCTTGGAATAGTTTAGACTGAATGCCATGTTATATCCCCCACACACTGAATGGTTGAGCAATTTGATTGTCCGTTTCCATTAAATGCTTTGATCTGCTCCTGTCTTTCAGAGTGACAAGCTGTGAACAGCTGTAGTCATAAACTGCCCTAATCTGCATTCTTGCATACTAACATTAACATAGTGACTCTGGGCTAACTGTCCCCTTTAACCACATGCCGACCGGCGCACGACGATATACGTCGACAGAATGGCACGTACAGGCAGGAGGGCGTATATATACGTCCCTCCTTTCGCCTGTCCGTGCCATCGGGAGCGCGCCGGGAGCGGCGCGCTCCCGCGCCGGTCGGGACCCCCGTGAGTCCGGCCCCGGTCCCCGCGGACTCGATCGCCGCGGGGACTCCCGCGATCGTCTCACGGAGCGGCTGAACGGGGAGATGCCGAGATAAACAGCATCTCCCTGTTCTGCCTAGCAACTGTGACGCCGATCTCTGCTCCCTGTGATTGGAGCAGAGATCAGCATTCACTAGCTGACAGCCACGCCCCCCCACAGTAAAAAACTCACCCCTAGGCCTACTTAACCCCTACACTGCCACCTTGTGGTTAACCCCTAAACTGCTAGTGTCATTTATACAGAAATCAATGCATTTAAATGCATTAATTGCTGTAAAAATGACAATGGTCCCAAAAATGTGTCTAAAATGTCCGATGTGTCCGCCATAAGGTCGCAGTCACAAAAAAAATCGCAGATCTCCGCCATTAATAAAAAAAAAAAATTATTAATAAAAATGCTATAAAACTATCCCCTATCTTGTAAACGCTATAACTTCTGCGCAAACCGATCAATAATCGCTTATTGCGATTTTTTTTACCAAAAATATGTAGAAGAATACGTATCGGCCTAAACTGAGGAAAAAAAATGTTTTTTTATATATTTTTTGGGGATATTTATTATAGCAAAAAATAAAAAATAATGCTTTTTTCAAAATTGTCGCTCTATTTTTGTTTATAGCGCAAAAAATAAAAACCGCAGGGGCGATCAAATACCACCAAAAGAAAGCTCTATTTGTGGGAAAAAAAGGACGTCAATTTTGTTTGGGAGCCACGTTGCACGACCGCGCAATTGTCAGTTAAAGCGACGCAGTGCCGAATCGCAAAAAGGGGCCTGGTCCTTTGGCTGCAAATTGGTCCGGTCTGAAAGTGGTTAATATGTGGAGTAATTCTTGTTTGGCCACTTCCCCTTTGGTCAACAAGTCCCTTTTAATATGCACAATTAGATTAACAACTACCAATTTGACCTGCTTGGAATGGACTTGTCTTAGAATGCCTACATACAACACCATATATAAAATACATGCACACACATATATATATATATATATATATATATATATATATACATATATACACACACACACACACACACACACATAAAAAACACACTACATATACCCCCACTTGGGTCATTCTAACTACCAGAACTGACCCATAAATCAAGCAACAAACATATCATTACGATTTGAGATACTGGATGCTTTACAATGGCTCATATAAAATATAAAGTTGAAACTGGTTACATCTCTCTTCACCAGCCTCTAAAATATCCCCATGAAACAGTTATTAGGTAATATAGCTTTAGACCATGACTGGAAAAGGATTCGGTAAACATCCTTGGCCCATATAGCTGTTAGGCCTTATTGAAATAAAAGCTGTTATGTTCCCGACGCTCTAATCAACCAGGCGGCGGCGGCTCTCCTCTCTTCCCCTGCACAGGCTGGCTGCACTGGCCCCACTGGGGGGGACACAGGCTGGCTGCACTGGGGGGGGGACACAGGCTGGCTGCACTGGGGGGGGGACACAGGCTGGCTGCACTGGGGGGGGGGGACACAGGCTGGCTTGTATCATGTCCCCATTCTCTGACCATCTCCTGTACCATGTCCCCAGTCTCTGACCATCTCCTGTACCATGTCCCCAGTCTCTGACCCTCTCCTGTACCATGTCCCCAGTCTCTGACCCTCTCCTGTACCATGTCCCCAGTCTCTGACCCTCTCCTGTTTCATGTCCCCAGTCTCTGACCCTCTCCTGTACCATGTCCCCAGTCTCTGACCCTCTCCTGTACCATGTCCCCAGTCTCTGTCCCTCTCCTGTACCATGTCCCCAGTCTCTGACCATCTCCTGTATAAAAATATTTTTTTTTAAAATATGTTTCGGTATTGGTCATTTTCGGTATTGGTTTCGGTTTCCGGCCTAGTGTGTTTTTCATTTTCGGTATCGGTTTCGGCAC
This sequence comes from Lithobates sylvaticus, assembly GCA_028564925.1. Taxonomy (NCBI): domain Eukaryota; kingdom Metazoa; phylum Chordata; class Amphibia; order Anura; family Ranidae; genus Lithobates; species Lithobates sylvaticus. The sequence continues at coordinate 355,581,422 of CM053028.1, read as the reverse complement.
CAAAAAACCCATTTGGTACACCCCTATAAAGAATACATAAAATATTCCCTGAAAAATACTAAACAATAATTTCTTATAATGACCTAAATCAAATTCATATATGGCATCAACATATCTGCTATCTTTTTTGTTTTGTACCTAAAAAATCGTGGACATGATGAAAGATTTACTAAATAAAAGTATGATTGCAAAAAAAGTATGCAAAATGTGGCTAGAAATCCTGATCTGCATACTTGTCAATGACTTATAAAGCCCCAGAGCCATGGGAGTTGATTTACTAATACTGGAGAGTGCAAAATCTGGTGTAGCTCTGCATAGAAATCAATTTGTTGAACTAAGCTTTGACAACAAAACCTGGAAGCTGATTGACTAACATGCACAGCTGTACTAGATTTTACACTCTCTAGTTTTAGTAAATCAACCCCATGGGATTGACATAAGAGCCAGAAAAAAAGCATTTCCAGAAAAAAACAGCAATTATTATAATTACTATTATATTATAAAGAAAGTATAAAGCGCCAATAGTTTGCACAGCGCTTTACAAAATTAGCAATGGTAGACTATGCATTTCTTTTGTAACAGATTTTTCCCTTGTAGAACTAGTGTTTTTTTAATCATGAATCAAACAAATTTTTACATCTTGGTTATGTGCTTTTTACTTGATAATACTTATCATTATTTATAGCACAGAGGGGAAAGACAAAGCTTCTTTTGGATGATACTATCTTAGAAGAATTATAATACTTCTATGTTTTTAGAAGGAAAAAGGCAGTGAACTATTTTTTTTCTACTTTTAACAGATCTACCCACATATCCTGCTTGCCTGGTGTTAAAGGATTTAAAATGTGACTCAATGGCCCATACTGCATTATTACGACAAGTAGAATCAGCAATGTAATGAGAATACTGTGGGAAATTTATGATTCAAGTGCAAACTGAAAAAGTTCAGCCATTCTCCCTTTTCCTCCAACCCAAAGCAAACCTTTGTTTATAAAAGGTCTTCTTTAAATTTGGCCTGTCTATAGCCCATCATAGGTATGCAAGCAATGCAAAGGTATCTTAATATTAACCACTTGACCCTTGAAAGATTGTACCCCCCTTCATGACCAGGACACGCTTTGCTTCAACTGGCAATTGTACGGTCACGCAGCACTGCATGCAAGAAAAAAAACCACATTTTATCATTTTAACTATAAAACATATCCAATAAAATCAAAATGTCTTAAACAATTTAGGCCAAAATGTATTCTGCTACTCGGGTAAAAAAAAAATTCCAATAAGTATAGATTAAAGTGGATGTAAATCCTCACATATACCCAGTGAAGTGAACAGCCTCAGATGATACACAGAGATCAAACAAATCTCCCTACATACGTTTTACATATATAGCTGCTGTCTTCATCTTTATAAATTATTATTCTTTTAAAAAGTCCAGATCGTGTTAAAGTTTTTCTCTTTCTGGTCAGCACTGGGAGTGGATTATTGGCATACAGCCAAGACAGCTAGCTGGAGGAAAGGCAGACACCCCCCTCCAAAAAGGGCAAAAGAAAGATAGGAATGTGCATAGCTCTGCTCTTAGACAGCAAGCTGACTGCTTATGTATAGCAACCTCCCCCGACACACACTTCTATCTCTCCTCTCAGAGAACATGTGAGAAGTTATCAGGCTAACAGAGCTGCGGCGCAAGAGAAAGCCATGGAACATAGTGCTTTGGAGCGAGATAACAAAACACTACAGATATATGTGCCCAGCTCAAATTTCACAAATCAGGTTTACATCCACTTGAATTGGTCTGTGTGAAGGTTATAGCGTCTACAAACTGTGGTATATAGTTAAAAAAAGGTAGTGCTGCGCTGTATGTTATGGATCAAATATATTGGTGCCAAAAGTAAAATTAGAATAAATATAAAGATAAATATAAGGTGCTTCAAAAGACAACGTGCACCTATCAGTGTCAAGTGGCTAATGGTGCTTTAAGTGTAAAGGCACATATAAAAACACATATATAAAATAACTAAACGGTGGTGCTATTTAAATATAAAGTGACTGATGTGCTATTTCAAAGAAATTCATAAAATTCATAGTGAAATCATAATGATTTCACTATGAATTTTATGAATTTCTTTGAAATAGCACATCAGTCACTTTATATTTAAATAGCACCACCGTTTAGTTATTTTATATATGTGTTTTTATATGTGCCTTTACTCTCGTTTTTGAGAAAATTTGGATTTACACTTAAAGCACCATTAGCCACTTGACACTGATAGGTGCACGTTGTCTTTTGAAGCACCTTATATTTATCTTTATATTTATTCTAATTTTACTTTTGGCACCAATATATTTGATCCATAATATACAGCGCAGCACTACCTTTTTTTAACTATTCTATATTTGGACCCGGAAAAAATTCCTTCCAGTGTTTGCCGCAGTATTTACCACATTATTACTATAAAGGAAGGTAGCGCAGAGATACCTATACTACTTATAAACTGTGGTATATATATTTGAAAATAAATCAATGATAAATTGATCAATGGCTTTCTTGAGGCCTGTACATTGCCAGTACAGAACAAAGACCCCCCAAATGACAGTCTGAGGTATTTCGCAAGAGGTATGGTGAGTTTTTTTAAAGTTGCAATTTTTGTCACAATTTTTTGGAAAGTTAAGGAATTACATTTTTTTTTTCAACATGCTGTCACCAGTACAGTGCAGAAACATCATATGACTGGTGTGGCGGTGATCAGGGATACTGACCGTATGTTCATTTATTTTTTCAGAGTCGTTCAGTGTCACCATAGTGATAACGCATTACTCTGGGGGGGGGGGGGGGGATTTTTTTTACACTTTGATGTTACATTGATGGTCACTGTAACAGCAAGGTTTTGAACTGTCATGAATAGGCTACATTCATAGCATTTGTGGTTTACTATTGTGTGCTGTGATTGGCCCACAGCTATCACATGATACAGGGTGCTATGATAGGCCAGTGGGCCACTGAGCCAATGTTATCATGTGATAGCTGTGCGGGCCAATCACAGCATCAGTATAGGAAACTCAGCTGTTATAAATTAAAGTCATTCATAACAGCTTTGTTGACATTGTGGTCATGTGATCACATAGCAGGTACCAAGATCTGCAATCTGCTGTGTCCGTGAAAGTATTTTATTGGGATTTTATGTGATAGGTCAACACAAAGTGGTACATAATTGTGAAGTGGAAGGAAAATGATAAATGGTTTTCATTTTTTTTTACAAATAAATATGTGAAAAGTGTGGCGTGCATTTGTATTCAGCCCCCTTTACTCTGATACCCCTAACTAAAATCTAGTAGAACCAATTGCCTTCAGAAGTCCCCTAATTAGTAAATAGAGTCCACCTGTGTGTAATTTAATCTCAGTATAAATACAGCTGTTCTGTTAAGCCCTCAGAGGTTTGTTAGAGAACCTTTGTGAATAAACAGCATCATGAAGGCCAAGGAACACACCAGACAGGTCAGGGATAAAGTTGTGGAGAAGTTTAAATCAGGGTTAGGTTATTAAAAAATATCCCATGCTTTAACCACTTGACCACTGGGCAGTTAAACCCCCTTCCTAACCAGACCAATTTTCAGCTTTCGGTGCTCTCACACTTTGAATGACAATTACTCCGTCATGCAACACTGTACCCAAATGAATTTTGTGTCCTTTTTTTCACACAAATAGAGCTTTCTTTTGGTGGTATTTGGTCACCGCTGGGTTTTTTATTTTTTGCGCTATAAATCAAAAAATACAGAAAATTCGGTAAAAAAAAAAAAAAAATTCTTTGTTTCTATTAAAAATTATTGCAGAGTATTGGTGAGTATTGGCAGAGTATTGGCGAGTATTGGCAGAGTATTGGCAGAGTATTGGCAGAGTATTGGCAGAGTATTGGCAGAGTATTGGCAGAGTATTACAGTGTTGCACAGTGTTGGTAGAGTATTGCACAGTGGTTGCAGAGCATTGCAGTGGTGGCAGAGCATTGCACAGTGGTGGCAGAGCATTGCACAGTGGTGGCAGAGCATTGCACAGTGGTTGCAGAGCATTGCACAGTGGTTGCAGAGCATTGCACAGTGGTTGGTTGCAGAGCATTGCACAGTGGTTGGTTGCAGAGCATTGCACAGTGGTTGGTTGCAGAGCATTGCACAGTGGTTGGTTGCAGAGCATTGCACAGTGGTTGGTTGCAGAGCATTGCACAGTGGTGGCAGAGCATTGCACAGTGGTTGGTTGCAGAGCATTGCACAGTGGTGGCAGAGCATTGCACAGTGGTGGCAGAGCATTGCACAGCATTGCACAGTGGTGGCAGAGCATTGCACAGTGGTTGGTTGCAGAGCATTGCACAGCGGTGGCAGTGTATTGACCAGCGCTGTGGGCACTACACATCCAGCCCACAGCGATGGTCCCGTCTCTCCCCCTCTTCGCTTCTCTCCTCTCTGTACCGATCGGTACAGAGAGGGGAGGGAGGAACCGGCGTCATGACGTGACGCCGGTTTGTGTACATGTGATCGCTCCGTCATTTGACGGAGCGATCACGTGGTAAACGGCCGCTATCAGCGGCTGTTTACCGTGATGCGCCGGGTCCTTGGGACCCGGCGGTCACGGATGTTCCCGAGTGCGCGCCCCAGGGGGCGCGCAGGAGCAACTTTCTGGGAGGACGTCCGTAGGACGTCCACTCAGGGAAACCCGACCGCGCTGTAGCCGTCTTTCGACTATAGCACGGTCGGCATGTGGTTAAAACATCTCACGGAGCACTGTTCAATCCATCATCTAAAAATAGAAAGAGTATGGCACAACTGCAAACCTACCAAGACATGGCCATCCACCTAAACCAGAGTGGATAAAAATCAATGATTTAAAAATAAAAAAAATCAATTTTTTTTTTTTATTTAAATCAAATTTTTTGATTTTTATTACATTTATTTTAATAAAATGCTTTTGGAGTAAAAATCTATCTAAAGATAGTTTTCTATTTAAGATACATTTATAATTTAGTTTATTCAGCATGAAAAGAAGCTTAGTTATTTAGCATGAGGCTGTATATTTTGCAATATTTACATTTTTGGTAAACTCATTCAATGAATCCAAGCTCTGCAAGCTGAGATACTATGCACTGCATTGATGCATTCACACAATTTCACAGTAACCATGAGATAAAACAAAGTTCAGGAATATTCCTTTATCCCATTGTTTTGCAAATCTATGTACACTACAAATTGTATGATCGAATCAGTTCTGATATCGCTGTTTTACTAACCAGCTTATTATTCTAAATAGGAAACCTTCATTTTGTTTGCAAATATTAAAGATTCTAACTACCAGCAAGAATAAGTCATTACATTTAAAGAGCACCTGTCATTTCAGATCCATCATGGCAGCGCCTGTTAGCGGGCATCCACTCACCTACTGCCACCACATCCCTCACCTTGTTGTGTCACTGCCGCATCATCAACCGTCCCATTAAAGTGAATAGGACTGTCGGTGAGTCAACAGCGGGTCACAGGAGGAGGAGCTGCTGCAGGACAGAGATGATAGTTGCTCTTTAAAAATTATGATTTAAATCAAGCTTTTTTACTAGTGATTTAAATCGACTTGATTTAAATCAATTCACCCTGACCTAAACTGACAGGCCGGACAAGGGGAGCATTAATCAGAGAAGCAGCCAAGAGGCCCATGGTAACTCTGGAGGAGCTGCAGAGATCCACAGCTCAGGTGGAAGAATCTGTCCACAGGACAACTATTAGTCATGTACGTCACAAATCTGGCCTTTATGGAAGAGTGGCAAAAAGAAAGCCATTGTTGAAAGGAATCGATAAGAAGTCCCGTTTGCAGTTTGCGAGAAGCCATGTGGGGGACACAGCAAATATGTGGAATTAAAGTGGTGGGACACCCTGAAAATGAAAACTTGAAAAAATGTTAGTAACAATTTAAAATTTACTTACCAGAAATGGCTGTTGCTAGGCAGATCGTCCTAATCTGCCTCCTCCAGCGCCGCGGTGATCTTCTCTTCTTCCGGCTTCAGGTGAATGGGGCGCGGTGTTTTATGGGAACTGTGTCCCACAACACACCGCGTTCCCCATTCACAAATAAGACTCGCGCATGCGCAGTAGGCCGCGCGCCGACTCGCGCATGGGCAGTAGGAAATGGGAAGCCGTTTCCCTTACTGAGGATGGCGGCGCTGGATCCGGATAGCCGAGGGACATCTCGGCCTCCACGAACGACATTGCGGGCACCCTGGGAGGGTAAGTGTACTTATTAAAAGTCAGCAGCAACTTTTTTTTTACCTGCTGACTTTAAAAAAAATATGTTTTAAGGTGAAACCCCGCTTTAAGTGCTCTGGTCAGATGAGACTGAAATGAACTTTTTGACTTAAAAGCAAAACGCTATGAGTGGTGGAAAACTAACACTGCACATCACCCTGAACACACCATCCCCACCGTGAAACATGGTGGTGGCAGCATCATGTTGTGGGGATGCTTTTCTTCAGCAGGGACAGGGACGCTGGTCAAAGTGGATGGGAGGATGGATGGAGCCAAATACAGGACAATCTTAGAAGAAAACCTGTTAGAGTCTGCAAAAGACTTGAGACTGGGGCAGAGGTTCACCTTCCAGCAGGACAACATCCCTAAACATACAGCCAGAGCTACAATGGAATGGTTTAGATCAAAGCATATTCATGTGTTAGAATGGCCCAGTCAAAGTCCAGACCTAAATCCAATTGAGAATCTAAGACAAGGCTTGAAATTGCTGTACACAGACGCTCTCCATCCATTCTGACAGAGCTTGAGCAATTTTGCAAAGAAGAATGGGCAAAATTGTCACTCTCTAGATGTGCAAAGCTGGTAGAGACATCCCCAAAAAGACTTGCAGCTGTAATTGCAACGAAAGGTGGTTCTACAAAGTATTGACTCTGGGGGGCTGAATATAAATGCACGCCACACTTTACAGATATTTATTTGTAAAAAAATTTGGAAAACATTTTTTACTTCCCTTCCATTTCATAATTATGTGTCTCTTTGCGTTGGTCTATCACATAAAATCCCAATAAAATACATTTACATTTTTGGCTGTAATATGACAAAATGTGGAAAATTTCAAGGGGTATGAATACTTTCTCAAGTCACTGTACATAGACGTGTTTTCTGGTTTTATAACTTCAATCTCATAAGACTTCCTTCATCTTTAGCATGTGAGTGTGTGATGCTTGGATGTCAGCCTACTAAATTATCCTTTAAGGGTAAGTGCACACAAACAGACATGCCTCTGAGTACTGTGTAAAACCCAGACTCAGATACAGTGAAAGACGGTATTTGTAGTTTATTCACAGGAATCTTTGAACGAAAGACATGGCTGTGTGGGCAGAGCTCTGCACAACAACATGGTTAACAAAAAATGACAGCGTGTGCTGGGAGAAGAACCGCTACCCAAGATCACATGGAGGTCGGGATTGGAGGGAGATGGACAAGAGATGGAATATGTTACATGTTCCACCATAAATACGGGTGGAACATGTAATATGTTCCAAGGGTGAACTCATCCTTTAAAATCATTAGCTCAGATTTCAATCACCCCAATTCTGCACATATATTTAATACTTAAAAAGAAAAGTTAAGTTGATATAATGTTTGGTTATTATTTAAATGAGTGTGTTTTCTTTTTAAATAAGCACATGGACAAGTTAGGGGAAAAAAAAACAAAAACAGCTTTAGCTACTGATTTTATTATTAACAGTAAGGTGAAGAACCAGTCACCTGCAGAATATTTAATCCCTTTTGCAAATACTGTTGACTAGATATTTAAAAGTGGTGCAATGAACCTCAAGACATCTGCATTTCCCGCGTGGTTCAGTAGTTGTTCAGTCGTGACAAGTGCTTTATGGGTGAGCAGGTTCTGAAACGTCTGGGTGGTCATGTTATAACTATAAGCTCCACAAAGTGAATAGTTTACTGTAAGAAAAGATGATGCTTGTTCAAAAAAAACACCAGAGTTTGGTCAAGACATAGCTCTTGTCAATTGGACCTGGTATTCAAATAAACTATTTATCACAGAAATTTTAAAATGACTATCAGTACTGATTGCATTTCCCCCAAAATATACTACACAATTCACTGTGAACTAGCATTTTATGAATTAACCACTTCCCACCCGTAGGATATCATGTGACATCCTGGACTTTGAGTGGATAAATCTGAATGATGCCTGCAGCATCAACAGAATGATGTCTGCAATATCATTCAGATATCTTTTTTTAGCAGGCGATTCCCTGCAAAGTAAAAGCCATCATAGCGGCTGTTAAGCCACTTGATTGCGTTTACAGGTGGAGTAAAAGGGAACGTTCAGTCCCCCCCCCCCCTCCCACTGCCCGCCGGTGCTTCTCCCGGCTCGCCCATGCGATTGGCGGTTTACCATAGAGCAGAGAAATTTGGACTAGTGTTTTTTATTCATGAAAGTGTTTTTCTCCAAAAATATTGCATTTAAAAAGATGCTGCGCAAATACTGTGACATAAACAATTGCAACGGCTGTCATTTTTTTCCCTAGGGTCTCTGCTAAAATATAAAATACTGTGTTTATATATATTATATACACACACACACATACATATATACATATACATACACACGCACACACTTAAAGGTTTTCTGGATGTATCTATACTATTTACTGAACTATTACTACTTGCACGATTTAAGATTGAACCGCTTCTCGTCCAACTTAATTTTGTAGTTGCGTGTTTTCTTAGATTAAATAGTTTCCTTCCAAATATCCAAAATATATTTATATATACAGCCTCATACTGAGGTGGTTATACCAGGATCTTGGCTGCAGCTAGAGTCCTGGTATTGTTATTTTCAGGAGGCAATTCTCTGTGAACGTGACTGATTCTATTTTTTGTGAAAGTAATTCCATCTCATTGGGGAGCCCAGTGCCTTTGCAATCACTCTGATCACAATTACTGTGGAGAGTGGAAGTTCCTTCTCCCCTTGTGACACTAGAAACCAAAACTGACGAGAATTTTGTCACTTCCTGTTTTGGTTTGTTTATTGACAAGCTATTACCGGCTTGTAAAACAGCTTACTAGACATGTGCACAATAGAAAAATTAGTTTAGTTTAGTTTCGTTTCCGTTGATTCGTAATTTCGTAAGTCGTCGGTGTTCGTATTCGGACTTGTTCGTATTTTCGTAAGAGTTATTTTTTCGTTGATTCGTTTTTCCGTTAGTCTAATTTTCGTTTATTCGAAATTCGTATTTTCGTTATATTTCGTATTCGGACGCATTCGTATTTTCGGAAGAGCTATATTTTCGTTGATTTAAAAAGATTCGTATTTCCGTTAATCTAATTTTCGTTGGTTCGGAATTCGTATTTTTGTAGATTTATAGTTACATTCGTACTTTTGTAAGATTGATTTATTCATACTTTCGTAACATTGTTTTCGTAGATTCGTAATCAGAGCTTAATTCATAATTTTATGTAATGTGTATGCTATTTACATGTTTAAGAAATAAAGAATTTCTCTCTCACAAGTCAGAACTTAACTCAAAAATCCACCAAAACAGTGCCTCCGACCCAACCACACCCTATATGGACTCTGGATGGAATATTTCAGAATCAGAACTAACATTCGTTCTTTCGAATTCTCGATCAGCAGAATTATTGTTATTTCGTATTTTCGTTGTTTTGATTTCCTTTTTCCAAATATTCGTAATTTCGATTTTTTTCATTATTTTTGAATCTTTGTTCGGTATTTTCGTTGTTTCTGTTTTCGTTTTTTGGATTTTCATTCTTTCGTAGTTTCGTTGTTTCTAATTTAATTATTTCGTATTTTCGTTGTTTTTCCATATTCGTTCTTTTCGATAGTTCGTTATTCGTTAGAATTTTTTGTAAACCATTTGTTCATTCGTACGATAACGAATGAACGAATATAATGAATTTGAACGGAAAACGAATTTGTAACTAAACGAATTGCACATGTCTACAGCTTACCTCCTCATAGAATGTTAAAAAGGTTGGTCTGGCAAGAACAGTCCTTTATAAACCCATGTTGGTTACTATTAGTGATACTATTTTTATAAGCAAATTACTAAATATGGTTCCTTATCATTCCTTCCAATAGTTTACATACTATTGATGTTAGGCTGACTAGTCTGCAGTTTCCAGGAATATATTCCGGCCCTTTTTTCAACATTAGTAAAGTCAGTAAGCTTTCCTTAAAAGCTATAAATAAGTAATGGACTGGCTATAACATGGCTAAGTTCTTTGAGAACTCTTGGGTAAGCTATCTGGTCCTGATGATTTTTTCACATTTTCTAGTCTTTTTTTAAACACTGATCTCTGCCAACTTATTTATTATACCCCTCCTTTTTATTTGTATAAACAGAGGAGAAGATTGTATTTAATACAGTTACCTTCACCCTGTCATTTGTGACCAACTTCCCCTGATCATCTTTAATGGAGCCAGTATGTTCTAATATGTAAAGTATATGTAAGCCCACATTAAGCTTATGATTTCCAGTAGTAAGCCAAGCTGCACTGAAATCTAAAACATTGTTACCAACCCTGATGGTATTTGTAGTTTATTCACAGGAATCTGTGAACTAATGACATGGCTGTGTGGGCAGAGCCCTGCACAACCACAAAGTTATCAAAAAGTGACAGCAGGTGCTGGGAGAAGAACCCCCACCCAAGATCACAAGAAGGGTGGGATCGGAGGGAGATGGGCAAAAGATGGAATGTTACATGTTTGATCATAAATATGGGTGAAACATGTAATATGTTCCAAAGCTGACTGAGTTGTCTCTATAGACTAAAGAACACCCCCTGCTATTGAGATAAAGAGTGGGAGATGTTCTGTAGTCTTAAAGAATGTTGTTACCTCAGGATAGGAAGTGTGTTACTAACAGGATGACTAGGGGAAAATAGTGGTAAAAGGCCTGAAAACAAACCAAAAAAAAAGCACGCAGTTATCATGTCCATGGACTGATAAGCTGCAAAATAAAAATGATGTTCTTGGGTTTTGATACGCTTCAAAAAAGAGACAAAAAGTTATAGAAATTGTTTATTCCAAGTTAAACAAAATAACTCCAAAGACAGGAAAGTCTAAAAAAAAATATTTGGAGAGGGGTGAGAAGTTCAAAATGAGAAAACTCATTATTTCAGATTTCTTTTTCTGAGCACTAATTCAAGAAAATAGTTTTAAATTTGGCTAGCAACCTGCTACTGCATGACTGACGGCACCTTTCCTTAGAAAATAATTACATTTTCAAAAGGATGTCATTTTAGTTTAATCTATTTTTAAATGCTGCTGCTAGACTACACTTCAGAACATTGCAATATGAAGCATAGCTGTCTCTTATGCAGCAGTTAACCTAAAATCCTTCCAGTCATTGTATTTGTATCCATATTGCAATTGTTTTGGCAGCTATTCAGCGCTGTATCAAGTAAATCATCATGGACGGATCAATGAATACTGCAGGACACAGTTTACGTCATTGCCTGTAGGATTTTGGTCTCCACAGCTACTCCTCTTCTCTTTATTAATTCAGCAGTATAAAAAAGGGGAACAAATACACCATGTAATGCACATTAAAGTGAACTTGTTCTTAAAAAAATTACTACAGACACAAAACATATAGAATGATGCACATACATAATTTTTTTAAGTTGCTGGTAACAGTGCACGCTTTCCATCTGAAAATGTGAGAAGCTGGTAGGAGGGAGGGATCCAAATTATGGGGCCCATTTTCAAAAATGGGCAATATCCACCTACTGTAGCGAATATACTTCCATAAAATCAAAGACATTACATTAGGACTTATGTATAGAAACTTGATTAATGGAAAGATTGTGGTGTTGCTGCAGCAAACAGGTGTTCCATTCTCCAAACTATGTTAGAAAATACCTAGTATTTGTACAGTCACCAAGAGCAATGACTCCTTTAGGTTATAACTTGTTATACACACACTATACACACACATAATGAAGAGAAAGGAGCACGCATGCGCCTTACAGACTTCTCACATGCTCTGAAACGCGTTGCGTTTCCCTGGCCAGCACTGACGTCACACGCCGTTTCCACGAGCAGCTTGTTACTCTCCTCTATAGGTCATAGCCGGCTTCCTCCCCGGCTCCCTGTGGCTCTCGCAGCATGGACTTGTAACACTCCTGGAAATATGTCTCTGACATTGGCAACATCCCTTTGTGAATCTGTGTAGAGCATCTTTATAATTTGACATGCAAGTGCTTATTAATTCTTTTAGATTACTATTAAATACTTTAACTAAGAGGCGCTCTTCTATCTTTGTCTTTTTCTGGTTGATTTTGAGTTGACTTCACTCCTGAGACAGTGACAGTGAACATGTCCCTTGGATGTATTATCTCAGCTTGCATATCCAGCACCATCCATCATCGATTGGACTTTTTTCTTGGACATTTATCCATTGTAGACTTTTATTATTACTGTCCTGTGATCACCATTAACTTCATCCATTTTAATTATTATTTTTATTCCACTTCTATTTATATATTGTGTTTTAATTATTTGATTGTGAGACAGTACAGAGTACTGCTAAGTGCCATCATTTGTGTTTTTTGTTCATGCTATTGTATTCTGAAAAGGGGGACGGGGGACTAGGGACTGGGACTGGGACCCCCCCCCCCCCCCGGCCAGAATACACTGATGTGTGCTTGCAAGCGCTGATTGAATTCTGGTTTTCCAACAAGATCATTAGACAGAAGCTCATCATTAGACCGGATTCTGTTAAACAGACAGCAGTACACATGTACCCAAAATCATCCAACTTTTACGTGTGTATTGGCCTTTAGCCTAGGGCACTCTCACACTAATTTAGAACTGCTTGCTCAGTTTTGTTGTGCCCCTGATTGGGAATATTTGCTCCCCTTTTGGTAACAAAAAATAAAAATAATCTGTTTGTTGCTGGAATTGTCAGCTTTGTCAAGCTGCTATAGTGCTCTGACTGTAGAGGCTATCCTACTATATATACACTTTGTCCACATACACGTACCTTGCTTTGCCACTTCATTATACGCACTCTATATACTGATTCTTGGGCAGTATAAATAAGATTTAAGCTTATTCCTACTACCGTTTAGCTTATGGAGTAAGGGGAATAATTGCTTCTACCAGAGTTTAGAGAGATTTTTTTTTTTTGAGACATATTACCTTTAATAAAATCAATTACACATGTCTAAATACTGTTTTGGCTTTTGTCAGAAACTGGAAATATGGTTTAATATACATTGCCATAATAGTAGTTCAAATGCCAGCATCTGTAACACATTGAATAAAAAGATACTTGAGCTATAAATTGCATAAGAAGACTGCTTTAGCGAAACATGCCAAGTGATATTAGATCAATAAATTGTGATGTTGTTTTAGGGTCATGTAAATTAAATGCATAATAATTACCTAAAGCAAAAGGCCACACTATAAACCTATTTAGTAAGGAATGGAACCTTCTACCATTATAACGTACCATAATTGGAATACTTAAGCCTTCCAATGAAGTTTAATTAGTGCATAATTAAGACAAAGAGATGTGACTGAATGGTGATGTGAAATTATTTTACTAATTCAAGTAGATGGCCATGAAAACATATGTTGCATACTGAAGCCAAACAGAACAGAGGTATGACTGGACAGTATTAAAAGATCCCTTGCACAGCTTTAGACATATCACTATGAGGTGTGTATAGGAAATTAATGGATTCTTTTGTATTTAAAAGTAACATAACATGCTATATTACTGAGAAAATTCTAGTTTTAAACAACATAAGAAAAAATAGTAAACTTTTTATATAGTGTGGACTAGTTTTATATTACATACAGAGATTCAATATCACATTGATTGAATAAAAACTATTAATTTACTGAATAATGAGCAATGAAGTTGTCTGGAGATAGTTCATTTGACCCAGCTTGTTTAAAGTGGTGTTGCACACAAAAAAAAAAAAAAAAAAAAAAAAAGAAGAAGATTAAAATTCCTAACAAAAAAAATAAAAATAAAACATTTTTTTTCTTTACCTCACCTCTAAATGCCTGTTGCTAGGGTGTACCTCGCAGTCTGCCTCCTTCAGTGCCTGGGCTGATGACATCAGTTCCCCTCGGCGCAGGAAGGGCTCAGCTCTGCCCCCTCCCTCCTGTCAGTCATCTGGGACACGTGACAGGTCCCAAATGACTGCACAGCCAATCACGGGGCGCGGCACCACTCGTGGATGCACAGTGGGTGCCCGGCTGTGAAGCCACAGCCGGGTGCACACAGTTGCAATGCCGGCACCGCCGATCGGAGGGGGGGGGACGAGCGGAGCTTCGACCCCCCGCATTGCTGGACCCTGGGACAGGCAAGTGTCCGATTATTTAAAGTCAGCAGCTGCAGTATTTGTAGCTGCTGACTTTAAATTTTTTTTTTTTATTTATTTTTTTATTTTTTTAGTTAAAAATAACAAACATATCATACTTACCTGCCCTCACTTAGGCGGACGCCTTCTCCAACGCTCCTCTCTTGACCAACAGAAGACTCAAAACTATGTTTTCCACGACACTGTAACCTACTGGAGTCATGAAAAACGTTCAATAATATCCTCTTTAATGCGTTCTCAAGAGATTTTATCTTCTGCACTCTGTGGGGACAGGATGATTTCTGAGACCTTCCCCTTAAACCCCTTAAAATAACGGTGGTCAAGGAGGGTTGTCAACCAGTAATCATCCTTCTCCTTTATGCCATGTATTCTTGAGTCCTTTCACAGGCTTTGAAGCATGAGGTTGCCCATGCGCCTCAAATTTGCAGAGGCTTGAGAAGCAGACTCCTCGGGGTCACTCAGGAGGACAGCATCTGGAACTTCCTCCCCCCAGCCACGTACAACACCCAAGGGTCTTTTGAAAGCCATCGTTTACAGATTGATGCATGTCTTCCTCTTCTTCAAAGCCTATGAAAGTGCCAGAATCCTCCTCCTCATCCTCCTCCCCTCTCTCCTCTTGTGTGTTCTGTGACATAGGAATGATGGTGTCTGGATAAAGTGGGCTTTGAGAGGAAAGGAAGTCCTCCTTTTCCTCCTGCTGCTCTGCCTCCAGTGCCCTGTCCATAATGCCATGCAGAGTCTGTTCCAGCAGGAACACAACAGGGATTGTGTCACTGATGCATGCACTGTCACGGCTCACCATCCTTGTGGCCTCCTCAAATGGTGACAATAATGTGCATTCATCCTTAATGATCAGCCATTGGAGTTGGGAAAAAAAGCAGAGGCGGCCTGAGCCTGTCGTTGAGCCATATTCGCACAGGTACTCGTTGACGACCCTCTGCTACATGTATAGCCACTGCAGCATTGACAAAGTTGAGTTCCACCTGCTGGGCATGTCACAAATCAGTCGGTTTACGGGCAGGTGGATTTCCCGCTGAAATTTAGCCAACCGAGCACTGGATGTGTATGACCACCTGAAATGGTTACAGACTGTTCTGGCAAGCTTTAGTACATCTTGCAACCCTGGGTACATATTTAGGAAACGCTGCACCACCAAATTGAGGACATGTGCCAGGCATGGCACATGTGTCAACTTTCCCTGTCTAAGGGTGGACAGGAGGTTTGAGCCATCACACACCACCATTCCTGGCTCCAGCTGGCGTGTTGTGAACCACCTCTGGGCCTGTCTCTGCAGAGCTGCAGGAATCTCTGCTCCAGTGTGGTTCCTGTCCCCTAAACACACCAGCTGAAGCACTGCATGGCACCTTTTAGCCTGATTCTGGGACTAGCCCTTTGAATGAACGCTGAGGGGGTACCTGATGTTCATAGGACAATTCTGCAGAGGAGGGAATGGAGGTGGCGGAGAAGGGTAGAGCTAACAAGTCTGGCATCATCACCGCCAGCTGTATGGAGACATGGGGGCACAACGAGCTTCAGCACCAAGCCCTGTCCTGCATCCTTTCGAGTTGCAAGCAGCGTTACCTGGTGTGCTGTGAACAAAATAGATCTTCCCTGCCCATGCTTGCTGGACCACGTGTCAGCAGTAAGGTGGAATTTAGGGCTGACTGTCTTGCCCAATGATGCCAGAACATTCCCTTCCACGTGATGGTAGAGAGATGGAAAAATAGTAGCAACTGGGAATCTGCCATTGTGGTACAGCATATTGTGCGAATTCACAGAAGGGGGCAGAATCCGCCAGACTGAAAGGCAGAAGTTAGAGAGCCAACAGCTTTGAAAAGCTTGTGTTTAGGGGCTGGGCATGTGGGTGGAAGGGACTGTATTTTTTTTCTCCGCTGCAGCAGATGGGGCAGAGAAATTTGCCAGCTACAGTCTACAGCTGGTGGTTTGCTGCTGGCAGATGTGCTGCTAGACCTGGAACACCCTGTGCTATACCATAATCCCTGTCAGTGGAGGCTGCTGAGAGGTAATAACTCGGTATAGCAGGGGCAGTCTAAAGTGGGTAAGGAGGAGGGACAGATTTGTGCCCCTTTTGTGTGGCTTTTAGGTGCTCTTGCCAACGGGCTGTGTGGTTGGATGTTAAATGCCTCGTTAAGCATGTGGTACCCAAATGGTTGGTGTTTTTGCCACGTTTGGTGCGCCTGAGACACAGTTTGCAGATAGCAACAGTGCGATCTGCTGCAGATGTGCTGAAAAAGGCACAGACAGCTGAGCTTTGGGGAGTGGGCCGGGAGATAACAGCTGCATAATGTGATGGAATAGAGTGGTTGCTCTCTACTCTTTCTTGATGTCGGCCTCCTTGGCATTGTGACCCCTCACCTTCAATTTCCTCCTCTGCTCTATCTGGCACCCAAGTCGCAGTATCTGAACTGTCCCTACTCTAGCTATACACTAATGTCAAGTTTACTGACATGGTCTCACTACATTACAGTGAAACTATCTGAGCTGTCCCTACTCTAGCTGCACACTATTCAAAGCTGAATGATGGTCCTCCTCACTACACTCACACTATCCCTAGACTGGCACTAAACTAATATTCTACACTGACAATTGAAGCAAAATAGCACAGTATAGCACACCAACTAACTAATAGCACTGAACAGAGCCCTGTTCCATCTCTCTCCATGCCGAAATCACACTGGGGCAGGAATGAGCCATGATTGGATAAAGTCATAACGGTGTCCAGTCATGACTCTGACAGTGCTCTGTGCCCTGATTGGCTGAAGCTTTCACTGCTTCAGCCAATCAGGGCTTGCAGTGCACTGTTCAGCGCAGCAAACGACCCGTTTGTTCACTACTCGCCGAATGTCCGAACGATAAAAATTTGGCTATTCGCCGAACTTCTGAACAACGAAAGTTCGGCCCAAACTTATGCTCGGGCCAAACCATTCGCCCATATCTACTAGCAACCAAAGCAATTCTTCAGGAAATAAGGACATAAAAAAGTTGTCAAGAGTGCACCCCTTAATTGAAAATGGTTAATACAAAATGATTTATATAGTAAATGTTCTGCAAATACAATCCTTTACCTGCTTGAATATTATCGCTGTGCGCCTTCAAAATCATACTTGTGACCTAACCAATCATACTACATTACCCATAAACCATAGTGCATCAGCACAAGAGTACAAGTGAAATGGGGCATAATAATTCAGTTGGACACACCTGATGTCCCACTACAAGTCCCATAACAAGTAAGTGCAGACTTGTAGTTTAGAGCAGGGACAAGCACCCCCAGTTGACAACTATGCTCCTGTCAAAAGGCTGGTGTTGCCCAGTGAACAAAAGTATAAATAGGCCTTGCTATTCAATCAGGATTTGAGCAAAGCAGACAACATTGACAGTAAGGTTACATTGAAACCGTTGATGTAGGCCAGTGTGAATTCCAGTGGCAGGAATCTTCTGATTTGTGCTGCTGCTGTGGTGAGCAGCCAGCACTATGTGTGCGTCCAGCAGCAATCACCACAAGTAATTGCTGGCTAAGCGGAGAGCCACAAATAGTTTAGGAGCTTTTGGCATTTTTTTAATGAGACTCGCGGCCCCATCTAGCCGCTTACAACAGCAGCTTGAATCAGAAAATTAGAGATCCCATCTCACCCACATGTGATCCTGCAAAGCGAGCACACCACAGCAGTTTACCTCTACTCCTTCAATGGTTTCCTTTAGTAAATCAGGTCCGCTACATGTCGCAAGTGTTATATTTTGAAGTACAATATAAAACAAACATCCATGCGAACCACAATTAAGGCCTTGTTCACTTTAACTGACCCTAGTGAAGTTGGTTCATGTTTTTATGAATACATTATACTATACAGAGCAGTGAAGTGATTTAATAAAGATTTTATGAGACTTTCTGCTCAGCAGCCACACTGCTGGAATTCTGCCACTACGGAGGAAAACAGCAATTGTGTCAGCCAGCTTCTCTTTTCACACAGTGGCTGAGAGGTTCACGCTGTGTCTTTTCACACCTTCATGGATCACAGAAACCCTGAGCGCTGTACTTTATGTCACATACAAACAGGTGCAAAGCAGAAACGCAGCAGTGGCTTCTATAGGGTATAATCAGCTTTGCGGCAAGGCAATCAAAGCCTGGGGTATTCTTCTGAAAGTAGCCATGGAAAGCAGCCAGCACACTGATTTCTCTCATGACAGTCGAGCCCTTTTATGAACATATTAAAGCCGCAGTCCGTGACAATCAGTTAAAACTGCTGACCTCAACATAACTAACAGAAGCTTCTGTAAATGGTAAAAGGCCCATCTATAGTAAGAGATACTTGGCTTTTCAGCAGGTCCCTGGAGAAGAAATGCAGTTATGATTTATTTGCCAGAAGCCAAGATATACTATTGTGACGTACAGCAACTGGAAGCGAGCTGACAATAAAAAATTGCTCTCTTTTACACAGTTTAAAACGAATCCCAAATGACCTAACTAAATCATATATTAAATGAAAACTGGGAAAGACCAAGTGCAAAGACATGGATCTGAGAAAAAAAAAAAAAAATCATTATTTAGTAATGAATGGTAACCATCTATACAGTCACTGCGGGATCGAAGAAGTCTACGTAAGAACTGGAAAATATGCTCAAATCAAGAGGCAGTTTTGAGTATAAAATTAACCACTTCCCCTTTAGAGCAATTTTTTTCATTCTTCATACATTTCCACACGTTAAAATCAGCATTTTTGGCTTCAAAATGACTTTAAACCCCCAAAAGATTATGTATTTTCTAAAAGCGGAGGCCTTGTAGAATCAAGAGTAGTTGCACTCTTATGTTCCACAATAACAACTGTTTATCTAATCTATAATTTTCCCTAAAAAAATACACTAATATGATTTTTTAGTGCACACAAACACAAAATAATTCTCAATTTTGCATACACAAAATAAACAATGAGGTTGTGTTGAGTAAATAGATAATGACAAACATGTCATGAATTTATAGCTCATCAGTTTAGTTTAAACGGTAAGTGATGGTCCTGGAATTAATGTTCTCAATCCAGTGTGTGCAGTCATATAGAACATGTGTGGCGCAATCCTTTACGTACACATGTGAGCTCTACGCACACGTTTGTATGTGTGTGCGTGGGACAACAGAGGTGTTCTTACATTTTTTGTAACGTATTTTTTCAGATTATCAATTTTTACATTTTTTAAATTGATAGCACTGGGCAGGTGACAGGTACTGTTTATGGAGACATCAAATGTCTCCTCTACCCTCTGATCAACCACAGACTTGTACATAGCCGTTCACTTGAATTTCTAGCTGGGATTTTGACAATTCTGCACTGAAAGTGCTCAAAGCTGAGCACTTCCAGTTCACATTTGTGCAGAGCACATCGGGAAATAGAAGTTCCTCCATTTACTTTTTCTCTTCCTCCTGACATTATTTGCAGTGGTCCCAGGATCCATGGAGGTGCGGGAAAGCCCGTGAACCACAGTCCAGGAAACACAGTACAAGTGATCACTTTTATGCAAAACCTGGGAGCTGTCTGTATAAAAAAAGGACACAAGCTCAATGCTGCTACTGCAACCATGAGCTGGTTTTAACCACTTGAGATCCTGGATGTATCAGACATATTCAAAGAGCTTAAAGAGGAGGTCCACCTGATTTTTTTTTTTTTTAAAAAGTCAGCAGCTACAAATACTGCAGCTGCTGACTTTTAATAAATAGACACTTACCTGTTCCCGGTTCCAGAAAAGTCGGCAGAAGATGACCATCGATCGCTAGTCTCTCGGCTGCCCCCGCCGCCATCCTCTGTCAGGGAATCAGGAAGTGAAGCTTGCGGCTTCACTGCCCGGTTCCCTACTGCGCATGCGCGAGTCGCTCTGCGCGTCTTTATTGGTCCCCGTTGTGTCCTGGAAACTGTGTTTCCCAAGACACAACGGGGCATCTTCGGATATGGGCGGGCCAGCTCCGGCTTGCTCGTCCCGGAAGTGGGTGCAGATACCTGTGTTATACAGGCATCTGCACCCCCCTCCCCCCTGAAAGGTGCCAATTGTGGCACCGGAGGGGGGGAGGAATCCGATAAGCGGAAGTTCCACTTTAGGTGGAGCTCCGCTTTAAGTCGTTAGTAATGCATAACAAGCTATAACATTCAACATTCTTTTTATAAATAGATGTAAAGTTAGACTTATTTCTGTTGACGTACTTACCAAGTTTAATGTGTGTCTTTCTTGCCAAGTCTGACATTCCTTTCTGTCTGCTTGTTAAAATTCTTTATCATTTGTTTACTCTTTGAGATTGGCTATGTTCCCATTGATACTTGTCAGTTTTTACCATTAAAAAGTTTACTGCATTAACACCCTTCCCGCGCTCTCTGTGTTTCACGTTCTGTGGCTACATTCCCTTCCAGAGACCCATGGAGCCACCCACACATACACACTCCCTGCTGAAATACCATACATTGCCTTTGCATACACACACACACACACCGGCAGCACTGAAGCCCAGACAACTGCTTCTGCCTCTCCTTCAATGTAATGGATTAATTGCATCTCCTGAGGACTGAGCAAGGTGATGGGGATGATGCAGCATGTAGAACTGACAAGGATAATTAATTGATGTGCTCAGGACATGCTTCCTAATAGGAAGTTCAGGGAAGCACTGCTGAGTGATCCTGAGACAGCAACAGTGATAAATGTGTAAATGCTTTACCATATAAATATTTTATTGAGTGTTTTACTGTGGGATATTAAAAGAGAAGTATGTTTTTTTTTTTTTTTACAGAATCATACTTACCTAGGTGGATGCAGCATCGGTCTGATGCTGCATCTGTCCCCCGCCACCTCTACACTGAAAACCAAGCTATCGAACACCGCTGATGGCTCGGTTCTCACAGCTCCCAGAGCAGAGAGCTGCTCACTGTCAGTCAGCATCTCTCCGCTCTGCCCTCCCCCCCCCCCACGTTCCCTAGAGCGCTGAGCTGTGGAGGGGCAGGGAGCAGCCGTCTTAAGTTCTCAGCAGTTTGCTGAGATGGGAGTCAGTCCAGGCACCAGGCGGATCCAGACTTTATTGTCGTGATGACTTGGTGCCTGGACTAATCTGTGTGACGTCAACAGAGAGTGGACTTCAGACCGCTCTCTGCTGAAAACGGGTCACAGGTGTGCAAAACAAATTGCAGTTCAATGACCCATAGGAGAAGTACAGCCAAACGAGCTCAGGCTGGATTTCTCCTATGATATATATCTAAAGGTAGTATTAAATACTCTTTTTACCTCTCAATATATAACACTACCAATTAATGCAGCTATGCATTCATTAAAAAATGATGTCTTGATATCAGCCATCTCTAGATGTCAATGACAAAAGGAAGGTGCAATGTAAACAGAGGAATTAAATCCTCAGTATACTGATGCTCCTTCATTGTCCAATCAACAAGCTGAGGTTGTGGTAATGACCATATGTGTTACTACTGCTACAGTGGTAAGACAGATATCAGGCTGAGTTATGTTTGTCCTGTGCTTTATTCAGGAAGACAGTAAGGCTTAATGTACACGGGACGTTTTTACAACCTCTCCTGAACGATTTATCTTGACATATAGTAACCCACGTTTAACACGTCCATTTTGCCGCATTTGCGTTTAGAAGCATTGGGAAAAAAAAAAATATGTATTATACTTTTTTTTTTCAAAATAGCCAAAAATGAAAAAACATCTGAAAACAAAATACAGCTAAATGTGAGTTACCGCGTTTAGAAGCATTTGGCACTTGAAATGCCTCTAAACTCAGCGTCTGAACTCATTTTTTTGCTTTCCAAAATAGGCCTCTAAACTCAACTGCCTATAAACGACTATATACAACCCTGTGTACATGTACTAATAAGATAACATAGAGGAGAGTTCATGGGCAGTTGAAAAAAATGCCCAACTGCTCCTAAAGCTCCATGCACACTGAAGCTCATAAACAGACGTTTTTGGGAGTTTTTTTTTTAACAGCCCATAAACTCCCCTCTATGTTATCCTATGTGTCCATGGACGTTTTTGGACGTTTATCAGCAGTTGAGTTTATGGGCTGTTTTCTGAACGCCATAAAATCTTTTTCCTGACCACAAAAAAGGCCAAACGCTCATAAGCGCTGATAAACGTTGATAAACGTGTCTCACTGCTATTTTTTTATGTTTTTGATCCATTGAAAAATAAAACGCTATTAAACGCTATTGAAAAAACTTTAAAAAACGTTGAAAGACTCACTGCAAAGCTACTGGCATTTCTATAATGTTATTTTAAAGTCCAGTGTGCATGGAGCCTAAACATCCGTTTAGCAGCAGCAGTGTACATGAGGCCTTAATGGTTCTTTAATGTATCTCAATGACCAATATAAAGGGTCGGGAGACAGAAGAGGAGGGCCAGCTCTCCACTTTCCCTGCTCAAGTGCAGATTTGCACACTGGAAGAGATGAAATGCAAATTCCAGCTCACTATTTGTTGACTACTTTGATGCTACTAGGTGTGTATGATTATATTTTTAATGTGGTTAATAAAAGGTATAATTGAATATGACTGGGGTCATATAAGTGGCTCTAGTAACCTAGTAACCTTGTAGGTACATGCACAATGGATGCTTTATGCTTTTGGGTTCTTATTAAAGAAGTGGAAGTTGCAAAATGCATCAGTGTAACATCACCAGTTTACATCAAAGAACGGATTCTGTAAAATGTTTTTTGCCTGACCACAGGGAAGTAATTTCCTTGTCTGAAGAGTATTGGAGGGATTCCAAATGGAATTTATGTTTAGGAGGTGACAAGTTTACACTTAAATCTGCTTGTCAACAAAAGGCTAGGCCTTATTCTCAAAAGGTAGATGGCCTGCAGTCCCCCATTGTCAGGATGTACTCTGTGTGCTTGCTCCCAGTTCCTGATTAGCCAGTAAACCTGTCAATCGCAAGTCTGAGGCGATGTAGTAATGCAGCATTAAATCTTCTCTTTGCTGGGTTAGATATGCACACAAGAGCAGTTTTTATCTGCCAGGGTCAAATAGGGGTATTTGCTGTGTCTCTGTGGCTTCAGGCAAACACTTGGTAAGCAATGTTCTCAGTTAGTTATTATCCTTTATTTATGTCCCAGTATTGACACTTCTATATGTGCTTGCTGTGAACTGCCCATCTGAAATGCACCTATTTAACCAGCTATAAATGTAGAAGCTGTGCATTTTTACCTTGCAATAACTGGCTTTTTGGTAATGTAGTCCTTCTGGCAACATTAAGGTGACTAGATTTTTAAAATGAAATCCGGGGACATTTTTTTTTTTTTTTTACTAGTAATGGCAGCAATCAGCGACTCTTTGCCCATCTCCGCTGCCGCCGCCCGCCTCACAGCCTGTCAAGTCTTACTCTCCGGGCCCCAGGTACTACTGGGTGGGGAGCAGAGGAAGATCACTCCACCAGGGAAGGCAAGGAGATAAATAGGCAGGCGGCTGGCCGGGACTTGAGCCAAGGCAGAAGAACATGCGAGCGGAGCTGAATGAGCATGCGAGCGGAGCTAAAGAAATATTCCCTCCGCTCCGACCAGAACATGATCATCAGAAAGGGGCACAAATCATGTAAAAAAATAAACCCCCATAAGCTAGTAGGAGCGGTAGGGGAGGGGGGGGTGCAATTCAGATTTTTTTTTTTATTCCGGACGGGTTGTCTTTGAAATTGCCCCAGCCCCTGTTCAAATTCCAATCCGGGGACAAAACCGGGGACAGACTTGGTCCGGGGACAGTGTCCTCAATCCGGGGACTGTCCCCGGAAACCGGGGATGTCTGGTCACCCTAGGTAACATGACACGTCCACTTGCTGCGTAATAAATAACAAGGCACCTCTCATAACACTGCAAACCTGGTATCACACTTTACTTTCCGTTATCAGTTTACTAAAAATGAGTAACCATTTTTAAACATAGCTAGTATAAGGCCTCATGCACACTGGACATTATAAAAACACCAGTAGTGTTAGCTGTAGAAAGCTGTAGCTGTAGAGTGAGTTTTGCAGCATTTTTCAGTGTTTTTTAAGCTGTAGCGTTTGTTAGCAAAATTATACTCCCACAAAAGCTTATGGCTCAAAACCGCTGATAAATGCAAAATTTCCAAGTTTTTCAGCGTTTTTATCAGAGTTAGAGTGTTTGTACAGCTGAAAAACTCCTCTTAAAACTAGGGTTGTCCCTGTTATATCCTCTGAGTTGTGAGAGACACAAGACTCTGGTCTGGGACAATGGATGTTTATTTCAGTACTCACTGTACACTGCAACATGCATCTCAGGACAGTACATCTTATTATGCTTCCTTACATGTGCTCTAAGATGGCTACTATGCCCCTTGACCCTTGTCATCACTCCTGGGTGGAGCCAGCCTTAAAGTGACAGTACATGTGGAACCCTTCAGGTATAACACCTTCCATCCATCCCTAAAAAAAACAAAATTACAACAAAACAAGAAAAGGCACAAAACATTAACTAATAACTGTCCAATAACAGTCCTCCAAACACAGGAGATTCCTGCATCCAGATGTGAAACCAAGCTTCCAGGGACAGTTGCGGGGATACAATGTCATCGGATCACTTTCGGCGACTGCGTCGAAAGTCTCGTAACGGGTCTTGAAGCTGAAACCGGTCAGGAGGGCGACAGTGTCGTTGAGGGCGGGCACCCAGCGACTCGGGACCGGAGGAAACAGGGCTGGCCGGAATAGGCCCCGGCGGGGCCAAGAACGGATCCACCAGCTCAGTGGGTGAACAGACCTCCGGACCAGGGCTGGAGGGCTCTGTTGGAGCTGAGTGAAAAAGTTCAGAGTCCCCCCAATCATCAGTCCCCGTGCATTCTGATCCGCTGGGAGCAGTTCCTTGCGACACTGGTGGTTCTGCTGGCGTCAGGGATTCGGGCAGTTGAAACCGAGGACGCAGTTGGTCCGCATGCCGTCTGCAAATGGAACCATCTTCCAGGCAGACCCTATACATCTTGGGTCCCAAAGTCTCTGCAATGACAGCAGGAAGCCAACGGGTGTTGGAAGCCCCATAAGATCGGGCCCATACCGTTTGTTGGGCTGTGAATCGGGGGAGCTCATGGTGTTTGACCATCTTGTCTTGGGACTGTAGTACATGTTCCTGGACTGTTTGAGGGCGGAGCATGTCCAAAACAGTCCATGGCTGCCGACCCAGAAGGAGTTCTGCTGGAGTTTTCCCGGTGGTTGCATGTGGTGTGTTTCTGTAAGCAGAAAGGAAGGAGTCCAGCTGCTGGGGTGACAGGGACTGTTGTTTATTTGCAGCCACTGTAGCTTTGAAATAGCGTTTAAAAGTCTGCACAAACCGTTCTGCTTGACCATTTGTAGCCGGGTGGTAGGGTGCGGTCAACTTGTGCTTGATGTTGTGGGCAGTCAGGAAACGCTGAAACTCCTGACTGGTGAATTGTGCACCGTTGTCTGTAACGATTTCTCTGGGGTATCCAAACGTAGCAGCGAGATGTAACAGTATGGAAACGGTTGCCTTAGTCGTTGGCTGAGTAACAGGAATTACCTCAGGCCACTTTGAATGGGCGTCCACTATGATCAAGAAGGTATGTCCTCTGATCGGGCCTGCAAAGTCCAAGTGTAGGCGAAACCAAGGAACCGTGGGCCAAGTCCAGGGCTGGACGCACCCTCGAGGAGGGTCTTTTGCAGTTTGTGCACATCCAGCACAAGCATTCACATATGTCGTGATATCTGAGTCTAGGTTTGGCCACCACACATAGCCTCGGGCCTTTTGTTTCATACGTGTGCCCCCGGGATGACCAGTATGTAGCAAGTCCAAAATGTGTCTCCGGAGGGTCTGTGGAATGATCACTCGGTCTCCCCATAAAACACAGTTGCCAGCCACAGTTAATTCCATACGCCTACGGAAATAAGGTTCATAATCCTGTGTGACGGTTACAGGCCAACCGGACCGTACCCAGGAGAGTATTGTTTTCAGAAAGGTATCCTTGGCTGTATGGGCTGCTATCTCCCCAGAAGACAAGAAGGACAGGTTGGTGTAACGACAACTCTTGACCGGTGGAGAAGAGTCCATCGACCTCCCTGTCAGTCGGGACATTGCGTCCGCATTAGCATTGGCATCATGACCACGATACTGGATTTTGTAGCTGTATGCTCCCAAGAATAGGGCATAGCGTTGGAGGCGGGCCGCAGTAGTCTGAGAGATGCCTTTGTCAGGGCTAAAGATCTGAAGGAGTGGTTTATGGTCTGTCAGTATGGTGAATTCCCTACCATACAGGTAAAGATGAAACTTCTTAATTGCCCATATCAGTGCAAGAGCCTCTTTGTCAATGTGTGAGTAATTGCTTTCTGCTTTTGTCAAAGACCTGGAGGCAAATGCCACTGTTTTTTCTGACCCATCTGGTAAGATGTGAGATAGTACAGCTCCCAGACCATAGGGTGAGGCATCACAAGCCAAGGTGAGAGGCTTCTGGAGGTCATAGTGCACAAGCATGCGTGACGCCAACAGCTTGCGCTTAGAGACTTCGAAAGCACGTTGGCATGCAGCTGACCAGTCCCATCTGGAGTGTTTCTCCAAAAGCTTGTTCAACGGAAACAAGGTGTGTGCCAGATCTGGCAGGAATTTGTGGTAATAGTTCAGCAAGCCAAGGTATGATCGCAGCTGGTGGATGTTGGTTGGGGCAGGAGCTTTGACTAAAGCATCAACCTTGGCTTCCGTGGTGTGTATACCCTCTGCATCCACAAGGTGGCCACAAAACTCCAATTTAGGCACCATGAATTGGCATTTCCTTCAGGTATAACAGTCCCGATACCAGTATCTTGTACTCGCACAAATGCTCCCGATGCCTAATCCGATACCTGTAACTGGAAGTCGGCGGACGGAGAGGGCGGAGCGGAGATCGATCTGGCAAGAGTGGAACAGGGGGGTAAGCTGGCTGGGGCAGGGATGAAGGGTGCCGCCACATATTCTATTCAAAGCGGTGACCAGAGCCATCACATTCGGTACAGGAAGTGACGGCTCCGTCGGAGGGTAAACATCACAACGCCCATCTTGGTACACCTTTGTACTCGGCTGCAGTAAGCCAGCAGCGGACATCTTGTTACACCCAGCCCATATAGTTCGGGCTGGGTGTAACAAGATGTCTGCTGCTGGCTTATGCAGCTGAGTGCAGGGTGTACCAAGATTGGCGTTGCAGCATACTAAATGTTAAATGACATGAATGATGAGAGGCAAGGAAGGATTTTGCAATGCTATATGCCATATAGAATTGCAAAATCTTTCCTTGCCTCTCATCATTCATGTCATTTATTATGCAATTGCAAATCAATGCTGCATTTTGGTGCCCATCAGTGCCTGCCCATAACTGCTGCCTATCAGTGCCCATAAGTGCCAACTATCAGTGCCAGCCATCAGTGCCCATAAATGCCTCCCATCAGTGCCATCTATCAGTGCCAAAAAGTGCTGCCTATCAGTGCCCATCAGTCAGTACCATCTATCAGTGCTCATCAGTCAGTGCCCTTCAGTCAGTGCTAGCCATCGGTGCTATCAGTGCACATAAGTGCTGCCTATCCGTGCCATCTATCAGTCACCAGTCAGTGCCCATCAGTCAAACTGTCACATGACATTAAAAAAAAAAAAAAAAGTATCGGTATCGGCGAGTACTTGAAGAGAGTATCGGTACTTGTACTCGGTCTTAAAAAAGTGGTATCGGGACAACCCTACTTAAAACCCACTAGTTCTGGGATTTTTTTCCTGCCAGAAAACGCCCCTGCGAAAAACTGCTGATAACAGCCTATGTGTGCATTGACACATAGGAGAACATGCTGGGGAGTTTACTGGCTGCAGATAAAACATCTGAGGCCAAAAACAGCTGCTGTAAAAATGTCCAGTGTGCATGAGGCCTAATGCCGCGTACACACGAGCGGATTTTCCGTCAGAAAAATCTTGGATGGTTTTTCCGACGAAATTCCGCTCAAGCTTGGCTTGCATACACACGGTCACACAAAAGTTTGCTGAACTTTCGACCGTCAAGAATGCAGTGACGTACAACACTACAACGAGCCGAGAAAATTAAGTTCAATGCTTCAGAGCATGCGTCAAATTGTTTCCGAGCATGCGTAGGAATTTTGCGCGTCGGAATTGCTACAGACGATCAGAATTTCTGATCAGAACTTTTTCAGAGCGAAAAATTGAGAACATGCTCTCAAACTTTTGCTGGCGGAAATTCGGCCAGCAAAGTCCGATGGAGCATACACACGGTCGCATTTTGCGATGAAAAGATCTCATCGGTCTTTTGCTGGCCGAAATTCCGATCGTGTGTACGCAACATAAGGCTCCAATCACACTAAAAGCTAAAAGAATGGCAGAAAAAACGCTAGATAAAAAAAAAAAAAAAGCTCATAATAACGTTCTTGTGCCAGTTTTTAGCAAAAGTTAGGAGCATTCAGCATTTTGTTCTGCTGCCAAATCGCTCCCAAAAACGCAAAAAATAAATAAAGATATTTTTTTTTTCCTAGAAGCTGAAGCTTCAAAAACACTTTAAGACTAACATAGTGTACATAGAAGCATAGGACAATGCTATTTGCTTCTTGTAGCAGAAATAAAAATGCTCAAAAGCTGCTTCTAGAAGAATTTTTTTTTTTTTTTTTTTAAAGGATTAGGTGCATTTTTTTTTTTTTTAGGAAAAATAACAAATGCAAATTTTTTTGGCATTTATTCGTTTTTTGGCTTTTGGCCTGTAAAGCATTGCACTAGCGATCAGTGCAAAGGCTGTTGGACCTTGTAGTTTTCATACACAGAACGGGGTGGGGAGGGTTGGGTGTGGAGAGACAACCCCCTGCTAGCTGTCAGAACAGGGGATCGGGGGTCGGTGCATCTGTAACATGTTACCTTTTCTATGTTACACCCCGAATATGGGTGTAACATGTAACATGTTACAAAAGGTGAACTTACCCTTTAAGCTAGTGTGCACAGAGCCTAAATATCTAAAGCTGAGTACACACTATAAGAAAAATGAAGCGAACAATCGTCCAATTTTCCTCAAAGTTTCAAAGCAAGTCAAACTCAATGGATGGTAGTAAATGTATGAAAATTCTGGGACAAAGGGCTTTTTTTTTTTTTTGATGTTGAAACATTGTAGCATAGATTATTGTCTTTTATTGTTTCGTAGTCTTTCGTATGCAAATTATTTTCCTTGTACAAAAAACAGTAAGCATCAAACCGAAAATCATTAATTATGTTAACATAAAAGAACATTTTTGGAGTTTGTCCCTTTGGAAATTTTAGTTTGAAAAGTCTGAGTCGGATGTCGAAAAGTTGTGTACACACTATATACAAT
The DNA here is from genome assembly GCA_028564925.1 of Lithobates sylvaticus. NCBI lineage: Eukaryota > Metazoa > Chordata > Amphibia > Anura > Ranidae > Lithobates > Lithobates sylvaticus. The sequence goes on along the minus strand of CM053028.1, from coordinate 355,551,702 downwards.
TTTTTTTTATAGTGTGTAGCCATCTTAAATCTGCCTTTATATCGCCTTCCAGTAATTTTCTGCACAGCTGGACTAGAAAACTAAAAGGATGTAGAGAGGAAGAACTGTGAAGCCCATCCGGCTTTTATGGTTCTGTAAAATCTGACACTAGTAGAGATGAGATGATCTCTATTCAGCAGGATGGGAGAAACGTGAGGTCCCTGACCTGGCTCTGTTGTCTGCCAGGGGTGGCTGGATTACAAGAACAGAACTGCATTACTTTTTTTTTTAGGTGAAACTGTTCACATATATTTCAACTATTTTAAAATATTCAATTTAATTTGAGTGATCTTTCCCCCTATTCATCCAGCATCAGGCTCTCTGCAACAACTCATTACAGTTAGCCTGTTCAATTTCAATGTCTTGCCTCATTCTGTAACCACGAGCTAAACAAGAAAATCACTGATATCAGTTATCCCTCTGGTGTTTTATCTGTCGCTTTCTCCAACATCAAGTAATATAATGAGATTACACTCATTCAATCATAACTCAGGGATATGAATACAATGCTGTTTTTTTCCTTGGTTGCCTATTGCATTTGCAGTATTCACTTCTAGATGAGCAAAAAATATCAAGGGACCAGTGAAGACTGCATCTAGAAAATAAGATTTCTCACCTGTGGAGAAAGCATTGCCTTATCCGCTATACATAAAATCTTTTTAAACATTATATTATACTGGTACCGGCAAGAATACTGTATACATTCTATTTATACTATAATACACATTTTGGCACTCTATTACATTCAGGGTTTCTAAGCCATTAGAGGCAGTTCTTTCCCAGCTTCATTTGCCCCAGTTCGGTTTCCTTAGGTACTTACATACAGTGGTGTGAAAAAGTGTTTGCCCCCTTCCTCATTTCCTGTTCCTTTGCATGTTTGTCACACTTAAGTGTTTCGGAACATCAAACCAATTTAAACAATAGTCAAGGACAACACAAGTAAACACAAAATGCAATTTGTAAATGAAGGTGTTTATTATTAAAGGTGAAAAAAAATCCAAACCATCATGGCCCTGTGTGAAAAAGTGATTGCCCCCTAAACCTAATAACTGGTTGGGCCACCCTTAGCAGCAACAACTGCAACCAAGCGTTTGCGATAACGTGCAATGAGGCTTTTACAGCGTCCTGGAGGAATTTTGGCCCACTCATCTTTGCAGAATTGTCCTAATTCAGTTACATTAGAGGGTTTTCGAGCATGAATGGCCTTTTTAAGGTCATACCACAACATCTCAATAGGATTCAGGTCTGGACTTTGGCTAGGCCACTCCAAAGTCTTCAATTTGTTTTTCTTCAGCCATTCGGTGGTGGACTTGCTGGTGTGTTTAGGATCATTGTCCTGCTGCAGAACCCAAGTTCGTTTCAGCTTGAGTACACGAACAGATGGTCGGACATTCTCCTTCAGGATCTCTTGTTAGACAGCAGAATTCATAGTTCCTTTTATCACGGCAAGTCTTCCAGGTCCTGAAGCAGCAAAACAGCCCCAGACCATCACACTACCACCACCATATTTTACTGTTGGTATAATGTTCTTTTTCTGAAATGCAGTGTTCCTTCTACGCCAGATATACTTGGACACACACCTTCCAAAGAGTTCCACTTTTGTCTCATCGGTCCACAGAATGTTGTCCCAAAAGTCTTGGGGATCATCAAGATGTGTTGTGGAGAAATTGAGACGAGCTTTGATGTTCTTTTTGCTCAGCAGTGGTTTTCTCCTTGGAACTCTGCTATGCAGGCCATTTTTGCCCAGTCTTTTCCTGATGGTGGAGGCATGAACGCTGACCTTAACTGAGGCAAGTGAGGCCTGCAGTTCCTTGGACGTTGTTGTGGGGTCTTTTGTGACCTCTTGGATGAGTCGTCGCTGCGCTCTTGGGGTAATTTTGGGCGGCCGGCCACTCCTGGGAAGGTTCACCACTGTTCCATGTCTTCGCCATTTGTGGATAATGGCTCTCACTGTGGTTCGCTGGATTCCCAAAGCTTTGGAAATGGCTTTATAACCCTTTCCAGACTGATAGATCTCAATTACTTTCTTTCTCAATTGTTCCTGAATTTCTTTGGGTCTCGGCATGATGTGTAGCTTTTAAGGATCTTCTGGTGGACCTTACTGTGTCAAGCAGCTCCTATTTAAGTGATGCCTTGATTGTGAACAGGTGTGGCAATAATCAGGCCTGGGTGTGGCTAGAGAAATTGAACTCAGGTGTGGACAACCACAGTTATAGTATGTTTTAACAAGGGGGGCAATCACTTTTTCACACAGGGCCATGATGGTTTGGATTTTTTTTCACCTTTAATAATAAACACCTTCATTTACAAATTGCATTTTGTGTTTACTTGTGTTGTCCTTGACTATTGTTTAAATTGGTTTGATGTTCCGAAACACTTAAGTGTGACAAACATGCAAAGGAACAGGAAATGAGGAAGGGGGCAAACACTTTTTCACACCACTGTACATATCAGATGTCTATATTGGGGGGAGATTTTTTAAAAACAAATAGACTGCTCAACCTGATCAATCAAACCAGATTTCTTTTTATGAGGAGGTAAGTAAAACCTTGGACAGAGGGGTGGCTGTGGACATTGTATACTTATATTTTGCCAAAGCATTTGACACAGTTCCCCACGCACAGCTAATGTGTAAAGTAAAGTCTACAGGCTTGGAAATATCAGTTTGTAAACGGATAGAAAACTGGCTAAAAAAAACGAATTCAGAGAGTAGTGGTTAATGATTAATACTCTGAATGGTCTAAGGTTATCAGTGGTGTACCCCAAGGTTCGGTGTTGGGACCCTTACTTTTTAATATGTTTATAAATGATATTGGGTCTGGGATTTAAAGTACCATTTCAGTTTTTGCAGATGACACCAAACTATGCAGTGGAATAACGTCCTTACAGGATGTCTCCAAATTACAAACCGACCTCAATGAACTGTTTTTAATTGGGCAACTGTGTGGCAAATGTTGTTAAATGTAAAGTTATGCACTTGGGGGCTAAAAATATGCATGCATCATACATACTAGGAAGAGTAAAACTGGGGTTACCCATAGTGGAGAAGGATCTGGGGGTTTTGGTAGATCATAAGCTCAATAATAGCATGCAATGCCAAGCTGCGGTTTTCAAAACGAGCAAAGTCCTTTCTTGTATTAAGAGAGGAATGGAATCCAGAGAGAGAGAGATATAATTTTGCCCCTGTTCAAATCATTAGTAAGATCTCATCTGGAATATGCAGTTCAGTTTTGGGCACCAGTTCTCAAAAAGGATACCGGGGAACTGGAGAAAGTGTAGAGAAGGGCAACCAAACTGATAAGAGGCATGGAGGAGCTCAGCTATGAGGAAAGATTAGAGGAACTGAATTTATTCTCTCTTGAGCAGAGGAGATTAAGGGGGGAGTACTGACATTTAGAGGTAAAGTGGATTTTATGTAAAAGACAGCATTTTTGCCTGCCCATGATTGGATGATGGAAGGTATCAGAGGTTCATCTCATTTAAGTTCTGAGGAAAATTAAAGTACAACTTCCCTTGCAATGTGAACAGGCCATTTGCCTTTGGTAAATCAACCCTCACTTACAAAAGTCTCTGGCATATGCTAACATCCCTGTTAGCGAATTACGATACGTAAAACACTAAACAAGAATGAATTTCATGGGAGGATACCACAGAGGAAGCCACTGCTGTCCAAAAAAAAAACATTGCTGCACGTTTACAGTTTGCACAAGAGCACCTGGATGTTCCACAGCAATACTTGCTAAATATTCTGTGGACAGATGAAACCAAAGTTGAGTTGTTTGGAAGAAACACAGAACACTATGTGTGGAAAAAAAAGGAGGCACAGCACACCAACATCAAATCTTCATCCCAACTGTGAAGTATGGTGGTGGGGGCATCATGTTTTGGGGCTGCTTTGCATGCGTCAGGGCCTGGACAGATTGCTATCATTGAAGGAAAAATGAATTCCCAAGTTTATCAAGACATTTTGCAGGAGAACTTAAGGCCATCTGTCCACCAGCTGAAGCTCAACAGAAGATGGGTGTTGCAACAGGACAACGACCCAAAGTATAGAAGTAAATCAACAGCATGGCTTAAACAGAAGAAAAAACGTCTTCTGGAGTGGCACAGTCAGAGTCCTGACCTCAACCCGATTGAGATGCTGTGGCATGACCTCAAGAAAGCGATTCACACCAGACATCCCAAGAATATTGCTGAACTGAAACAGTTCTGTAAAGAGGAATGGTCAAGAATTACTCCTGATCGTTGTGCACGTCTGATCTGCAACTACAGGAAACGTTTGGTTGAAGTTATTGCTGCCAAAGGAGGTTCAACCAGTTATTAAATCCAAGGGTTCACATACTCTTTCCACCTGCACTGTGAATGTTTACATGGTGTGTTCAATAAAAACATGGTAACATTTAATTCTTTGTGTGTTATTAGTTTAAGCAGACTGCAATTGTCTATTGTTGTGACTTAGATGAAGATCAGATCACATTGTATGACTGTTTGGCTGCGGGACAGGAAATTAAGGAAAATCTCTGCAATGGGACACAGTTGGCAAAAGAAAATCTGGCAGGGGTTATAACCCTCCCTTACTTTATCCAAAATGAAAAAAAAAAAAAAAAAAAGTTTTGCCTGTAGTTCTACTTTAACCAATCATATTTTGTCTATTACTTCTCCTTTTAATGGGGGTGTATCCTATGCCTACATACTTTTGCTAATATGTCCCTCTTTCCCCATCTCAGAAAGTTGAGCTATTGTATTTATTTTCAGCTTTTCCTTTAAAATCATTAATTGGCTTCACATTCTGTTATTTCTCTATAACATCACAGATTTTCTTGTAAATTCTGACACAATGATGTTTTTAGTAGAACTTAATCAGGGCTTAAGAGGTTAAACAATGGCCAGCTGATTGTCAAAGGATTCTGTGTGGGAGTGATTCAACTTACTTGAAAAGTAAAGATTTTCTATCACAGAAGGAGAGTTATGCTAGCTTCCTGCTGCAAAAGCATTAAACCTAGCTTCAGGAATGTCTGTTTTGAAAGGATCCAAGAGAAAAAAAAATGTGAAGCAAAATTACGAATATTACCAACCCTCTGTGGATAAAAGTCCACCAAAAGACAGTGCATGCCCAAGTAAAATGTTTTTGTGTTTTCTAGAAGAATTAGAACCCTTGCCAAATTGTTGGTATGTAGCAGCCATAAATGTTACTGCATATTAAATAAGCACACATTTTTCAGCATCACAAATATTAATTACAGGTATTTATATAGTGCCAACAATGTATGCAGTGCTTTACATAATGTACATTCACATCAGTTCCTACCGGGGGGCGTGGTTTTGCCAGGAACCAAGATGGCCACTTGAGACAAGAGCTTCTGCACACCGAGGATATAATCTTGCTTTTCGGGGAGCCTCTAACCGCCACTAGCCATGGGCAAGCCAAAGCGAAGTGCCTCAGCACCCCCGCACATCGAAAGAAACCGGAAGAACGCTGTTCTGGACTCAACGTTCTGAGAAGTATGCGGCCTCTCCGGGCTCACCAAGCAGCGAATCCGACTCACAAATGGATAGATATGACACACTCTGCCACCATCCGAATCAAACTCCGAGTCTGCTTGATTTACAAGAAGTAGCTCTGGACATTAAGAACACCCTCACGGCTGCCATATTGGATCTTAAATCAGACAGACATTCAAGCTGTGGCACACTGCCTTATGGACGTAGAACAGACCTCACAAGACCATGCGGAATTTATCATGCAAATCCAAAGGACTTATGACACCCAACTATCACATCTATTTGACCTGCACTGCCACGTGGAGGATCTAGACAACAGGGGCTGCAGACGCAACATTAGAGTGAGGGGGGTAAACCAACAAATGTCAGAAAAAAGGTTTAGTTTTGTTTTCACTTAGGCCCCATGCACACGAGACGCTGTTAAACGTGCGTGCAGAGGTAGTTGGACAACTGCCCCTGAACTCATTCAATGTTATCCTATGTGTCCATGTACACAGTCTAGTTTTTTGATGTTTTTAGGCAGTTGTGTTTAACCTCGTTTTTCCAGAAGCAAAAAAATGGGTTCAGATGCAAACGTTTTCCATGTTTTTAGACGCCAAACGCAGCAAAACGCCGGTACCGCGTTTAGCGGCATTTTTGTTTATAAGCGTTTTTAAAGGTGACCTATTTTTTTTACATTAAAAATCTCAAAAATGATGGCAAATGATGAAAAAACATTAAAAAAACATTTTAAACAATTTTAATTGCTTGCAATGCTTAATAGACCATTTATATACCCTAATGAGCCCTTGATCCAATCCAATACACCACTAGCATTGCTGTTATCCGAAGTATAATTGGAATTTGACCCATATGTTGTTAGATTTGAAAAAGCAACTTGTGGCAGGTGACGTGGCAAGTGGACAATCCACAAGTTGCGGCAGGTGACGTGGCAAGTGGACAATCCACAACTTGTGGCAGGTGACGTGGCAAGTGGACAATCCCATGAGTCATTGCAAGGCTGACAGTTACAAGCATGACACCCACAGGCAGAGGCATGATGGGACTTGTAGTTTCACAACAGCTGGAGGGCCGCCAGTTTGAGACCCCTGAGTTAAATAATAGTTTTTTGAGCTTGGGGAGGGTCTTATGAGGTTATCTTATAAATGCTTCTAGGCGCAAACGCGGTAAAAAAACGCAGCTAAACGCAGCATGCAAATGCAGCAAAACGGGCGTTTCTAAACACAGGTTTCAGCTTTTAAAAACATGCGTTCAGCAGAGTTTGCACCGGCGTCTCGTGTGCATGGGGCCTTACAAAGTGCCAAATTGTTACAATGTTTATACTTAAGTTCAACTGATAAAGAATGTTTTGATTCTTTGGCAGACTGCCCAGTTTTTCTCTTCCTTTCTTTTGAGGGCTGTGGCTTCAGAAGAGCAGAGAGAATTCTTTGCATAGAAAGAATTGTGAAACACTTAATTCAATATCGCAACGATTCTTGACGATTAATTGCACAGCTCTACCTACAACCCTACCTAAAAGGTTATATAAGGTTAATCACACACCTGAGTCCTTAGCTTCGGATGACGTCATTTACTATTGCGAAACATGTCAAGCTAGGACACACAGTGTGTTGGAGCAAGCTTTAGATGCTTTACAGCAAGTTTTAGATGTTATACAGTAAGCTTATCGCTGTTTGCAGAATTTGTAAGGACCTTTATGTCCTATCAGTGATTATAGCAAGCTGTTACTATCATTTTTGCGGAGAATTGTTTTTAAACTTTAACGTTTTGCAATAAACCATGCTGGTTTACGCTATGTGGAGTCTGTTTTTATTTTATTTTTAAATGGCCATTTGGAGCACAGAGAGTGGAAGGGAATTATCAGCTGGAGTCCGTGAGTGTAGCCTGTGATCTCGGAGATCCGATTGTTAGTTGGACCTCGCAGAATGAAGGGGAGCGGAGGATTCCTCTCTGGGCTGATCCTTGGGACCACGGATCATCAGTTACCATCGGGGGCCGGTTCCCGTTTCCACGGGTCTTTGAGACCACAAAGTGCATTAGACCTCTCTTGCTACCATATATACTTGAGTATAAGCCGACCCGAATATAAGCCGAGGCACCTAATTTTACCACAAAAAAACTGGGAAAATGTATTGACTCGAGTATAAGCCTAGGGTGAGAAATGCGCAGCTACTGTAAGTGGAAAAGAGGGTCAACAATGCCCATTTGCAGCCTCACTGTGCCCATTTGCATGCCTCACTGTGCCCATTTTCAGCCATAGGTCTCCTGAACTTCAAACTTGGTAGTTAAGAGTTCCTAGATGCCCCCTAGCTGCAGCAAAATTTGGGGTCTCTGGACCCAAAGGGTTCCGAAATGATATTGCTGCAGATAGACACAGTTGACCGAATTTGGGGCTCCGTATCTTGGGGTCACTTGGTGCTAGGAACCCCAAATTTTGTGTGCAAATCCAGTGAAACTAGCACTACAACATATCCAATGGGATGGGGTTAATAGCACCAAGTGGTCCCGAGATATGGGGCACCGGAAAATGTCATTCTCTGCTGCAGAAAAGTGCTTGACTCGAGTATAAGCCAAGGGGGGCATTTTCAGCACAAAAAAAATGTGCCGAAAAACTCGGTTTATACTGGAGTATATACGGTATATGGTAATGAGGGTCAAGTCCATTTGGCAAGCAGGAATTTCACCTGTTTATGAATCGGCTGGGAGTACCAACCTTTGTTCTTTCACTGTGGGATATTAGGAATTCCATCTGTTTGTGAATCGTCTGGGAGTATCAACTTTTGTTGTTTCTTTCACTATGGGATATACAGCACGTTCATATATGAGCAAGGACGTTCACTTCACCTTTTTTTTGCTACATAGATCATTCTTTTGTTGGACTTTTTTCACTGCATACATATCTTACACCCATTGTTAATATAATTTTGATTGGATTGTTAAATCTTAATTTCTTTTTTGTAGAGGATCGTTTCACCATTTACCTTTATGTATTATTAGGCACCTTGCTAGCGCTGTTTTATTTGTAGGATTAACCCTTTTCCTAAGACATCATTTTCACCTTTAGTTTTTGTTAGTTCACTGTTTATCCTAGGCGCAATTGTTTTTTATTTTTCATTTCTGACACTGGGCCCTATATTGCGCCCCAGATTTTTTTGGTAGGCTTCAAATTTCATTATGTCATGCATACGGTCAAGACATACAGTGCCTCAAGCAGCAAAGCAACCCCAAAAAGGTGGGGTTTCTTTAAAGGCCTCATTTCTTTTTCTGAAAACAGTAGAATGATGGGCTTTACCAAAAAGCTGTAATTTTTGTCTGTCCAGACCACATTCTCCCAAAATGATTTTGGCTTCTTTAGGTTAGTTTTTAATAATTTTTTTCTTTTTTGTCCATGTCCAAGGAGATTAGCTACTGTGCCATGGGATGTAAACTTTTTGATAAAGTTGCGCACAGTGGACACAGGAACATTAGGACCTCTGGGAATCTGAGATTGTCCATGCTTTTCCACAATTTTTGTTCTCAATTACTCAGACAATTCTTTGCTGCTCTTTCTCTTCTCTATGCTCCGTGTGGCACACAGAGACACACAACAGAAAGGTTGAGTCAATTTTTCACCATTTTATCTGGTTGCCAGTGTGATTTCTATATTGTCAGCACCTGTTAATCGCTACAGGCGCACAAACTTGGAATGCAATGATTTCTTATAATTTTGAGAAGGTGACAATGATTTTGTCCAGTCCATTTTTGAGTTTTGCGTGGAAAGGGTCAGATTTGGCTTTGTGTTTCGCCACTTTTTTGTGTCATACCAATACAAACAAAAGAAACATAAGAATGCCTAAACATTTGTAATTGCAACAATTTTCTGGGCGAAGTGGTGCATTTTCTGACAGAAATGCAGGGCCATGACTGTAACCAAGAATAAAAAGACTATGGGCCTGCATATGAATACAAAAAGTAGATACTGATGCAAAGATGGCACTGGTGTTCTGGAGAGAAAGGAAAAAGAAGGTGTTGTCAGGGGCAGTATTATTGTCTGTATGCAAAATAATAAATAGCTGTAATAATTACTCTTATGCCCCGTACACACGGTCCGAAATTCCGACGGAAAATGTCCGCTCTGACCATGTTGTCGGAAAATCCGACCGTGTGTGGGCACCATCGGACTTTTTCCGTCGAGATCCTACACTCAAATTTTCCGACAACAAAATCCGATCAGACTTTTTCCGATCGTGTGTAGAGAATTCCGACGGACAAAGTGCCACGCATGCTCAGATCAAATTAGGAGACCAAACCTATTGGTTACTAGCCTCTACGTAGTTCCGTCGTACGCAACGAACGTCCCCACGTTCAGAATGATCGGATTTTCCGACAACTTTGCTCGACCGTGTGTATGCAACACCAGTGTCGGACAAAATCCGTCGGAAAAAATCTGACGGATTTTGTGGGCGGAATTTCCGACCGTGTGTACGGGGCATTACACATTATGTAACATGTATGCATTTCACTTGGAAAAACTATAACACTAGGTTTGCTTTAAAGCTTTAATATTAGGGAGAAAGCTAAGGAGACCTTCACAGAAAAATAGCACTTTACATAATTATAAACCTCTCCTGCCCTTGCTTTTTTTGTGTGTGTGTGGGTTTACCTCCCCCCCCCACCTCATTTTACTCTGCACCATGCCTCCTTTCTCATCTAGGTGGGACGTCAACCCTGCTCCATGGGATTCCACACAGCGGTTTGGAGAAGGGAAGACCTGGCGACATGTCTTTAGGGAGCCGGCTGCCCGAACACAAAAAAATATCCGGCTCCTGATGATGTCAGAGGCAGATGGTGGCGTGGGACCTGGTGTGCCATGGCAGATGACATCAGAACAACACTGGATTTGCTAGGAGTGGGAGTATATTGATGATAAACCCAAACCAAGTAAGAGGGGTAAAGTTACTCTACTTTGGATGTTAGTTACACTAAGGATTTAGATGAGGGAAGGTTAGTTTGAGAGTCACTTTTAAATGCCAAAATCCATAAACTGTAACCTACCTATTCCCAGGCACGGACAACCTAATCACATATATTAGTATTATTTCTGGATCTGGTGTCACCTGAGACAGAAAATATATGCTTCCTATAGTTCAACAGTGTGTGATTCTATAAAAAAAAATGAAGGCATAATTTTTGTGTGCTTTCATTCAATACTGAAATATCTATAAGTTTGATAACCATTTGCCAGTAACAATTTCAGGGAACGTAAAGTAAAGCTAGCCTTGGGGTTTGATTCCAGGTTCAAAGATACATTGGAATGATTTGTCACAATAATAATACAACAATTCCCACAAAATATAAGCTATTGGGCTCTGGTAACAGAGTTAGAGAACACAGTTATAACTGCAGAAAGTACAAAAGGTTCCCTGCTAGAGCATCAATACACACACACACCAAGGCCGGGGAGAGTGGCTAAACTGGGTTTAAAGCGATTACATGAAGGACATTGATTTTTAAAATGATTGTCTTGAAGTATAAAGTTATTAAATGCTAAAAGCTGCTAAATGCAATTTTAAATTACACCTCTCAAGTGGCTTGTACAGAGTTGGCTGAATAACGTTATGAGTGCTGTCAGTCAGTGCTGCTGTGGTTAGAAATTTGTTCTTACTATAAAAGTTTACATTCTATGAGCCTAAAAATTACCCGCCATACTTTTAACCACTTCCATACCGGGCGACAACGACAATCTGCTGAATTTTATTTCATCTAGTGGGGTCATCCCATACAGATGTATATTTGTTTTATATGAGATCACTCAGTCTGGAGTTAAGGCGAACAGCTCCTCTAAAAATACTTTTTTTCTGAAAATCTCAAGGAAATATTGTTTAATTTACTTATTGTTTAGGTGTTTTATATGCATTGTACACATTCTCACCTATTTTTTGGGTTTCACATTAACCTTACATTCTATTCTTTTTCTTGTGTAAATTAATTAGATATTATTTATTGCACAAAGCCCAAGGTTATCCTCAGGGTTACCATGATTGTATAATCATTGGGATAATCCACTTATTATAATTAAGAGAATAGAGTGTTCTCGTCATTATTATATCTGTAACACGTATCACTCACAGATTCACATTCTGTGGAGTTTTTATGTGTAGCAGACACATTGTTTAGCACTACACTTTTACTACATACGTGACGTCATAATGTCGCGCCCGGGCCTCCGATAGTCATAGAGATGACTGGTGACCATCTGGTCACTGGAAATCTCTATCGACGTCATCCGGCGCCGGCTGATTCTTTCTCCGGGCCCCCGATGGCGCGGGAGAGCCCAGAGAAGCACCGGGTGGCGTCAGGAGGGGGGGGGTGTCCCGTCCCGTCGCCTATAAGAATGGTCAAGTGGCTGAACTGCCGCTATGATCATTCTTATCGTGCACAGAATCGCCAGCTGGAAAGAATATCTGCAGCTACAGGCATCATTCAGTTATCCCAGCGCAAAGTCAAGGACGTCATATGACTATGTGCGGTAGGGAAGTTAATACATGTCTTGGGGTAAAAAATACAGAATCTAACCATACATTATTGTAACATTTATAAAAATATATATATTGTAGATATAGGTAAACTCCAGTCAGCACTGAAAATGTAAATAGCGTTATGGGCAAAATAAAAAATTACACATAAAATACAGGTTGTCAATAGCATTAAACACAATTTTGTTTGCTTTTCTGAGTCTGCCATAACATAATCATTTACATGCTCCAATATAAAAACAAACAACCACCATTCCCAATTACATTTACGAAGCAAAAAGAGAGCTATTTACACAGCTTTAGCATCTGAGGTTACATACACTGAAATCTCTGAAATACAAACAGTGAACATAGCCTACCTACTACCTACAGTTTTTTTATCCAATTACCGTAGTATAAAAGTGCACACAGTCCCCTTTTACTCACTTGAATGAATTGCAGGAGGTATTCCCAAACACACCCACTGAAGGAGTGTTATCCCTAACAAAATTAAATCAAATCATCCTTATTAAGTAATGAAATCAAAGTGTCATTAAGAGATTTCTGACACTCATAAATCAGATTTAGACATACCTTGAAAGTATGAATGTGGTCGGTGATACAGGAAGAAGTAAGAGGGAGGTACCTAAAAGCCCAATTCCTTTTTTAGGGCTGCACCGATACCGGTGTTGGTGCCGATTCTAAGCATTTGCATGAGTATTGGTACTCGCGCCAATGCTCCGATACCTGAAACCGATACATTCTGGCTCAGTTCTTTCACTTGTCAGCGGGACCCCCCCCACCCCTGACAGCTCAAATTTAAAAAAAAAGAAAAAAAAAACAACAGCCAATAATCGGTTGTTAAGGGTGGGGCTGCCGAATCCTTAAAAATTGATGACTCATTCAGTTGCCAGTGGGGTTCCCCTGTTGACAGCTGAAGTGTATATGAAGTTCAGGCAATTGGAGCCGGGCAATGTTTATCAACAACATTGTTCAGCAGCTGAAACAGAAAGATAAAATATAAACAGTTTGTTTTTTTGTTTTTTAAATTAAAATTTTCCTAATCCTAATGTACTCTAATCAGCCTTAATTAACTCCTTATTCTCCTTCTCCATTATTATTTTCATTTTTTTTCACTTCTATTTTAAAAACTTTTAATAAATAAAACTTTTCTTTTGTTTGCTTTGTTCGTTAATATTTTTACACCTTTAACATATATTTACACGTTGCGCATTGAAAAAAAGCACATTAAAAATGTATTTTATTTTATTTGTAAATAACTTTTCAATTCCTTGTACCATTGCTGACAGCTAAAGTGTAAACAAAACAGTTGCGGTAGGTATTGGCAAGTTTTAAAAGTATCGGTACTCATAACCATAAAAAATGGTATTGGTGCAATCCTAGTTTGCTGGGGAAGGCAGTTTCAAATCTGATATGAATGGCTTCTCTGGCCATATGGTGTAAATTGCCATCCTAAAGGACTAAGGAGTTTGCCTCACGCTTTTACAAAATAAAACAACCATAAACAGCAACAGAAGAGGGAGCACATCCAGTGCTTACATGACTGAGTGGCACTCGGTTCTCATCAGGAGGGAGAAAACAATGTCAATGAGGCTTTAGTGTCTGAAATGGGCCTAAAGGAGGTAACAATTAGAGGCAGCATAAAGAAAAAAATGTAGATTCTGATGTGTTCAAATGTTAAAGGGGCACTCTTAAGAAATCAGGAACATGGGCTTAATTCCTTTAATACTTCTGTGAAAGTCGTCTTATAGCTTAGGTATACACATTGTACTAAATTTTAACCATAAAGGCTAACAAATGTTACCACAATGCATGACAAAACACCATGCATGCATTAGAAAAGATTGGCTGCATAGACTGCACCCTTGTCCTCTACTTACTTCTTTTGAGATTAGCTTTCACAGTGCAGATCCTTTTTACTCTACCCAAGGTATAATTTTATCAATCCAATGTTAGAATTATAAATATATTCACAAGCCTCTAGGGCAGGGGTCTCCAAACTTCTCAAACAAAGGACCAGTTTATTGTGCTTTAGACTTTAGGAGGGCCGTATTGAGGCCAGCGGGGGCAGAAAACGTCCAGGGCCCAGCATCAGTGAGACTAAATATGGCCTCAGGGTTGGTGGTCAGTAGGATGAGGAGTCATGCCCATATTAGGAGGAATAGTATGCCATCATTGGTATCAGAGGAAGAAATATTGCCCTATTGTTGGCAGTGGGAGGAATAGTGCCTCATATCAGTGGGAGGAATAGTGCCCCAAGGGCCAGATAAAGGCTAGCAAAGGGCCACATCTGGAAACCCCTGCACTTGGGACTTCCCAAGCTCTCAGGTGCTGCCTTGTAATACAGTGCCTCAAGAGATCCTCAATGAGTGAGATAAGGGGATCCGTCTCCACATCAGGACTTCAATGCAATGCCCTCCAGCAAAGGCAATTCGCTTCCAATCTTCTCCAGGCTCTCAGCCCAGACTGCAGTTTCCTGCCTTGTTGAAGCTGCATCAAGGAGCAACTAGCACCCTCGAGGGAAAAGAACACTCTGCTGCAGCCTCCTCCACATTTAACACCTCCCCAGCTACCTTCTGAATACTGCCTTTCAGGGATTGGCTGACATGATAAATATTCAACTGATTATTTGAATCTTCTTGTCCCATGCTCTGCAAACTTTTTTCAGAGGCAGGTGGGGGTAATCAAACTGTCTGTTTAGGAAACTCCGAACAGACAAAAGCAATTACTGCTCCACTTACTACAGTGAAGCAAAAATTTTATTTAAAGCGGAGTTCCACCCAAAAGTGGAACTTCCGCTCATTTGTTTCCCCCCCCCCTCCGGTGCCACGATTGGCACCTTTCAGGGTGGAGGGGGGACAGGATACCTGTCTTTGACAGGTATCCTGTTCCCACGTCCGGGAGCCATAGCCATGGATATTGATATCATGGCTCGGCTCCCTCCTCTTCCCTCTGTTTCCGGGCTAATAGGAGAGAGGAGCGGAGCGCAGGCACAGTAAGGTTCCCGGTGTGAAGCTGTAAGGCTACACTGCCGGTTTTCCTTACCCGCAATGGCGGCAGCAGCACCCGAGAGCTGATGGAAACATCAGCTGCTGTGGCGACATTGCTTGACTCCAGGATAGGTAAGTGTCCCATTATTAAAAGACAGCAGCTGCAGTATGTGTAGCTGCGTTTTGTTTTTTTTTCAGCGGTGGGCGGACCTGCAATGTGGTAGGGGTGTGTAAATAAAACATGAAGCTTAACAGCATCACATATATTTTGAAAGATGAAGCAGCTTACAATAGTTGTATTGCAGCCATGATATATGAATAATCACTGAAAGAGACTTCAAGTGACCCTGTCACCACAGTACACATTGCTGTCTTCACATATCCAATAAAATTGAGCATTGAGAACTTACTGAATCTCCCTGTGTTTTATCAATCGGTTTTCCTATTTTTCAGTTATCAGCACTTCTGAGCAACCTCCAACATTTCATGTATTGTCGGGAGGTAGAAAGCTTTGTAGGATGGGAACCATTTTGGGAGACAGACCTCAGGAACTCAAAGGTTTCCATTTATTTTCTTCAGCAACGGCACTGAATGATAACAATTCATTGATGGGACTGCCTGTACACTGTAGTGGAGAGAAACCTGCAGAGATCATTACTGAAAATGGGAAAACAGACTGGTATAATACAGAGAGAATAAGTGCTGAATACCAACTTTTAATGGGTATGTTTATAGCTACTATATGGTGAAAGGGTCACTTTAACAAATATTGGAAGCTAGCAAGTGATTAAACTTCCTTTTTTCCATGCATATCCCTTTTTCCACACTATCAGTTTTGGATAAAGCTGGCATTTAAGCTCATAAAGTTGCAAGGAGATACAAGTTGAACTGTACAACAAAGACTCATTGGTTATGGTTAGCCTGGTTGCATCCACCTTCCAATCTTAGCATGAGAAAAAAAAAATATATAAACCCTAGAGGTAAGACTCCGTTACATAAAAAGGATATATATTAAAAAAACAGTGCACGTGCATACATATGCAGATATTTATAACAATGGTATTATTGAGAGGCTCAAAGTAAGATTGCAGATATTCTATATAGATTAACAGGTCCTGGAGCAACTAAGTGTGCTGCCACTATATGAGTGTGGACAGCAAAAAAGTCCAATATATAAAAGTGTGGAAATAAAAGTCCAATAAAATTCCAGTGATGCTATGGGCTGTTATGAGAA
This sequence comes from Lithobates sylvaticus, assembly GCA_028564925.1. Lineage (NCBI taxonomy): Eukaryota > Metazoa > Chordata > Amphibia > Anura > Ranidae > Lithobates > Lithobates sylvaticus. The sequence goes on along the minus strand of CM053028.1, from coordinate 355,535,422 downwards.
GTGGATAAAAATTAGTAATTAATATTGATCATATGTGCACCACTTAACAACAACCAGGCAGTAAGAAGTCCACCATATAATGCATATGTGACAGTGTGGAAAAAACAGTCAGTGATTAGATGCAGTATGTATAATTACAGTCTGGTGAAGTATATGATTGATCTTGATAGAAAGTCCTGTTTAAGCAGCTGTGGGGGTCCCGTACTCCCCTCCTTCCGATCGTGCCCCTAATGTGTTTGCACTCACCGGAGTGCCCAACCCCTGCAGGGGTAATGGGCATAGAAGTGATGGTCTGGTTGTCCTCGTCTGGTTGTCCTCCTTCTGTGGGGGGTTACTGCCAGCTGGACCCTCGTTCCTCCGTGTTGTGCTCATTCAGTGCAGATGGGGAAAAATATGGGGAAGGGATGTACTCATAGCGTGACTCCGTGTTTGGTAAAAGATGCAAATTTATTTTGAATAAATATATTAAAATAGAGGAAGGTTAGCCACCAAGTGGTATAACCTAAATTCCAAGAGCTAACAAGCCCATGAACTAGTATAGCCGGCGTGTAGAAGCCGCTCTTCCGGGGATACGGCGTGCGTTCCACGGCCGTGATAATCTAAAACCGGAAGCGGTAGTAAGCTGGAAGTGACGTATTGCGTACCAGAGGCGGGTCTATCTTGGTACACAATATGTCACTTCCGGCTTACTACCGCTTCCGGTTTTAGATTATCACGGCCGTGGAACGCACGCCGTATCCCCGGAAGAGCGGCTTCTACACGCCGGCTATACTAGTTCATGGGCTTGTTAGCTCTTGGAATTTAGGTTATACCACTTGGTGGCTAACCTTCCTCTATTTTAATATATTTATTCAAAATAAATTTGCATCTTTTACCAAACACGGAGTCACGCTATGAGTACATCCCTTCCCCATATTTTTCCCCATCTGCACTGAATGAGCACAACACGGAGGAACGAGGGTCCAGCTGGCAGTAACCCCCCACAGAAGGAGGACAACCAGACGAGGACAACCAGACCATCACTTCTATGCCCATTACCCCTGCAGGGGTTGGGCACTCCGGTGAGTGCAAACACATTAGGGGCACGATCGGAAGGAGGGGAGTACGGGACCCCCACAGCTGCTTAAACAGGACTTTCTATCAAGATCAATCATATACTTCACCAGACTGGAATTATACATACTGCATCTAATCACTGACTGTTTTTTCCACACTGTCACATATGCATTATATGGTGGACTTCTTACTGCCTGGTTGTTGTTAATAAAAAGGATATATACCTCTACCACCAAGAAAATGGCAATGGCAGGCATTTCTGAGCCTTGCCAAAAGCACCTGCACATCCTTCCTTTCCCTAAATCTGTGAATCCAACAGTGTGCACTAACCCAGATGGTCCAGTACACACTTCTGTATTCACTACTTCATTTTGTGCTGAAAGACACATGCAATATTGGGCCACTCCACTGCCAATACAAGTAATGCCCTAACAGGCCACTCTGCCAAGAAAGCATTCCCACAGGGCACTGGATGTTCAGCTTCTAGGACACGTGGAGCCCAATTAACAGCATGACTATCTATATTCAGCATAAACTTTTCAAGGGGTTCAAAGCAGAAATGGACAAACTGGATATAATTACATAAAGTATTATAGAATTGCATAAGAATGCCAAGGATCTAAGCATGTTTCTGGCTATCCAGTGTTAAGCCTGCATTGAACACCTTTTTGAATTTTAATACTTTTCGTACATTTCAATTTATGCGCACATTTTATGTATTAGGATCCCCAAAAGGTAAAATGAACAAAGAAAGGCAATTAAATAATTATTTTCACTGAGAAGGGAAATAAAATTGAATTCCATCCCATGCAGTGTTTTAAATTTGCTTTATTTAATGATTTTTTAAACAGTTATTTTAAAAAATCCAATCCCACCAAAGACTACATTGACTCTCAAAGCAAATAAATACTAAATACACACAGAAAAGGATTATGCAGAACTTCAATAAAAGGTGGCTGAAAACAGCTGCGTTTATTTCATATGTGAACTTTATCAAGTGAATGGCGATCATTATAAAATGGCAAAACATACTCTGTTGTTTACTGCTGTGTTCTCATCCCTATACATTGAGCCAGTAAAGTGCCAAGAGAGCTTGTGTGCATGTCCTATTTGCCACTGGAACTAGACAAGACTAATATACTTTCATAATTTCCTGATTTTTATTTTAATAATTTTTTAAACAAAAAAATTAAGAAAATATAGCTGCATAGCTATACTTTCATTAACAAATGGCCTCATCGAGTATTATAACAACTTATTGGTGACCTTTATTTAACCAGTTAACAACCGACCCATAGCCGAAAAACGGCTACAGGGCGGTTGCTTAACTCTGGGAGGCCGTTAATTAACGGCCTCACAAAAAAAAGGGTCAAACTAAAATAAATAAAGTAAAATGAACAATAAAATATATATATATATTTTTTTAAAGCGTCCCTGTCCCCGTGTGCTCGCACGCAGAAGCGAACGCATACGTAAGTCCCGCCCACATATGAAAACGGTGTTCAAACCACACATGTGAGGTATCGCTGCGAACGTTAGAGCGAGAACAATAATTTTGGCCCTAGACCTCCTCTGTAACTCAAAACATGTAACCAGTAAACAAAATTAAAGCCTATGGGGATTTTTAAGTAGCGAAGTTTGGCGCCATTTCACGAGTGTGTGCATTTTTGAAGCGTGACATGTTGGGTATCTATTTACTCGGCGTAACTTCATCTTTCACATTATGCAAAAACATTGGGCTAAATTTACAGTTTTGTTTTTTGTAAAGCACAAAACATTTTTTTTCCAAATAAAACACGTTCGAAAAATTGCTGCGCAAGTACCGTGCTATATAAAAAGTTGCAACGACCGCCATTGTATTCTCTAGGGTCTTTGCTAAAAAAACTAATGCTAATATTTTGGGGTTCTATGTAATTTTCTAGCAAATAAATGATGATTTTTACATGTAGGAGAGAAATGTCAGAATTGTCCTGGGTGCTCCAGAACACCTGATGGTGCTCCCTGCATGTTGGGCCTCTGTATGTGGCCACGCTGTGTAAAAGTCTCACGCATGTGGTATCGCCGTACTCAGGAGTAATAGCAGAATGTGTTTTGGGGTGTAATTTGTGGTATGCATATGCTGTGTGTGAGAAATAACCTGCTAATATGACAATTTTGTTAAAAAAAAAAAAAAAAATTAAAAAAAATCTTGATATTGCAAAGAATTGTGGGAAAAAATGACAACTTCAAAAAACTCACCATGCCTCTTTCTAAATACCTTGGAATGTCTTCTTTCCAAAAAGGGGTCATTTGGGGGGTATTTGTACTTTTATGGCATGTTAGGGTCTCAAGAAATGAGAGGCCGTCAGTACTTCAGGTGTGATCAATTTTCAGATATTGGCACCATAGCTTGTGGACACTATAACTTTCACAAAGACCAAATAATATACCCCAATTTGTACTTATTTTTACCAAAGATATGTAGCAGTATAAATTTTGGCCAAAATTTATCAAGAAAAATTACAAATTTGCTAAATTTTATAACAAAAACGAAGAAAAATTCATTTTTTTACTGAATTTTCAGTAATTTTTCTTTTATAGCGCAAAAAATAAAAAACCCAGAGGTGATTAAATACCACCAAAAGAAAGCTCTATTTGTGTGAAAAAAAGGACAAAAATTTCATATGGGTACAGTGTTGTATGAATGAGTAATTGTCATTCAAAGTGTGAGAGCACCGAAAGCTGAAAATTGGTCTGGTTATTAAGGGTGTTTAAGTGCCCAGTGGTCAAGTGGTTAACTCATAATATTAATTGTTAAATGACTAATATTTTACGCCTCAAAAGATTTGCAAAGCTGTCAAGCTAAGCTTGTAAGTAACACACCCCTGAAACACTGCACAGCCATGAAAATCCCTCTGATATTTTGCTGGTTCATATTTACAGCGTCCTGGATGATCTATCTGTTAACTGTATGGCGATAATGATGCTCAGTGTCAATTAAATAAGTTGGAGGTGACTAAAAAAGTCACACGAGAAACTGAATTGCTGAAATAAACAACTAGCCATTCCCTCGCGAGTCTGTCAATTAGATCCAAATGACGTGGCCTCCGAGGGGCAGGACCGAGACATACACTCTGTGTCTATGGATGCAGAGTGTATGAGATGGGAGCGTGCCCGCAAGGTAACCCCCTCGGGAGAGAGATTCTCGCGGGGGGGGGGGGCGAGAGAGCCGCCGTGGGACCCCAGAACAGGAGGATTGGGGCCACTCTGTGCAAAACGAGCTGCATGTTTGTTATTTTAAAAAAATTAAAAATTAAAATTAAAAATTAAACCATACAACCCCTTTAAGGTAAACAGAGAGCACACCAGAATAGTGGAAGAGCCTCAATAAAACTTACATTTATTTTTGTACTTACATGAGGACGCATATCAAAAGTCATCCATAAAACACAAAATATCTGACCAATAAACACAAGTGTCTGACGGGCAATGATTTACATAGACACTGCCTCAGTATTGCATTCTTACATAAGCGTTTCGAGGGTGCAACCTTGAAATGCCTCAGTCAGGATGCTGAGCCAGCATTTATGTTGGTAATAATAAAACACGGTTGGACAGTTGTGCCTACTGGTCGGAGATATTTTGGATTCTATGGATGACTGCTGATATACGGTTACACCGAGTCCTTTTGGTAGTACAATAAAATAATAAATTAATATATTATTGAGGATGTTACACAAGGTCAGTGCACTAAACATATATTTATTTAAATCATTTATTTAGCTGTTTGCCAGGAGTCACTCCTCTGCCAAAATGGGAAAAAAGATGAGTCCTATGAATGTGGAAGTCAACATCACTTCCAAAGAGCCACATGGTTACAACAAGTCATACCATTACAAACTATGACTTTTTTCTGCACAAATGCCTCTTGAAATCATCGGAGGTGCTCAAAGGTAGCCTATAGGCAAAATGATTATTATCTGTGCCTGTCAAATCTAATGTACATAGATCACTTGAAGGAGATATCCTCTCGGGATAAAAATGCCATTATGATTACATATCAGACTACATGCGTCACTATATATTTTTTTATTTGACTATGTCGCAGAAGTACCTAATCTGGCAGTTAAACTATAATGAAAAGCAAAACTTTTTTTTAGATTTGGTTACAGTAGGGGTCTCCAAACTTTCTAAACAAAAGGGTCAGTTTACTGCCCTTTAGACTTTAGAAAGGAGTCAGACTGTGGCCAGTGGGAGTAGAAAATGGTATTAGTGGAAGGAATAGTGTCTTATTGATGGTGCTCATGAGAAGAGCAGTGTCCAATCATTAGTGTCAGTGGAAGAATAGCATCTCATCATTGGTGTCCGCTAGTACCACATCTTTGGTGTCAGTGTGAGAAATAGTGTCCCAAGGGCCGGATAAAGGCAAGCAAAGGGCCACATTTGGCCTGTGGGCCACAGTTTGGAGACCACTGTGATAGAGTGATGAAGGAGCACTGCTGTCAGTTTTTTTTTTTTTGCTATGTCTTCCTTAGGGAGGTACACCTTCTCTACTTGTCCTGATCACCAGAAAAAGCCAGTGAGGGTAAATCAAAATGTTTGAGTTGACACCATAACAAAAAGGGAAAATTTTCCAAAGGGAACACTGATTCAACTGTCTAAAGATGGGGTTTAACTCACATTGGAAAGATATCCTCTCACTTCCTGTTGAGGCTACAGCATTAAAGTGATGGGAAATGTCTCTAATAAGACACAAATAGCAAAAAAATTTAAAAATCACTGCAAGCGGCATTCTGCATGTAGGACAGCTCGTCCATTTTAGTGGGCTGCCATACCTGCAGAAACGTGGGTAATGAATTCCCAGATCCTTTCTGAAAATTGTGCTGCACAGAACCACCATACAGTTTTGCATGCACGAAAATGCGGGCGTTAGGTTGATGCGTGGGAGTGCCATTAAGAATTAATGGCACTCCCGCACATCTGCTAAAACAGCAGCATGTTTTTCTCACGTGACGCAATACTTCGAACCTAGTCTTATTAAAAAATAAAAATTTAAAAAAGATTTGGGCTTTAGATATATTTAAAAAAAGTAAGGCCCCCAGAAAGTGACTTTGCAACAGTAGGCCAGTTTACTGGTGGGGAACTTTTACCATTGTCTGACTGCAGTGTATGTAATGGCTAGTTTCATTCAGAATAGATAGAAAACAAGACAATAGCAGAGACAGGTTTAATATTCTGTGAAAGACCTTAGGGCTTTGAAGCAAGTACGGGCAAAGAGGATAGGAACACTGCATATTTATCATTCTCTTCTTTGTTCTTGCTATAGTTCTGTTAGTTTTAGCTACATCTCAGACACAGATACACACACCCACCAGCTCTCATAATATCTTCAGTTATCAGATTATGGCTGAGACATTTCCCATCATACATACAAATCGCAATCATTTCTCTGCATCTGAATCTTCATTGTGTTTTTGAAGAAGAAATGGCTGTAAAAGCTCCTTTACAAAAAGGGCACAGCCAGAAAAGGAATCCTTGGAAAACTCTATACCCTTTATTGTATATCTATGGTCAAAAATTTAAATCCTATATTGATTTTTCACATTGTATTTCAAAATTTCTAGGCCTACTTTAAAAAAAAAATCTGAATGATATTGAAGTTTAAGAACTATTTGCATATACCCACACATTTACTCGCTTGAATGCAGTGACACATATTCACTATGCCTTGTGAATAGGCGTTAATGTGTCACACAATTCAAATGCAAAGGCTGTACTTAATTACACCGGCTTAGCACGCCCTTCTGGAACTGCTCAAAGCAGTAAATCACAAATCTATGTAGCATCTGCCCACTTTGATTCCATTTGAACACAGTCAAAATTATTAAACCCTGAAAAAACGGGGAGATTGTTTAGCCCCTGAAACCCGTTGCCTTTTTTCTGCCATGAACCAATTTTTACCATTAAAAACATTGGACTCTTGGACATTTGTTTGGCCCCTTCATTTGACTGTACGTGTATGGATTCTCAGTTCCCAGTTCAATTTTTTTTTTCTTTTACCATCTCAGTTCCGAGTTCTTCCCTCCGTTCCTAAGGGGTTTCCACATTGTGTGGGGTGCTGCCGAACCAGAGATAGTGTGCCCAGTGAGAATTTCAGTGGCCCTTAGAAAATCTGTAGTCAGCTCCCAGTTTGTTCTTGTGCTTCAGCAGGCAGCAAGATACCATGGGATATGTAGTCCTTAGAAACTGAATGTAAACAGCAGAGGAGAAGCTGCAATGCATTGCAGGGATTCCAGGAAGTTGTGAAAAGAGATGGCCAGCAGACAGGCAGAACTCACAACATGAAAAGGGGATTTTTCAAGTAAGCTTATATTGGATTGTCAAATATGACTTTTCTTCGTATTGTTATTACAATGCTGATATTTTAAAATTAAAGTGTATGTTGTGACCATAGATTTCCTTTAAAGCGGAAGTAAACCCATCCATAAAGCAGTTTCATTTATGGCACGTGATGAAAAAGTAACACTCCCATTGGTTGTGCTCTCAACCATACTATCAAACCATCCAATGGCTAGTGTCATAACTGATCACATGTGCAGCATCATGACAGTTGTAGATTAAACAGAGGCAAAGATGGCAGATTCCTTGGCTGAAAACGATAGGGGGGTTTACTTACACTTTAACCGGTTTCTGGACCGCCTCGCGCAGATATACTGCAGCAGAATGGCTCTCCTGGGAGAAATCCCGTACATATATACGGGTTTGCCCAGGAGAGCCACCAGAGGGCGCGCGAGCACTGCCGGAGGCACGCGCCCGCTGCACAGCAAGGGACCCAAAGTTTGCGATCGCGTGCACGAGCGGCAGCACGGGGGTTTGTGTGTTTAAACACAGAAATCCCTGTGCTGTCAGAGGAGAGAAGACAAATTGCGTGTTTCTACAAAGTAGAAAGAGCGATCTGTCATCTATCCTAGTTAGTCCTATCCCCCCACAGTTAGAACACACACACATAGGGAACACAGTTAACCCCTTGATCGCCCCCTAGTGTTAACCCCTTCCCTGCCAGTGACATTTACATAGTAATCAGTGCATATTTATAGCACTGATCGCTCTGTAAATGTCAATGGTCCCAGAAATGTGTCAAAAGTGTCCGACCTGTCCATGGCAATGTCGCAATACCACTAAAAATTGCAGATCACCGCAATTACTAGTAAAAAAATAAAATAATAAAAACGCCATAAATGTTTCCCATAGATTGTAGATGCTATAACTTTTGTGCAAACCAATCAATATACGCTTATTGCGATTTTTTTTTATCAAAGATATGTAGAAGAATACATATCGGCCTAAACTGAGGAAAAAATTGTATTTATTTTTTAAAACTGGGATATTTACTAAAAAGTAAAAGATAGTGTTTTTTTTTTTCAAAATTGTCGCTCTTCTTTTGTTTATAGCTCAAAAAATAAAAACCGCAGAGGTGATCAAATACCACCAAAAGAAAGCTCTATTTGTGGGAAAAAAAAGGACGTACATTTTGTTTGGGTACAACATCGCACAACCACGTTAAACCTAAGCAGTGCTGTGTCGCAAAAAAAATGGCCCCGTCATTGAGCAGCCAAATCTTCCGGGGGTGAAGTGGTTAAGGCTCGTTCCATACTTACCATCCCTAGCCTGTGTACACCAAGATGAGCAATTTAAATAAAATAGAATGCAGCGTCAGAGGGACCAGATATTATCTGCAATACTCACAATAGAAAAAAAAAAAAGGAATAAAATGTGTCCTTAAGAAGAAAAAAAAAAAAATGTAAAAAAATTATGAACTTAGATTCAATTATATTACGAGGGAACTGTGGGAGCATACATACATGAAAAAAGAAAAAAATTGAATAAAAACCAGACTGAGCTCAACCTCAATATGAAAAAATGTGCAATGTATCCCTAGATAAATGTATATTTATAGGGGGGGGCCTTGGCAAAGTAGTCCGACACATGTAAGGCTTAATGTACACAGGACATTTTAAAACCTCTCCTGAACCATTTAAATTGACAGATGTAACCCATATTTAAAAATAGAATGTGTGCTTTACAAGATTCCAGCAAAAAAACTCTCAGCGATAGGTATGTGCTTTACGTTTTATTCGATATACTAGTTAACCCCATTGAGATTTTCCTCTACTATATGCATTACTTTTTATTTTTATTTTTTTTAGGCTTTGGTCTAATTTGGTATTCAGATTTCACTTTTTACCATTAGGTTTCATATTTAGATCCATGCTGGTATATTAGCTGTGAAGGCTTCGTTCCTCTGTTCCCTCCCCCCACCCCATTTTTTGGGTGGTGTTCCTATGGCACGGGGGTGCTGCACCTGGACATGACATTCTTTTATCCCATTTTTTGCTCATTCAACGCCTTTTCGGGCGCTGCTGTCTCCTTCTTCTCTGTTGAACATATGATCACCAGTGCTTGAAACTTTTAACACCTGAGGTCAGTACTGATACTAAAAGATGTTTATTTACACTGATCCAGCTGTTGCATTTATTGAATATACAATATCTTGCTATTCTATGTATAATCATAATATTATATCTGTATCAATCTTGTAGATTGTTCGTATTCATCTGGAAGCTTTCAGCCCATTCCTTTTTCCCTGAAGAGCCTTACACCTCACATGTTGAAACGCGTTGGTTTTTATCTGTCTTTTTGACAGTTGGTTTGGGTCTCTTCCATTATCCATGGATTTATCTTGTGTCTGGATTATCTCATTGTTATCATGTGTTTTAGTTCTTGATAATAAGTATAATGTTATTTATCTTTTGTAATACATTTCTACCATTTTATATATAATTTTCGGTTTTTGAGTGTTCATGGTCCTTCCAAGTCCCATTTTTGAGGATTTTTTTTTCTTACACATGTTTAAAAACTTCAGTTTTGCCGCGTTTGCATGCCACGTTTGCATTTCGAAGCGTTTTTGTTTTTTTCAAATATTCAAAAATGTATTGCCATTAAAAATGCCTGTAAACGAAACACAGCTAAAACACGAGTTACCGCTTGTTTACTTCTTCTACATATTATGTATAACTTGATGGTCTTTAGTATTCCTAAAAGGATCCCTTAGTAGAATATATTCCAAGACTGGTATATTGCATTCAAAGTCCATTAAAGGATCTTCTCATGGACTGTAAGGGGAACCAATCCACATATAAATTATATTAATGGGCCACTCCAAATGGCCAGTGGCATTTAAATTCCATGAGGGTATACTTCAAGAAAATGTGTTATAAGACCAGCCCCCATAGACATAACTGGAAAACTCCCAGGGAGGGGTGCCCCTATCATCCCATATGTCACTCGTATAGCTTATAGTGTGGCATCTTCTGCCCTCCCTTTGTTGGCAACTAGATAAACACAGGAGACGACCTCCAACTTTGTGGTATTTAATTCATCATTGCCCAGTGTGGGAGCCGTCAGTTTAGCCGTCAGTTTAGATGTAAACTAATGTACTTGGCCATCTTTGTGAATCTTGAGAGGTCCAAGCAGTACTTCTAGCAAATAGAGGTTTAGAAGTCCATATCCAGAGAAGTCAAGGTCCCTTAAATAAATGGAGGAGGAGATAGGGGTGTAGGTACCCCAGAAGCTAGCATCATGGGAGCAAGGCTGACCAGTTTTGCTGGTCACACCGGCTGCTTCAGAGGCAATTGTCACCCCTCCTGGATCCTTAATAAAGTAATTTTCTTTACAGTTACATGTGTCGGATGACTTTGCTCGGTCCCCCCATATAATATACATTTATCTAGGGATACATTGCACATTTTTTCATATTGAGGTTGAGCACAGTTTTGTTTTTATGCCTTTTATTCTTTTCTCATATCTACATTAACACTACACAACACACCATGAAACCAATGGTTTGCTGAGAACCTGTGTGCATCGCTTATCAGGGATGTATGCTCAATGCCCCAAGGAGAAGAGAAGCAGTGCTTTCCAAGTGTAGCATAAAAGTACTGACTTTATCAATCACTTGCCAGCCGCACCTTAGCCAAAATGATGGCTACAGCGCGGCCATCCAGTTGTGGGAGGGCATCTATTGAAATCCTCCTAGTAGCGTGCCCACTGCAGCACACACCCGGTGTGCTCTGTGATCACTGTATCCTTCGGACACAGCTGGTCACAGATTGGGGTAGCGAGCTAATCACATGATCAGCTGTATTCAATCACTGCTGATCAAGATGTAAACACACTTGCTGGTTATCAGCATTCTTTTCCTCATGGAGGAGAGAGACATTAACTGGCTAGTTTGAAAGGGAACATCGGCAGTGATAATCAGGGCACTGATCATCAGTGTCCTGATTATCAGTGGAGCCTCAACAGTGCCCATCAGTGCCTCCTCATCAGTGCCCACCAGCGCCACCTCATCAGTGTAGCCTATTAGTACCCATCAGTGCAGCCTCATCAGCACCCATCAGTGCAGCCTGAATGTATTTTTTTTTATATGTATTTTGAAAAAAAAGCAATAAAATACATTTGTTTTAAAAAAAAATATGTTTTTTTGTTTCCAAATATTTAAAAAAATAAAAAAACCCAGGGGTGATTAAATACCACCAAAAGAAAGCTCTATTTGTGGGGGGAAAAAGAAAACAATTTCATATGGGTACAGTGCTGCATGACCACACAATTGTAATTCAAAGTGTGACAGCGCTGAAAGCTGAAAATTGGCCTGGGCAGGAAGGGGGTAAAAGTGCCCAGTAGGCAAGTGGTTAAACAACAAAGTGGCAACTCACAACAGTAAGACAGGAAAGTTCTCATCTAGGTAACACCCAGTGGTGTACCATCCATGTGTGTAGTGTGTGCGGTGCACATGGACTCCCAAGGCCAGGGGGGCCCACAGTGCCCTGTCACACCCTGCCCACATGAAGTAACAAAAATTCAATGTGCACACAGGCGGCCGCCGCATTTGCCGGCGCCCGGTCTATTTATGCGGCCGCTGCTGCCCCCAGCCACTGAGGTGCCTGGCCAGAGGCGGAGTGATCTGCAGCCTTGTATGCTGCACCAGGGCCCGGGACGTGTCTTCTGACATGGGGAAATCCTGCCCACTGCCCCACCATGCAGTGAAAAATGCTGCCCCGACTGCTGTGGGGGGCCGCCAGGACAACACTATTGTAAGGGGAGAATAGGGAGGGGCACGGTGTATGGCAGCCAGGGAATAAGTGTATGGGGTGGAAGGCTGCAGTCTCCTCAAGCCGTGTTTGGAGGACTGGTGGCAGCCCCCTCTCCTGGAACTTGTATTCCCCCCTGTGGGGGACCGAGATATGACAGCTTCCTATGCTGGTACTTGTAGTGCCCTAGACTATGGGAGGACTGGGGAATCCTCAGTCTCCCACAGAGGGCACTACAAGTCCCAGCATAGTGGGCTACCATTCTTCAGTCCCCTGTAGTCTAGGTCACTACAAGTCACAGCATAGCAGGCTGCTCTTACAGAACAGGAAAAGGAGTGAGGGGGGATTTGTACTGGGAGAGGGGAGAAGGCGGCACAGGTTTGTGATGGGGGTAAGAGAATTTGTGTAAGGAAGGATTTGGGGGGGGGGATTTATGCCGAGAGGGAGGCTTTATGCTGGGAGGAGGGGATGGGGAGGATTTGTGCTGAGAGGGGGGGTTATGCGGGGAGAGGGAATTTATGCTGGGAGGGTGAGATGGGGAGGATTTGTGCTGAGAGGGGGAATTTATGCTGGGAGGGGGAGATGGAGGAGGATTTGTGCTGAGAGTGGGGGGGTTTGTGCCAAGAGGTGAGGATTTATGCTGGGGGAGGATTTGTGCTCGGAAAGGGGAAGTGGAGGCAAGGGTTTGTACTGAGAGGGGGGATTTGTACCGGAAGGGGTTATATGAGGGTGAGTATTTGTGCTGGAAGTGGGGATTTCTTCTGGTAGTGGGGAGATGAAGGGGAGGTCTGTCCTGAGAGGGGGGATTTTTGCTGAGAGGGGGGATGGGGGGTAAAATATTTTGTGAATGGAAGGGTTTTGGGGGGGATTTGTGTTGTAAGAAGGGTAGGGGGATATGGGGAGTGAGGATTTGTGCTAGAAGGGGGTATATATATATATATATATGCCCTGGGCACTGTCCGGGCATTGCCACTCTCTATAAATTGCAAGGCGCGCAGCTGTTAGTAGGGAAAGCTGGGTGCCGACTGGATTGGAAGCTGCTCCAGCCTGTACTGACGTGGTGGTGACTGTGGCAGCCGGGAATGGGAGACTCGCGAGTACCTGGTGGCCCTGATGAGTGGACCGGCACAAAACACATATGTGTTTCTTTGGTAAGAGAGCCCCCCCAACTAGCCCAAGTGAGTAGAGTGGCAGTGGGAGTACCTGGGTCCTGGCCCTGCTGAGTGGAGTCACTAAGCAGGGCCAGGACCCAGGTACTCCCTCTTCCACACTATACACATGGGCTGGGGGTGGGGTCTCTCTAACCAAAGAAACATGCGAACCACTCTACTCAGCAGGGCCAGGACCCAGGTACTCCCTATTAAACATTGCCACATTTTGAACTATGCAAGTCATCTCAGATGCTATCTTACCACACCCCTTTAAGCCACGCCCAATTTTTAATGCAACTTAAACCAAGCCCACTTTTTGCAGCGCTTCGCATTTTCTTTCACACTGCACAGGGGCCCCACTTTGGATTTTGCACACAGGCCCACCAATTTCATGATACGCCCCTGGTAACACCACTTTGGAGAGCCAGTCTGGTCCAGCTGTGGTGGAGTCGGAGCAAAGCTCTCTGCTGTGCTGGTGGATCTCAGCACTTCCTGGTAGGTCACCTAGGAGCTTTTCCTTTTTACGGTTGCCACTTTGTTATTTAATAAAGGCAGTCATTTTATGCTACACTTAGAAAGCGCTTTTTCTTTTCTCATTTATCCACATACAGAGTTCCTTCTACCTTTTTAGAAAGCAGCAGCCACCGAGTCAAGCACCTGGGCACACTTGGAGTTTCACAGGCCCCCATCCATATACTGAGCCTATATACTAACTTTGGACTGTTATTTGCCAGTGCGCCAGATATCTCCCTATTATGTTTATTTTGTGTCCCATTTACAACTTAACTCGTTACCTACCATAAAATAACAACAAATAATGAGTATAATATAATAATGTTACCAGTTCTGCTACATCTGATAGTACTGCCTTCTCTTAGCTTATTAGTGACATGGGGATGCTCATTGTATCCTCACTGTATAAGCAAAGCTGGTCCAGCATTCCCTTTGATGTCACTACCAAATCTAGGAATGCAGAGCTGCAGAGGAGCTAACCTGTGTTCTGACATAGCTCTGTCTAAAATAACAGTCTCTTCCACAAAATGGTAGGCACACTCCAACGTGTAATTTTCTTTGATGCCCCGACAACAAGACAGTTGAATTACATAGCAGCACTATCACTTAATTCACCAACTCCTGGCAAAATATATATATAAAAAAAAAAAAAACAATAAAATAAAAAAACACACAGCATAGTAATAATCTTTGATGTACTTACCCATGACTTCAATCTATGTGTGCATTTGTTTTACATTTTTGTAAGGCCCCTTCCTGATGTCAGGCTATCACTGCCTGTCAAGATTTTCAAGATACCCTAGTACAGGCCTGGACAAATATCACTCAGAACTAGGAGCTAGCTTTAAAACCCCAGGAGCCACGCTAACCAACCTGCATATGACTACATAGGTAGCTGAATGATGCATAGCTAAGCAACAATTAATGGGTTACTTCACCTTTATTAAAAAAATAACAATGCAGTCAAGGGAACCCCAGTAGTTTACAAATCCTGGTGCAGTGTAGAAAATTTGAGCTTTGTTTTAACTACATAACTATAGACTTTGCAAAGCCTGACCAGAAAGGTATTATTCTGACTGACCTGTGCCATCCTACATAAAAGTATGTTGCGCAAGCCACCAGCAACACATGACGAGCATGGGGCATGGTTCTCCCTCTTCCACATTTTGGCACAGTGAACTACAGTGGTGTGAAAAAGTGTTTGCCCCCTTCCTCATTTCCTGTTCCTTTGCATGTTTGTCACACTTAAGTGTTTCGGAACATCAAACAATTTAAACAATAGTCAAGGACAACACAAGTAAACACAAAATGCAATTTGTAAATTAAGGTGTTTATTATTAAAGGTGAAAAAAAATCCAAACCATCATGGCCCTGTGTGAAAAAGTGATTGCCTCCCTTGTTAAAACATACTATAACTGTGGTTGTCCACACCTGACTTCAATTTCTCTAGCCACACCCAGGCCTGATTATTGCCACACCTGTTCACAATCAAGGCATCACTTAAATAGGAGCTGCTTGACACAGTAAGGTCCACCAGAAGATCCTTAAAAGCTACACATCATGCCGAGACCCAAAGAAATTCAGGAACAATTGAGAAAAAAAAGGAATTAAGATCTATCAGTCTGGAAAGGTTTATAAAGCCATTTCCAAAGCTTTGGGTATCCAGCGAACCACAGTGAGAGCCATTATCCACAAATGGCGAAGACATGGAACAGTGGTGAACCTTCCCAGGAGTGGCCGGCCGCCCAAAATTACCCCAAGAGCGCAGCGACGACTCATCCAAGAGGTCACAAAAGACCCCACAACAACGTCCAAGGAACTGCAGGCCTCACTTGCCTCAGTTAAGGTCAGCGTTCATGCCTCCACCATCAGGAAAAGACTGGGCAAAAATGGCCTGCATGGCAGAGTTCCAAGGAGAAAACCACTGCTGAGCAAAAAGAACATCAAAGCTCGTCTCAATTTCTCCACAACACATCTTGATGATCCCCAAGACTTTTGGACAACATTCTGTGGACCGATGAGACAAAAGTGGAACTCTTTGGAAGGTGTGTGTCCAAGTATATCTGGCGCAGAAGGAACACTGCATTTCAGAAAAAGAACATTATACCAACAGTAAAATATGGTGGTGGTAGTGTGATGGTCTGGGGCTGTTTTTCTGCTTCAGGACCTGGAAGACTTGCCGTGATAAAAGGAACTATGAATTCTGCTGTCTACCAAGAGATCCTGAAGGAGAATGTCCGACCATCTGTTCGTGTACTCAAGCTGAAACGAACTTGGGTTCTGCAGCAGGACAATGATCCTAAACACACCAGCAAGTCCACCACCGAATGGCTGAGGAAAAACAAAATGAAGACTTTGGAGTGGCCTAGCCAAAGTCCTGACCTGAATCCTATTGAGATGTTGTGGTATGACCTTAAAAAGGCCGTTCATGCTCGAAAACCCTCTAATGTAACTGAATTAGGACAATTCTGCAAAGATGAGTGGGCCAAAATTCCTCCAGGACGCTGTAAAAGCCTCATTGCACGTTATCGCAAACGCTTGGTTGCAGTTGTTGCTGCTAAGGGTGGCCCAACCAGTTATTAGGTTTAGGGGGCAATCACTTTTTCACACAGGGCCATGATGGTTTGGATTTTTTTTCACCTTTAATAATAAACACCTTCATTTACAAATTGCATTTTGTGTTTACTTGTGTTGTCCTTGACTATTGTTTAAATTGGTTTGATGTTCCGAAACACTTAAGTGTGACAAACATGCAAAGGAACAGGAAATGAGGAAGGGGGCAAACACTTTTTCACACCACTGTATTTTTATCAAATACAGGAGAATTCCCTGTCAGTCCTGCTTCCACAGTACAGGACAAAATTCTCTTTTACAGAATTAGCCCAGCCTGCCCTGTGCACAGTGTATTCTGCATGAGTAACATCAGGGGCATTGCTAGGTCTACAAAAGATCTGGGGCTAGAGCCCATAGCAGCGTAGTAAAGAAAGTCATACGCTTGGGCGGGCATACACATGTATATACAGTAATATACGTGTGTGTATATCCCCAGAGAGCCCCCCCACTTACACCAGGGTCCCCAGAGAGGCCCCTCCTTACATCAGGGTCTCCAGAGAGCCCCCATTACATCAGGGTCCCCAGAGAGCCCCCCTCCCCTTATACCAGGGTCCTCCGAGAGCCTCCTCCTTACATCAGAGTTCCCAGAAAGCCCCCCTTACATTAGGGTCCCCAGAGAGCATCCCCCTTATCAGGGTCCCCAGAGAGCCTCCCCCTTAAAATCAGGGTCCACAGAGAGCCACCCCCTTAAAATCAGGGTCCCCAGAGAGCCTCCCCTCCCCTTGGGGTCCCCTGCAGAGACTCGGAGCTATGGGCCCCATATTCAGGGCTATAGCCCCAAAAGCCACCCCTAGCAAAGCCACTGAGTAACATCTACAACAGGCCTCACAAGCAAAAAAAAGTGTCCCCAAGACACAACACACTTTACCCAGTCCGCCGGGACTTGTCATACCTGCTCACACTAGACCATACTGGTGTTCTGCCCCACTCTTCTTTCATATGCTGCCTTGTCTCCAGTTGCCAACCTTACACTCTCCTTTCTAACCAGGCAAGGTTCCACCTACAAGGACCTGCCATCTGCGCCAGTCACAGACCAAGGAGCTGGATCTTCCTACACAATAAATGCCCACTTTGCTTTCCAAACTGACTCTAAGACAGGAAAGTCAATCACTATGTGGGAAATAACCAAAACTGCCAGAACCCAATAAACTTTCACAGCTTCTGCTTCACAAATACCTCTCAATGACCTGGTCGCCAAAGAGTTTTTTCAGTTAGCCTGCACTAGGATGAAATACATGCCAATTTGATAATGCCAAGTGAGATACAACTTTAAGATAAAGCATGCTAATGCCATGACTTTCAATGCCAGCTGGGTGGACCCAAGTGCAGTTCTCCTGCAAATTAATCCCTAGCCTTAGCAGGTCTATATTTGACAGGCAAAAGAGAGGACAGTAACACAAGTTGCCTGGATAGCAGCTTGGTAATGGCCAAGCTAGTGACTGGTAGGAGTGGTAGTGGCTGTGTAATGGCTGGGCATATGCCAAAAATAACCACCCATACACTGCCAATGACATTTAGCACTAATTTTCTACTCACAATGCTGTGAAATTAGTGGCTGCAAAGCTGGAGCGACCATTTAGTCCTTCCACAGGGAAAAAACATTTAGCCAAAAAGCCTATAACAAATAACTTATCTATTACTTACACATTTGGTCACCCAGGACATAACAGTGCATAGGCGAGTACCCTTTCTCTCCTGCACTCCTTTATAATCATTTGGTGACCTTGGCCAAGTCTCTTGGTTCGGTTGTTTCATTGCCAGAGAGCCCTGTAATCAATCGCTCCGGGTTTGATTTGCAATGTACTGCAGGCCTCTCTAGCTGAAAAATTATTTAAAATGAAACTAAACTGAATACCTTGCACCAAGTGCCTCATACTTTGTCAGTGTGATAAAACATTACTGTTAAAGTAATATGACAGCACCTACCATCTGTTAGGGAGATACTAACTGAAGCTGTGACAAACCAACCATGATATGTGTAATGCTAACAGTTCAATAATCATCACTCACATCTGGGAATAAAATATTAATTCTGTGTTGATCCGTTCTATTTGAAAAATGGCAAGACTTGAAATGTAAGGAGGATTGCTGATTGCACAGACAAGATCTAGATATAAAACGTTACTGCAGACATTACTGGCAAATGCCCAATTCTTATAACCGAAATTTACAAAAAAAAACATTTTATATGTTCTCGTATCAGTACAATACAAATCTCTAGGTAATACATCAATATGCCAAAAACTAGGGATGCTCCGATATATCGGCCGAAAAAAGGGTTATCAGCGTATTGCTGCTTCCCAACGACCGCAATGCAAAGTCGCGTCCCATTGACCGCAATGCAAAAACGCCAGCCACGTTAAATTAATTTTATTTATTTTTTTATACTGTCTGTTTCGGTTTTTGGCCAAGCACATCCTGAATTTTCGGTGCACCACTATCAAAAACTGCAATGGCTGATTCTCAAAAAGTTCAGAATTCAAGTGATCTTCTTTATGTGTTGCTGGCCATAGCTATGTTATATATTTCAGACCTGCCAGTGTCATGGATTGTTCTCAATCATCATCTGGGAAGACCAGGTGATGTCAATCTCAAAGGTTTTAAATGGCCAGACTCATCTGACCTTGCCCCAACAATCAGCACCATGGGTTCTTCTAAGCAGTTGTCTAGAAAACTGAAACTGAAAATAGTTGACGCTCACAAAGCTGGAGAAGGCTATAAGAAGATAGCAAAGCGTTTTCAGATGTCAATATCCTCTGTTCGGAATGTAATTAAGAAATGGCAGTCATCAGAAACAGTGGAAGTTAAATCAAGGTCTGG
Organism: Lithobates sylvaticus; assembly: GCA_028564925.1. Classification (NCBI taxonomy): domain Eukaryota; kingdom Metazoa; phylum Chordata; class Amphibia; order Anura; family Ranidae; genus Lithobates; species Lithobates sylvaticus. The sequence continues at coordinate 355,516,140 of CM053028.1, read as the reverse complement.
AAGACCAAGAAAAATATCAGACAGAACAGCTCGCAGGATTGTGAGAAAAGCAATTCAAAACCCACATTTGACTTCACGATCCCTCCAGAAAGATCTGGCAGACACTGGAGTTGTGGTACACTATTCCACTATAAAGAGATACTTGTACAAATATGGTCTTCATGGAAGAGTCATCAGAAGAAAACCTCTTCTACGTCCTCACCACAAAAATCAGCGTTTGAACTTTGCAAATGAACATATAGACAAGCCTGAGGCATTTTGGAAACAAGTTCTGTGGACCGATGAGGTTAAAATATAACTTTTTGGCCGGAATGAGCAAAGGTACGTTTGGAGAAGAAAGGGCACAGAATTTTTTGAAAAGAACCTCTGTCCAACTGTTAAGCATGGGAGTGGATCAATCATGCTTTGGGGTTGTATTGCAGCCAGTGGCACAGGGAACATTTCACGAGTAGAAGGAAAAATGGATTCAATAAAATTTCAGCAAATTTTGGATGGTAACTTGATGCCATCTGTGAAAAAGCTGAAGTTAAAGAGAGGATGGCTTCTACAAATGGATAATAATCCTAAACACACCTCCAAATCCACGGGGGATTACTTCAAGAGGCGTAAACTGAAGGTTTTGCCATGGCCTTCACAATCTCCTGACCTCAACATTATTGAAAATCTATGGATAGACCTTAAAAGAGCAGCGCGTGACAGACAGCCCAGAAATCTCAAAGAACTGGAAGACTTTTGTAAGGAAGAATGGGCAAAGATACCTCAAACAAGAATTGAAAGACTCTTGGCTGGCTACAAAAAGCGTTTACAAGCTGTGATACTTGCCAAAGGGGGCAGTACAAGATATTAACTCTGGGTGCCCAAACTTTTGCAGACGCCATTTTTTTGTTTTCTGTAATTTTGAAAGTGTAAATGATGGAAATAAAATCTAACTTTTTTTTTACCTGGGGTGCCCAAACTTTCAATCCCCACTGTGTGCGTGTGTGTGTGTGTGTGTGTGTGTATATGTATATGTGTATATATATATATATATATGTATATATATATATATATATATATATATATATATATATATATATATATATATATATATATATATATATATATATATACACACACACACACACACACACACACACACACACACACACACACACACACACACACGCACACAGAGCTAGTCTCTAATATAATGAAGTCTTTCCATTTTCCAAGCATGTAAACACGGTAATACATTCAAAATCTGCTCCTTTCCCAAATAACATGCAGCCTAAACAGACTAAAGAGCACTGTAGCTCATGTGCAAATGTTTTTTTGTCAAAAATTAACCACAAAGCCTTCACCTCTAAACACCTCTTTCGGCTGCTGTCATATGCTTACTGCCCTGCAGAGTACAAGGATTGTCACATAATAGCTAGAGATGTCTTTGACGTCTGCGATCGACACTTTTCATCTTCATGATTTCATCTTCTTGATGTTGAGTAAGAGGCACGGTGGAGGCCCTCTGAGAAATAATAAATGCATTTCAGGAGAATAACTGGGAGTATAGTTTTTGTTTCTTATAAGCAGAGAGGTTCCAATTTGACAGCAGTTTCTGTAAACATCAGCAAAGCAAAAGGTTCCTTAAGGACATCTGCACCAAAAGTATTGATAATACTAAGTATAGAAAATTAAAGTGTTACTAAACCCAGGACACTGTGATCGTAAAATCTGGTCTCACACAGTACACAGAACATGGAAATGCAATTATTTTAGTAAATATAAACTGCTAAATGCCTTTTCTCATCAGCAGTATATAGCAGTCTTGTGACTTCAATCAGGGTCTGGTTAAAGCTTGTAGGAGGAGTTTTCATTCTCCTATGACTGTCCTATGAGGCGGCGGGACCCCTAACCCTGTGCCTGCACAGTCATGATTGGCCCTGTGCTAATCATATGCACCCTCCCAAGAAAACAAAAAAACTGTCTAGCAATACATACCAAACTGAGCATCTGCAGAGTGACTCCTAGGGCTCTGTAATATCAGCAGATGGATTGGGGACAGTAAAAGAAGGGGAGGATCAGAGAAGACATGATCAAACAACCCTTTTCACAATGCAGAGGACTAGTCCCTTCGGTTCCACAGTGATGATAACAAGACTGATTTTTACTGTTATGGGTTTAGTAACACTTTAATATAATAAAGTGAGCCCATAACACTACAGAACATAAGTGTAAAACTCTAAAGCACTTCAGTCCTTTTTGGCAACGACATTACTTCCTCAAAATCAGACAGCCAATGTCAAACTGGATGCCATAATAATAGAGGATGGTCTCTCATTAACATGAGGCTGCAACACTAACTCATCTAGGGTGAGCCATTTACTGTTTGGCATTAGGGGGTCATTTATATTGGAGAGCAGTTATCGCACACCTCAGCCCATCCCACCTCACCTGTGGTGCATTGCTGGCAAAGCCCAACAGAGTTCACTTTGCTAAAAGGAGCAGAGCGCTCCATGATTGGAGGAGAGCTGGTCATGGGACTTTGACAGATCACAAGAATGGGCTCTGCTCTGTTATTTTTTTTTCAAAAAAGACTCCCGAAACTGGGTGTGTGCTTTTTAAATGTGCAGTGTTTTTTTTTTTTCCTACAGCAGTGTGCAGAAATACTGCTGCTTTTTAAATGAGCCCCAAATTGTTCCAGTAATGATACCAGCTATCTTCATACAGGCTCACAAAAAGAATATATTATATATATATATATATATATATATATATATATATATATATATACACACACACACACACACACACACACATACACACACACACACACATATATACACATACATACACACAGTATCTCACAAAAGTGAGTGCACCCCTCACATTTTTGTAAATATTTTATTATATCTTTTCATGTGACAACACTGAAGAAATGACACTTTGCTACAATGTAAAGTAGTGAGTGTACAGCTTGTATAACAGTGTAAATTTGCTGTACCCTCAAAATAACTCAAAACACAGCCATTAAAGTTCAAACTTCTGGCAACAAAAGTGAGTACACCCCTAAGTGAAAATATCCAAATTGGGCCCATTAACAATTTTCCCTCCCCGGTGTCATGTGACTCGTTAGTGTTACAAGGTCTCGGGTGTGAATGGGGTGCAGGTGTGTTAAATTTGGTGTTATCGCTCTCACTCTCTCATACTGGTTACTGGAAGTTCAACATGGCACCTCATGGCAAAGAACTCTCTGAGAATCTGAAAAAAATAATTCTTGCTCTACATAAAGATGGCCTAGGCCAGGGCTCGACAAACCCCGGGCGCCAGGTCGCATTTGCGACTAAAATTAGCGACCTGGCGCCTGGGGTAATTGAGGCTGCGGCTTTGAGGCCTTCTGCAGTACTATGCTTCCTTCTGGGATCTGGCGCCCTCTTGTGGTGGCCGTTGGTATGACAACCAGCAATGCTAATGGAGCTTCCAACGCTTGTTTTCACTGCCCGTCCATCTCATTCCCTTTACTTAGAACCCCCAAACATTATAAATATATATATATATATATATATATATATATATATATATATATATATATATATATTTTTTTTTTTTTTTTTTTATTCTAACACCCTAGAGAATAAAATGGCGGTTGTTGCAATACTGTCTGTCACACCGTATTTGTGCAGTGGACTTACAAGCGCACTTTTTTGGGGAAAAAAAACTTTAATTAAAAAATAAGACAAACAGTAAAGTTGGCCTAAATTTTTTTATATTGTGAAAGATAATGTTATGCCGAGTAAATTGATACCCAACATGTCACACTTCAAAATTTCCTCAGCTCGTGGAATGGCGACAAACTTTTACCCTTTAAAATCTCCATAGGCGACGTTTAAAAAAAAACTCTACAGGTTACATGTTTTGAGTTACAGAGGAGGTCTAGGGCTAGAATTATTGCTCTCACTCTACCGATCGTGGCGATACCTCACAAGTGTGGTTTGAACACAGTTTTCATATGCGGGCGCTACTCACGTATGCGTTCGCTTCTGCACGCGAGCTCGGCGGGACGGGGCACGTTTACATTTTTTTTTTTTTTATTTATTTTAACTTTTATTTTTTAATTGTTTCACGGTTTTCTATTAAAAAAAAATAATTGTGTCACTTTTATTCCTATTACAAGGAATGTAAAAAATCCCTTGTAATAGAAAAAAGCATGACAGGAACTCTTAAATATGAGATCTGGGGTCAGAGAGACCTCAGATCTCATACTTAAATTAAAATGCAATTAAAAATAAATAAATAATAAAATGTCCCTTTAAGAGCTATGGGCAATGACTTGGAGACAGGTGGGGGGCCATCTTCCCCTCACTTGTTTCTCCATGTCAGGCCAGGGACAGGTCCGGATCGCCGTTACCGACCTGGCTCTTAACTTTTTTAGTTGGCTCCTAGATTCCAAGCAAATTTGTCAAGCCCTGGCCTAGGCTATAAGAAGATTGCCAAGATCCTGAAACTGAGCTGCCGCACTGTGGCCAAGACCATACAGCGGTTTAACAGGACAGGTTCAGCTCGACCAAAGAAGTTGAGTGCACGTGCTCAGCGTCAAAAGTTGTCTTTGGGAAATAGACGCATGAGTGCTGCCAGCATTGCTGCAGAGGTTGAAGGGGTGGGGGGGTCAGCCTGTCAGTGCTCAGACCATACGCGGCACACTGCATCAAATTGGGCTGCATGGCTGTCATTCCAGAAAGAAGCCTCTTCTTAAGATGATGCACAAGAAAGCCTGTAAACAGTTTGCTGAAGACAAGCAGACTAAGGACATGGATTACTGGAACCATGTCCTGTGGTCTGACGAGACCAAGATAAACTTATTTGGTTCAAATGATGTAAATCGTGTGTGGTGGCACAAAGGTGAGGAGTACAAAGACAAGTGTGTCTTGCCTACAGTCAAGCATGGTGGTGTCATGGTCTGGGGCTGCATGAATGTGCTGGCACTGGGGAGCTACAGTTCATTGAGGGAACCATGAATGCCAACATACTGAAGGAGAGCATGATCCCCTCCCTTCGTAGACTGGGCCGCAGTACAGTATTCCAACATGATAATGACCCCAAACACACCCCCAAGACTACCACTGCCTTGCTAAAGAGGGTACAGGTGATGGACTGGCCAAGCATGTCTTCAGAAAAAATACAAGGGGTGTACTCACTTTTGTGAGATACTGTATGAGATTATATATATATACTCGAATATAAGCCGAGATTTTCAGCCCTTTTTTTAGGGCTGAAAGTCCCCCCCCCCCCCTCGGCTTATATTCGAGTCACCGCCGTCTGCCTACATGAACAGCGTGTCATGCAGACAGACGGCAGTTTTCAAAAGCCGCGCCTCCTCCTCCCACCCGTCCGTGATAGGCTAACACTCATTTTCCCAGCAGTAAGTCAGTGTGTAGTGTTCAGCCTATCACGGACGTCCTGTCATTCTCATCTCATGGATGAGGATGAGAGGACGTCCGTGATAGGCGGAACACTGCACACTGACTGCTGGGAAAACAGCGTTCCTCCTATCACGGACGAGGAGGCGGCGCGGCTTTTGTAATTTTAGAATGGCGCTTTACACGCTGTGGGGGGACAGAGCGAGACTGCATCGGCGGAAGACAGAAGACAGAAGACACAGGACCCGCAGATCGGCACAGGTAGGCTGCAAAGGGGACACAGGGGGGGTCTGTACAGGGGACATGCAGCTGCAGATGGGCATTGCTGACCCTCTTTTCCACTTTCAGTAGCTGCTGCATTTTTTACCCTCGGCTTATACACGGGTCAATGCGTTTTTCCCATTTTTTTGTGGTGAATTAGGGGCCTCGGCTTATATTCGGGACGGCCTATACTCGAGTATATATATATACATACATACACACACACACACACACACACACACACATATTATTTTTATTTATTTTTTAAACAGAAATCAGTCCCATTTCTAGCAGAAGTACTAGACTTGCAGACTGTGTAATCGAGGAGAGGTTCTTTTCCCCCTATAATATTGGTATAAGTTTGCAGTCAGCATTGGTATACTGGCTACAAGGCTTTACATAGACTCCAACAGTGCACAATAATGCATTGCAGTCTTTGTGCTTCTCCAGCTTACACAGCACTCTAGGAACTATATAACATGTGTGCTATTAGATAAGTGGCTGATCCACTCCAGGCTAAATGTGGATGGGCTTTCACAGGCCGTATGCTAGCACACGCTTTTGTTTTGGCTAAAGGAAATGAAGTAGAGCTTTCTCTGTGAACCCGTTCAGCAACACACCTATCCTTTACCTAGGCAGTGCCAGATAGAGGTTGAAGCAACTTAATAAGACCTTCACTAACATCAGCCTCCATTGAAACATGCCCATGTAAACAGCAGATGCAGCACTGTAGTTCAAATGGAGTTCTATGAAACCTTCAGGCACCTGTACAGAGTTTTGCTCCATTGTTTTTTTAGAATGACATAGAGTTTGTTGGAGCGCAGAGTTTGGTGGAGCTGTCAAGTAGGCTGCAAACGCCCATTTAAACAAGCTATCTACATGCAATTTATTGAGAAGCAGGGCAATGATGTCCCGCTTTCCACCTCGTCCAATCAGAGAATACGTTACATTCTTTCCAAAAATCCAAAGCATTCTCTGAATGGTAATCTTCACAACTCACTGAGTTGTGAAGATTAGCGCTACTATTTTATTCATGTGAAGATTAGCGCTACTATTTTATTCATTTGAATTTTACACTTATTTATATATACATTTTTGGTTGTAGTCTGTGTGCGCAGTGGTGGTGCATTAAGGATAAGGGGCGCATTTTTTCCTTTCACTATATTCTCTGAGTGGTGCCCATGCTGTGCTGCCAATCTCCTGTATTTACAATGCATCAGGCTGGCTACTCAGCTCAGGACCTGGAAGCAAGCAGAGATCACTGGAGAGTGGCGGTGTTTACTTAAGTGCTTTTCAGCGGCAGAGGTCAGGTATGTCATATACACAATTACATTGGTCCAAGCTGAACTAATGTAACTATGTATAACATGATGATGCCTGGAATTCTTCTTAAAACTGTACGTCTTGTCATTGAAAAGCTGTCCTTCAAGCTGAACTCCAGACATAAAAAAACGTTCACTTGAATATATTGCTCAATAGCCATAACAGATCCATTTTGTGTGTACTAAATTACTTTGGAAACCCAGATATTACTTTCCAAAAGCAACAGTGACATCATCACTGTGCTGTACATTGTCTGTGCAGAGAGCAGTGCTGTAGGAGGGGCCCAGCAGCTGCACCCACTACAGGCTGCCTTCAGAAAACTACAGGAGAGGGCGGAGACAAGACCAGTCACCCTGCACAAGTAGAGAGTATAGCACTGACCGGTCTTTATTACAGGAAGCTTCTGAACAGAGGCAAAGTTTCACACTGGATTACTAAACATATCTGGAAGAAATACACAAAGAATACCATTGTTCAGGTAAGAATACACATGACTCTTGTTTCTTGTTAGCTTATTCCACAGTTAGGCTTTAAAATGATTGTAAAGTTTAACGTTTTTTTACATTAATGCATTCCCTGCATTAAGAAAAAAACTTTTTACCACTAGTTGTTCCCCCATTCCCCCAATCCAGTGCTGTGCCCAACTGAATCTCCTCTCTACCCTCTTCCTAGCCTCACAGGAGGCTCTGAGAGCAGTGGGGGTTATTGGCTCCCGCTGCTATCAATTACAGTCAGTGAGCCAATGAGGAGAGAGAGAGGGGAGAGAGAGAGAGAGAGGGGGGGGGAAGAGAGAGAGAGAGAGAGAGAGAGAGAGAGAGAGAGAGAGAGAGAGAGAGAGAGAGAGAGAGAGAGAGAGAGAGAGAGAGAGAGAGAGAGAGAGAGAGAGAGAGAGAGAGAGAGAGAGAGAGAGAGAGAGAGAGAGAGAGAGAGAGAGAGAGAGAGAGAGAGAGAGAGAGAGAGAGAGAGAGAGAGAGAGAGAGAGAGAGAGAGAGAGAGAGAGAGAGAGAGAGAGAGAGAGAGAGAGAGAGAGAGAGGGGGGGGGGAGAGAGAGAGAGAGAGAGAGAGAGAGGGGGGGAAGAGAGAGAGAGAGAGAGAGAGAGAGAGAGAGAGAGAGAGAGAGAGAGAGAGAGAGAGAGAGAGAGAGAGAGAGAGAGAGAGAGAGAGAGAGAGAGAGAGAGAATTGACACAGAGCCGCGGCACGGGAGCGAGCATACTTGGTGCCCCCAACGCAAGCTACTTGCTGGGGGGCATTTGGCAGGATGGAGGGGCTAGGAGCACCAGCAAGGGACCCAAGAAGAGGAGGATCTGGGCGGCTCTGTGCAAAACAAACTACACAGAGCAGGTAAGTATACCATGTTTGTTATTTTTAAAAAGGCTTTAAAGTGGAAGTCCATGATGAAACTAAAATCCCTGCATCTATAGCTACCAACATTCTAGCACTAACCTCTCTTGCCCTGAAAAGAAAAACTAGCTATACATACCTTTTCTACAGGCGATCCGACCTGATCTCCAGCGGCGGAGGCTCTGATCTCGTGCTGAGCTGTCAGCCGCTGGCTTCGCTGTAGAGGCGGGTGCAGAGGAAACATCCGTCAACCGAAGCCCCATAGTTAACTCTATGGGTGACGTCACTTCCCATTCATCTCACAGCCATTGTCGAACGTTTTCTCTGCAGATTGTTGGTAGCTATAGATGCAGGTATTTTAGTTTTATCATGGACTTCCACTTTAATATCACTAACGCCGCGTACACATGAGCGGAATTTCTAACAACATTCTAACACTAACCTCTCTAGCCCTGAAAATAAACTCCCTATACATACCTTTTCTGCAGGCGATCCGACCCAATCTGCAAAGGAAACGTCCAACAACGGCTGTGAGATGAATGGGAAGTGACGTCACCCATAGAGTTAACTATGGGGCTTCCGTTGATGGATGTTTCCTCTGCACCCGCCTCTACAGCGAAGCCGCGGCTGACAGCTAAGCATGAGATCAGAGCCTCCGAAAAATCTTGGATGGTTTTTCCAACGGAATTCCGCTCAAGCTTGTCTTGCATACACACGGTCACACAAAAGTACTCTGAACTTTCGACGTACAACACTACGACGAGCCGAGAAAATGAAATTCAATGCATACAGACGATCGCATTTTCAGATAGGAACTTTTCCCAACCAAAAAAATAGAGAACCTGCTCTCAATCTTTTGCTAGCTGGAATTTCCGCCAGCAAAAGACAGATGGAGCATACACACGGTCAAATTTTCCGACAAAAAGCTCTCATCTGAGTTTTGCTGGCGGCATTTCCGATCGTGTGTACGCGGCATAAATCCTGGTAGATGGCTTTGTCTAGGTGGATAGGTCACCTGTCCACTGTCAGCAGCAAGAAGCATTTTTTTCAGTCTCATCTCCCCCAGTGATCAGACTGAAACATTGAAACTTTGTAGCAAATCAACAGATGAGTGGCTACAACATGAAACTAATCTGTATCTGACAATAGAGACCACAGCCAACAAAATGTACAGGCACCAAGTACACCTGAACTGGGTCATCTCCGAGCCGGCATCTCAGGCTAGTCCAGATGGTCAACTTGGGTCATCCCTGAACAAAGACACTGCTGTCCTGGAGAGAACAGGAGATAAGGCATTGTCGGGGAGTATTGTGATCTCAGTCAGGGCCAGTGTTGAGGGGTAAGGATGGCCTTTAAGGCGCTAGTTGCCTGACTGTCAAGTGTGACCCTCTTTCTTTAATACCACAAGTCACTGATCTGAAACAAGCTTTCAGATTAAATAATTTGATAGTTTTCCAACTTTCCTAATTTGCATTCTTAGTATAATAGTATACTTGGTTAGTATAACAGCCAGTCAAAAATCATTGTCAAAAAGAGAACAGAAATAGTGGCCCCTGTATTTTTTTATTTTTTTATAACCGGTTTCCCTAGCAAGCAGCAGACATGACTTTCCTACAGCAAGTTTCCACTAGAAACAGCGGCAATTTGTCTTTTGACTATACCTCTATGGTGGTATTGTCAGAGCTTCTATTCCATGTAGCGATGCTATTTCTGATGATATGCCGCTGCGTTTGTGATTGACTGTCATCAGAGGGAGACCATCACAGAATCATAAGGAGGTGTCCTGACAACTGTAGTATGGCAATGGCTCTCCAGGGAGGGTTTCTACACATTTAAAAGACAGCTTGGCTGAAAGCAACAGAGCTGGAAGCATCTGCCTGGAGAAAATATTTGATGAATGCCACAGGTTTCCCCGAAAACACTCTCTCTTTTATTTTATTTTTTCCTAGCACACTGTTTTTCACCCCACAAAGATATTGTAAATGACGAGGAAAGCCACTAAAAACAACCTTCATTGGTACGAAACAGATCACTTTATTAATGTAACAGCCATTAACCCTTTCTGTGCTATGGTCCTTCTCATGTTTCCTACTCCAAGACAATTTTAATACTTTTGCATACACTTCCCAAACTAAACAGTATAGAATTCAAAATGTACAAAATACTACCAAGCCATCTATTCTTTGAAAGCAGGGATCCTATAGGATTAAAAATGGTATACATGCAGTATATTGTAAAAACATGCACAGACAAACACAATATGGTCTACAAATTTCTACTAAACGTTTAGGATAATACTGTGTACAGTTCAAATGTAGGTCCATTACAACGTGATATTTTGGTTATGGGTGGAGCCCGTTGTGCCAGTTTTTGGCTTTCTCTACAGTATATGTTTTGAATAATCAAACTCCGAAAATTCCCAATTCTGTTCCTGTTTACCAGGAAGTTCTGGGTCCATCCACCTTTTTATGTTATAAATGTCTCACAATAACATTCTCCAGAAAATAAAATAAACTAATAAAAATAATTAATAATATTTAAATATTAAAAAGGAAGAGTGAAAGCCCCTCTTAATGGCCAAAGCAGGTTTGAAGAACCACACATTTAGATGCAGGTCTTAGGAACTTACTAAGCGCATGTAAATACATATATAATGAAGCATAGGAGAACTTGATCTGGAAAGCATAAAGTTTGGGAATACTTCTGGGTATTTTTTTTCTGCATTTAAATAAACCAAAAGTAGTTTATATACAAAGATGCAGAGGGCTGTACACCATAAAATAAATTAGAGTATTTCTGGTGTTGCGTACAGTCACCTGTACAAATCAGTGACAGACTTTACGCTGCGGACATCCGAGCGTTTTTTACATACATACAGGTATAGACAAACAGCCTTGGACACAGCACTTTCACACTGGGACGGCATGCATCAGCGGTAAAGCGCCGCTATTTTTAGCAGCGCTTTTTGGACGCTTTTAACCTACGCTAATAGCCGAAAAAGGGTTAAAAGTGCCCGATTAGCGCCGCTGTAGCTTCGGCGGCGCTACCCATTGATTTTAATGGGTAGGGGTGTTAAGCTTCAGCGCCTCAAAGATGCAGCTTCCAGGCTTTTTTTGAGTGTCCTGCCAGCGCACTGCTCCAGTGTGAAAGCTCTCAGGCTTTCACACTGGAGTGAGGCGCTTTATTATTTATTAGCGCTATAGCGCCTGTAAAGTGCCTGAGTGTGAAAGTAGACTAATACACACAAGCAGACTTTTCGACGGACTAGGTCCGACGGTCTTTCCGACGGACTTTCGATGGAGTTCCGACTAACTTTTTGAATGAACGGACTTGGCCACACACAATCACACTAAATTCTGAAGGATTCGAACGTGATGATGTACAAGCGGACTAGAATAAGGAAGTTCGTAGCCAGTAGCCAATAGCTGCCCTAGCGTCGCTGTTTGTCCGTCGGACTAGCACACAGACGAGCGGATTTTCCGATAGGAACTGGGTCCAGCGGAGTTCCGGTGGGAAACTTTAAGACACGTTCTATTTCTAAATTCTGTCGGATTTTTCGACAGCAAAAGTCTGATGGAGCCCACACACGATCGAATTGTCCGACGGATTCGTTCCGTCTGACCTTTGCTGTCGAAAAGTCCTCTCGTGTGTATGCGGCATTAGGCCCTTTTCACACTGAGGCGCTTCTTAACAACCAGTAAAACACTGAGCACTTTTGAAGAGCTTTTCAGGCACTTTTGAAGAGCTTTCCATTCATTTCTATGGAGAGCAGCGTTTTTTTTTCACTGCCCTTTTTTCGTGAGGTTTCATGAGCTTTTAAGGCAATTTTTTAGTGTGAAAGTGCCTGAAAAGCGCCTCAGTGTGAAAGGGGTCTAAGGGGGAGATGGTTCACTCAATCTGATGCAGCTGTACAGGGTAACCAATCAGCTTCTAACTTCAGCTTGTTCAATTAAGCTTTGACAATAAAACCTGGAAGCTGATTGGTTTCTATGCAGAGCTGCACAAGACTTTTCACTCTCCAGCTTTAGTAAATTAACCCCAAACTGTCAGCACCTTGAGGTGCATATCCTCAAGCCAGTGTTGCTATTGAGATATACATTTACAAACTCAAGTTAAAATGTGCAGTAATGCCCGGTACACACGATAAGATTGTCGGACGAATTACCTTTTGTTTTTTTTTTTGCATGATAATCGCAGATCGAATCTGATGAGTTTACTAATGTCACGAAAATTGTTATACGACATAATAAAAATTCTGAAGTGATGTCATGTGTTGTAATGCATTTGTATTGCATTTTCAAACGACAGCTGTACTGATTAAGTGAAAATTGTGCATTCATGTCTGATAGAATAATATCGGATGAACTGCTATGATCGGCTCTCGAAAGCTCTGTACTAACAACCCGATTATTGTACGATCACTTCGAAACTGTATTTTTCGTTTGATTTTCTGATCGTGTGTACGGGGCTTTTAGATGAGCATTCTGATTTAATCCACTTTTCAGTTTTTCAGGTGGTTTAAACAAAAGTCCATTTACATTTGACTACCTCCAAGTCCATCTAGGCCTGAAAAAAAAAAAAAAAATGGAAAGGGTTTGTGTCCTTTTTTGTTGTTTTGGGACCTAAATGTGACACTTTGGAGGTATAAGGATGTAATAGACGCACGTCTATTTACATCCATATGGCCATGGACCAGCCTAACATAGATCTGGTTTCAGTCTGGAGGTGAACATACAGTATACAGATGTAACAAAAGAGACATTTGTTTTGTTCTGCTACCATTCCGCATGGGATCTGTTCAGAGGATTGGAAAGGACTCAATGGTGGCCATACATGCTTCGATTGTATAACGTGCGATTTTGTCAAACAAACAAATAGGCATAAATTTCTGACCAATTTAAATTGGATTTGATCAAACAATCACCAGGGTCAGGGTGAATTGATCTGATTATGAGACTGCATGTTAAACACTGACATGCCAAAAACATACAATTGTAACTGTCAATCAAAATCCACTTCCCTGTGAGTGGCATATTGATCCAATGGGCTGTCGACCATAGATCAATTATTATTATTCTGGAGAGATTGATCGGAAAGAAAATTATAAATTTCCCAAAGCTTGTATGGCCATCATAAGGCTGGGTTCACAGTAGCACATGCTCTGAAATCGATCCATGGGACAGCTAAGCAGCCACCGTCAGGCTTTCAGGAGGCAACCCTGCCAACTCCTAAATGGCGTTTCTATATATATATATATATATATATATATATATATATATATATATATATATATATATATATATATATATATATAAGGCTGGGTTCCCAAGTGTCTGGCTGCGGTTTGCAGTCCGGAGTCCAGTGCAGTATTGTTCACCAGTTCAGGTGCAAATTTTTACTTGAATTCACGCCTGAACCAGACCCAAAAATCGCACAGGAACCTTTTTTAAAAAAAAACGTGGCTACCCTGGACATGTGTGAACTGGCTCCCTTGAAAGCCAGCCCAATTCACACGTTATGCCAATTGGATATGGTTAAAAACGCATCTAATTTGCATATATGTGAACCGAGCCTAATGGGGCTAATGCATCGCAACTGTGAGCCAATCGTTTGGCTCGTGGTTGTGATGCAGCCCCATTGATTTGCTGCAGCATGTGAACAGCTCCCTCTGACGTTCGGGGTGGGGGGGTTTAAGTAAAACTGTGGCCCAGCTGCTTGTTTTTAATGCCCACCCACCACCTGTGTGAAAGAAACCCTAGGCCAGTGATGGCGAACCTTGGCACCCCAGATGCTTTGGAACTACATTTCCTATGATGCTCATGCACTCTGCAGTGTAGTGTAGTGCCATGCATCATGAGAAATGTAGTTCCAAAACATCTGGGGTGCCAAGGTTCGCCATATTTGCCCTAGGCCCCTTTCACACGGGTGTTTCGATCAGGTCCACCTGTTCGTTTTTCAGGCAGACCTGATAGGCAGACCTGCCTATCCTCGGGTCCGATAACAAAAAATTAAATGAAAAAGGTCTTTTTCCTTTTCTGTTTTGGTGGGTCGGATTGTTTTTGTAAATATTTCCTGAATGTGATGCCCTTCAGACTACTGTTTACAAACAGAAGTAAAAAATAAAAAAAAATACCGGCAGTATGTCCTAGACCTAATCGTGGCCACACTTTGATAAGTGATCAATTTCTTTTCTGATCAGTCTCTTTTGAGAGGAATAACTGATCTATAGTCGACAACCCAATTAATCAATATGTCATGCACAGGGAAGTGGATTTTGATTGATAGTTAAGGTAGGATCATAACTTATCATAATCATAAGATGTCATTCGTGTCTCTGTTTCCACCACGTAATCTGATTGAAATACGCTCATTTTCCTGTAATCTTATTGATATACGATCATTTTCCTGTAATCTTATTGATAGACGACCATTTTCCTGTAATCTTATTGATATACGATCATTTTCCTGTAATCTTATTGATAGACGATCATTTTCCTGTAATCTTATTGATATACGATCATTTTCCTGTAATCTGATTGATATACAATCATTTCCTTGAACAAAGTATCTCAATGCTGCCAACAGATGCAAAACTGATTGATATTATTTTGCTCTGACCAATCAGCTCAGCTTGATCATATCTGATTAAACCTGTGTCTAAATTGATCAGAAGGGAAGCGATGGCTCTTCAATCGTTTGCAGATTTGATGGTTTTGAGTAAATTGCACATCGATTGGATTAAAATATCAGAACAGCAATGAGGTGAAGCACCTAGAAACTAATGACAGTAACATAAAGCATGCTGAGTCTTCTGTGCTTTCTAATGAGGGAAAAGAACCCTGATACCACTATTCTCTCTGGAAAGCATACATATTTAGAACTATTCCAATACGGACAAAAACAAGGCAGAAGAAAAGATGTTTACTCCTTTCAAAAGCCAAGGAAGCAGCAGCAAGGAGAAAAGGCTTACATGTGAACTGTATAGGAGATGCATTTACTGTGCGCTCACTTCTATAGAGCAATAAAAGTCACGCACGGCAAAAGCAATTAGCACTGCTTCATATGATCCCATTTATTCCAGATCATCCAAAGATGCTTCAAATGACATGAGCAGAACGCAGAAACCCAGGGACACTAAAAACACTAAAACTTGTCACATCACATCCGTAGAGAAGTGTCCGTGGTGGGGGAAATGAGACAGTACCCCTGTTCAGG
The DNA here is from genome assembly GCA_028564925.1 of Lithobates sylvaticus. NCBI lineage: Eukaryota > Metazoa > Chordata > Amphibia > Anura > Ranidae > Lithobates > Lithobates sylvaticus. The sequence continues at coordinate 355,500,609 of CM053028.1, read as the reverse complement.
GACGGGGACCGATGTGAATGGTCTCAATGTTCTCTGTAGCATGTTGGGGAAAAGTCAGCTCTAAATAAATGGCTACGATTCATGGATGCCAATGCAAAGCATAGAGAAGGCATTTAAAAGCAGGGGTTAGGGGCTCATTTACATGGCAATCCCTGTGTTCAGTGTGCCGTTCCACATGCATCTTTACATGTGTTGTATTGCATTTGCTGTACAGCTTTCTTTTTCTTAGTTACATGTGTTTGCAGTGTGTTCCAGTGCAAAAAATGCAGCATTCTTTTTTTTTTCTTTGTAAATGCTTGTGAAAGCAGTGCGATGGTGTAAAACTAGGCTTCGCAAAACACATTTATTTTTCTTCTATATGAGTTTCAGTGCATATGATGTGAACGAGCCCCCAACCATACACAAGCTCCTTTTTTTTTTTTAAATACAGTCAGCAATTCCGGATTGGAGATGTTTAAGGACAGGGATTGCAGATTGGAGATGTTTAAGGACTGGAGATGTCTAAGGACAGAGATTAGAGATGTTTAAAGGACTGGAGACATTTAAGGATGGAGATAGGAGATGGAGATGTTTAAGGACCGGAGACATTTAAGGATGGAGATTGGAGATGTTTAAGGACTGGGAACATTTAAGGATGGAGATAGGAGATGGAGATGTTTAAGGATGGAGATTGGATATGTTTAAGGACTGGGAACATTTAAGGATGGAGATTGGAGATGAAGATGTTTAAGGACTGGGGACATTTAAGGATGGAGATTGGAGATGGAGATGTTTAAGGACTGGGGACATTTAAGGATGGAGATTGGAGATGGAGATGGAGATGTTTAAGGACTGGGGACATTTAAGGGTGGAGATTGGAGATGGAGATGGAGATGTTTAAGGACTGGGGACATTTAAGGATGGAGATTGGAGATGGAGATGGAGATGTTTAAGGACTGGGGACATTTAAGGATGGAGATTGGAGATGGAGATGGAGATGGAGATGTTTAAGGACTGGGGACATTTAAGGATGGAGATTGGAGATGAAGATGTTTAAGGACTTAAGGATGGAGAGGTTGAAGGACCGGAGACATTTAAGTATGGAGAGGTTGAAGGACAGGAGACATTTAAGGATGGAGATGTTGAAGGACAGGAGACATTTAAGGATGGAGATGTTGAAGGACCGGAGACATTTAAGGATGGAGATGTTGAAGGACCGGAGACATTTAAGGATGGAGATGTTGAAGGACCGGAGACATTTAAGGATGGAGATGTTGAAGGACCGGTGACATTTAAGGATGGGAATGTTGAAGGACCGGAGACATTTAAGGATGGAGATGGAGATGATGGAGATGGAGATGTTGAAGGATGGAGATGTTTAAGGATGGAGATTGGAAATTGGAGATGGAGATGTTTAAAGGACCAGAGACATTTAAGTATGGAGAGGTTGAAGGACAGGAGACATTTAAGGATGGAGATGTTGAAGGACAGGAGACATTTAAGGATGGAGATGTTGAAGGACCGGAGACATTTAAGGATGGAGATGTTGAAGGACCGGAGACATTTAAGGATGGAGATGTTGAAGGACCGGAGACATTTAAGGATGGAGATGTTGAAGGACCGGAGACATTTAAGGATGGAGATGTTGAAGGACCGGAGACATTTAAGGATGGAGATGTTGAAGGACTGGAGACATTTAGGGATGGAGATGGAGATGATGGAGATGGAGATGTTGAAGGATGGAGATGTTTAAGGATGGAGATTGGAAATTGGAGATGGAGATGTTTAAAGGACCAGAGACATTTAAGGATGGAGAGGTTGAAGGACCGGAGACATTTAAGTATGGAGAGGTTGAAGGACAGGAGACATTTAAGGATGGAGATGTTGAAGGACCGGAGACATTTAAGGATGGAGATGTTGAAGGACCGGAGACATTTAAGGATGGAGATGTTGAAGGACCGGAGACATTTAAGGATGGAGATGTTGAAGGACCGGAGACATTTAAGGATGGAGATGTTGAAGGACCGGAGACATTTAAGGATGGAGATGTTGAAGGACCGGAGACATTTAAGGATGGAGATGTTGAAGGACCGGAGACATTTAAGGATGGAGATGTTGAAGGACTGGAGACATTTAAGGATGGAGATGTTGAAGGACTGGAGACATTTAAGGATGGAGATGTTGGACTGGAGACATTTAGGGATGGAGATGGAGATGATGGAGATGGAGATGTTGAAGGATGGAGATGTTTAAGGATGGAGATTGGAAATTGGAGATGGAGATGTTTAAAGGACCAGAGACATTTAAGGATGGAGATGTTGAAGAAGGACTGGAGACATTTAGGGATGAAGATTGGAGATGGAGATGTTGAAGGACTGGAGACGTTGAAGAACGGAGTGCAACAAGCAGTCCATCACAGCAATCCCCAGTAGAAGATAACTGATTTGTTCTTATGATTCCATGCATTTTTCTCAGACAGAGCCAGACACATGACACACAGGACCTGGTGGAATATAATCAGTGGGAAGAGTCTGACATCAAACGTCATAAAGTTGGGTCGTTGTTGGCAGTTAAGGTAAATGTGTTTGTATGGTGATATCAATGTGCTGCATTGTACAGGTATAGGGGAATGAGGGGTGTACACATTATTAATAGTGTACCCTCTGATTCCTCATCCCACCCTACTACACAGCTCATCATTCCCCAAAACTGACCTGTCACTGCTCCTGACACCCACCTTACTGATCCAGCCAGGGTGACACATTGGAGGCTCTAGTCATTAGAAGTTGTCATGTCATTCAATCACAGCACTGTCCTGGTATGAGGAGGGGATGATATAGAGGCAGCCTGCTGTATGGAGGAGGAAAGTGGCTGGACAGTGATCAAGAACTTGTCCATCCTCACACAGGTACAGATCGGACAGACAGATCGCACACAGGTACACACAGGGGATCCATAGGACATGCTGCTCTTACCTGTCGTTCTGTCCGGGTCTCTAGCACCCAGTCCGGCTCAGGGAAGCTCCTGTACTCTCATCCATAGGACACACATGGTAGTGGCAGCCCCGCCGCCGGTCCCCCATACACTTTCCATGCCACTTTACTGTGCCTTGCTCGTCTCTTCTCTGCCCGCTCCTGCGGCACCTCCCCCGGATCCCCGGCTACACCCAGCGCCGCATCCCCGGCATCCCTGTACACGTGCGCGCTCCCTGCTAGTCCGTGTGCGCGCTCCCTGCTCGTCCATGTGCGCGCTCCCTGCTCGTCCATGTGCGCTGGAGATACGGACAGGAGCGGAGCACATTAGGACATATTTTGAGCTCAGCGTTTAAGAGGCAGGAAATAAAACCTTTCTGGTTTGAGTTTCTGCTTGGAGCTTTCTGGCATAAAAAACATCGAACGCGCCTAAATTGTGAGCGTTTTTTTTTTTTTTTTTTTTTTTTCTGCCAAGGGAACTAGAGTTTTTTTTTTTTGTTTTAAGCCCAGTGTGCATGGAGCCGAAATGCAGCAAAAATGCACCTGTGTTGCTGGGTAATGGACACACACAAAAAAACTAAGGATGAGCTCAGGTGTGTTCGCACGTGCAGAGCCCGCCAGGAAGTCAGCACTACGCTGCACTAATCACAAGCTGTGAGACCTTTCCCGATCTCTGCAGCCGCGCATCAGGACAATGTCTAATTGCTTGTGATTAGCGATGTGCAGTGCCGACTTCCTGGCGGGCTCTGCATGTGCGGCCTGCAAACACGCCTGAGCTCATCCTTAAAAAAGGCCTGGTTCACACCTATGCAGGTTGCAGTTTGCATATTCCAGGTGCATTTTGCGTTTTTCAATACACGCTTTTGATTCTTGAAGTCTATGGAACCAAAAACAAGGAAAAAAGTCCCTGGCCCTTTCCATAAAATGCACAGATGTGAACTACATCCATAGGAAAACATGTTAAATGGACTGTAGGGTGTTTCTGCAAAACTGAAAATGCACAAAAAAACAGCATAGGTGTGAACCAGGACTGAAAACACATCATATGCGTTTTTGCAACAGCGCAGTATGAAAGCAACCAAAGAGGAGCTGCCATTACTTCCTGCCCTAAAATCTGGTTAAAAAAAAATCTATTCAACAAAGACCCTTCTATTGCTCTCTACTAGTGATGGGCTCGGGTGTGTTCGAATCAAACCCGACAGGAAGCCGTCACTGCATACCGCCAATCATAGGCAGTGTGGCATTTCCCAACCAGCAGCTGCACATACATACACTGCCTATGATTGGCGGTGGGCCAGGCCGGCTCTCTGGTGGGTTCAATTCCAAACACGCCCAAGCCCATTCCATTCTTAGGCTGGGTTTACACTTATGCAAATTGGATGCAGGTTTTTCCTGCATCCAATTGGCATGACAGGAGACTGACCGGGTCTCAATGGAGCCGGTTCACATATCTCCGGGGCGGCTGTAGAGCGCACTGCAGAAGAGTCCTGTGCGTCTTTGGCTCCGTTTCAGGGCGGAATTCCGGCAAAAATTTGGACCTGACTCGCCCCTGAAACAGAGAACAGGAACACACCGCACCCCTGCTGCGAGCCACTCCGCACATAGTACGGACAAAGCCTTACTCTCTACACCCTTCAATTTCCTACATTTCTTTTTTTTTTCTGACTGCTGTGATCTGACTTTCTGTTAGAGGGTGGCTACATTTGCACTCCATGGTCCCTCTGCATGTAGGAAAGGGGAGCATTCTTCCTTCTGATATAAGCAAACTGTAAGATCTTGCCAACCAGCTGCCATCATACTGCAGCAGGTCGGCTCTCCTGCACAAACCGCCATAGGTGTACGTCGGTCTGTGCAGGGAGGCTAGCGGGCACGCGCCCGCCGGTCCCCTGGACTCGATGTCCACCGGCGACCCGCGATCGCGGTGTACAGAGGCAGAACAGGGAACTGTCTATGTAAACAAGGCAATTCCCCATTCTGCCTAGTGACATGTCAGAGATCTTCTGTTTCCAGTCATCGGGAACAGCGTTCTCTGTAATGTCCTAGGTAGTCAATCCCCCCTACAGTTAGAACACACCCAGGGAACACAGTTAACCCCTCGATCGCCCTCTAGTGTTAACCCCTTCCCTGCCAGTGACATTTATACAGTAATCAGTAGCTTTTTTTAGCTCTGATTGCTGTATAAATGTCACTAGTCCAAAAAAGTGTCCGATCTGTCCGTCACAATGTCGTAGTCCCGCTAAAAATCGCAGCTCGCCGCCATTACTAGTAAAAAAATAATAATAATAATACCATAAATCTATTCCCTATTTTGTAGACGCTATAACTTTTGCTCAAACCAATCAATATATGCTTATTGTATTTTTGTTTACCAAAAATGTGAAGAATACATATTGGCCCAAACTGATGAAGAATTCTTTTTTTGGGGGGATATTTATTATAGCAAAAAGTTAAAAATATAATTTTTTTTTCAAAATTTCAGTCTTTTTTGTTTAAAAACAAAACAAAAACCCCAGAGGTGATCAAATACTAGCAAAAGAAAGCTTTATTTGTGAGGAAAAAATAACATGAATTTTGTTTGGGTACAGTGTCGCACAACCACGCCATTGTCAGTTAAAGTGCCGCAGTGCCGTATCGCAAAAAAGGTCATTAAGGGGCAAATCCTTCCGGGGCTGAAGTGGTTAATGACCTCATCAAATCATTTAGAGGAAAAAAAAAAGAAATCCAGTGAATCTTTCATCTGGTGTAGCTTATCCCATATTTCCTGATCAAATCGGCTTATATATTGGGATAAATGAATTGATTATAAGTAACCTTTTATACCAACTTTTCTTTATCTAGTAATGATATGTGGAGGCTTATACCACCATATACTGTCGATAGCACCACTCGCTAAGATTTATCCCTTCCATTTCTAGTGTCAGCGTAGCATGGATTATATGTTTGGCACACGGTTATAGGCTATACTCTGATGCGTTTCGGCTAAGAAGCCTTCACCTCTCTTTAGGAGAGTCTTTTAGTATACAGCACCCCATTTTACATCAGGGTTGCTCAATTTTCTAAATATTTCCTCAACGACATGCAAACCTTTTTTTCTATATATTGAGCTAATTCTGAGCTTACACTAAACAGTTAAAGTGAAACTGAAGGCACAGGTTCTTCAGTTTGGATAGTCTAAGTTAGGGTTATAAATCCCGTCGGGTTTTTGTTCATTCCTCTGGTCACACCTGAAAATTAGGGAAATTCCTGTGGTTGTCATTGGGGGTCACCAGAACTAATGTCCCCATTGGAAGAGTTCCCTTTGTAATATGGGGGACCATTAGCTCTTGTGGTAGATGCATTTGTCAGTGATTCAGGCTAGTCAGGAACAATATTTTAGGGCATGGTAGCCCATTTTTATTAAAAAGCCAAAAAAAGTCTGTAACATAAAGGTTTCCCACGGCTTCTCCAGCAAATATACGTAACGGAAAATACTATCCCACTTGGCTCTTTATCCTGGTCACGCAGACCACAGGATTCTTCAATGTGGATGGCTTTACTTTAGCACCCACAGCTCCGATTTGGCCTTAGTCCTCAGGCCGTTTACTGCTTCTTGCAGTCACATGCGTTCTGGCTGCCTCCTGCAGCCCCTCTAACTCCTGGGGACCTCCTGTCTCTCTGGGTGTGGAGCAGTCTCCAGCTGGGAGCCATGAAGTATTCCCATACCCTCATTATAAGTGCTGTGCTCACCTGAGCACACACCCTGCTGGTCATCTACAAAATCTGGACACAGGGTTGGAGATCCCATCCCACCCAAGACGCTATGGAATGTCCAAACTACAGAGCCCAATACCAAAACCTGGAGAAAGCTGCAAAAGTAGTTTTCTCCAGTCCACATCTATGCTCTGCAGTCTTACACCATGGAAATGTGCATACCCTGTGTCCCCCAAACTACCAATTTTACAGTGACAGCACCTCCTACTGTCACACCTTCTATTCCTGTTCTGGTGACAACAAAAATTCCTTCACTTTCATGTTTGGTGATAGGAACAACAGTAGAGAGGGTGAATCTCCTTAATGGGACTATAAAGGCCTGACAGATGTACTAACCCCTCTCTTCTCTAATCAAAAAAAAAGAGTGTTGCCTTTTGTAATACTTTAAAACTCATCAGTTTTTAGAAATACAGAGTATAGTTAGTATGAGAAGTATACTTTTTTTGTGTTGTAATGATGTGGCACTCTGTAGTAAGTGTTGGGGACGAGCACATACACAGTGATGCAGGGGGTGCTGGTGTCCCTTCTCCCCAGGGTTGGTTCTGATGGAAGGACTTCTTCGTCCAGCTTTGGGTTGAGAAGGAGATCGATGATAGGTGGAGGCTGTCGGTACTGCAGAACAAGATCTACTGGAAATGGGTGTATTTCCCAGGGACGTTCATCTGACAGCTGTGACTCATGGACTGAGCCTGCGAAGGCTTCTCTCTACAGGAAAAGGATGTTATGCAATCATATTGTTTCTGTGAAGCACCAGCAAGTTTGGGATTTCCATTGCCTACAGAACTCCTCCAAGCTGTCATCATCGGAGGAATTGCTGACTGCACCTTGTCTGATCACTGCACTAGAAGTTTTTCAGTGTTATGAAAGTCAAACTTACATCACTGCATAGTTTCATAATGTATATCATGGTTAGTAACTGGTACAATCAGGAAATTCTGTATCTGTTTAACATAAAGAGAGCACACTCACTCCTGATGATATAATTATAGAGGCTGAGGTTACAATTTCAATTGCAGGGCCCATTCACACCTGGGAAATCTGTTAATGTGTGTTAACTTCTTTGAATTTAAAGTAAAACTAAAGAATAAACTATTTTTATTGAGTATATGAGGCTTATATTATAAGAGGGCTTTCACATTGAGCCGCGGGGGGGGGGGGGGGGCGTCGGCGGTAAAGCCGCGCTATTTTTAGTGCCGCTTTGCCATCGTTTTAGCGGCGCTATGCGTTTTAAACCCCCCGCTAGTGGGCGAAAAGGGGTTAAATCCCCCCCACACAAAACGCAGCCGGAGCGGCGTTTTGCCGGCGGTATCGCATCGCTGCCCCATTGATTTGAATGGGGAGCAGCGGTGGAGAAGCGGTGAGTTCACCGCTCCAAAGAAGCTGCTGGCAGGACTTTTTGTGACGCTCTGCCAGCGCACCTCGGGATTTCACACTGGAGTGCATGGAACAGCTTTTTTCAGGCGCTATACAGGCGATATTTTTAGCGCTGTAGCGCCTGGAAAACGCTGGCAGTGTGAAAGGGGTCTAACCCAGTGGTCATCAACCCTGTCCTCATGACCCACTAACAGGCCAGGTTTGGATAACTGAAATACATCACAGGTGATTTCATTTGCTGCTCAGTGATTGCAGTATTCTAGTCTGCATCTCCCCAAGGTAATACATAAAACCTGGCCTGTTAGTGGGCCCTGAGGACAGGGTTGATGACCACTGGTCTAACCCATTTCAGGTTTTTTAGTTTTTTTTTGCCATCTGTGTTGCAGTGGGGATATTTCCCTTCACTTCCTATCCTATAGCCAAAACAAGAAGTGAGAGGAAATCCCTCTAAAGTTAGAGAATTCCTGGTGACCAGAACAAGTGTCCCTATTGGAAGACTTCCCCTCTATTCCTGTTCTCGTGACAACCCAAAAATTTCTTTTTTTTTTTTCACTTTCAGGACAAATAGAGAAGGTGAATCTCCCAAACAGACACGGCCACCGATAAGGGGGTACTACTGGTCCTCCTGTATGGGGTCCAGGTAATAGGGGAAATTAAATGTGGGCATGGGGGGCAATTACTGGAACCAATCCCCTTTATGGCTCTATATACAGTATCCTCAGTCCCTTTCTCTCTCTCAAAAGAGAGAACTTTTCACCAAAGCTCCCCTCCTACAACGTTGTGAAAAAATATAAAAAAAATCATTTAAAATTGTGAAAAAAAATAATACAGAAAATGTGATTTAATCACTTACTGAGAGTGCAGCTTCTTTATATTTTAATCCTTGTCTGTGTCTCCGCTTAAGGTGATGCCATGATTGCTTTCTCTTGCAGCATCCAATGGATGCATACAGAGACTGCAAGCATGGACTAGAGTTGGATTTCCCTACACTATGTGCATCAATAGAGACACACAGCCCCATAGCTTAGGAAGGCAAGGCACTCCTCTGCTCCTCCCTCCTCACCACCCAGACTGGTTTGAGTAAAGTATGTTCTGTCCATTCCTAATTCTTTTCTGTTAAGACCAGTAGTTCAGGGAAGCAAGACAGAGAACAAGAGCCACTGGCAAAACAATCAGTATGATATTTAGAAATCAATAACAAATATGCCAGTCAAACCACAGGCACTGGCAATAATTCTGCATAGTTGCAACTTCAGAAAAGTTTTGTAATTTTATCGAAATGTAGCGCTACTCTCGTAGGAGCCGCAGGAATACTGTCCAGGTCTTTCCCATTAACTTTGTCCCGTGTCTAGGCGCACAAGTTAAACAACACAAAGTGTTTGTTTACCAATGCCAGGAATGCCAGAAGTCTACCAAGCAATATAGGTGAGTTGGAAGCTTTGGTCTGAAGAAATAACCATAAGCTTAAGGGGTTGTAAACCCTCATGTTTTTTCACCTTAATGCATCCTATGCATTAAGGTGAAAAAACTTCTGACACTGACCGGCCCCCCAGCCCCCCCGTTTTACTCAACTGAGTCCTGTGATTCACACGCCGGAGACGCGCTCTTCCCCTCTGGCCGTTGTCTCAGCTCTTAATTGAATAGATTGATAGCAGCGCAGCCATTGACTGCCTCTGCTGTCAATCAAATCCAATGACACAGGCATCGGGGGGGAGGGGCCGAGTCTGGCATTCTGCGTCTATGGATGCAAATGCTGGACTGAGGACCCCCCTGCAAGGTAACCCCCCAGGAGAGCGCTTCTCCTAAGGGGTTACACGATGTGGGGAGGAGCCGCGAGAGCCGCCGGGGGACCCCGGAAGTCAGGGATTGGGGCCACTCTGTGCAAAATGAACTGCACAGTGGAGGAAAGTATGACATGTTTGTTATTTAAAAAAAATAACCAGTGACATGTCTCCTGGAGTTATTTCCGGGTTCGCGGGCTCCAGCGCTGTGATTTGCCAGAGCCGCAATGACATCACATTGGTCATGGCACGGGCCCTGAAGAAACGGCAGGAGCGGGCAGGTTTAGGACATATTCACGCTACCTAAAAGTTGTGTAACTAGGTTTACAACCACTTTAAGAGAGGCATGGACTCCAGAGAGAAAGATATAATTTTTCCCCTGTACAAATCATTAGTAAGACCTCATCTGGAATATGCAGTTCAGTATTTGGCACCAGTTCAAAAAAAGGATATCGGGGAACTGGAGAAATTGCAGAGAAGGGCAACCAAACTGATAAGAGGCATGAAGGAGCTCAGCTACGAGCTATTAGAGGAACTGAATGTATTACCTCTTGAGAAGAGGAGATTAAGGGGGAATATGATCAACATGTATAAATGCATAAGTGATCCATATAGTGAACTTGGTGTTGAGTTATTCACTTTAAGGTCAACACAGAGGACAAGGGGTGCACTCTACGTCTGGAGCAGAAGAGATATAATCTCCAAATATGAAAAGGCTTCTTCACAGTAAGGCCCCTTTCACACCGGGGCGTTTTTCATGCGGTGCAGCGCTAAAATAGCGCCTGTTCACCGCATGAAAAAATCCGGCCCCTTTAACTCCAGTGTGAAAGCCGGCGTGCGCTAGCAGGATGACAAAAAAAGTCCTGCTAGCAGCATCGTTGGAGCGGGATACCGCTCCTTCCCATTGATTACAATGGGAGACCGCGGTAAAACCGCGGCAATACCGCGGTTACCGCGGCAATACCGCGGCTACGGCGGGGCTCTGCGGGGGGTGTTTAACCCTTTTTCGGCCGCTCGCGGGGGGGAAAACCGCACCGCGAGCGTCCGAAAACCGCGGTGAAAACGACGGTAAAGCAGCGCTAAATATAGCGCTGCTTTACCGTCACCGCGGCTCACCGCCCCAGTGTGAAAGGGGCCTAAGAGCTGTGAAAATGTGGAATAGACTCCCTCAAGAGCTGATTCTGGCTAGCTCAATAGCTTGCTTTAAAAAGGCCTGGATTCTTTCCTAAATGTACATAACATAACTGAATATTAACAATTATAGGTAAAGTTTCTCCAGGGAGTATCCGATTGCCTCTCGGGGGATCAGAATGGAATTTTTTCCCCTGCTGGAGAAATTGAATCATGCTTTGCTGTTTTTGCCTTCATCTAGATCATTATTGCCAACCATCAGTATTTTTACTGGCAGCCAGTAAAAAACAGGCAGTTTTCTCCTGCCAGTAAATGCCAGTAAAAGTAAAAAGTTGCCAGTAAAAAATATGGCTGTGATGTTCAGCACGGTCCAGAGTCAGCCAAGACCTTCCAAGTGCCTGCCACAGTGTGTTTGGGCAGCTCTAGTGGAGGCGGTGCCCGAGAATGTCGTGTGATGTCATGGTGCAAGGGAGCCAAACAGAGCAGCCAGAGCCTTGTGTGCGGGTCTGCAGGAAAGGAGCAGGGCAGGTCAAGAGTGGGACTGTCAGTGCTGTTTAGACTGGAGTGGACTGAAGGGACCACCTAGCTTGGAGAGAGACTGTCACTGTAACTCAGGAAGGGATCATCTGTGCTGCTGCACACTTCTGTCATTGTCACTGAGAGAGTCAACAACGTGTGTGTGTGTGTGTGTGTGTGTGTGTGTGTGTGTGTGTGTGTGTGTGTGTGTGTGTGTGTGTGTGTGTGTGTGTGTGTGTGTGTGTGTGTGTGTGCCTTCCTATTCTAATTTCTTGCCCTCCTGAGTCCTGTCCCTGAGCTACTTACTTACTATATTGAAAATAAAATAATATGTTTATTGCCTTAATATCTACCTTAAACCACATTGCTAATTGCATATTGTATTAGTTTGTAGCCTAAATACTAAAGTTTGCACTTAAAACTCTAATTTTGTAATTTTTGGAAATGGCAATAAAAACTTGGCTGTACCAGGAAATTTTGGGTGTCGTGTCAGTAAATTACAATCTGGTAGGTTGGCAACACTGATCTAGATTAACTGTAGTTATAGGATTGTGTATATGGGATTGTATGATTTTTTGCCCTTTTATTGGTTGAACTAGATGGACTTGTGTCTTTTTTCAACCAGACTAACTATGTAACAAGCTCATCCATACATTTCTCCAATGTCCAGTGTAGGGGTGTTGTTTTTATTTTTGGAGAACATTGATAGGGTTGAAGAAATTAGGTTGGATACTCCAAAAAAAAACAGGCACTAGCTAAAAAATTAGCCATTTTCCCTCCCCGGTGTCATGTGACTTGTTAGTGTTACATTGTGTGTTAAATTTGGTGTTATCGCTCTCACTCTCTCATACTGGTCACTGGAAGTTCAACATAGCACCTCATGGCAAAGAACTCTCTGAGGATCTGAAGAAAAGAATTGTGGCTCTACATAAAGATGGCCTAGGCCAGTGATGGTGAACCTTGGCACCCCAGATGTTTTGGAACTACATTTTCCATGATGCCCATGTACTCTGCAGTGTAGTTGAGCATGATGGGAAATGTAGTTCCAAAACATCTGGGGTGCCAAGGTTCGCCATCACTGGCCTAGGCTATGAGAAGATTGCCAAGACCCTGAAACTGAGCTGCACCACGGTGGCCAAGACCATACAGCGGTTTAACAGGACAGTTTCCACTCAGAACAGGCCTCGCCATGGTCGACCAAAGAAGTTGTGTGCACATGCTTAGCATCATATCCAGAAGTTCTTCTTTGGGAAATAGACGTAAGAATGCTGCCGGCATTGCTGCAGAGGTGGAAGGGGTTGGGGGGTCAGCCTGTCAGTGCTCAGACCATACGCCGAACACTGCATCAAATTGGTCTGCATGCCTGTCATCCCAGAAGGAAGCCTCTTATTTAAATGATGCACAAGAAAGCCCGCAAACAGTTTGCTGAAGACAAGCAGACTAAGGACATGGATTACTGGAACCATATCATGTAGTCTGATGAGACCAAGATAAACTTATTTGGTTCAGATGGTGTCAAGCGTGTGTGGCGGCAACCAGGTGAGGAGTACAAAGACAAGTGTGTCTTGCCTACAGTCAAGCATGGTGGTGGGAGTGTCATGGTCTGGGGCTGCATGAGTGTTGCTGGCACTGAGGATGTACAGTTCATTGAGGGAACCATGAATGCCAACATGTACTGTGACGTACTGAAGCAGAGCACGATCCCCTCCCTTCGGAGACTGGGCCGCAGGGCAGTATTCCAACATGATAACGACCAAAAACACCTCCAAGATGACCACTGCCTTGCAAAAGAAGCTGAGGGTAAAGGTGATGGACTGGCCAAGCATGTCTACAGACCTAAATCCTATTGAGCATCTGTGGGGCATCCTCAAATGGAAGGTGGAGGAGCGCAAGGTCTCTAACATCCACCAGCTCTGTGATGTCATCATGGAGGAGTGGAAGAGGACTCCAGTGGCAACCTGTGAAGCTCTGGTGAACTCAATGCCCAAGAGGGTTAAGGCAGTGCTGGAAAATAATGGTGGCCACACAAAATATTGACACTTTGGGCTGTACACTCACTACTTTACATTGTAGCAAAGTGTAATTTCTTCAGTGTTGTCACATGAAAAGTATAATAAAATATTTACAAAAATGTGAGGGGTATACTCACTTTTGTGAGATACTGTACATGTCTTTTGTCAGGTGTAGCACCTCGGGATCACGTTCAACAGCCATTTATTTTAAGCATAAAAGCAAACAGAATATAGCTTCCAGCACAAAACAAAACTTCAGAGAACACAGCGCAAAAGTCTGCTTATCTTCAGCACAAACCAAACTATCAGCACGTAAACGTCATATAAGGGCTTTAACCCAGGGTTAGCAGCGTCCAGCTTCTGAGGTTTATCAGTTTTCAGCACATATACAGCACACAGTCAGATCTCCTCTCAACTCCTACTCCACCCCCTGGCACTAGGAGCTTCCTGTAGTCAGGAGTGGAGGTCCTTTTCCCACCCCAATGTTCCTCCGTACCTCCAAAATTCCAGGTCCCAAGTAAGCCACTACTAATGCCAAGAGGACTGCGAGTCAGTCCTCTCCTTTACTTGACTAGCCTGGAATTCCTCATGATGGATGAGACCCCCGAGTACCCAAAACATTTCCCTTAAAGGTACCGCAACCCAAATATTGGTGCCACAGAGCACCCGTCCAGGACCCATAGTTGACGTCCTGTACACAGGTTTAGGTATGTGTTTTAAAGCAGTATTAAACTCAAAAGCAAACATTATTATTTTGCAGCTTACCAATTATTAGAGGTGATGGCTGCATTTCTTTTTTAATGCTTTCTTCTTTTTTTTTTACCTGGTGATCTGGCTAGAAAGTATGTTGTTTTAAAAAAGAACCAGCTGTCATGAAGATGTAGCTGTTAGAGGGCTGAGATAAACTATTTAACACTGACAGGGATGCTTACAAGGATCAGCTATTATTTATTTATAAAAACCTTACCAAAAGTAAAAAACAAAAAAAACAAAAAAAAAACTGTTGCTGTAACTGCTTAAAAAGTGTGAGCTGGAGTTTGGCTTCAAGTCGTTAGTGTATCTAAACCTGCTGGTATCTAACACTCCACCTTCCCTCCCAGATTAAAAATGCTGCTGTCCAAAGGTGCCCCTGTGCTCCTTCATCCAGAGTGGGTGCAATCTAGTACAGGAAGTTACTGGCTAGGTGACCAGGTGCAAAGAGAGGGAAAAAAGCTGTAAAAAAGGAAAACAAATGCAGCCACCACACCCAATGATTAAGTGGACTTATCTTTTTTTTTTTTTTTTTTGCTGGTACCAATTTTACATTTAAAGCTTAACTCCACATTAAATGTCCCTTATAATAGTTTGTTTGGGCCCAGCTGGCTCAAACAATTTACAGTACTGACAGGTGCATTGTACTAACTGTCTATAGTCCTAGCTACAGTATAGTCCTAGCTTCATTTACTTCAGTGTTCCTGCAGTGAGATGAGGACTTCCTGTCCTGCTCCTGGAACAAAATTGAGTCAATCTGAGTGCTGCTCAGCGATTCATGGGAAGCTTTGCATTCAACTAAAGAATACAAAGCTCCCTCTGATTGACTGAGACGGAGATCGAAACATCATCCACCCACCTCTCCACCTCAGCCAATCAGAGGAAGCTTTGTAGTCATTCATAGAATTCAAAGCTCCCTCTCAGTGGCTGGGCAGTGCTCAGCCCGACTCTATTTTATTCCGATAGTGAGATGGGAAGTTCTCATCTCAGTGCCATAACACAACGCTGTGTACCATATGTAGCTTGGCCCAAAAAAACTAGTTTAAGGGACATTAAATGTGAAGTTAGGCGATAAAGAGGAACTTCACACTATATGTAAAAAAAAAAATTCAGTCCTCACTTATTGAGGGTTATGGCTTATAGAGGGCTATTCTCCAAAAACATATTCACATACCAGGAACATCTAACTGTGTTCTGCTGTAATCCATTGCTCCGCAGCTACACATCTGGACCTGCACTGCCATCTTCCTTTCTCACGTCATCAGGAGCTGTCTGTATCTCTCTGGCTGCCGCTGGCCCCTAATGAGATGCTGTGAGGTTTGCCTTCCAGCGCTATGTGATGCTTCAACTGATGGCTCCTGGGATATGTGTCATAGATTTTCCAGGAGGCTGCTAGACAGGGTTCATATCATTCTTGCCTAGGTTAGAATGGAGGTAGGGGTGAGTTGACCATGCAAATAAGAATAAGGCTAGGTTCACACATAAGCATTTCTTGTGCTTCATGTTTGCGTGGGTACAGAGTCTATTTATTTGAATATAAAAACACAAAATGCAGCGCTCTGAAAGAATGATCAAATAAATCCCATCGTAGTACTGTATGCATAAACAATACTATTTATTCCATAAAGTTAAAAAATGGTTGAACAGTCAAAGTTTAAAATAAATGGTAGTGAACTGACCTCAGAGTGGATAAGGGGGAAACCCTCATCCGGGAGGCTTGTAGGGAAATGGTTTGAACATCAATCACCATCCCAAGGAAATGGAGGGGAGAAAATTCAGTTCCCAGAGGGGGAGCCTACTGGCTGCTGGCAAAACCTGCCAGCTCCAGGTGGATACCACGGCTGGATGGTGGTCAGCAGGATGGGCAGAAAGGCAACCTGTGTGATGTAAACGGCCCCAGAGGGACTTTGATAAAGCGCATGTGCACGAAACATGTAAGTCACAGCAAGAGAACAGTGGATGCTTACACAACTGACTTCAATACACCTTTCCCCTTCATCTCTGTCAGGACATCACAGAAGACGCATAGGCAAGCTGAGAATATCGACCCTGCTCGGCTTGGTTGTTCCCTCTGCTTGCTATTTGTCAGGGTCCTGGCCGCTCGGTGCGGCCCAGATTGCCTCCACGTAGGCAAACGGTTACCTCCATGCCCTCCAGGCATCAGCGCGGGCGCGCTCCCGTGCGCTAATAGCGGGGGCGCGCGCCCGTGCGCGTGCACGTGCGCGTTTAGCGCTGTTTGGCGCCAGTGCGCCTATTTAAGGATCAGGGCTGCAGCCCTGCGGTGCTGTTCGTCTGCAGCTCTGACCTGAATCTCCTGTGTGAACCTGCCTGAACCTATCTGTGATCTTTGGAACCCGACCCGGCCTGTCTGACCCCGCTGACCTCTCTACTCCTTGACCCCGGCTTGCCTGACCCTGCTAAAGGACTTACCACCTGTTGCCGAACCTCTGCCTGTCACTTGACCATCCGTCTGCCTGCCGTCTATGCCTATCTGCCTTCCCTGTGACCCGGCCTGTCTGACTACCTCTGCCGTCCGAGTGTGCCTCTCTCCCGCACAGGATCTGCCTCCGCTGCTGCTGCTCCAGAGACTACCTCTCTCTTCGGTCATCCGATCCCGAGCCTGCTGTGCCATCACCTGCAGTTCCTGCCACCTAAAGACCAGCACCAGCATTCTGCTTCATCCTGCACCAGCTGACTCACCGGACGGACACTCCTACTCCGCTGTGCTCACGGGTCCCCTGTTCCTATTCCAGTGGACCCTGAACCAGAGTCGTAAGAGAGGTCCCCTTCCGTCAAGCCAGGCTCGCCACCAGGTACCTTACAGTACGAACAGCCCAGATGACCGAGCCTGCGGAAGGAACCTCGTCCATGCAGGACTTCTGCTCCCACCTTGCAGCCCTCACCCAAGCAGTGAAGTCTCTACAAGAAGGCTATACCAGGCTAGAGGGACAGGTACAGCAGCTCTCCGGTCCTATGGCCGCTGCACCTCCTGCACCACCAGTTCGACCCACGGTTCAGCCTGCAGTAGTGATGCTTCCTCCAGAGCCAAGGGTGCCCGTTCCGGAAAGATTCTCAGGAGATCGGTCCAAGTTCCCTGCCTTCCGGGATGCCTGTCAGCTTTATTTTGCACTTCAGCCCAGGACTTTTTCATTGGAAGCCACCAACGTGGGGTTCGTAGTATCTCTCCTGCAAGGAGAACCCCAATCTTGGGCCCACCGTCTTCTGAGAGTCGATAGCCCACAGATCCAGGATCTTGCTACCTTCTTCCAGGCAATGGAACAACTCTATGACGACCCCCAAAGAACCACTACAGCCGAGACCGCCTTATCCACGCTCCAACAAGGCCGTAGAATGGCCGAGGACTACATCTCTGATTTCAGGCGCTGGAGCGCGGACACTCGGTGGAACGATGCAGCCCTTAGGCATCAATTCCGCACAGGCCTATCTGAGAGTCTGAAGGATGAACTGGCTCGAGTGGGGGTTCCCGAGTCTCTGGAAGACCTGATTACCCTGACCATCCAACTGGATCGCCGGCTCCGGGAACACCGAGCCGAACGTTCCTCTCAACCGACCCGCCCGGCCTGGATGGTGGCAAGGGCACCAACTCCAGCTGCCCGCTATTTTCCTGCACCTGCTTCAGTTCCAGCCAGCCCTGCCTTCGACGGCCCTGAACCAATGCAGATCGGACTTATGCGCTCCACCCTGACTCCTGAGGAGCGTGCCAGGCGCCGGCAGCTGAACCTTTGCCTCTATTGTGGCGGCCCTGGACATTACGTGAACAACTGCCCAGTCAAGATCCGTAAGTGTCTTTCTTCTGTCTCTTCTAAACCTGCACCTTGTCCCAGCAACACCACTCACCTGGCTCTTCCCCTCTCGTTGCAGCTTCAAGGAAAGACAATCCACACCAACGCTATCCTTGACTCCGGAGCATGCAGTTGTTTTATCGATGCCACCTTTGCCAACTTACAAGGCCTACCCCTCCGAGAGAAGACCCAGGGACTTTCTGTTTTCTTGGCCGACGGGTCACGCATTAAATCAGGTCAAGTGACCCAAGAGACCTTGCCCCTGCCTGCCACCATCTTATCCTAGCACCAAGAACTATTGATACTGGATGTAATTTCCTCTCCTCTCTTCCCAGTGATTTTGGGCATGCCATGGTTCCAAGCCCACAACCCTTGCATTAACTGGTCAACGGGACAAGTAAAATTCCAGTCCCCTTATTGCCGTCAGCACTGCCTATCTGAGCCCGCTGGGGCACCCTCTGCTCTGTGTTGCCTGAACTCCGATCAGGACTTGTGCCGGGCCGTGCCCAAAACTTACCACGACTTCCTCGACGTGTTCAGTAAACGAGGGGCAGACTCCCTGCCGCCCCATCGTCCATATGACTGTCCTATCGAGATCCTTCCAGGTGCCGAAATCCCATTCGGTCGCATCTTCCCTTTATCCGAAAAGGAGCAGGAGGCCCTGAAGACTTACATTGCGGAGAACCTCGAAAAAGGGTTTATCCGTCACTCCACTTCCCCAGCAGGCGCAGGGATATTCTTTGTTACCAAGAAGGACCAAACACTCAGGCCTTGTGTGGACTATCGTGAATTGAATAAGGTGACAGTCAAGAACCGATACCCCTTGCCGTTGATACCGGAACTCTTTCAGAAACTACGAACGGCAACTATCTTCTCCAAGCTGGATCTAAGGGGTGCCTACAACCTGGTCCGTATCAGGTCCGGGGATGAATGGAAAACGGCCTTCCGGACCCGCTTTGGTCACTATGAATATCTGGTCATGCCGTTCGGCCTCTGCAATGCCCCTGCCACCTTTCAGCACCTGATCAATGATGTCTTTAGAGACTTTCTGGACATTTTCGTAATAGTATACCTCGATGACATTTTAATTTTTTCCAATTCTCTTGAGCAGCACCAGGGGCATGTGGGCAGAGTACTACTTCGTCTCCGGCAGCACGGCCTATATGCTAAGGCAGAAAAGTGCCTGTTTGAACAACAAGAGATTCAGTTTTTGGGACTTGAGATTTCCCCAGCAGGGATCAGGATGGATCCCCAGAAGGTGACTGCTGTATTGGACTGGCCGGCACCATCGGACAAGAAGGGCATTCAGCGCTTTATAGGATTCGCAAATTTCTATAGAAAATTTATTAAGGGATTCTCTACCATCGTCAACCCTATTATTCAACTGACAAAGCAGGGTACACGCTTCCAGTGGGGCCCCGAGGCCCAGGAAGCTTTTGAAAAACTTAAAAGACTATTCCCCTCTGCCCCCATCCTTAGTCACCCCGACCCTGCCCTCCCATACATTCTGGAAGTCGACGCCTCCGAAGTGGCGCTGGGAGCGGTGGTATCTCAACGTCAAGGCAGCAAGGATTTGATGCACCCGGTGGAGTTCTTCTCTCGAAAACTAACCCCTGCAGAGAGGAATTACGACGTTGGAGATCGGGAACTCCTGGCCATCAAGGCGGCTCTGGAAGAATGGAGGTACTTGTTGGAGGGCGCAAGTCATCCGGTATTGGTGTATACCGACCACAAAAACCTCGAGTATCTACGGACAGCCAAGCGACTGAAGCCTCGACAAGCCCGTTGGGCCTTGTTTTTTTCTAGATTTTGTTTTCATATCACCTACCGCCCAGGATCTAAAAACGTGAAACCAGACGCGCTCTCGCGCATGTTCGACAGTCCAAGAGACACAGCAGCTCCGGACACCATCCTATCATCCGGCAACTTCCTACTCATACAACCAGATTTGCTCTCGCAGATTAAGGAGGCATCTGCAAATGACCCAGCGACCCCAGGGGCTCCCCTGACTCTCAGAGACGGCCTCTTTTGGAAGGGAAGCCAAGTTTTTGTCCCGGAACCTGTCCGGACCAAGGTCCTGAATCTTTGCCATGACCACCCCCTGGCAGGACATTTTGGAGTCCGCAAGACTATCGATCTGGTGCAACGCACCTTCTGGTGGCCAAGTTTGAGGAAAGACTGCAAGGAGTACGTCAACGCCTGCCCTGTCTGTACCCGGAGCAAGACCTCAAGAAGCCAAGCTTGGGGCCTTCTTAAACCTCTTCCCGTACCCGATCGTCCATGGAGGATGATCACCATGGACTTTATAGTTGAACTTCCATGCTCAGAGGGATGCACAGCTATTTTCGTAGTCGTAGACCGGCTGTCTAAAATGGCCCACTTTCTGCCCCTTAAGGGAACCCCGTCCGCTTCCGAAACAGCCCGTGTCTTTATCAGGGAGATAATTAGGTTGCATGGGGTCCCTGCCAGCATAGTCTCCGATAGGGGGGTTCAGTTTACGTCCCGTTTTTGGAGGGCCTTGTGTAAATCCCTAAAGATTGAGTTGGCGCTGTCCTCGGCCTATCATCCCCAAACAAATGGACAGACAGAACGCACAAATCAGACCCTGGAGCAGTACCTTAGGTGCTTCACGTCCTTTGTGCAGGACGATTGGGTGTCTCTACTACCCTTAGCCGAGTTTTCATACAACAACGCCAACCACTCAGCCACAGGTCAATCCCCTTTTTTCTCCAACTATGGCTTCCACTTATCCTTTCTCCCTGACTTTCTTCCAGAATCCCCGGTTCCAGCGGTGCAGGATACAGTGACCTTCCTCAACCACAACAATCAGATCCTCCAGGAGACGATAATCAAGGCCCAGGCGGACTGCAAAAGGTTCTTTGACCGGAAAAGAAGGGGAGAACTGGACCTCCAGATTGGAGATCAGGTATGGCTTTCCACTATTAACTTGAAGTTACCTTGCCCTTCCAAGAAACTCGCTCCCAAATTTCTAGGACCCTTCTCTGTGAAAAGGAGGATCAACCAGGTGTCCTACGAACTGTCGTTGCCCACCTCAATGAAAATACACCCGGTGTTTCATGTGGCCCTGTTAAAACCCGCTGTACCCGACCCCTTTCCTGATAGGGGAGCTGGACCTCCTGGTCCTGTTCTTGTTGAGGGCGGTGAAGAATATGAGGTGGAAGCCATTATTGATTGTAGGAGGCGGCAGGGGCAGACACAGTTCTTGGTTAAATGGAAGGGGTACGGGGCTGAGGACAATTCCTGGGAACCTGATAGTAACCTTCATGCCAGAAGACTGATCCGTGCCTTCTTTTCTGCCCACCCAGAGAAGAGAAGTCTTTTGGGCACCCGGAGGTTGCCCCTTGTGGGGGGGCAATGTCAGGGTCCTGGCCGCTCGGTGCGGCCCAGATTGCCTCCACGTAGGCAAACGGTTACCTCCATGCCCTCCAGGCATCAGCGCGGGCGCGCTCCCTTGCGCTAATAGCGGGGGCGCGCGCCCGTGCGCGTGCACGTGCGCGTGCACGTGCGCGTTTAGCGCTGTTTGGCGCCAGTGCGCCTATTTAAGGATCAGGGCTGCAGCCCTGCGGTGCTGTTCGTCTGCAGCTCTGACCTGAATCTCCTGTGTGAACCTGCCTGAACCTATCTGTGATCTTTGGAACCCGACCCGGCCTGTCTGACCCCACTGACCTCTCTACTCCTTGACCCCGGCTTGCCTGACCCTGCTAAAGGACTTACCACCTGTTGCCGAACCTCTGCCTGTCACTTGACCATCCGTCTGCCTGCCGTCTATGCCTATCTGCCTTCCCTGTGACCCGGCCTGTCTGACTACCTCTGCCGTCCGAGTGTGCCTCTCTCCCGCACAGGATCTGCCTCCGCTGCTGCTGCTCCAGAGACTACCTCTCTCTTCGGTCATCCGATCCCGAGCCTGCTGTGCCATCACCTGCAGTTCCTGCCACCTAAAGACCAGCACCAGCATTCTGCTTCATCCTGCACCAGCTGACTCACCGGACGGACACTCCTACTCCGCTGTGCTCACGGGTCCCCTGTTCCCATTCCAGTGGACCCTGAACCAGAGTCGTAAGAGAGGTCCCCTTCCGTCAAGCCAGGCTCGCCACCAGGTACCTTACACTATTCTACTACGCTGTTATCTGGCTCCCTGACGTTTTGGCTTGTCTGACAATCCGTTACGGTTCCTGAATTCTGGCTATGTTTTGACTATGTTTACTCTGTTTTTTTTTAACAAGAAGGACTATGTTTACTCTGTTTACCTTTTTTTTATTATTATTAAACAAGTGTGAGTTAACTGTACTTCTGTCTCAGTCTGTTTCATGGTTTCTGACACCAAGTTTCAGAGCTGACTGCTGTACTCCACAGGGATCGGTGACCTGCGAGAGTGATCCCGTTCTGAGTACTGATGTTCTGCGTTTGCTTTTAATCATAATTCGTGAGTGTT
The DNA here is from genome assembly GCA_028564925.1 of Lithobates sylvaticus. Lineage (NCBI taxonomy): Eukaryota > Metazoa > Chordata > Amphibia > Anura > Ranidae > Lithobates > Lithobates sylvaticus. Next base: position 355,478,088 of record CM053028.1, on the reverse strand, counting down.
TTTTCATTGTTTTAATAAAGTGCCTTAGATCTTCATACAGAGAGAGTTATTTGTCATATCTTTTGTATCCTTTTATGGGCTGCAATGTACTTATCGTGCAGCTGTTTCCTGAATGGAAAATTAACCCAATTAAACCAGGTGCCTGAGCTGATCCCAGCTATTAAAGGAGAACAAATGCCTCCTAACCTTTTAGAATCTAAAGGTCTATATTACAAGGTAAGTAGCCATCTGTTTGTCCGTTTAGAATCTAAAGGTCTATATTACAAGTTAAGTAGCCATCTGTTTGTCCGTTGATGGTGGAGATGTTCACTCACACTGGGGTTTAAGGTGGACTGTTTGATGGAAGATTTTTTCCTATGGTTTTGGCATGGACTGTCACTTAATCCTAGTACACACAGGGGCCAAATGTCAGGCGGCATTGGCTGGTTCAATAGAAACCGGCCGACATTCTGCCTGTGTGTACTGCAGCTGGTCCGACAGAAGCCGGTCCGACAGAAGCCGGCCAGTCGAAAGGGCATGACCGAAAAATGTCTGCCAATCAGCTCGCAGTCAGGGCTCTCAGCTAATAGCTGAGAGCGCTGCCTAGAGTGTTCTGGTGGGGGGTTATCGCTCTGTCAGGACATACTAGAACAGCAGATGAGATTGCTGTACTAACATTGCATAGTTAGTACAGCGGCTCTGGCCTGTGCTGTCAGTTTTTTTTCATTCAGCCCGCTGGGGTAGTAGTGTGTATGAGGCTTTAAATTGACTGTTTAAAAGTGGATCATATCTATATATATGTATGTTTTTTTAGTTTAATTTTGGGCAGCTGCTATACTACCACAGTATAAGTATATATATTTTATTTCAGACTTTTCATTATAATTGCACCTTGGGTGTTTAGTTAGCACAGCACCTTTGGCATTGTATATTCATAAAAGTTGGTAACTTTGCGTGCTGCTGCTTTGTTTACACAAACAAATAGGTGAGCGGGAAGGTTTTGGCACATTGAAGTCATAAAGTTTGCTCAATGGCCTGCAATGAAAGCAGAAGAAGATCCAGCACATGCTGGGTGTATAAAAACAGCCATAAAATGACACAAACCACATGGCTCTTCTACAGCTAAAGTAGACATCTTACAAGTTAAATTCAGTTAGAAATGTAAAAATGACATTTTGATAGATAGTTCAAGGGCTATAAACATATTATACGTGTACCCTAAGACTGGTTGTCACTGAAAGTATACCATATATGAAATGCTTTGAAATCACTTAAATGCTTTTTAAGTCTACAATTCAGTTTGATCCCCTGGCAATAAATTTGTTTGCAGATTTGGAAAAAAGCTTGATGGCCTTGGGAATTATTACTGTATTTTTTCTCCTTGCATAGAGGTTAACCTTTTGTTTGCTTACTTACTTTCATATACCCTATAAATAAAAGGGCTCAATTAAAAAAAAAAAAAAAAACTGTTGGTCAAAATCTGTTGGCTTGTTATAGTCTGAAATTGTAATTGAATGGCCTATTAAAATGAAAATATGTTTATGATAAGTGGCTTTTTTATTCCATCACACTTACGTTTATGAAAGACTTTGACCCCCTGAATGTCACTGATACTCTTAAATATTTTTTATTGCATTGGTTAGTATTGCATTAGTTAACCATTCCCATTACTAGAGAAATAATGTCAACGCATTCTGTCAATAATCAATAGTTGTGGGTCATAAATCTAATACACAAACAGGGGCACAGTGCTAGACAAAAACTTGATTTATTTCACATTACTGCTTCATTTCCCACTGTTCTGCAGTATCCATAAAAAGTCTACTGATACATGGCATTATTGATGAAAAATATTTCTGCTATATGTTCAGACAAGGGGATATATACATGTTAGATAAAAACAAAATCACTTATGTCAACCATCTTCTAATGGTAATTGCCTGAATAGTTTCCTATCTAGGGATTGAATGTGACACTGCAAGATGTAAAATATAAAGAACTATAATAACTAAAGGGTTCATCATTTAAAATAGTTTTCTGTATGTATATAGAATGCATTTCAATGATAGCTCCTAAATAGGGATGAGCCCGCGGTTCGAGTCAAGCCTAAGTTCGACTCGAACATCGGGTGTTCGTTTGTTCTAAAATGAACCGAACATATGGGGTGTTCGTGAGAAATTTGAGTGCTGCAGAATGCCCCATAATGCACTGCGAGATCGCAGTGCATTGCTGTATGATGATTGGCCAAAGCATGCACTTGACCTGCATGCTTTGGCCAATCACAGGGCACTCTGCTGAGAGAGCCATAATTGGCCAAAGACAGTGTCCCTTTGGCCAATCATGCCTGAATAGTTTCCTATCTAGAGATTGAATGTGACACTGCAAGATGTAAAATATAAAGAACTATAATAACTAAAGGGTTCATCATTTAAAATAGTTTTCTGTATGTATATAGAATGCATTTCAATGATAGCTCCTAAATAGGGATGAGCCCGCGGTTCGAGTCAAGCCTAAGTTCGACTCAAACATCGGGTGTTCATTTGTTCTAAAATGAACCGAACATATGGGGTGTTCGTGAGAAATTTGAGCGCTGCAGAATGCCCCATAATGCACTGCGAGATCGCAGTGCATTGCTGTATGATGATTGGCCAAAGCATGCACCTTGACCTGCATGCTTTGGCCAATCACAGGGCACTCTGCTGAGAGAGCCATAATTGGCCAAAGACAGTGTCCCTTTGGCCAATCAAGGCTCAGGGAGACTAAGTCCACGCCCCACACTATATAAGGCTGCTTACATAGCGGCCGTGTATAGTATGCGGACAAAGATAGTTTGAGCTAGATTAGGCAGGCCGGTTAGTTAGTGGCAGTGTATTTGATATATATACTGTATACAGTCTAGTATATATATATATATATATATATATATATATATATATATATACACACTGTATTTAGCGTAGACTAGATATTCAGTGTAGACTCTATATTCAAGTCAGTGCAGGCAGTGCATTTGATATATATATACAGTCTAGTATATATATATATATATATATATATATATATATATACAGTATATCACAAAAGTGACTACCGTATTTTCTGGCGTATAAGATGACCTTTTACACCAAAAAAAAACAGCCAAAAAGCGGGGGTCGTCTTATACGCCGGGTATAAAACTGGGGTCGTCTTATACGCCAGCCACCTGCTGGATGTCAGCCCTCCAGATGCTCGCTGAATGTGCAGTAATACTGTATACATATAGTATACACCGCTGAGCCAATCCCGGCGAGCAATGTATTCTATTAATGAATACAGAGCCTGTAACAACCAATCCGAGCAGGCTACATACTTGGATTGGCTTTGAGTGTCAGTGGAGTGGGCTGATGATGTTACAGCCTCTGCCAATCCGAGGCTTTGTATTCATTAATAGAATACATTGCTCGCCGTGATTGGCTCAGTGCGGTATACTGTATGTATACTGTGAGACAGTATGTTACCGAAGCTACTGAACATAGGGTATTACCGCACATCCAGCAGGCTGACAGACTAGTCAGAAGGGGGTCGTCTTATACAGCGAGTATAGTACAAAACCAATGTTTTTAAATGGAAAATTAGGGGGTCGTCAAATACGGTAGACCCCACACATTTTTGTAAATATTTTATTATACCTGTGAGAACACTGAAGAAATTACACCTTGCTACAATGTAAAGTAGTGAGTGTATAGATTGTATAACAGTGTAAACTTGCTGTACCCTCAAAATAACTCAACACACTGCCATTAATGTCTAAACCACTGGCAACAAAAGGGAGTACACCCCTAAGTGAAAATGTGCAAATTGGGCCCAAGCTGTAAATATTTTGTTTGGCCACCATTATTTTCCAGCACTGCCTTAACCCTGTTGGGCATGGAGTTCACCAGAGCTTCAAAGGTAGCCACTGGAGTCCTCTTCCACTCCTCCATGAAGACATCACGGAGCTGGTGGATGTTAGAGACCTTCTGTTTGAGGATGCCCCACAGATGCTCAATAGAGTTTAGGTCTGGAGACATGCTTGGCCAGTCCATCACCTTTACCCTCCGCTTCTTTAGTAAGGCAGTGGTCGTATTGAAGGTGTGTTATCATGGATTGAATATCATGTTGGAATACTGCCCTGCGGCCCAGTCTCTGAAGGAAGGGGATCATGCTCTGCTTTAGTATGTCACAGTACATGTTGGCATTCGTGATTTCCTCAACGAACTGTAGTTCCCCAGTGTCGGCAGCACTCATGCAGCCCCAGACCATGACACTCCAATCACTATGCTTGACTGTAGGCAGGACACACTTGTCTTTGTACTCCCCACCACACACACTTGACACCATCTGAACCAAATACGTTTATATTGGTCTCATTAGACCACAGGACGTGGTTCCAGTAATCCATGTCCATAGTCTGCTTGTCTTCAGCAAACTGTTAGCGGGCTTTCTTGAGCATCATCTTTAGAAGAGCCTTCCTTCTGGGGTGACAGTCATGCAGTGTGTGGCGTATGGTCTGCGCACTGAGAGGCTGACCCCCCACCCCTTCAACCTCTGCAGCAAAGCTGGCAGCACTCATACGTCTATTTCCCAAAGACAACCTCTGGATATAACTTCTTTGGTCGACCATGGCGAGGCCTGTTCTGAGTGGAAGCTGTCCTGTTAAACCACTGTATGGTCTTGGTCACCGTGCTGCAGCTCAGTTTCAGGGTCTTGGCAATCTTCTTATAGCCTAGGCCATCTTTATGTGGAGCAACAATTTTTTTTCAAATTCTCAGAGTTCTTTGCCATGAGGTGCCGTGTTGAACTTCCAGTGACCAGTATGAGCGAGTGAGAGCGATATCACCAAATTTAACACACCTGCTCACCATTCACAACTGAGACCTTGTAACACTAGCAAGTCACATGACGCCGGGGAGAGAAATGGCTAATTGGGCCCAATTTGGATATTTTCACTTAGGGGTGTACTCACTTTTGTTGCCAGCGGTTTAGACATTAATGGCTGTGTGTTGAGTTATTTTGAGAGGACAGCAAGTTTACACTGTTTTACAAGCTGTACACTCCCTACTTTACATTGTAGCAAAGTGTAATTTCTTCAGTGTTGCCGTACGAAAAGATATAATAAAATATTTACAAAAATGTGAGGGGTGTATTCACTTTTGTAAGATATTGTATATATACTCTGCATTCAGTGTAGCCTATATATTCAGTCAATGCAGGCAGTGTAATTTATACAAAACAGTGTATTGAAGTGGTTAAGGGGAACACTGCGCCAAAATAAAAAAAAATGACTTGGGCCCCCCCTGACTTGGGCCCCCCCCCCCCCCAAAATACATACCAGGCCCTTCAGGTCTTGTATGAATTTTAAGGAGAACCCCTCGCCAAAATTTGAAAAAAAAATGGCTTGGTGGCCCCCCAAAATCCACACCAGGCCCTTCAGGTCTGGTATGGATTTTAAGGGGAACCCCACGCCAAAATAAAAAATTGGCATCGGGGTTCCCCCCAAAATCCATACCAGACCCCTATCCGAGCATGCAACCTGGCAGGCCACAGGAAAGGGGGGGGGGGACGAGAGAGCCACATTCCCTCAACATGGGGAGGGTGCTTTGGGGTCAATGGCCTCATCCCCAAAACCCTTGCTCTGTCATTGTGGGGGTCTGCAGGCGGGGGGCTTATCGTAATCTGGAAGCCCCCTTTAACAAGGGGGTCCCTAGATCCCATCCCCTTATGTAAATGGGTATGGGGTACATTGTACCCCTACCCATTCCCCCAAAAAGTGTCAAAAATGTAAAAATTACAGCAGACAGTTTTTGACAATTCCTTTATTAAAAAATAAAAGTGCCACTTTTTTGGGACCATTGACATTTATGCAGAGATCAGAGCTAAAAAAAGCCACTGAATACTGTATAATTGTCATTGGCAGGGGATGGGTTAACACTAGGGGGCGATCAAGGGGTTAAATGTGTGTCCTAGGGAGCGATTCTAACTGTGGGGAATGGGACTGCCTGGAGGAGGAGACCGATCGCTGTTCATACTAGTATGAACAACAAATCTGTCTCCTCGCGGGTGCCGGGCGGACATCGAGGCCGCTGGGCACACACATCGGCTCCTTCGTCATGCCGCAGGCACGGGTGCACGCCCCCTAGTGGTCTTAAAGCGTCCGGCGTACAGCTACGACGATTTGCCCAGGGGAGCCAACCTGCCGCAATATAACTATAAGTGCCCCGCGATGTCCATCCATCTTCAATCCCAGTGCCGACGGTCCAGAGGAAAAAAAAAACCCAGAAAAACTCTGCCTCCCAGAAGGGGACCCCGCCCCTTCTGACATCAGAGGGGAGGCTGGGTCCCCCGTTTACAGCCCTTGGCTATACCCCCCTTGGCTTTCCCCACCGTTTACAGCCCTTGGCTATATAACAGCTGTCACCGCGAAAAGGCTGCAGTCAGCGTATTTTTCAGTTTTTTTTTTCCAGAACAATCATGGCGCCATGATTGAAGATGGATAGACATCGCAGGACACTTATATTTATACTGCGGCAGGTTGGCTCCCCTGAGCCAATCGCTGTAGCTGTACGTCGGCCACTTTAAGACCACTAGGGGACCGCAATGTACGACCGGCCCTTGTGTTCGCTCCTGAGAGAGACAAAATGGAGATCTGTCAATGTAAACAGACAGATCTCCATTCTGTCAGGAGAGAGGAGACAGATCTATTGTTCATACTAGTATGAACAGTGATCGGTCTCCTCCTCCAGGCAGTCCGAATCCTCCACAGCTAGAATCACTCCCTAGGACACACATTTAACCCCTTGATCGCCCCCTAATATTAACCCATTCCCTGCCAATGACATTTATACAGTATTCAGTGGCTATTTTTAGCTCTGATTGCTGTATAAATGTCAATTGTCCTAAAAAAAGTGTCAAAAGTATCTGATCTGTCCTGTTTGGACCCCAAAGTACCCACCCCATGTTGAGGGCATGTGGCCTGATACAGTTCAGGAGGAGGGCACTCTCTCGTCCCCCCCTTTCCGTGCAGCCTGCTAGATTGCAAGCTCGGCTAAGGGTCTGATATGGATTTTGGGGTTTTGTTTAAAAAATTTGGCACGGGGTTCCCCTTAAAATCCATGCCAGACCTGAGGGGCCTGGTATGGATTTTGGGGGGGACCCCATGCCATTTCTTTTTAAATTTTGGCGTGAAGTTCCCCTTAATATCCATTCCAGACCCGAAGGGCCTGACAATGGACTGGGGGGGGGGGGGGAGGAACCCACGTGATTTTTTTCAATGATTTTTTTATGTATATTGCCGGGATCTGACAATAAATTACAGTCGCAAGCAATTTTAAATTACATTTTTTCCTTTAGAAATGTCATTTTGCTGCGCTACTGTTATAAACATGGGAAAGATGTGCTACTTTACAGGCAGACTACGGGGATCCCCCAGGCACGATATTTAAATTTCATTTTATTGTTTCACTAAAACCACTGCTCTTGAAAAAAAAGTTTTTTTTTTTGCATTGATACATGTCCCCTGGGGCAGTACCCGGGTCCCCAAACACTTTTTATGGCAATAACTTGCATACGTTCGTGTCCCATAGACTTTAATGGTATTCACGTGTTCGCACAAATTTTTTGTCTGTTTGCATGTTCTGGTGCGAACCGAACTGGGGGATGTTTGGCTCATCCCTACTCCTAAACATGGAATTAGAAATCTGGAAGTCATGCATGCAGCTGAAACATGTCCTGTGCTTATAATTGGTTTAGCTGTGAATTAGCAGCCATATTGATTTGTACATGCAGTACCAAAAGTGTTGCATCCCTCAGGCAGCTAGAGTTTATTTTGCTGACACACATCACACCCATCCTCATGTATTTTATTAGGGCTTTTGCTTGATTTGTAAAATGTATTGATTTACCCCTGTCATGATCAGGGGTCACTAATACCTTGATGCCCAGTCAAAAATTTGTGGTGTCAGCATTCATTGGTTAACTTGACAGTAAGTAAAAAACTAATTTGTATACATAAATAATGCTTTTAATTTTTTTTTTAAAGGACATTAGGAATGTGATTTGCTACACTGTCCTAATTAAAACAAACATTGCTCTGGTTTAATCATAGGTTAACAAATGTTAAAAATATATATATATTTTCTTGTTAAAAAAAATAAAATATATATATATATATATATATATAGTTTAATGGTTTAACCACTTGAGCTTCAAAAGGTTTTACCCCCTTCATGACCAGGGCATTTTTTACTATTTGACACTGCGCTATTTTAACTGGCAATTGTGCAGTCATGCAACACTGTACACAAATTACATTGCTATAATTTTTTTTCACACAAATAGAGCTTTCTTTTGATGGTATTTAATCACCACTGGGTTTTGATTTTTTTAATATATAACTGAATTTTTTTTTTACTTTCTGCTAAAAAACACATCCAATAAAAAATGTAAAAAAAATAGAATTTCTTCATAACTTTAGATCAAAATGTTTTCTGCTACATGTCTTTGGTAAAAAAAAAATCTCAATAGGTGTATATTGATTGGTTTGCGTGAAAGCTATATAGCATTTGCAAATGATGGTATATTTACTGGAATTTTTATTTCGTTTTTTTATTCTAGTAATGGCGGTGATCAGCGACTTATAGTGGGACTGGGATAGTCCCACTAACTGACTAACTGACACTGACATCACTAGTGACACTAATACAGTGATCAGTGCTAATACTTTACACTATCACTGTACTAATAACACTGGCTGCTAAGAGGTTAACATCTAGGGGCAATCAAGGGGTTAACTGGGTGTGACTAATAAGTGTATTGTGTGTATTATGTGCTGCTTTTACTAATAGATGTGGCTGATTTCAAAATCAGCCACATCTCTGGACCATGTACAGATCCCTTTGTTGTTAAAAAACACAGTGCTCTGTACTGTGATTTGCCAAGGTGACCAGCAGATCCCGGCCATAAATCATTGGCCAGGACTTGCTAATCGGTTTGTGCTGTACCGTATCACAGCACAGACAGGGCGGCGGGAGCATGCGCGCGAGTCCTACCTGGAAATGCCACCGCAGCAGGGCCGCCCTGCCACAGTAAAAAGGCGGTGGGCGGTCCACTAGTGGTTATTATTTATAAATATGCCACTGTATCTGACAGTTACACTGTTAAATAGATGACACTGCAGATGAACTGCAGCCTGAAAGTAATATTAAACACTCCACATACAGTATTTTAAATTAAAGTGTATCTATGGTCAAAATGTAAAGTCATATCTTCATTTCCACGTGGTATTTCACTTGTTTCTAGCCTATTCCTATTAATCTGAACAATCTTGAAGTTTGAAAATTTACCAAATCCCCATACATTTACTTCCTTGAATTCTGTGACATGTTTTCACTATGCCCTGTTAGTAGGTACTTCTGAACTACAGGAATCATGGCTTGCAGACATCAAGGTACTATGGGATACTTCGTTTTTAGGAGTTAAAAGTAAACAGCAGAGGTGAAGCTGCAAAGCATGCTGGGAACCCAGAAAGTTGTAGAAAGAGATGGCCAGCAAACAGTCAGAACTCACAACATGAAAGGAGATTTTTCAAGTAACCTTATTTTGGATTGTCAATAATAACTGATGCTTGTATTGTTATCACAATGCTGATGTTATAAAATGAAAGTGTAAGTTGTGAACATGGAGCTATTTTGATGCTTTGTCAGGAAGTAAGGAAACATTCCACAAATACATTACTTGGTTTTTTTTTTATTTCAAAAAAATGTATTTTGAGGAATAAAAGTCATATACAAGATGAATATAAAATGAACAGAAGAGATACAATGGGACATAATAATTACGTAACTCAGTGTGAGCAAGTGTGAAATCGGAGAGCCATACCAAGATCGTTTCAGAGAGATGACCGAAAATAAGAATAACAATGGAACAATTAATGGAGCCCTATAAACTGGTTACCAACAACTTGTGGGCTATTTTGGACCTTTGGATCACATCAAGGTAGATCTCTAACCCCTGACTCCATCCCCATCCCACCATGGAAAAGCAGTATATATTGAGGATAATGGCTTTTCACATAAGCATAAGATTACCGTAACTCAGATTTTTGTAATAACCTCTATAACCCCAAACGTTTGGGTATTATAAAATGGAGGAAGTGGGATAGAATAGGAGAGAGGAAAGAAAGTTAAAGAGAGAGGAAAAGTAGATAGTATAGAGTTTGTCTATTTGCAGGCATTTAGTTCAATTCAGTCTGGCTTAACACTAGGGACGAAGGAGATGCCTACGTGGTGGGCCCAGGGCTCCCAGGTAGCCTCAAATTTGTGGACTGTGTCTGAAAATATGCTGGATAACTTTTCCTGAGACATTATCCAGGAGATTTTCCTGTGTGCAGCCATTGCAGAGAGTTTCAGGTGTTTCCAGGCCTTGGCGACAGTAAGTTTGGCGACAGTAAGTTTGGTTCCTAATAGAATAAAGATTATCCTTTGAGTGGGAGCAGAGATCTTTGGTATCCAGGCATTGAGGAGGGCAACCATTGGGGTCCTGGTGATCTTGCATCCAGCGAGCTTGTCGATAATGTTGAAGATTTTTCTCCAGAAAGGGCGTATTCTAGGACATTCCCACCAAATGTGGGCCATTGTGCCCAAAAGTTGGCAACCTCTAAAGTATAGAGGGTCTGCCGAGGGATACATTGAGGCCAATCTGGAGGGTGTATAATACCATCTAGAAATTACTTTTCAAACTGGCTTCTGTGAGGGATGTATTTAGAATGCCCTTGAAGGATTTAAAACAAGCCGTCTGCCAGCTCTCCAGGTCCCAGTGGAATTGAAAATATGACTCCCAGGAAGTCATGAAAGGGGATTTTGAGATAGGAAGAGTAAGTGACGAGTAGATGATCGAGATCCCTCCCTTCTGTTCCATGGTCTGTCCACAAAAAAGTTCATAAGCAGTGAACCTAGTTGGGAGTGGTTTATCTTTCCAGAGTGAGTGTAATAAGTATGAAATTTGTCTGAATCTGAAGTGTTCAGAAGCGGGTAAGTCCAACTTACTGATGCAGTGATTGAGGGAAAGAGGACCTGTGGAGGTATAGAAAAGTCAGATTCAGTACAGTCCTTTGTCTAACCACCATTTAAATGCCATTATGTTCATGCCTGGAGGCAAGTCAGGGTTATTAAATAAAAGGGACAGCGGCTTGCTTGCTGAGGTCAGGGCCGTCGACGTGTGTATAGTGTGCCATAGGACTAAGGAGTGAGATAAGGTAGGAGCCATTACCGGAGGGCGGTTTTCCGGGGGAAACAATAGCAAGAAGTCCAAGGTTTGGCAGGGAACTGTTTGTCTTTCTTTTTGAACCTAGTCCGTTTTTTCAAATCTGGAATATACTATTGAAAGCTGGGCTAGTCTGGCTGCTAAATAGTAACTATTTACTTTTAATTCTTAGAATTCTTCTAATGTCTGGCATGAGTTAGAGAGCGAAGTCATAGGGGAGGTGAGGAATACTATTATGTCATCCGCATAGAGACCACATTTATGAGTTTGGGGGCCACATGATACCCCTATAATGTTTGGGTTTTGACGAATTGCGATGGCAAGGGTTTCAATTGCCAAAAATTAGTGGTGAGAGTGGACACCCTTGACTGGTGCCTTTCAGCTCTCAATGCTTTAGAGCATGCTTCGAATTGTTTCCGAGCATGCGTAAGAATTTTTCGTGTCGGAATTGGTACAGACAATTGGAATTTCCGATCGGAACTTTTTCCGACTGCAAAATTGAGAACCTGCTCTCAATCTTTTGCTGGTGGGAATTACGCCAGCAAAAGTCCGATGGAGCATACACACAGTCGGGAATTTCCTACCAAAAGTTCACATTGGACTTTTGCTGGTGGAATTTCCGATCGTGTGTACAGGGCATAAGTAATAAAACCAATCTATATTTAAACAATATAAATAATATGTAAACATTAACAAGAACCATAACACATTATCTGCCAAGGTTTAGATTTAAAAAGTCAAAACAATTTGAAAAGATTTGAAGCATGGCTAGCATTATGAAGACCTAGGGCATCCTGGGGAAAAAAAAACATAAGAAATGGCAAACACTGAGCAGGGTGAGAGAGAAAGGTGAGAGAAAGGGAGAAGAGAGCGAGGGGTGGGGGGGGGGGGCGAGAAGAATGTGGCAGGGGGGCAAGGTGGGGAAAGAGGGAGAAGAGAGTGGGGGGTTATAAGGAGGGAGAGAGCGCAAGGGGGTGTGGGAGGAAGAGAGAGTGACAAGGAGAAGAGAGTGGGGGGGGGGGAGAAAGAGAGCAAAGGGGCAGAGACAAAGCACGAGGCAGAAGAGGGGGAAAGAGAGTCGGGGTAGAGAGAGTGAGAGGGAGAAGATAGCGAAGGGAGTGATGGGGGAGAGAGCGAGAGGGAGAAGAGAGTAAGGTGGGGAGAGAGAGGGAGAAGAGAGCAAGTGGTGAGGGGAGAGCGAGAGCTGCCTGTGAATTTATTGTCAACCCTGATGCAGAGAATGCATGAAGATAAAACAACATTTTGACTTTAGAAGCACTTTAAGGTGAGGCAGATCAATAGCAAACAAGCAGTTCTGTGATTAAAATATAGTTTGGTTGGACCTAGTTCTGATCCTAGGCTGATACTTCTCTGAGAGTGACAAATGGAGCACTGCCTTTAATGCCATCAGGAGATGCTAGTCTTCATTAAGCTATAATACAGGTCCCTTAGTGAATTCTGTCGTGATTTTTTTAATATTGACTACTTAAGCCCCGAAGAAGGGAGAGGCTTTTACCTTGAAACTCTTTGGCTGTATCTGAAACTTTAAATGTTTCAAAAGGTCCTTCAAGTGAGATGAAATTATGTACCAGGAGCTCCTCCAAACACATGCAAGAATTTATCATCTGGTTACTATGGGCAAACATGTCCACATTTGTCCTTGTTTCTTTTTTTTTTTTAATATCAATTTGACTTTTCTTAGTATAGTTTCTTGTTTTGTAACATCTAAAAAAGCATTTGTCATCATGCTAGGTTTGATACAATCTAGAAGTGTTGCCCTTTGTGTTTTAATTGTACAGGACACTCTATAGGGAAAGATCTGACAACAGACACTTTCAACACTGTGTTATTTTCTATCTATGGGGACCACTTGTATTCTGTTATATACAATATATTAAACTAAAAACCTCTATAAAGCAAGTGCATTGAAAATCTAGCAGAGTTTAAGGCTGGGTTCACACTAGTGTGAATTGGATGTGGGTTTCCCTGCATCCAATTCGCATGACAGGAGAGTGTGCCCGGCTCTCAATGGAGCCGGCTCACACATCTCCGTGGCGGCTGCAGAGAAAATTGCACAGGGGTCCTGTGCGTCTTTGGCTCAGTTTCAGGTCCAAATTTCAAAGGAAAGGCCGAATATTGCAGTGAAGTTCAGTAACTTTACATGGTACCAGGTGTTGGGCGTTCAGCTTGTTCTTACTGATATATTTATTGCATTGGTTACGGTCTCCTGCAACCATGTTTCTCTGAACATCAGTGAAACATAGCTTTGACTTGCTATTTTTCATTTGCGACAATGTACATGAGAAATCAATATATGTGGAGCAGACAGAGAAGACACAAGTTCATGCTCCTTCATTTTTTTTTTTCTCCTTGAAACAAACACACTTGTTATTTATATTGCAGATTTACAGGTCTCAGCTTATTTACTCAGTTCTGAGCAGTTAATTAGAGAGAAAGGTCAAATGTACCACCGCATAGAGTCATGTGGATACTGTGCTATTCTAGTGCACATGATATTATATAACTATGATTTGAGGGCTAAACAGCTAAATAAATATATATATTTTATATTAAACGTACAATTAAAAACAACTCAAATTTCCATTAGTGCATATAGAGTATGAAAATAATGTATGTTATTATATTTATAACCATTTATTACATATCTACACATTATAAATTGTTTCTACAATAACAGGTTATCATTTGCAAATGGAAACATGCTGGCCTTGTGCTAGGCAATTCTGTGATTTTCAGCCTGAATTCAAAAAGCAAAGATATGTTATGTTGGAGGAATTTTATAGGTTTAGCACTGACCCCCGTAGGAGCTGCTGGTTTTATTGGGCTTACCGTTACCTTCTTGACCTCGTCTCCGTCTAGGGTTTCCCGTGGTAGATGGCCCAAAGAAATGTAGAAACTGACACTTGATCTTCCTTTTGGGTTATTTATTTGAAAGATAACACAGTCTCTTAACGTAGGGTAGAGGGTTAGGAGGAAAGTTCAGGTACTTTTGGAACTGCAAGAATAGAAAGTCTCTTATTGTAGGAATCCAGAGAATAACTGTTTCACAGCTGGATTCTCACCACCTCCGGATAGACCTCCTCTCACTAGGCCTAACAGCCGGTAGAGTGTTAGGTAAAGCAAAGTCTCTGCCACAGACTTGGTTGTAGAATACTTTAGAAAAGTCTCTGCCACAGACTTGGTTGTAACTGAGGGACATAGACAAATTTAGAGAGCCATCATACGGTACCAGTATCTCTCAGCCGGTCCGGTGATACAGTATGAGTGTAGATCCATAAAGTGTCCTTCAACTGAGCCTCCAGGCCCCTTGAGAGAAACCAGCCTCGTGCATGGCCTTCTCCTGAAGAATCCTCTCCTGGATGCTCCTCCAGTTGCTGGGCCTCTCCTTTGATGAGACAGCATCGGACCACCTATGGATAATTAGGCCCCAATATCCATTCAGGCCTGTCCCTGCAGTTGCTTTGCCTCAGGCTATCCAGCCCCGAGGCTTGGAATTGCATGGATCCGCACCCCAGGCCAGGAGGGCCATGAGGGCTGGTCCGGAGGACCAGGACCAAACAGACAAAAAATATCTTCTGGATCGGAACCCAGAAGCACGTGATCTCAGTACCTTAAATACCCCCTCCCAGACTGCACAGCAGGACAAACACTCCCACTGGGCTGGTTCTGAGAGAAAGAATGGCATCCAATACACCCAACTAAACTGCGTTCCCATACTTGCCAGCAGTGACAGCAACAAGTAGGAGTGCAATCCAGCCAGACTGGTACTGAAATCATAATTTGGCAGAATTAGCCCTAAAACCCAACTGTGGTTTCAGGAATATTAATTTTCAAAAACACATAGCGTGTGCTCGTCAGGAGCCAGCGCTACATAGGTATTTATACATTTTAATTGTTCCCGATCCATACCCTGAAATTCACCCTTTGTCTTAAATTCCTCCCAAAAAATAGCAGTGCACTATCTAGTTTGTTAGTGTGCCTAGGCATCCCTGTACCTATAACCTTGAAGTAGTATATTTGCAATGTGTGATCTAAGGCACTGGACCTGTGACTGCTGGTCTCAGGAGATTTGGTGTGGGATTTGGTGATGTCACTATTGTGCTGCTCACTGTTTTCTTGCTCGAGGCTCTGGGGACATGAAGAAGCAAAACCCTGCCACTACCAATGGTAGAACAAGGTATGGTTAGTCATGTGTCAGTAATGTGCGAAAGATCAGCTACAGGGAGACCACAGACCACAATACATCTGACAAGACCCTTGCTCACTGTCTGCCTTCCAAAATTGAATTCTTCTTTAACCACTCTAAAATAGTTTGGTGGTAGGATGTCTTGATGTGATCTTTCATATTTGCCAACAGAAGCTGCATGAAAGCTGTTGAACTTGTCACAAAGTTGCCTTAAAGTGGTAATAAAACCAAAACCAAAGATTTGATATAGTGCAGTTTTCCAATCATTAGATGCGGTGTCTGCATTCCTTTTTTTAGGCATTATTTCCCCTGTTTTCACCTGGTGATCTGGCCAGTAACACACTTCCTGTCTAAAGCCCCATACACACGGTCGGACTTTTTCATGGATTCTGTCCGATCGGACAAGGTTGTTGAAAAATCAGACCGTGTGTATGCACCATCGGACAGTGTTCGTCGGTTTGTCCGACGGACAAAGTCTTATCTCCTGCTGGAAAACTTTGCCGTCAACACGGTCCGATCACACCAAATCCGATCGTGTGTACGGTTGTCCGACGGACAAAGTGCTACGCATGCTCAGAAGAAATTCTGTGACGGAAGCGCTCGGTCAGGTAAAACTACCTTTCCTAATCGACACAGCACATTCGTCACGCTGCAATGTTAAAATGTCTTTAATGCAGCGCATTCTCTTTTTCTTTACAATGCAACAAGAATGACATCTTTTAGCTGCTCCTATTCACCCTCACTTCTCACAAACTTAGTTCTTTATTACTTTGCAGCATTTATACACTACATGTTTATTTTTACTCAGATCGTAAAAGAATCTTTGTTATATTTTTAGCATGTTTTTTTTTTTATTGTTTTTTTGGGGAATACATATTTGAAGGAGAATTTTTTTGTTTTTTGGAGGGGGGTTGTCTGTTGTATGTCTCAACTTAGCAAAACCACATTATTAACATTTGTATTTCTTGCTTAAATTTACTAGGAGTTTGTTGGTTGTTGGTGCCCCTTGTTAATTCTACTTTAGGATTAGTGAAATGTACCTGCCTACTCAAAGAAAAACTGTCATTGTAGAAAAGTAAAACACAATAGTCAATGATTATTTCAAATCCAAAAAACATTTATTTAGGTCTCAGCAACAAACCAAAGAGGAATGCAGCCATGGTGAAACTTGGGGAATTTGCAAAGCCTTGGACACCCATGGCAACCATCATTTTACAGGCTTAAACAATTGGGGGCATGAAGAGTACCTATCTAAATAATAAGGGAGCGCAATCTGGTCCTGAAGTCCAAAACATCCGGAACTGCAGCAGATGCCATCTAGGTCCCCAGGCTCTGGTCCTACGAGAGGCTCCATCTTCTCTCAGACCAGACTGAATCAAGGTCGTCACTCTCAGGTCTTCCTTGTACGCTTCCTTCCACGCCGTGGTGCTGGTGCTGGTGGGGTGGCAGAAGGAGGAGGAGGAGGCGGAGCAAGGTCACTCTCGCAAACATGTGTGAGGGGAGTCATCTCCCCAGCCATCCCCTCATTTAGTATTTTGAGGATGACCTCCTCACACATGCTGCGTTGCCCCGCCTCCATACCCGTCATTTTACTGCCAACCAAGGAGGCAAAGGCCTCCTCGTAGGTGGGTGTGGCATAGAGGGAGGCTGAGGCATCTCTGATCAGCTGGAGCGCTGACTCTCCCACCTCCCCCATGTTTTTCGCCCTTCTGTAGGGAAGGCGGAGGGGAGAGACTTGGGAGACAGTCAGGCTCCTACGCCTACCCCCCCTCTTGGCTGCCACTAACCCCTGCCTCCTCCTGACTGCCACCTTCCACAGCCACCTCCTGGCTGAGGTCTTCCTGTGTATGAAAAAGGGACATAGTTTCAGTTATTTGTTCATCAAACACACACAATTCTCATCTAGTGACTGTTGCAAAATGTTTACAAATAGAAAAACATACAATTCTCAGCCCTGCAGTTTAGATTCTTCCCAAAAATGTCTCCAACACCACTGTCTGTTGATATGTCAAACACGTTAGGAACTAAGCAATTGGGGATCCTGAATTAACTGAACATCATTCATTATTCCCCAAACTGGTTACAAAACTACTATACCTGGAACAAGCTGGGCACCTGCACATATTCCTGACTGGAAGGCCCAGGTTGGTCCTCGGAAGCCTCATCAGGGGTGGCGTGCGTGGAAGGACGCGTGCAAGGAAGAGTCGAGAGTGACTTCCTGACAGTAGCCTGGTCTTTGAGAAAGTGGAGCCTCTCATAGTACCAGAGCGTGGGGACATGGACATCAGCTGCTGCAGCTCCAGATGCTAGGGACTTCCGGACCTTATTGCGCTCCCGGAAATAGGTACTCTTGTTGTTGATCTTCACTTTTAAGTTTGCCACGGTTGCCATGGGCAGGTTAGGCTTTACAAATGCCACAAGTTTCAGCAGGGCTGCGTACCTCTTTGGTCTGTTGCTGTAGTCCCGATGTTTAGGTTGCCATAAGAGGGGGAATTGGCGGTATTTATCAATGAAGAGGGGGAGAAAGCTGACGTCGTAGAAGGCCTCCATCACCTCTGCAAGACACAACGCCACACAAAACAATATAAATAATGTCAGCCTAAACTCTCCTAATCTTCTCCATAAAGAAGCCTCAAGTTCTAATCAGTCTAGGCTAGTTATGTACCAACGTCAAATTGTACCTTCGTTTGTAGCGATCGTCTCGTGCGTGAGCTTTCTCTCCCCTCGTCTCCCAGAACGTGGCTACGACACAGGCGTGTGACGTTTTATATACAGTGCGCATGCGTCAAACTCCGCCCGCCCCTGACGATCTTTCTCGTCTATTCCCCACCCCTTCTCTTTACGGCGCAGTGGGGAGAGCACATGGCGTGGACACAGCAGGTGCGCCCCAAATATCCCCCCAACGAGGAGGAGGACGAGGAAAGTCCGGAGGCAGAAACGTCCCGATCCCGGAGCCTGAAATTCAAGGCCTCCAATATGTCATTTGGAGAAATGTTGGAGATGGTGGACATATTAAAGAGGAGCGACTATGATGGGAAGTATGGGCCTTACCTCAACCCCAATGTCCGCAAGGCCAAGATCATGTCTAAAGTTGTGAGAAGGCTGTACAATCATTTTGGGGTACAACGATCCAAGGAGCAACTGAGGAAACGCTGGTCAGACCTGAAACTGAGGGAGGCCGATCAGTACAGAAAGATCAAGCGAATTCTTCAAAAAAGTAAGTAGTTGTGTTTTGTGTTTGATTTCTTGCTTGCATACTGCTCCATGTGGTTTGATTTTTACAAAGTTGTACATTCCAAAATGGCCACTTTCAGGTTCGTCTGTGCATTCGATCGTACTCAGCCTCGATCTTTCTGCCACTGTCATGGTCGTGTGTGTGTGTCCATTCGATCGTACGCAACCTCGAACGTTCGGCCACTTATAATACGTGGTTTGGTGTTTTTTTTTTTTTTTTTTTGGGGAAAGGAAGTTTGGTCTCACTAGAAATGTCATCAAGAATGTAAAGCCAATTTATTCAATGTAAAGGAGAGGTCACCCAGTAGCTGTTTACCCATCTGGACTCTAGAGCACTAGTGCTGGGACACCCAAACCCCCTTTTTATTAGGCTTTTCCACACATGTGCTCCAGTGGATACTAGAGGGGTGTCTCCATCACACAAACTTCTACCAAAAAGCTAGTCAGTTTAGCACCTTTACAAAGTGACTACATTCATGTTGTTGGCATTTGTAACTGGCCAAACTAAAATAGTGTCCGTCACTTTCAAGCAATGTTTGTCATTTCCTATTTCTGCCCTCAATAGATAGTGTTGCTAAATCATCCTTTTGTACATTCTCATAGGGGAGCGAAAACTTGGGCCTTCTGAGGAAACCCCCAAACCCAAACCAACACCTCCCAAAAAAGGGGAAAGAGCAGAAGCAGAGGAGGAGGAGGAGGAGGAAGGAGAGATCATCGAACTTGGAGAAATTGTCACCACAACAGGTGAGTGTGTGAGAACACAGCTACTGGTAAGCTAATCCATGTATGGCTGCCTCATTTCCAACACCCCATTTTTGTTTGTTTGTGGTTTTTAGGTGACGTGGATGTTGTGGAAGAAAAATCGCACTTTACCACAGAGAGTGCCCACGTACTCATCGGAGAGATAATGGTCTGCAATAGAGATCTAGATTACATAAAGCAAAACATCAATGATGTTCAACAAAAATTGAAGAACATCATTGATGTTTTAGGAAAAATATGAAAACGCACCAAGTAATTAACACACATTTGTGCCAGCTTCTGAACACATTTGCAACTTAAAAACTGTGTGAAATTTGGAACATGCACACATTGTGTCCACGTGTGCTAGCTCCCATCATGGTGGATGAATGCCAACGTTTTTTTGGGGGTGCAAACACTTTACGAACTACGAAAGTGGTTGTGGTGAAGGGGTTGCACCCCCAAAAAACGTCCATTCATCCCCATGATGGAAAATGGCACTTTTGAAGCTTCTAGGCATGTGTTTTACCATCTAATGACCATTTTCAGACCCAAATTGTGTGCATGTTCCAAATTTCAACTTTTCGGGGGTGGCCCCCCCATGTGATGAAGGCAAGATCAAACACACTTTGAACATATAGTCATGTCTGATCTTGTCTTCACTTTACAAAGTAGAACTTTCCTAGTTCATAGGTTCTGTTTAGCTCCATGCCTGGTTTTACCAATTGCGGAATGTTTGTAAACAATGTTGTAAATAACCAAGATGTTGTCAGTTTTGGCATGAAGATTGTAAACGCACTTGTGAATGTTTTCCAAGTAAACTTTTTTATTTTTCTAAATGTGTGGCTTCCTTATTTAAAAAACACAATGCATTATGTATGTAAAATGTAAAGGATATGGGGGGCAATGGGTGTTATTTACTAAAGGCAAATCCACTTTGCACTGCAATTTCCTTTCCCAGGGAACTTTTTCAATGCACTTGTAGAGCATAGTGGATTTGACTTATGTAAATGACACCCACAGTGCTTTGTACGAAAACACGGAGCACAGCATTTTTGAGAATACACACATGTCAGACCTGGTGATGAAAAGGAGTATTTTGGGTGTCAGTTATGCAGGACAAACCTTCTCTAGACCAAAGATTAGGTAGCAAACACACAACATGAGAATAATCTTTTTGGGAAGAAGAGACTGTTACCTCCTTTTGCCCAGAAAGTGCATTCCCACTGTCGAAGGCAAAGGGAAAAAATGTCAAGGTAAAATAAGCTAAAAAGAAGACTGAAATGACAAGAAATCCGAGGTTGGTTAAAATATCAGATTTATTAAAAAATGCCTCTCACACATCGTCAGGCAGAGCAATGGCCCCCCTACCCACAAAGTACTCCATATATTGCTCGCGGACCACGCAGGCATTTAGAGGGGGCAAGCCTGGACGTGCCACTTGAAGGGCTGTGAGGTCCGCATTTGGAGGGCCCTCCTCATCTGGGCCAACGGGCACCACATAGTTCCTGTTATGTCTTTTGAGGAAGTTGTGCAATATGCAACAGGCAAGAACTATGTGGTTCAGTTTGTATTCCGCCAAGTTAAATGCCGTCAGGAACAGGCGGAAGCGGCTGGCCAGGATGCCAAAAGTGTTCTCCACAACTCTTCTGGCTCTGGACAGCCTGTAGTTGAAGACCCTCTGGTCCGGGGTGAGGGTCCTCATCGGGAACGGCCTCATCACATGGGGAGTCAACGCAAACGCTTCATCTGCGACAAAGACGAAGGGGAGTCCTTCGGCATTCTCCTCTGGAGGTGGCAAGCACAGACTGCCACTTTGGAGACGCCAGTAGAACTCCGTGTGCGTAATGGCACCACCATCCGAGATCCGGCCGTTCATCCCCACGTCCACATACATAAACTCGTATGTTGACGACACCACCGCCAACATCACTACACTATTAAACCCTTTATAATTATAATAGTAGGACCCCGAGTTGGGCGGTGGGACGATGCAGACGTGTTTCCCATCAATTGCCCCTCCGCAGTTAGGAAAGTTCCAACGGCTGGCAAAGTGGGAGGCCACAGTCTGCCATTCCTGTGGCGTGGAAGGGAACTGTGGAGTGAAACAAGAAAAATAAATTAGTCACTTTGCACTTAAACATTGCAAGCAGATTAGACAATCAACATCTTGGAACAAGAGCATTGTATAAAATTGGAGGCTGGAAAGTATTTGCACAGAAAAGTAGAGGCTCCCCTTCACAGATTACTCACCCCCCATCAATCCCCACACTTCTGATGGGCCATTGGCAATAACTAGGGTTTTGGGGGGGGGGGTGGTGGACAGGTAACCCTCTGCACTTCATTGATTGGCAAATGGCTCAATAATGTGTGCTAGTTTGGCCAGACCCTCTGTACTTAACACTATTGGCAGCCCCCAGGAAAGATAAAATAACATTTCAACCCCCCCCCCCCCCAAAAAAAAAGGCAGGCACATTGTGACATTCTGAAATTACCAAGCAAGCTAATAGGAGGGAAAGAAGACAAAAAATTAGGAAATGGAATGTATGGAGGCAGCCCCTTGCACTACATGCTTTGCTGAATTCATCCCTAAAGATGCCCACTATAAAGAGGTAGGTATATAGTGTGTATGGACCTTGGGAAAGCCAGCAGATAAAGGATTGGTACCATCTGACAGAGCAGTTGGGGGAGGGGGTTCCTAATGAGTTTACCACCCCCCCCCACCAAAAAAAAAAAAATCTAATGGGGCTCTACATGAAGTAAACCACACAGCAAACATTTGTGCATATTTTAGGGGGTGTTTGGGGGCAAACAATACTATGCAGCAGACAAAAGACATTGCTTAAGTGACTAGGCCATAGGTGTCTATTGGGGCAGAAGAGCATGCTGGGGAGGTAAGTGAAGGGAAAAATGCATGAAGGAGAAAAGGGGCACAGCATATTAGAGCATATTGCAATCATGGTAATTAGGGAAGGAGGTCAAAAATAGAAGACATTAGCAAACAGAGCATACATAGAAGGGAATAGTCAAGTAGAAATGTTACCTTAATATAGTCCTCCTGCAGGACCTGAATGATGGCAGAACAGGTCTCTGGAATAATGATTCCCAGGGCCTGGGGAGAGATACCTGAAGAGAACTTCAAATCCTGAAGACTTCTCCCTGTCGCCAAGTACCTCAACGTGGCAACAAGCCTCTGCTCCGGAGTATTTTATTTATTCATTTTCCAAAACATTGTGACAAAAAAGTACAACTTTAAAAAACTCACTATGCTTCTTAATAAATACATTGGCCTGTCTAGTTTCCAAAAGGGGGGCATTTGGGGATATTTGTAGTGTCTTGGCTTTTTCAGGCCTTAAGAAATTAGTTTCAGATATGTATACCATCGTTTGTAGACTCTATAACTTTCCTACAGACTGCAGACAAACTACAGACAAACCAGAACTACAGAAAAACTACAGACAAACCAGAACCGCCTTCTCATCCCCAAAGCTCGATACAAATCGAAGGGAGAACGAAGATTCGCAGTACAGGGACCTCGGCTATGGAATGCTCTACCGAACAACATCCGCTTGGAAGAAAACCATCAAGCCTTCAGGAAAAAATTTAAGACCCACCTCTTCTAATATCGCAGGACAACAAGAGCAGACAAGCGCCTTGAGGAGATTCAGTTCGCATTTGCAGCGCTATACAAATCATTCATTCATTCACAGACTAAATATTATACATTGGGTTGGGGTATACACTGATTTGGGTTGTTTTCACCAAAGAAGTGTAGCAGAATAGAGTTTGGCCTAAATATAAGAAGAAAGATTATTTATTTGCAAAATGTTATAACAGAAACAAAGAAAAACACACGTTTTTTCAAATTTTCAGTCTCTTAGTTTATTTAGCAAAAAAAAAAATATTAAATACCACCAGAAGAAAGCTCTATTTGTCTGAATTTTTTTTTTTAAATGTCATATGGGTACAGTCTTACATGACCATGCAATTGTCA
Organism: Lithobates sylvaticus; assembly: GCA_028564925.1. Taxonomy (NCBI): domain Eukaryota; kingdom Metazoa; phylum Chordata; class Amphibia; order Anura; family Ranidae; genus Lithobates; species Lithobates sylvaticus. Next base: position 355,454,656 of record CM053028.1, on the reverse strand, counting down.
TTCATTCTGGTCTGGGCCAGAAGGGGGTAAAAGTCTCTGGTATTGAAGTGGTTAAATAAGTTAAAACAATCCACCTTCTACAGTACCAGTATCTAGGAGTAGCCTGCCCTGAAGCAAATTTTTCTCATTAAATCCATTTTTACTGGCTTGCTCTTGTGTCAAGAAACTCTGCATCACCAGATTCTTTCAAAGGATTCTATCTGCAGTCATGTTTTTCTACAGACTATATTTGTCAGTAATGTCTGAACATGGGATACAGGGTAATATTAAACATTAACATGGTGGAAAAGTTAATATACCATTCCCGGGCAATTAAAAAAAAATAACATTAATAATAAAGAACAACAGTTTGTGTATTATTCAGTCAGAACACGGTTGTTAAAATACAGCTCTGCTGATAAAAAGAGCTTTATTTATTGGAGTAAATAACAAAAAAGATGACGTAAATCCTCGCAAATGGCAGACACTTGGCCCTTTTGAAATTATTAGCTGGATGGATAATGTGGTAAAGTACTGTATGTGGTTGAGGCTGAGATAGTAGTATAGTGATTTATTCATTATCCTTTGTACCTGCTGGAATTTTCATTGCTAAGCCTCAGGTGTCCATACTATGTTCTGTTATGGAGGCCCTAGGTCTTTTCTTTTTACTTCTAACAATGTTGGATCAAGTAATGCTTTATGTATACTAATTACTAGAAGGGTACTTTTACATATGCTATATGTTAACTCAATATGGAAAATAATCTGTATGTCTACTAACATCATTATTCAATTATTTCACCTTTTTGCAATTTTCCTTTAAAAAAAAAAATTTGTACTCCCCTACATGCACTACAGAATCTCTAAATGGTCCACAACAGTGTTTCCTAAACAATGGCTTTGGACCCAAACTGGGTCATGGACATGTTTGAGATGAGTCATCACTCGAGTGTCCAATCGTAAAATCATCAGATCACTGGCGAGTAATAGCACAGTCACTATAGTCACTATGATTGACAGCTCAAACATGTAAGGGGTGCTAGAGTGTCAGTGAGGTTGGGGGGGGGGAGGGAATTACCCAGGCAAGATTGGAATTTAATTGAAAATGACAACAACGTTTTTTTTTTTCCTTTGGCTTTACTAAAGCTTACAAAATTTGGAAGAGTGGCCACAATATGTTCTATGTGGGGTAGTTCTTAGTAATGAAAACCTTCCATTTAACAAGCTGAAAGGTTACTTTTTAACAAACACTCACAGCATGAAAACATATCTAAGGAATTCTTTCATGACAAGGGAGAATACTTCAGTAGCTAACGAACATCTTTTTACCAGATTAGCTAGGTTCTGCAGTAGTTTTCATCTGCCTGTCCCTGTATAATGTATTATGCATACAGAGCTGGATTAATTACTTTTGTAAAATAGTTACATAGTTAGTAAGGTGGAATAAAGACACCAATCCATCCAGTTCAACCTGAGTGAGTGTGCCTACAATTATCCCCATTTATTTAAGGTACCCATATAGTGCCGTCAATTTACGAAGCGCTCCACACATACATCGCACACTCACATCGGTCCCTACCCTCAAGAAGCCCACAATCCAAGGTCCCCAACTCACATTCATATATTAGGGTCAATTTTGGACAGAAGCCAAATAACCTATCAGCATGTCTTTGGAGTGTGGGAGGAAACCGGAGTACCCGGAATAAACCCACGCAGGCACAGGAAGAACATGCAAACTCCAGGCAGGTAGTGTCATGGCTGGGATTCGAACCAGCGACCCTTTTTACTGCTAGGTAAGAGTGCTACCCACTACACCACTGTACTGCCCTGCAATAATTTTTGCTTACTATATACATTTATTTACATATAAGTACATTACTATTTTATTTGACTTTGTATGGTTTTGCAGACATTTTCGTAAAAATTCTCTCCTTGGGTCCCAGTACAGTATACATTTTTTTATTTGGATACCTAATGTTCAAAATGAGTCCCTGGACCTTTCATTTGTAAATACCTTTGTAGCGCTTACCCCTGCAGGAGCTGCTGGGGGTGATGGGTTTCTTTGTTCTGCCACGTCTCTTAAACCTGCTCAGTCCCCATTGACATACTTGGTGAACAAGCAGAGCTTACCCTTTTGGGTGGAGCTCCACTTTAAGTAATGACATAAACTAACTAATGACATAACTAACTATACAACCTCAATAGCAGGTGGGCGTATGTGTTGCTGACCCCTGAAGGTGTCTGAAAGTACCTGGTGCCTAACTGTCAGCATTGGCTGGCTTACATTGGGGCCCTTCTGTAGGTAGTGCACTTTTTCATTAAGAAAGAGTGCTACGTGAGAGCATTCCCTATTTCATTAACTATGTGTGGTAAGAGTTTAGGATGTGTAATTCAGCTCCTGGCAGGCAAGAGGCCTGGTTCCAGCCACTTGGCAGAAATTTCAGTCCTTATGATTGGTTCCTCACTGGCTCTCCCAGACTGTAGGCACACACGGCAATGAGTTCCTCTAGCTTTGGGTTGTGGTGCGGCCAAATAACTTTCAGTCACTCAGTCCCATGATCCCTCATATGGGTACAGGCACTCCATCATTGGGTCTGCACTACCCCAGGTCCCCACACAAAAAAAGTCTCACAATGGCCTATCCTATCGGCCTTCTGGGGTATGTGGACGCAGTGGTTTGCATGTGGTTTGCCTGCAAAAACACTATTCACCCTCCCCTGATGTGCAGTTAGAAGGAACAATGTAAACCAGGTTCAGGGTGGCAAATGCATATACTGCAGAATTCTCAGATTGACTGAGAAGCACTACTTCATTAAAACAGGTCAGAGGGAAAACACACAAATGGCTACTAACTCTTTTCCTCAAAAACAGCATCCCTCTCAGTGAAGTCCAAGGTACCTTTGGTAACATAGACACACATCTGGAGAAATCCAAGTTTTAAAAACTTAGTAACTCTACTGAAACTGGAGTACTCTGGTAGTGAATGAGGAGGTTCTTCCCACAGTAGCTAGGTCTTCTGGAGAAGCTGCATACTATAAGGCTCCTGTCCAGCAGCCGGCACACTGCTTCTGACTGTGGAGGGACTTTCACCAGCAGGTCACTTGCTCAGCTAACTCTGCCTGACGTCATTGAGCTACTGAGGCAAGGAAGCTGTGGATCTTATGTTCCCCTAGTTTGTTCAGAAACCCAAGGAGCTGTAGGGAATTGAGTAAAAGTGGTCTTCACATAACTCTGAGCATGGTGTTTAATCATAAAGAGCCAGAACATCTATTGCTGGTGGGGGAGCAAGAGACATGCTTGGCAGGTGACAGCTGCCTGTGTGAGTGTGTGCCTGTGTGAGTGGACCTGGAGCAGTTTTACACTTTTGTATTCAGTACTAAAAGAGGACTAACACTGCTACAGTGGTCAATGGATGGATAACCAATGCCTTAGCATCTAGGACAGCATGCTGCAGCCTGTCTGTTCATATGGGTATATTTTGGTGCTCCACATGCCTTATTTACGGCACTTAGCCACACGTGAGAATTACTGCTCCACATGATCTGCTTATTTACAGATCTATCTCAAAGACTAGGTTCATTTTAATTGAAGATAGTGATTCTAAACATAAGCTTCTTTTTGCATCTTCAGCAGTTTTTAAAACGACTTGTGCCAGCATTATACACGGTTGCAGCGATAGAATAAATGCTGCTTTGTAATAAGTTAATAACTATTACACAGTGCTCTTCTTAAACGGTAAATGTATTTTACAAATCAATTAGAAAATGTTAATGTATGTACTGCACTAAAGTTTCAATGTTTCTTCAGCAGACATTAGTGCAGCCCAATTCAAAACTGTATGAATACATTGGATAAGAATTAATTTACTACACATTTCATTGTTTCATATTCTTCCAAGGTGCTTCCAAACCCATTAAACCTTGTGAATTATTAACTCTCTGGTAATCACCTTAACCTGTAACTCATATGACTTGCTTTCACCACAAACTGAGAATGTCTTTAATTGAAACACAATAAAACTCTGAGATGAGCTAGCACTGGGGTCATATTTGACTTTTTTTAAATTATGCAAAATGTATTTTTAACAAACATAAATACAATCACCGGCCACTTTATTAGATACACCTTACTAGTGCTGGGTTGGACACCCTTTTGCCTTCAGAACTGCCTTCTTTGTGACATAAATTCAACAAGGTGATGGAAACATTCCTCCGAGACTTTGGTCCATATTGACATGATAGAGTTACACAGTTGCTGCAGATTTGTCGGCTGCACATCCATGATGCGAATCCCAAATGTGCTCTATTGGATTGAAATCTGGTGACTGTGGTGGCCATTAGAGTACAGTGACCTCATTGTCCTGTTCAAGAAACCAGTGGTGAGATGATTTGAGCTTTATGACATGGTGCATTATCCTGCTGGAAGTAGCCATTAGAAGATGGGTACACTGTAGTCATAAAGGGATGGACATGGTCAGCAACAATACTCAGGTAGGCTGTGGCGTTTAAACAATGCTCGATTGGTACCAAGGGGCCCAAAGTATGCCAAGTAAATATTCCCCACACCATTACACCACCAGCCTGAACTTTTGATACAAGGCAGGATGGATCCATACTTTCATGTTGTTAAAACTAAATTCTGACCCTACCATATAAATGTTGCAGCTGAAATCGAGACTCATCGGACCAGGCAACATTTTTCCAATCTTCTATTGTCCAATTTTGGTGAGCCTGTGCCAACTGTAGCCTCAATTCCCTGTTCTTAGCTGAAAGGAGTGGCACCTGGTGTGATCTTCTGCTGCTGTAGCCCATCTGCTTCAAGATTTGATGAGTTGTGCATTCAGATATGGTATTCTGCATACCTTGATTGTAACGAGTGGTTATTTGAGGTACTGTTGCCTTTCTATCATCTCAAAACAGTCTTCCAATTCTCCTCTGACCCCAACAAGGCATTTTTGGCCACACAACTGCCACTCACTAGATATTTTCTCTTCTTTGGACCATTCTCTGTAAACCCTAAAGAGATGGTTGTGCATGAAAATCCCAGTAGATTAGCAGTTTTTGAAATACTCAGATCAGCTCATCTGGCAGCAACAACCATGCCACGTTCAAAGTCACTTAAATCCCCTTTCTTCCCCATTCTGATGCTAGGTTTAAACTTCAGAAAGTCATCTCCACCACATCTAGATGACTAAATGTATTGAGTTGCTGCCATGTGATTGGCTGATTAGCAATTTGTATTACCAAGCAATGGAACAGGTGTACCTAATAAAGTGGCCAATGAGTGCATATACGCACAAACATAACAAACATTAATGCTTGTCCATAGACCATGCAAATAGCATAGTTCACCAAACAATGATTCAGACTGATATATTCTTGAAAAGTTCAGCCTTCTTCATTAGAACTTGTGTCCAAATACTTACAGGGAGTTCTTATACATTGAAACCAGCAACATCACCCAACCATAGCGACATACTTTCTAATCCTTAACACTAGAACTCAATCATCAAGTGACAGTTTGCATTCATGTGTCACTGCTAGTAAAAATCCACCTGGGCCACATACAAGTACCATATACACTGCCAAGCCACCATGGCCGCTGCACAGCTTGAGAAGGAGATCACACATGTGTGCAGTTTGAGTGACCTGGAGCAGCTACTACTGAGCTCATCTGGAGCATGGAGAGGACACACTGCACATGCATGCAGTTTAAATGGACAAAAGGGGCTGCTAGGAGATGCATTATTGTATTATTCAGCACATCCTGCAAACGGCAGGATGGAGAGGAATGAAGGGTCAGTGTTTTTTCTGGAGAGCCCCCGCAACAGCTGCATCTGCAATATTAATACCTTCACCATTTACCACAGGAGGAACTCTGTTATGTACTATTCACTGGATAGAACTGCATAGGGGATTTTTTGAAAAATCTTCCTGAAGGTGAACTTACACTTTAAATTCACCTTCAATAGTACCCTTGCCAACTGAAAATTTGCCAACAATCACTGATTACAATCCAAATATTTAAAATACAGGGAATTTGACAACCATCAATGCCACCAATACAGTTGCTTTTGCATTGTACCGCTGGATGATAAATTTGCTGCAAAGTGCTAGGACTGTGGCCAATGCTGATGAATGTCATGCTCTTTGCACCATAAAAGAGGGTACCAGCTATTAGGGCTTTTGTACCTCATACCTACATATCCACCGTGCCCTGCTTGATGATAGTTCTTTCCTCACCCCCAAGTCTAGTGTAATATACAATATAAACATAGAAAATATTATCCAAATGAAATGCCAGAAAAACAATGTGTCTTTAAGTGAATATCAAAGCATATTGTGCACCATGTTAAATTATCAGGAATCAAAATCAAGAAAAGTGAAACATTAAGCTGTTATATAATAATTAATAGAGCACAAGGTGGGCCACAAAAAAATATTGGTGAAGAACTCTAAGATAACTGAGGCATGAAGCATAAAGGAAAAACCGCACAAGACCATGAGCACCCAGATGACATGTCAAAGTAAAGTTATAAGGGGCAATTAACACTTATGCCCCGTACACACGGTCGGAAAATCCGACCACAAAATCCATCGGATTTTTTCAGACGGATTTAGTCCGACACTGGTGTTGCATACACACGGTCGGACAAAGTTGTCGGAAAATCCGATCATTCTGAACGTGGTGACGTTTGTTGCCTACGACGGGACTACGTAGAGGCTAGTAGCCAATAGCTTTGGTCTTGTAATGTGATCTGAGCATGCGTGGCACTTTGTCCGTCGGAATTCGCTACACACGATCTGAAAAAGTCCGATAGGACTTTGTTGTCGGAAAATTTGAGAGCAGGAGATAAAACTTTGTCCGTCGGAAAATCCGATGGAAAATGTCCGATGGAGCCTACACACGGTTGGAATTTCACACAACATTGTCCGATAGGACATTTTCCGTCGGAAAATCCGACCGTGTGTATGGGGCATTAGGGGTTTATTTATAAAAATGTTGCTCTGTGAGTGTATCACTATTCACACAGCCCTTGCAAATAATTCCCGCAATGTGTCTAATATATTTATTTCCTATGATCATCACCTCCATATAAGGGCCATAATTTGCTTCCTTTCTGAAAAAGATTATTCACAATTCGCAACCTTCTTCTGTTTCAACAGATTTTTATATATGTTTACAGACATGGATCGTTCATCAGACAACAAAATAAGAGTTTTATAATAGTTATTGTTAAATAGAAGCTATACAGTAAAGCTTATCAAAGAACTAAATCTACATTCCAAATACTTTTGAGTGTAATTGTTGAAGCTTTCGTAGTTTGGCAGCTAGGAAATTAGTAGATCAGAAAGTAAGAAAACAAACTAAAAACTATAATTGTGTATACACACACACACACACACACACACACACACACACTTTCTCCCACTCTTTTAAAGCTTTTGTATGTTCCTACAATGGGCATCAGGCCTGAAGAATTGATTTTACAGGCATACAGGCTTAAAAAAAAAAAACACTGGAATACTCTATTACCAGTGGCTACCTTTGAAGTCAGTCTGTGTGCCTGAGGCAGTCGAAAAAGGCATGAAAACTGTTTTTAATTTGAACCGTCTAGTCTTGAAGAGAACTGTTATAATTAAAGTATTATATGTACTAAGCATTTCTTTTAAAAAGAATTCCCCCTTCCTATTACATTTATATGTAGTTTCAACAAATATCCAGTGAACTAAAGCAGACAGGCTAATTTGTGTAATTAAATGTAATAATCTGTGTATTTAGTATGTTTTTATATTTGTAAAGGGGCCACCAACTGTGTTATCAGAAATTCTCATGAAAAAAAAATGAAAAAAACAAGCATAATTTCATTGATAGAACGCAAAGAGCATTTTTAACCTGTAGATATTGGAGAATCTGTTCAACCACCAGACAACGTTTTAGAATACTTATTTTTCTTCTGCTTCATGCAGTTTGGCCCACACAGCATAACAAATAGGGCAATTTTTGGGCTCCAGGGAGCCAAAAAGTGCAGCTTACAGTTTGCTGCCAGCTGCCTGTCAAAACCAAAGACAAGCTGAAATATGCAGTGGCTGGACACTGTTCTGAGTGGTACTTACATACAACAAACAGAAATTCTGCATTCAGGAAATGTGTCCCCATATGCATAACAGTGCCCAGCTGCCACATATGTCACATATGTCAGCCTGCTGTTAACTTTGGCAGGTGGCTGGCATCAGGTTTTATGCTTTAGTTGTGCACCTGAGTGGCCAAAAACATATTACTGGCCCATTAACTGAGGGTGTATTACTTAACATTTTGATTACTGAAATGAAAAGTACAATAAAAAAAGTGCATGGAATTCTCTTAAATTATTGTAGCAGCGTTATCAGCCGGACATGGGTGTCCGATAAATAAATAAATGATTGTTCAAAAGTATAAAAGTGGAAAAACAGTTATATATAGTTGCTGTGTAGTCTGTCTGAGCCATCCACCAGAACACTTCACCACGTGCGATGCTCTTCCCCTTATGGGGGTACACTCACCAGATACACAATCAAAATAAGCCTGTAGTCATCAAATTCTCCACTTTTCCTCCAACTCCACCATGACAGCTCTCCCAAAACGTTAGTAATGGTCAGAACATGTGGGGAGAATAATTGGGCCACATAGTGTGATACTGTATAAAATGCATTTATTGATAACTCTTCCCCAAAAAACAAACGAATCCCTTAGTAAGTTAAGCGTACCAAAATACAAATTGAAATGGGCAAATATAAAGTGCACTGTGCCTGAGCTTTTTCCTCCTCGCCGGATGTGTAGTAAGACGAATTCCGCTGTGTACAGCAGAGGAGTACTTCCTTCTTCGGTGCGTGGAGCGCAAGCTTGGAACGCACACGTCACTTCCGGTTGGCTTACGCCCCTGACTTGTTTCGTCACTTCCGACTTCATCACGAGGGCGCCCTCGTATTTTGTATTTTGGTACGCTTAACTTACTAAGGGATTCGTTTGTTTTTTGGGGAAGAGTTATCAATAAATGCATTTTATACAGTATCACACTATGTGGCCTAATTATTCTTCCCACATGTTCTGACCGTTACTAATGTTTTGGGAGAGCTGTCATGGTGGAGTTGGAGGAAAAGTGGAGAATTTGATGACTACAGGCCTATTTTGATTGCGTATCTGGTGAGTGTACCCCCATAAGGGGAAGAGCATCGCACGTGGTGAAATGTTCTGGTGTATTTCTCAGACAGACTACACAGAAACTATATAGAACTGTTTTTCCACTTTTATACTTTTGAACAATCATTTATTTATTTATCGGACGCCCATGTCTGGCTGATAGCACTGCTACAATAATTTAAGAGACTTTCCATGCACTTTTTTTATTGTACTTTTCATTTCTTCTTGTGTTTAAATGGCTGCTTTTAGTGTTTTATATTTTACTATATATTTACACTACTGTGATTTTATATATATGTTCTATATTTAAAATCTCTCTTTTTTATCGCAATAACTTCCTTTGGCGCAGAGTGGTGTTTGCATAGGAGGGTGGTTTATCAAACATCCAGTTTACATAGCATTTTGATTACTGCGTTTTCAAAGCAACATATAACTAAAAAAAGATTCCAGAAGGTTTAGAAGTTTCTTCTGTTAAAAAAATAAAATGAATGGTTTAAAAGGAAACCTGTCAGTACTGTAATAGATACATGGAGGCTGCCATAACTGACTTTCTGACACTGCTGGTTGCCTGAAAGTTTTGCTGACCTACTGGCTTACTTTACTCTGACTTTCCGGCTCTGCGTACTTGTTCCTGGCCAGTGATTCATTGAAACATCCAAGCAACAAGCTGTTTCATGTGAAACACAGCAATAGCAGTCCCTATATTTATTTGTCTCATGACATATGCATTTTGTTGTTTCTAGTCAAACTACTTAAAAATGTAGACATAAATATAAATATGGACTAATTGCATTAGCAAAGAGAAACAGTGAGTGACAAACTAAAGCTTATTGACAAGAATGAATGTGCATGCAGTATGATTGCTAGATGCCACAAAAGTAAAGCCTCCAAAACCACCACATTGGATAGTATATACAGAACTAACCAACAAACAAAATAAGTTTCCTGATCCTGAGTAGCTATGAGCAGCAAAATGCAAAGATCCACATGGGAGTACATGGCAGATTAATTAGAAATGGTGATGAACTGTTTAATGTGTATATATATATATATATATATATATATATACATACATACACACACTATATTGTCAAAAGTATTGGGACACCTACCTTTACACGCACATAAACTTCTGTCATACCAGTCTTGTCTGTGGGGTTTAATGTTGAGTTGGTCCACCCATTGCAGCTATAACAGCTTCAACTCTTCTGGGAAGACTGTCCACAATGTTTAGGATTGTGTCTATAGGAATGATTGACCAGTCTTACAGAAGAGCATTTGTGAGGTCAGGCACTGATGTTGTACGAGAAGGCCTGGCTCACAGTCTCCACTCTACTTCATCTCAAATGTGTTCTATTTCGGTTGAAGTCAGGACTCTGTGCAGGCCAGTCAAGTTCTTCCACCCCAAACTCACTAATTCATGTCTTTATGGACCTCCCTCTCCTCCACACCCCTCCCTCCACTATTCTGCTGTGACTGTAAAGTCACTGATCACAAATCCTGGAATCCTGTCTGCTACAGTAAGATATACAGTGCAGTGTCTGTGTTTTAAAAAAAAATATGGAGCTTAATACCTTATTTTACAGTGCTGCTGTATGGTCACGTGACCACCCAGCTGACGTCAAAGAGGAATCTCAGCCCCTCCCTCTGTATTCCATAGATCAGGGAAGGAGAGCGGCGGGAGGTCACGTCACCGCACAACAGCACTGTAAAATAAGGTATTTAGCTGCATAATTAAAAAAAAACACAGACGTTACACTGTATATCTTGCTGTAAAAGAGAGAATACCAGTAATTGTGACTGGTACTTGTGACTAATTGTTACAGTGACTTTACAACCACTTTACGCAAAAGAATAAGATATGTATTTTATAAATATGTGTTAGTTTTATGATAAATAGGCTGGGACTGCCTATTAAATAATTCTGTTTAAGTTACTATATTATTGTTATCATTAGCAATAGTAGTATTTTCCCACCTATGTATATCTTAATATACAACAACCCTTTCTGACTATACAAATACCTGATGAGTCTGATTTTTTTTTATTTTACTTACGGCATTTTGCTACGCTTACTGCCATCTGAAAACCGAAAGGTAGAAAAAGTTACATAGCACAGAATGATTGACAAAGTACATAGGAAAAAAACTTGTTTTTAAAATGTTCATGTGATCATGAGTTCCACAATGGAGACATATGGTTCTTAAGCAGAAAACTAAGAGGATGTCAAACTTCATGAAGAAGTCAAATTACATTTTAATTTAACCTAAAATACAATTTACATGTCTAAATTAATCTTGGATCCTGTTCCTCGAAGGGTTTGTCCAGTCAATATTATTGGCTAACGTGGCACTAGTGGGTCTGTGGACAAAATATGACAGCAGTATGTTCGGAATTAAGCAGCTGTCAGAGACCTGTAAAAGTCTCATCAGTAGTGATGTAGCCTTTTATTGCACTGAGCAGGTAAACATTATATTTTTTACAATTTGAGGTTTTATTATCTTTCCTTTGTGTGGTAGGTTGAAGCCTTTGCGACTGTACCATTGTACACAAAATAAATATCCATTTGGTTTTGTCTTCATTTGTTATAATAGAAGTAAAGAATATTGGCTTCAGCTGATTTTTTTTATTCATTTCTGCTCACCGGATAGATTAAATAAGGCTGTTAATAATTAAAGTCTCTCGCTATGCATTCTCCTACCTTGGTTAGATTATATTTCTTATTAACATACTGTTCCGAGCTGAGAATATAGGTTCTAGCATCCTATTCGAAATTATATTCAAGTCTTGGTTAAGAGCACTGACTATCTCTAAACTGTAATTCACGCTCTAATGTTCCAAAGCTTTGTTTGTGATTGTGAGGAAACCAATAAAATGAAAACAAATGAATATTCTATTAGGATCATGATATGTAACACTCGGCTGCCATGGGAACAGAGTTATGCTCCAGTCAAGAAAGAAATGACTAAATAACTTTAATCACTTTTTTTAAATTACAGTCTTGAGGCTGATGAGTTTTATCATTTAAATAAAGTATGTGGCATTTCTATATTTCACTACAACATAATCTTTACATTTTAAATTCTGACTTGCTGAAAACACCTGTCCGCGCTCCCATGAATATTCATTGTAAGGCATCTCCAACTCAAGGGGGAAATAAACTTTCCACCTTATGAAATTTTCAATTAAAAAATAAATCGACTGGCACGAACGTGAGTGCATGGAAGCAGAAATCGACATTGCAAAAAGACTATTGTAGTTTATCTTTTATGTTGCCGTTTTAGACTGATAAAAGTTTATAGACAAATCGTAAGTCAGTGCTTGAATTGACTTCATAATTCGGGATGTAATGGCCTTTTTAAAGCTGAGTTAGAGGCATCAGCTGTATGGTAAACACTGCTTGTAGGACACTGTAATCTAATCACGCTCACTTGATGCATTCCTGCGGCAGGGAGACTGATGGAGAATGTTAATACGCTCCTGGCAAGGTTGCTCGAAGCCCATTCCCTCTGGAGAACACTTACAAACGTGCAGCAAGTGGTAAAAGTAACAATACACATAGAATGATAAATAGCCCAGGCAGGTATACAAGTGAGCAATAATGTGTATTACTTGTTAGAAACCTCTCTAGGTCCACAGGGGCCTACAACATAGTAGGAATTGTTTTCAAGACCAGAGAGAAAATTAATTAATAAAAAATCTTTTATTGTGGGACTTATTTTAATGCATAGCTCAAAGATAAATGCCATACAGGATCTAGAGGATAAAGAACATAAAAATGTATTTTAATCCATTATAGATAAGCCTTCCAGCCATTTGTAAAACTATGGGTAATCCAAAAAATGCAGACTAATTCAATTATTGCTGCAAATAGAAGTGTTCTTAAAGCCTATGTCTATGTCTTTTCTTCACTTCAAAACTGTTTTCCCCTTCATACAATTCTATGAGAATGCAAAAACCACTGAAGTGGGTCAAAAACAGTTCAGAATGAGGTCACCTGCAATGAATTCTGAATAATCTCAGAAGCATCTCAAACTGATGTCAAAGCAGACTGCATTTGCCCATCAAAGCCTATTGAAACAGGCCCTTAAAAAATATAGGTTTCTATTGCTTTTGTCTGTTAGCCGTGGTGTTTCTAAAGCTAATATTTTGTGAAGTCTTTGATAGAATAGTGAGAGTTTAGAAGACCTATACAAATATTTGTCTCTGTCTTACCCTGCTAGGCAGATTTACTCTCTACTTTTCCTGATCATACCTATTATTATCATGACTGAAAGTGATGAAGAAGACAAGAGGTGAAGGGAAATCTCAACAATTGGACTGCAAAAAAGAAAAACATTTTGACCCAATGAGTTTTACCCAATTTCCTACTCTATCCAAATTTTTTTTAAATAAGTTTGGATTTTGGATATACAGGGGGTCATTTACTAGATTGCAGCGGCGCTGATTAGCGCAAATTACCACAAATTAGTGCTAATTAGCGCTGATCGTGCTAGTTAGCGCTAAAACTGTATTCACTATAGTGCTGGTAACAAAATGCTCCCAAATCGAATTTACTATAGTTTCCTGAAAACAAATAGCGCCCAAATCCTTACTCTGCAAAAACCAGGAGTAGTGCACATCGAAATAATGTTTAGAGCATGATATGATTGCCTAAATGGTACTGAAATATGCGGTATATTGATATGATAATCTGCTTTTAAACTGTGCGAAAAAATGATTTCTACACTGAAATATCGTTAAAAGTCTGAAAAGAGATAAATTCCCCCGTCTCTGTACAACTAGGTGGCAACACAACTGAGCATGTTCAGACCTGAAAACAGCTCTCATTTTAGCTCCCATGGCTTTTTTACAAGGCAAAAGTAAATACCAAAATTAGTGCTGGGCTAAAATGCATTTTTGAGAATGAAAATCGGCGCTATTATAGTCCAATGCAAGTTTCAGCCATTCATTCTAATGGTACAATTTTAACTTCCCCAAATAAATACTTTTATTGTTGAGATGAAATGTATCTTTCTCTGAAATAAATGTTCCTTGCAACAATGTTGCTGCTTCTATTTAGTTTTTTCTCATTTATTTTGTTTTTAAGAATGCTAGAATGTGGAATGTTTTGATGTTTTGGTAAAATATATTTTTCAATGTCACTTTCACTTGTTACTCTCCATCTCACAAAAGTCTTTACCCAAACTCATGTCTTTACAAACCACAAACAATTTTATTATTTCCAAATAATCATACTTTGAGCCCAAGAGTGTGATATGTGCACCAACATCAGAAATCAAAATGTAATTCCCCAAAATTAGAGGGTAACATCACTATTCTACACTCACCCACCAAATATCACAGAATAAACCAAGAAGAATAACTCTTGAGTAATATAATTCTACCACCTATATGTCCTAAGAAATGCTGTATATGTGTATTTATGTGGAGGTGGTTTTCACGTGTGGTGGCTCTGTTGCTTAGAGGTTAGAACTTCTGCTCAGTATCTCTGAGGGTCTGGGTTTGAATCCCAAGCATGCCGCTTCATGTATAGAAGTTGTCTCATCTATCTATGTTGTTAAACATAACTTCTGACTCTGGTTCTAAAACTATGTCTAAATGTAGTATTTATGTGTAGGAGGGTTCCACCACCATTTTAAATCCAAAAGTATTGGGACACCTGCCTTTACACACACATGAACTTTAATGACAGCCCGGTCTTAGTCTGTAGGGTTAAATTGATTTGGCCCACCCTTTGCAGCTATAACAGCATCGGGGAAGGCTGTCCACAAAGTTTAGTGTGTCTATGGGTATGTTTGACCATTCTTCCAGAAGTGCATTTGTGAGGCCAGGCACTGATGTTGGATGAGAAGGCCTGGCTCGCAGTCTCTGCTCTAATTCAGTCAAAAGGTGTTCTATTGGGTTGAGGTCAGGATTCTGTGCAGACCAGTCAAGTTCCTCTGCCCAAAACTCCCTCATCCATGTCTTTATGGGCCTTTCTTTGTGCACTGGTGTGCAGTCATGTTCAAACAGGAAGGGACCATCCCCAAACTGTTCCCACAAAGTAAGTTGGGAGCATGAAATTGTCCAAAATGTCTTGGTATGCTGAAGTCTCAAGAGTTCCCTTCACTGGAACTAAGAGGCCAAGCCCAACCCCTGAAAAACTACCCCGCATCATAATCTCCCCTCCACCCAATGATTTGGACCAGTGCACAAAGCAAGGTCCATAAAGACATGGATGAGTGAGTTTGGGGTGGAGGAACTTGACTGGCCTGCAAAGAGTCCTGACCTCAACACAACAGGACACCTTGGGGATGAATTAGAGCGGAGACTGTAAGCCAGGCCTTCTTGTCCAACATCAGTGCCTGACCTCAAAAATGCACTTCTGGAAGAAAGGTCAAACATTCCCATAGACACACTCCTAAACCTTGTGGACAGCCTTCCCAGAAGTGTCAAAGTTGTTATAGCTGGGTGGGCCAAATCACTTTTGAACCCTACGGACTTAGCCCCCTTTCACACTTACAGTGGGGCAAAAAAGTATTTAGTCAGCCACCAATTGTGCAAGTTCTTCCACTTAAAAAGATGAGAGAGGCCTGTAATTGTCATCATAGGTATACCTCAACTATGAGAGACAAAATGTTGAAACAAATCCAGACAATCACATTGTCTGATTTTTGAAAGAATTCATTTGCAAATTATGGTGGAAAAAACACTCCACTCCAGGACCTTGAAATGCTTCTTACAAAGTCACTTCTTCATTGCCCGGGTGGTGTGTTTGGGATCATTGTCATGCTGAAAGACCCAGCCACGTTTCATCTTCAATGCCCTTGCTGATGGTAGGAGGTTTACACTCAAAATCTCATGATACATGACCCCATTCATTCTTTCATGTACACGGATCAATCGTCCTGTTCCCTTTGCAGAGAAACAGCCCCAAAGCATGATGTTGCCACCCCCATGCTTCACAGTAGGTATGGTGTTCTTTGGTTGTAACTCAGCATTATCTCTCCTCCAAACACGACGAGTTGTGTTTCTACCAAACTGTTCTACTTTGGTTTCATTTGACCATATGACATTCTCCCAATCCTCTTCTGGATCATCCAAATGCTCTCTAGCAAACCTCAGATGGGCCCGGACATGTACTGGCTTAAGCAGGGGGACACGTCTGGCACTGCAGGATCTGAGTCCCTGGCGGCGTTGTGTGTTACTGATGGTAGCCTTTGTTACGTTGGTCCCAGCTCTCTGCAGGTCATTCATCAGGTCCCCCTGTGTGGTTGTGGGATTTTTGCTCACCGTTCTTGTGATCATTTTGACCCCACGGGGTGAGATCTTGTGTGGAGCCCCAGATCGAGGGAGATTATCAGTGGCCTTGTATGTCTTCCATTTTCTAATTATTGCTCCCACAGTTGATTTCTTCACACCAAGCTGCTTGCCTATTGCAGATTCAGTCTTCCCAGCCTGGTGCAGGTCTACAATTTTGTTTCTGGTGTCCTTCGACAGCTCTTTAGTCTTCACCATAGTTGAGTTTGGAGTGTGACTGTTTGAGGTTGTGGACAGGTGTCTTTTATACTGATAACAAGTTCAAATAGGTGCCATTAATACAGGTAATGAGTGGAGGACAGAGGAGCCTATTAAAAAAGAAGATACAGGTCTGTGAGAGACAGAAATCTTGCTTGTTTGTAGGTGACCAAATACTTATTTTCCACCATAATTTGCAAATATATATTTTTTTTTCAAAAATCAGACAATGTGATTGTCTGGATTTGTTTCCACATTTTGTCTCTCATAGTTGAGGTATACCTATGATGACAATTACAGGCCTCTCATCTTTTTAAGTGGGTAACTTGCACAATTGGTGGCTGACTAAATACTTTTTTGCCCCACTGTATATGACTTGTCCCACGATTTTGGACTGCAAAATCGCATGACAAGTCATTCTCCATGATTTTGAATGACTACCATTCTAATTGGCACGACTTTAAGTCGTGCTGACTTCAAAGTAGTTTCTGCACTACTTTTTTCTGAAGTCGGATCAAAGTCGGATTCCGTATTAACTGATCTGACTTTGGCATGTGACTTGTGCATTAAGGGGAGCTCCACGCCAATTTTTTTCTTAAAGAAAAAAACAGAATGGGTTCCCCCTTCATGAGCATACTGGGCCCTTCGGTCTGGTATGGATTTTAAGGGGAACCCCCACACCCGAAAAAACAGTGTGGGATCCCCCCAAAATCCATACCAGACCCTTATCCGAGCACTGGCCTGGCCGGTCAGGAAAGGGGGTGGAGACGAGCAAGCCCCCCTCCTGAGCTGTACCAGGCTGCATACCCTCAACATGGGGGTGGGTGCTTTGGGGCAGGGGGCCATGCGCCCCCCACCCCAAAGCACCTTGCCCCCATGTTGATGAGGATAAGGGCCCCTTCCCGACAACCCTGGCCATTGGTTGTCGGGGTCTGCGGGCGGGGTTTATCGGAATCCAGGAGTCCCCTAATAAGGGGGCCCCCAGATCCCGGCCCCCCACCCTATGTGAATGAGTATGGGGTACATCATACCCCTAACCATTCACCTGGGGGGGAAAAAGTGTCAATAAAAAAAAAACACACTAGACAGGTTTTTATTAGGTAGCTCCGGGGGTCTTCTTCCAACTTCGGGGGTCTCTTCCTACTTCTCTGCTCTCTTCTCCCGCTCTCCAGTGTCTTCTTCCACTCTCTAGTGTCTTCTCCTACTCTCTGGTGCCTTCTGCCGTGCTCCTCCGCTGTCTTCTTCCAGCTCTTTTACTAGCGTTGGAAAATGGTAGAAGAAACCGCGCTATCTTTATGCACCAACAGATATATAGCAGCCAGCACAAACAAAATATGTTTAAATAAAGCAAGTAAATATCAAAAGAGTGCAGCGCTCATAAAATGTCCGTTATATAATCAAATGGACAATCATACAAAAAATTGTGAACTAAATAAATAGAAAACAATACAAATATGCGTGAGTGATTCACTCTCGAAAGAGGTCCGTCACCACTAGGACTGAGGCTTACCGGAATTTGTCTGAGCAAGCATTCATGGTTTGGGAGCATCTGCTGACCTTCTACTCTTTGATCTTATTGCTTACTCATGTACACAGAAATGCAGCTTCCAGCAGAAAATACTCCCCAATGTATGTGTGTGGATTGTGGGGTGGTGGTGGGTGTTATAGTTTGAATATGTGCCTTTTTTATATTATGTTGGAATACTTTGTAAGAATAATGACTGTTAGGTATGTTTGCATAATCTTGCAGATAAAAATGTGATGTGTTGACCGTTATACACTGAAACGCTGTGTTCACTCTAAGTTTTAGACTAATTTTAGATTGCACGCTCCTATGAGCAGGGTCCTTAAAACCCAATTGCTAACTGTTTTTCTAAATGTAGCACCATATATCCTGTAGAATATATATATTTTTTATGCTAGTAAATGTACGTTCTTTTGTTTCTGCTGGCAAAATAAAAATACATTATTGACCTTGTTTGTTTTTGTCATAAACCGGTGCAACCAGACATGTGTGGACTGCAATAGGGAAGACCAAAACACATGTAAAGTAAATATAGTAATATTTATTAAAAAGGATAAGTCATAAACAATAAAGCAAACAACCGTGGTCACACAGAAAAATAACTCTCTAAACCAAACGAGAGTACAAGATTTATAATCATAAACGTGATCAAGCCAGGGTCATACACAAGAGATCAGTCAGATGGAACAGGGAGAGGGCAACAGGAGGAAGGGATGAGTCTGCAAGACAGGGGTCCAGGGATGGATGCAAGGTTCAGGAACACAGGACACAAGATACAGGAGGAACAGGTTCAGGATTTCAGGATAACAGGATCACAGATTCAGGTCAGAGCTCAAGGACAATACCAAGGCAAATGTATGAGCATCTGCCGGGTATAAATACACACCTCCTGCAATCAGTCTCAGGTGACGCCTGATTGCAGGAGATGATGTCGGCTCCAGACTGCTTGGAGACACCCGCTGGTGAACACCAGTACTGTGGCCCAAAGATCTGACAGTGCCACCAGCAGGTGAAACCTTTCCTGACACTTTTGTTCTCTTTTCTTTCTTCTTTTTAATTCGTTTTGGGGGTAGTGGTTTTGGGGAAGTTCAATATCTTACTTGTACCCATAGAAATTATAAGATATAATTGTGCACCAAAAAAAACAAATCTCTTCACACCTGCAAGTAAATGATAAAGGTGTTTAGGTGGAGTCTTTGTATATAACAGCTGTGGAGAATTGCAGGTTATGAATTCAGCTGCTGGATAGGCAGTGTTGCGTGTGTCGGCCCTGGTTCACATTGGTGCGATTTGATATGTAAACTCGCATGCCAAATCGACGGTAATTGCACCGTCCTTATCGGTGTGGTGCTGCAATTTCCAAAAGTAATTTCTGTACTACTTTTGGTGACTTCGGCGTGCGATTTCCATTGACATATGTGCAGAAACCTCTGAAATTCCCCCCGCAGTCGGAAACTGACACGCGGGAATGAAATCGTATGAGTTCAGCTGAACTCGCACGATTTCCTCCCACTGTTAGTGTGAACCAGGGCTTAAACTGGGCCTTTGTCTTTGTAATTCACCTGCTGCAATCCCAGGGACACCATTTCTTATCAAACTCCCATAAGTTTGCCTTCAAATATCGTTATATGTAGAAATACAGATTTGCATATCTGCAAATAAACGAAAATAAAAAATACTTAATACTTCAAAAATATTCGCAGCTGTGATCAAAAGAGCGTGGTTTCACCTTCTGACCCGAAAATGAGTCATTGTAATCACACGGAAGTTCCTGTGCTGGTCAGGATCTCCATCTAGGAGGACATGGCAAGGTCCCTCTTTAGCAAATAGGAGGTGCTGTGCATTTGCCGGGTAAGTGTAGGATATGTACTTGTGTTTCTCAATGTGGGGGGGGGGGGTGTGGTAGTTAGATTTGGTGTGGATGGGGTTCATTGATTTGTTTGGCATCACCATACATTTGCTTCCGGCCCATGTTCCCCAATAACTTCCTGCATTTGTTCTGCTGATGTAAATCAGTAAGGATTATGCAAATATAAATGAGAGCTCATTTAAAAAAAAAAAAAAAAAAAAAATAAAAAAAAAAAAAATATATATATATAGAGAGAGAGAGAGAGAGAGAGAGAGAGAGAGAGAGAGAGACTTTCCAGCAAATTTGGAACTCCAAGTTGTATAACAAGCTGTACCCCATGATTCTCAATGATAACCATTTATATCTGTGCTACTTCAAGTCGCACCAACTTCAAAGTATTCTCTGACTTTCATGCGACTTGAGTTACATAGGTCACTATATTACACAGGCATTCCCAGAAGTTGGGGCCAAGTTGCAATGGCAAAGCAGCAGCAAAATAGTCTGACTTTCAGGTCGCAGCAGTGTGAGATTGATGGATAACATTTTAAATTTGGCCCTATTGTCACTTGTGCATCCTGAAAGTGGGGCGAATTCGTCCCTGCGCTACCTTGGTTTGACTTTGATGCGATTTCAGGTCCATACACCACAAGATTACACAGGCATTGCTTCAAGTCACGGCAAAGCTGTGCAATTTTAAGTTCGCACAAGTGCAAATGGGGCCTAATTTAAAGGTGTTATCAATTAATCGCATTAGGTTACTTTCACACTAGGGTGACTTTTCATGCTGCTTTGGACATCAGAGTCGCATGAAAAGTTGCCCCCCATGATTTACATTCATATCTATGCAACTTCACCGATGTTCACATAGCTCTGAATTGACATGTCTAATTGCAGGCCAAATTGTGCCTATTAACGGCAATGGAACTGTCCGGATTGGTGCGACGCTACACAGATTCCAAAAAGTAGTTCCTGCACTACTTTGTCGACTTCAGGGGGCATTTTCTTACCTCCCAACTTTTTGAGATGGGTATAAGGGACACCTTATACCCTTATTATCAAAAGTATGTATGCATAGGACACACCCCCTAAAACACCTCCTCAAAGGAGAATTATTCCATAAAAAAAAAAATATTATTAGTTAAACCCCCAAGTGCTTTTTTTTTTACCAATAATATTCCTTTAGATTGGCTTTGGAAATTTACAAACAAAGCAATTTAGAAATTAGATGAAAGGTTTAGCACTGGGAAACCCTTTTTGAGCATGGATTCAGACTATAGCGAATTCGCAGCGGGGCAAACTACTGCAAATTCGCAGGACTTTTGAAAACCCATTGTTTTCAATGGGGCACGTTCACACATGTCCGGTGCATGCGCAATGTGAATTGACACAAACACGCAACCGTCCTTGGTGCGGATCAGGTGCAAATTATCTTCATTATCTTCTATGGGCACGCATCTGATTCGCACCTGGCTTGCGTTCTGAACAGAAATTCGCAAGTCATTGTACCAACTCTTTAGAGGAAGTCCACGCCCAATTTTTGAAAAAAAAAAATGGCATGGATTCCCCCTCCAGAGGCATACCAGGTCCTTAGGTCTGGTATGGATTTTAAGGGTACCCCCTATGCCGAAAAAACGGCGTGGGGGTCCCCCCAAAATCCACACCAGACCCTTATCCGAGCACGCAGCCTGGCAGGTCAGCAAAGGGGGTGGGGACGAGCGAGCGCCCCCCCCCTCCTGAACCGTACCAGGCCGCATGCCCTCAACATGGGGGGGTGGGTGCTTTGAGGAAGGGGGGCGCCCTGCGGCCCCCCACCCCAAAGTACCTTGTCCCCATGTTGATGAGGACAAGGGCCTCTTCCCGACAACCCTGGCCGTTGGTTGTCGGGGTCTGCGGGCAGGGGGCTTATCAGAATCCGGGAGCCCCCTTTAATAAGGGGGCCCCCAGATCCCGGCCCCCCACCCTATGTGAATGAGTATGGGGTACGATGTATCCCTACCCATTCACCTAAGGTGTAAAGTAAAAAAAAACACAATTTTAAAAAAAAAAATGTTATTGCACTGCTCCGGGGGTCTTCTTCCGTCTTGGGGGGGTCTTCTCGCCGGACTCCTCCGCTATTTTACCTAGCTCTTTTACCGAGCGGAGAAGCCCGGCTTTCTTCTTCTTCGTCGCCGTCGTCGTCTGGGGGTCTCGATCCGCCTTCGGGTGTCTTCCGGGGTCTCTTCTGTTCTTGCCGCTGTCGTCGTGTTCTGCGCCGCCTTCTTCTTCTTCTTAAGATGTTGACTCGTAGCTCTCTCTGGCCGGAATGGCAGAGCCGCGCTGTGTTGGCACTTATATAGGGACAAGGGGGCAGGGTCACATGCTCATGTCACATGGTGACCCCGCCCACATATGATGTCACAGTCCCGGAAGATGCTGGGACTGTGACATCATAGGGGGCGGGGTCCCATTTTTTCAGCGTAGGGCGTACCCTTAAAATCCATACCAGACCTAAGGGCCTGGTATGCCTCTGGAGAGGGAACCCATGCCGCTTTTTTTATAAAAAAATTTGCGTGGATTTCCCCCTCAGAAGTAGTAAAATGAGTTGCGAATTCAGCTAGCAGCGGCTTCGCACCTAAAACGCGGACAATCCGCAGAACAGCCGGCGTTTCACTGCGCAGTCACGCAGGGCCCTGAAATCGCAACACACTAGTCTGAACCCAGGCTGAAGGATAAAAAGTGCAATTTATATACAACTATATAGATCAGAACAAAATGAGGGACAAATGAGGAGGAAAGAGGGACAGAGGGACTTTGGTCCAAATCAGGGACAGTTGGGACCTATGCAATTTCAGTAGGCATCTGTGCAGGAAAGTGTGCTGATGTCTCTGAAATAGCTCAGGTAATACCCCATGATTTTCAATGAGTACCATTCATATCTGTGTGACTTCAAGTCACACCGACTTCAAAGTAGTCCCTGTACTACTTTGGTCCGACTTTGATGCGAGTTGAGGCCCATAGACCTCAAGTTTACACAGGCATTCCATGAAATCGCGGCAAAATTACACATATAAAATTGAGTTAAAATTTTGCAACTTTCCCTGCATCCATAGACCTCAAGATTACACAGGAATTGCTTAAAGTCGCATCAAAATTGTGCAACTTTCAGGTCACACAAGTATGAAAGGGGCCTAAGTCACTGTGCTGAGTACTATTATTCCTAGAATATAAAGTAGTCCTACCTTTCAGCTCAAATGGCTGAAAATCACACGGATGGTATCACCTACTGAAAGTTTGCATTGTACTCAGCAGCATATGCTGAAAGGAGGTGGATGCCTGTTAGCCAATGCCACATTAGCATGAGCATGGTTGTCACTATAATATTAATGCCTGAAATGCAAAAAATTATTGTATTGAATCAAACATTAGTAAATGTATTTTCTATGTATGTCTCTACTCAGCTCTATAGCATAGTGGTATGCCCTGCTACCTTTGAAGGTTTAAGCTATGAGTTAAAAGCCCACTGATGATATAACCTCCTGAAAATGTGCATTGAACTCAGCAACATAATTAGCCAATGCACATCAGTTTGGTTTATTCCATATTTTAACTCTTCAAATGCATGCAATGGTATGTACTTATTCAATAATATTATGTTGTGGAATTCCAAAAATCAAAAAGAAAATGTTGTAGCCCCCCCCCCCCCAGTACATATCAGGCCCTTAGGGACTGGTATGGACTTTAAGGGGAACCCCACACCAAAATGTAAAAAAAAAAAAAAAATTACTTATCTGAGCATGCAGCCTGGAGGTAAGGATGGGGGGAGGAGTGAGCACCCTCCCCTTCTCAACATGGGGAGGTTGCTTTGGGGACAAGGGCTTCTTCCCTGGCCAGTGGTTGTCGGTCTGCGGGCAGGGGTTTATCAGAATCTGGAAGCCCAAAGCGGGCCCCCAGATCCTGCCCCCCTATGTGAATGGGTATGGGGTACATCATACCTCTACCCGTTCACCAAAAAAAGCAGTGAAATTTTTTTAAAAAATGGCCGTTTTTTGACAAATCCTTTATTGTAAAATAGCTCTGAGCTGTCTTCTTCCCTGAGCCATTTTCTCCTGCCGCTGTGTCTCCCACTGCCATCTTCTCCCTGAGCTGTCTTCTCCCAGAGCCGTCTCTCCTGCCGCCGCCGACTTCTCCATCTCCTGTGTTCTTCCGCACCGCCGGTTACCCGCTAATAAAAAAAAGCTGCTCTTCTTCTGTGGCGGTCTTCCTCCGCTGTGTTGTCACCCGCTGCGTGGCGTCTCTTACATTGCCATGGGGCAGGCTCTCCAGGTGATGTCATCGAATGGCCAAAGAAGACCGCCACAGAAGAAGTTGGCGGCTTTTTTTTTATTAGTGGGTGACCGGCTGCGTGGAAGAACACAGCAGCAGGAGAAGACGGCAGCGGCATGAGCGATGGCTCGTGGAGAAGACAGCTTGGGGAGAAGAAACATCAAACACTAGTAAATGTATTTTCTATGTATGACTGTGTTAAGCCCAATAGGCTAGTGGTCAGTGCTTCTACCTTGAAAAGCTCAGGCTTTGAAGGACTCCTGGGTTCAAATCCCACAGAGAGATACTAAAAGATTGCATTTTGTGAAAAAGAGGCAAATGACCAGTAGATAAAGCAGCATATGCTGAAAATAGGTGAATGCCAATCAGCCAATGCACTTTAATTTGGCTGATTCTATTATATTAACTCTTCAAAATGCATGCAATGGTATGTAAGTATTCAATAATATTATACTGTGGAATTCCAAACACCACACACTAGCTAACGGGCAGTTTACATTTCTTTGTTTGTTTATTTTAATTCCCTTGTGCACTGAAAAAAGAAACACAGCTGGAGGATGGTAGGTTGGCTGGAACTTGAACTCATACCATGAGTGCTGTGGAGACATCTGAGCAGACCACCAAGCCATTGTGCTAAGTACACTGAGACCTACATAATAGTGTAGTATGATTAAAGAATGAACATAAATAATTACCTCTTTATAGTCACCTAAATAAAAAAATAAAAATAGCAGACATTACTCTGTAATCATTCATAACTGCATTCGTTAGCAAAAGAAGGAAATACTAATTGCAATATACATCAATAGATGCACACGAGGTATCACACATCTCACGTAAAAAAATGTATTTTACATACATGGATCATGGTTGCAGTGCAGTGCTATATAATAAGAAACTGTCATTTGCATATACGCGGAATCGCTAATTAGCGCTGATTTTCAAATTTACTAACGTATGTTCGCCGCTAATATCGCTCTTTTTCATTTGCATGTTCGCCTGTTGAAATCCTAAAATGGATGCAATTATATGTAATAGTGCCCAGTACTTCCCGGCGCTATAGTAAATGACCCCCACAGTATGCTGTAATTTAATCTATTCCAGTAGTCTCCAAAATAGTAGAAAGTTCTTACACAGCATTATACATTGTTAGGTCAATATTAGATCACGCTTGGGTTCATCAACTGTTATTGGACGTGTCTGTAACAATTTTGCCCTTCTCATACTTTTTGGCAGTTACCCATAAAAAAACAGTACAGTCAAGCAGATCTGTGTAAAGGTGGACATAGATGAATTGACATTTGGCTGTTTTTTTAGCAGGGATTAACTTCTGTTCAACCACCCTGTCAGATAACAGCCACTCCATCATCAGCTGCAGCCAATAACTTCGCACTGATCTGTGTGTTCTCAGAGTATAGTAGAATACAGTAACATGGAGGAGGATTCCTCCATTCACCTCAAATGTGTGGATGGGGGAATCAGTTCAGTTTTTTTTTGTTAAGCCTGATGACTGAAGGAGAAAAAAACGTAACCACATATGGCCAGCTTAAAGCAGTTCTGCACCCATCCCATAATCTTAATTTCTATCTCTTCTCTAGCATGTTAGATGACAGAATTGATGGTTCAAGTCTGCATCTTTTAAGCCTACCTTGAATGCTGGCTTCATCTTTGTTGTTCTCCCTGCGGGGGTGTGTGGGGTCTGTGCAGGGATCCTCGTCATTTCCTTTGAGTGCCGCACTGTGTCCTGGGATCTGGTGTCCTTCATCACAGGAGTGAGGACATCCGACGCGAAATCTTGCGAGATTTGCGGACATCGACCCGAAATCTTGCGAGATTTGCGGACATCGACCTTAAATCTCGCGAGTTTTGCGGACATCGACCCGAAACCTTGCTAGATTTGCAGACATCGACCCGAAATTTTGCAAGATTTGCGGACATCCGACCCAAAATCTCGCGAGATTTTAAGGACTTGAAGTGTTTACACAGCTTGTCGCTGTTACCCATGCGCATGTGCGGGAACTAACGAAAGGGAACAAGGAAGTGACGGCTTGTGGGCTTCAAATGCCCACAAGCAAAATGACAATGCTGTTCTTTTTATTTTAAAAGTGCATTTTTTCTGAAAAAACGGACATGGATACCGGACGGACACCTAACAAGTGAGTTTATTGTTAGACTCATAATATTTTTAACATGAGAAGAAAAAAAAATATTAATTAGTGTGTGCAGAACCGCTTTAATACATGTTAACTCTTTATCCATATGAACAGATTCACTTACCTCCAGAAGTAACCAATGTCTTCCATTCAGTTTAAAAAAATATTGAAATCCGCTTAATGATTGGTTGATGTGGTTTAATGTACACAATTTTGCTTTTTACTGTTAACGGGTAACGGGTAACTTTCGTGGGGAAAACAATTTGCAAATAATAGTGTAGTGTAATGTAGTTACGACACAAGTCATATTATAATTGAATGTTATTAAAAATTACCTTTCCTTTTCAATCTGCAGCCACTGTAATTTTCTGAGAATGCATTGCAATATGGCTACATGGAGTTGTTCTGTACACAGAGTGTGTACTGACCACTCCCCAGAAACATAATTTCCTGCTTGTGTGATTGGCTCACCAATTTTCCCAGAAGTCTGCCTAAGATACAAGTCAGATTTTAGGCATCCTCTGCAACAAAAAATTCATTTTTGGAGAGATACTTTCAACAGGAACACATCTAAAGGGATGCAGGCCCAGCTGATTTCCTCATTAGTGCCCTGCAGCTGCACACCTAACAATTATGAAACCACTCCCATTAGACCCACAGAGGCACAGACAAACACACATGGATTTCTTCAGAATAACAAAAGGTAGGAATCTACAACAAAGGTTGTTATAATCCTTGCAATGTACATCAATCACCCAGAGGGGAATGTTTTTTTCTCAACAAAAGTGGAGGTATGCTTTAAGCAATGAAGGCACATTCAGTTCTAAAATGTAAGCTCATGTCCCTGCAACCTGTCAATAAAAGTCAAATATAAAAACCTTTTTTTTTTTAGATTTGGATAGAGTGCTAAGGGGCTAGAACCACTGTCTGTTTTTTATTGTTATCTGTTGTCCCGTTAGGGGGATTCACTCTCTCTAACTGATCTGATCAATAATGTCACTGGGAATAAAAGTGAGAATAAATCCGACAGTTTGGGTTGATGTTAGAACAGGAATAAATGGGAAATCTTTCAAATGGGACACTTATTTCTGTGACTACTGGCTAAGAGGGGATTTCCCTTACATTGTAAACATATTCTTCCTGTTGACTCTACAAG
Source organism: Lithobates sylvaticus (assembly GCA_028564925.1). Taxonomy (NCBI): domain Eukaryota; kingdom Metazoa; phylum Chordata; class Amphibia; order Anura; family Ranidae; genus Lithobates; species Lithobates sylvaticus. Next base: position 355,427,012 of record CM053028.1, on the reverse strand, counting down.
GCAGGAAGTGAATAGAAGTCTCCGAAAATGAGACACAGATGGCAAGAAAAACGGCTGAAACCTCCTCCCTAACCTACATAAAAAAGTTAGATATACTTTAATGTGATTTGTATGTATAACTGCTTTATATATATATGTATATATATATATATATATATATATATATATATATATATATATAAAATCATTTTATTGTTTAAGCAAAGCTAGGTATGTTTTTTTTCTTCTGATTGCAGCCCCCTTTTGTCTTTCAAATGCCTTACTTGTACAGAGACTCTTTTGAAATGAATGACATGATCTCTGCTTAATCATCTATTGCTGTGAGCACTTTTTTTCCTTCTCTAGAATCTCAGTTGAGAAAGATCAGAAATTCAGATATGTTACATTTTTTTTTCCTTTTATAAAATCAGAATATAAGGATACAGGAATGTGCATGTACTGCCCTTACATATGTGCTGTATTACAATTATAATGTGCCTCTAGGAATGCATAAACATATGTATGTACATGTGATTGGGGATGATTAGGATAATATGTACTCGATTTAAACACACCTGGCCCAACGCAACCAACACTGTGCTTTAAGTTCTTTCTGACAACCTTTCTCTTCCACAACCTCTTTACATTATTCCTTATGAATTATCTGGCTATTTTTGGCACACTGACTGTGCAAGAACAAGACGCACTGTAATTATTGTTTCTCCGAATAATATTCTTCTGAGCTTGTAACAGAATTCTAATCAGATAAATATGGAATTCCTATAAGTATGTGTCTTATCTTTAGCAGGTTTTCAATTAATTTAAATATGCTAATAGCCTATACCAACCAATCTCTTAATTGATATTAGACCAAAAGGGACTGTGCTTTTTTTCACATTTTTTTTTTACGCAACCAACAAATCCTGCTTTGGGAGCTAAAGCATTACATCTGTATTATTCCCAGAAGGGGAAACACCGTATCTCACAGTGAATATATATGTCTTTCTTTACTGTTATGTTCATTCTTTGGAAGCAAAAAGCTATAGTGAGTACACTGGAATTACCAGAAACATGACCTTGGTAAAAGCTGAAAATCAAAATGAATCCTGACAGATTCATTTTAGTTTTTATTTATGTTTTACATTTTTATTGTTTTTTTCACAAAGTTTACCGTCACTTTGCAATTGCCAATGACGCAAGGAGGTTTAACAGTATGACAGACGGTGAGTATACAGACACAGAAGTTGTAGAAGACAGACAATACTTTCGTTGTTTAACAAATATGAACATTGATCTTAACAGGTTGTTATGTCGGAAGATTTCAAAAGAGTTACCAGTAAATTTATATACATTAGAGTATCTTTAACTAAAAGTGTGCTGGAGTTGGAGCCACGGCTCCCAAGAGTTCCTAAATTTCACAGTTGAGCCTAAATGTATGGCTGAATATTGTTCATACTCTTTAATCAGTTTGAGTTGGGTTTTGACATCCAGGATGTTAGGGAGTAGGACAATAGACTGTCTCCATTTCCTTGTGAATAGGCTTTGCTGTGGTAGTTTGTACTGTGCTTGTAAAGAAAGGTAAGGAAGGAGCTTATTATCTAGAATTACAGTGGACAATGGTTAAATTCTAAGGTCGGACCAGTTACTTAATGAGAGTTCAGGGATGATAAATTGGAATAATTATAACTTATTTGGAACACAAGAGTCAAGTGTTTTTTCCTTGACATTATAGACAAAATACTTCCACGCCCTGAGGGCTGCTGTGATTGTTGGATGGATTATGCAATATTCTGTGTGGGTTACCCAATCAGCTAAGAGTAATGTTCCTAGATCTCCTTTGGTTACAAAGGATCATTCTATGTGTCTCCATTGTTTGCCCATTGTAGGAGTGAACCAATGGCGAATCTGGTCTAGTATACCGCTACATAGTAGTCTTTCACATCAGGGAGCCCCATACCACCTGCTTTTTAAGTCTGATAGTAAGGACTTTTTTTTTTTATTCAACCATATGTAAGAGCGCAGCATGCTTTGTAAGGATTTGAAGAATATATCAGAGATGACTATAGGTATTGCTCTATATAGGTATCGGGATTGTGAACATTTAAAATTCTGCTACTCTGCCTGCCCATGAGAGGTGTTGTTTGCTGATCTTTTGAAGATCTTGCTTACATGTGTTTAGAAACGGAGTGAAGTTTTGTGAAAACAGATTATTCGTTGGAGTGGTTAAGGAAATGCCTAGCTAGGACATGGAGGAGGACACCCACTGAAATGGAATTTTTGGATTGTAGTTCTTTATTGGACTTGCTACTCCTGCTTTTTGACTCATTAACCTTGTAAAAGGAGCATGCGTTAAATTTGTCAAGAACGACGCACACTGCTGGAAGGGAAGAATCCGGTTCAGTGAGAGTAAGGATGATATCATCTGCAAAAAGGGTGATCTTATGGTTTTGGTCTGCTACTTGTATGCCTTGAATTGACATGTTGCTATGTATTGTTTGGGCCAGTGGTTCCATCATTAGCATGAGCATTAAAGGGGAGAGATGGTACCCTTGCCTAGTACCATTAGTGATTTTGAAGGGTTCAGAGAGGGTACCGTCTGGTCTGTAAATACTCGGGTTGAGGGTTTAGCGTAAAGGGCCAGTATGGCTGTCAATATGTTACCTTGGAATCCAAATCTAGTAAGTGTTTGTTTTAAATAGCCCCCATGAATCCCGTTGAATGCCTTTTCGGCATCTAACACTACAAAGATTGCAGGGACATTTTTGGATTTAGAGAAGTGTATAAGATTTAGAATTTTGCCTGTCTGCCCATGGTGAAGCAAACCTGATCTGGGTGAATAATGTTTGGCATGAGTGGCGCCAGTCTCTGGGCCACCAATTTCACATATATCTTGAGATCAGTGTTTAGTAGCGAAATTGGGCAAAAGTTTTGTGGTGAGACTGGCTCCTTCCCTGGTTTGGGTAAGGTAATGATATTAGCTGACAGCATTTCAGAGGGGAATTCGCCCAAGGACACAGCAGCATTGAATGTGTGGCATAAGTAAGGGGATATAGTTTGGGAAAATGCAAATGCAGAGAAGCCATCTGGACCTGGAGCTTGGCCGTTTGGAAGTGTTGAGATTGCTGGGGTGATTTTTTTGATAGTAAATGGAGCATTAAGAGCTGTTAGGTGTTCGTCAGATAGTTTAGGTGGAGGGAGGCGAGATTTAATGTTTAAATCTGTGGGTTGCTTCACCGAGGGTTCATCCTTTAAATTGTATAATTTCCCATAATACTCTTTAAAGAAGTTGGCAATGTCCCAAGGGTGAAACATTTTGTTGCCCTGGGTGGGGTGTAAAATGTATGGTATTTTTTGCTTAATTTTGCATTTTTTGATCAGCGCTGCCATTAGTTTGCTGACTCTATTGCCTTGGGCATAAAAATTGGCTCACATTCTGAGCAAAAGAAAACAATATTATTATTATTATTATACAGGATTTATATAGCGCCAACAGTTTGGGCAGCGCTTAACAAAATAAAGGCAGACATTACAATTACATAACAATTTGGTACAAGAGGAATCAAAGGGCCCTGCTCGCTAGAGCTTACAATCTAAAAAGAAAGGGTCAATTGATACAAGAGGTAATAGCTGTGGGGGATGAGTTGATGGAAAAAGTAAAACAGTGTTAGTTAGAAGCAGGATAGGCTTCTTTCAAGAGAAAGGTTTTCAGGGATCGTCTAAAGATGGATAGATTAGGGGACAGTCGGACAGATTGGGGTAGAGAGTTCCAAAGGATGGGAGAAACTCTGGAGAAATCCTGGAGGCGAGCATGGGAGGAGGTGACAAGGGAATAATATAGGCCTAGTGTGCATATACACAGCCAATACCCCTAGGGGATGCTTAATAGCAAAATAGATAGACACAGGAAAGTGTATGCAATTCAAAATGTGGTGGGTTTTATTTGTTGAGGCAAAAAACACCTAAATGCAAAGGTATATCGTACAGGTATTCTGTCAAAAAGAGCATACATTCAGCATATACAATTTGACCATATCAAGACATAAACATATAATGTTTTTACAAGAAAACTTGCAATACATGAGTGATCTAGGAAAACGCCGACATGTTTCGGACTTTGGTCCTTTTTCAAAGGCAGTTTAGAGAAAAGGAGAAAAAAAAAGAAAAAGAAAAAGGACCAAAGTCCGAAACATGTCAGCGTTTTCCTAGATCACACATGTATTGCAAGTTTTCTTGTGAAAACATTATATGTTTATGTCTTGATATGGTCAAATTGTATATGCTGAATGTATGCTCTTTTTGACAGAATACCTGTACGATATACCTTTGCATTTAGGTGTTTTTTGCCTCAACATATAAAACCCACCACATTTTGAATTGCATACACTTTCCTGTGTCTATCTATTTTGCTATTAAGCATCCCCTAGGGGTATTGGCTGTGTATATGCACACTAGGCCTATATTGTTTTCTTGTGTTCATTCAATAGGGATGCGATAGACCATCTATACTCTATCATCTTCTGCCCAAACTTTTTTCTTTTTCCACATTATGAGCAATAGTTTAGCATGGTTGGCATTGAGGAGGGATCTAAGTTAGCTTCTGGCTTGCCAGAGTTTGTTACTAGTTGATGGCTTTGGGTCTTTTTTGTTTGTGAGTTCCAGCCCCTTTATGGTATCTAAAAGCATTTCTCCCATGAGCTGATTTTGATTAGGACACCTCTTATAAAGGCTTTGTGAGTAGGGTTGTCCCGATACCGTTACTAGTATCGGTATCGGGACCGATACCAAGCACCCAATAAGCCGACAGCTTAATTCAATGGCATGGGTTGCTGCGTGATCAGGCCCTGACTAGTTTTGCTAGCACGCCCTCTGACGAAAGCAATGAGAAAACTAGTCAGGGCCTGATCACGCAGCAACCCATGCCATTAAATTAAGCTGTTGGCTCTCCAGTTTACCTCACTCGGGATCACCACTGTAGTGGTGAAGAGGTACATTAGGAGGGAGCGACTTCACAAGTATAATTTTACTTATGCTTTTAATTTATGTTTTTATTGTAAGTGTATACTATGAGGGTATATTTAATAAACATACCTTTTGGAAAATTGGATTACGCTATGTGCACCCTTATTTTCTTGTTTGTCACAAGCAATATACAGATGGAAAGATAGAGTGATTGCTGATTTTAGCCACCTGACATCCACACACCTTCCCATTAATATTGGATGAAGATTCACAGAGGTTTGCTGATAATAACATACCCAGAGATATGCAATAAATCCAGTAATATCTGTTAAGTAAATTTCTTTTGGGGGATTGTCATTCAAGCATTGCAGTGATGGTTAATCGTCTGGAATAATTAATTATAATTTACCCTGAACACTTCTCTTTTGGAGTGGATTTTCCTTCATCAGTTTCACATTTTGGCTGCCTATTTTGTCAAAAGTGGACTGTGTATCAAGTTTGAAAGACTTTCAGAATATAAAAGGAATATTATTGTTTAAATATTTATTTTGGACACAATTTTTGTTTTTTTTATTATAGTAGCAGCTTGGTTGATATTGTATCTTCCCTGTGAGCACTGATGGAGAGCTATCTATAGTTGTTTGATTATCTCTTAATTTTTGTCAATGAGAGACACTGGGTTTCAGTCCAGGACTTAGCCTGACTCAGTTTAGTTCTGGGAATGGGACAGGAAGTCCCCATACTGCTAACGGAACACAGAGCTGTAAACTGTAAGTAGATGAAGCTACAGTTTAAACAGCACTGACAGACACTTCATTGACTAATTAAGGAATAGTTTGTTTGGCCAGCTTGGTCCAATCTAAGTTTTTAAAGTCATAGTATTCCTGGAGGTAGGCTTTAATGTGAAGTGTCCCTTGTGCTAGTGCAGCTATCCCAGTTAAAATCCATAGTCCTCTGTCCCCTTTCCATACCCAATAAGCCAATCCCCAAACAGACTCCAGCATTTTTAGAGCCAGAGATTTGGGGTAGAAACAACACGTGGAAAAGATGCTTTGGCGGGGGAGAGGCCTGGTAAGGTATCCTCCCCATGTTGAGGGCAAGCGGCCTGGTATGGTTCAGTAGGGGGACAAGGAAATTTTTGGTTGTTCCACTGCATTAGAGTTTACAATTTGTTGATTTTTCTGACGTATTCGCCTTTTGCACCTACAAATGAAACCCCAGATTCGCCCATCACTAGTAATAAGTTAAAGCCTAACTTTACCCAAAAGGGGAAGTGCTGTTTCTCTGCCTCCTCCCCCCTCCTCTAACACCTTTGGACAAAAATCCCTAGTTTTGACAGGTACCCGCTACCACTTCTGCTTGGATTGCTCAGGCAATCTGAACGGAAGCTCAGCCAACCTCTCTTTCCCCGCAGCTTTTTGGGACATGTCACAGGTCCCAGAAAGCTGTGGGGACATTCACAAAAGTGCAGTGTGGCTTGAGTATGTGCAGCAACTGGCTGCTAGGACTTCCCATGGCAAAAGATGCTGGCGCCAGAAACATGAAGCCCAGTAAAGAACCAGTTCAGGTGAGGACGGCACTGGATCACTGGACAGGTAAGTGTCTTTATATTAAAAGTCAGCAGCTACAGTATTCGTAGCTGCTGACTTTTCATTTTTTTGGAGGCCACTGAAGATCCTCTTTAATATACCTGATAAAGCTAACTTTATAAAACGGTTAAAAATCCACGTTGGATGTTGGTTTATGAAGAACATAGAAGAATCCAAAGAAGCAAAACAAATATGCCTCCACTGCAGAAGCGTAAATGTTATTTAAAAGCTAAGGCTTCCAACAGTGATGGTGCCATTATTAAGTTTTGTTATTCCATATTGAATCCTGCTATTCAGAACAGGCACTAAAAGTGAACAAAACCCATTTTATACTTCCATAGTACCATTAATGTATGAACAGTCTGGAAAAAAAACAGTAATTTTTTTGTACTGGAAATAAATAGCATAAAGCTGGAGATTTATTAAAATACTTGTATACATATTTAGATTAGATAGATAGATAAATATTAATATTTAAAAATACCAAATAAATTAGAATAAATTTAAAACTTAACGTTCTGTCTGAGAAAACTCCACTTTTTTCCTTGGGACACAGGTGAGAAGAGCTGCTTCAGCATTTCAATTTCTGAAACAAATAAATGAAAATCTCAGACAATTCTAATTGTTATTATTATTGTAGTTGTTACATTCGAATAATAAGCAACATTCAAATAAAAAATTAAAGAGCACTGGGTCTTTATGTGTTTATAAATTCTCACTCCTAATTTAACAATCAGGGATCACCTATAATAGCTCCTCCTCATATTCCTTGCAGACTAGTTTTAGTGTTTACTGTCCCCCTGAAAATCAATCCACATTGGATCATGAAAAGAGGGTGGTAAAAGGAGCTTTGTAGGTGTCTCCTGTCCTATTATTATTATTTTTTATATTAATGAACTTTCACATTACTGAATTTTACATTGTGATACTGTGCCACAATAGCTTGTGGTTACGGCAGACCCTATTTAATTATATAGGAGAGTTTGACAAATGGTGCCATCTGAAAATCTCTGCACATAGCATTAAAGTTGCCTCACGGCAATGGAAGGCATCGCAGCCATAGCAATGCATACTCCTCCAAGTGGCCCCATGTCCTCTTGTAAGTTGGGCAGCAGTAAACACATGAATCAAAAACCAGTTTTTATTGCCCCCTTGCCGTCTGTGTAAAATCAGGCTTAGGGTCATATGTACACCTCCTCTAGAAACCCTGTATGTACTTTCAATGAGCTGCCAATCGTATTTGTACATAGGTATCTGTAGGATATCAGTATTCACCTTAAAATGGTTGTAAAGGCAGAAGGTTTTTTTGTATCCTAATGCATTCTATGCATTAAGATAAAGGACCTTCTGTGTGCAGCAGCTGCCCCAGCACCCCCTAATACTTACCTGAGCCCATTTTTATCCAGTGATGTGCACAAATGCCTCGGCCATCTGGGATTCTTTCTCCTGTTTGTCAATCAACGTCAGTTAGCCTATCAGGAGAGAGAGGGGATGGGGGCCAAACCTCAGCTCCATGTCTGAATGGACACATGAAGCTGTGGCTCAGCTTGGGTGCCCCCATACCAAGCTGCTTTCTGTGGGGGCTCTCGGCAGGAGGGAGGGGGCAGGAGCGCCGGCGAGGAACCTGAGAAGGGGAAGATTGGGGCTGCTCTGTGGAAAACCACCACACAGAGCAGGAAAGTATAACATGTTTTGTTATTTTTAAATTGAAAAAAAAAACTAGACTTTAGTATCGCTTTAATAATTTTTCTAAAGAAATAGAATTTTTTTTGAAAGACAAATAAAAAAATTAGATAAAAATGTATTGATTACTACAACCTCATTGACTACAGTCACTATTTTTTTGTGTGTTTTTTGTGTCAGTTACCATATAATGAGAGGTTATATTAAACTAAAATAAAAATGTATATAAAAGCGAAATCTTCTTTCTTAAAAACACTCTATTTTGCTAACCAATTGTTTAAGGGTCCTTCATCTAATTTACTAGATTTGCCAGAAAACATCAAACAAACCCTTTCCAATCAGAGAAAACCTTGTAATTATTGAGAAAAATACAAAGCACTCTCTGAATGGTGCCCATGCTGAGCAAGCGACTCCCTGTGGTTACTATGTAGCAGGGCAGCCACTTAGCAAGACATTTGGAAGACCGTGAGGATCACTAAACTAGTGGGAGCTACTACAGTGTTTCTCTCCTTCCATGGGATCAGCCAGGTATGGAAAACCTGGTCCAAGCTGGGTTGATGCCAAAAAATCACCCCTTGTGAGTTGGAGATATGTAGCAGGTGTAGCAGGCTCTCTGAAGTAAGCAGCCCTTTTAGGCATCCTATACCAGTCCAGTATTATCTTGGCAAAATAGTGGTACATTTATCTGTTCTGTATGCAAGCTACCATAGTAGTTCTTAACAGTGCTATAAAAGTTGAAAAAAAGCACTTTCAAAAGAAAGCCTAGTGTCTCAGCTGTAACCTCACACCAGCAATTTTAACTAATGGGCTGCTCAAGCCTAATGCTTGTCTGTCTAGAAATACACATCTTTACAAAAGGAAAACAACCTAACTTCAGCAGACTTGACTTGTCTGCTCCTCCAGCTGTGGCTATGTGTCTCACCTGAAAAATCAGCAGCTAGAAATACTGTAGCTGCTGACTTTCACTATATGGACACTTACCTGTTCAGGGAGCCAATGATGCCGGCATCTCAGACAATCTTTGGATCGACTGTCAGGTGCAGCCGCCGCCATTCCAGGTAAGGGAACCCAGTAGTAAAGCCTTTCGGCTTCACGGCTGGTTCCCTACTGCCCATGCACGAAGAAGAAAGAGGAGGGGGCCGTTCCCCCTTCCCCCCTGAAAGGTGCCAAATATGACACCGGAGGGGGAGAGGAAACAATTAAGCGGAAGTTACACTTTTGCGTGGAACTCCGTTTTAAATCGCTTAAAAGGAGAAGAATATGCTTGGGGTGGACGTAGAAGTTCCAGACAGTAATAGAATGGGACCTCCACTCTTCCATACCCCTTCACAAGTGGCTTTTATATATATATATCATTACTATGACGTTTAATACTGGGGCTATGGCAGCAGCTAGCTGCCAAAATCCTGGTGTCATCTTTACCTGTGGGCGATTCAGCATCTGCTAAAATTGATCCCGGCAGCGGATTCACTACGGGATGACTTTTAGATTTAAAAGTGATCCCGTAGTGAATCCGCTGCAGGGATCAATTTTAGCAGATGCTGAACGTCGCTTTCCAGACGTTTCCGCATTTACCATAGCCATCGGTATACCAGGAAACAGTCTGTTTTCTAGGTAGACAGGAAGTCGAGTAAGTGCTTTACCAGCAAACTGGCCCCCGCTCATCTCTATGCCTTTAGAGCAGTGTTTCTCAACTCCAGTCCTCAAGGCGCACCAACAGGTCATGTTTTCAGGATTTCCCTCAGATGAAACTGCTGTGGTAATTACTAAGGCAGTGAAACTGATCCAATCACCTGTGCAAAATAGTGGAAATCCTGAAAACGTGACCTGTTGGTGCGCCTTGAGGACTGGAGTTGAAAAACACTGCTTTAGAGGACTGGAGTGACCTCCGACATCACTTCCGGTTCTCTCTCAATAAAGAGGACATGTCATGCTTATTTCTATCACAGGTAACCTGTAAAAAATTTTAAAGCGTCGCCTATGGAGATTTTTAAGTACCGTACTTTATCACCACTCAACGAGCATGCGCAATTTTTTCGTGGTATACAAACAAAATTAGGCTAACTTTATTTTTTATTTATTTTTTTTTATCAAAAAAGTGTATTTTCCCCACCAAAAATGTGTTTAAAAGACCGCTGCGCAAATACAGTGTGTCATAAAATATTGCAACAATTGCCATTTTATTCTATATGGTCCCTGCTAAAAAATATATATAATATTTGGGGGTTCAGAGTAATTTTCTAGCAACAGACAGCAAGACCCCCCCCCCCCCTAAAAAAGGGGGGGGACCACCAGGGCCTCCAAAGCCAGGAAGTAGCCGCAATTAGCACATATGTCAGGGTGTGGGGACATACAAGGTAACTAAAAAAGTAAGGCTGGGTTTACACTATACTACACGACAGTAGTACAACTTTCATCCTACTTTGCTCTGCGACATCAGTCCTACATTGGTCCTACATCCATCCGACATCAATAAACAGGGATCCAACTTGGATCCCTGCCAATACCAGGCATTGTGTTTGGTATGAATCTTGAGGGGGAACTCCACGCCAAATTTTAAACAAAAAAACAGCATGGGTTCCCCCTCCAAGAGCATACCAGGCCCTTGGGTCTGGTATGGATTTTAAGGGGAACCCCCTACGCTGAAAAAATGGCGTGGGGGTCCCCCCAAAATCCATACCAGACCCTTATCCGAGCACGCAGCCTGGCCGGTCATGAAGAGGGGTGGGGACGAGCGAGCGCCCCCCCCTCCTGAACCGTACCAGGCCGCATGCCCTCAACATGGGGGGTGGGTTCCTTGGGGCCGGGGGGGCACCCTGCAGCCCCCCCACCCCAAATCACCTTGTCCCCATGTTGATGAGGACAAGGGCCTCTTCCCGACAACCCTGGCCGTTGGTTGTCTGGGTCTGCGGGGGGCTCATCGGAATCCGGGAACCCCCTTTAATAAGGGAGCCCCCAGATCCCGGCCCCCCACCCTATGTGAATGGGGTACATCGTACCTACCAAGTGTCAATAAAAAAACACACAAGACAGGTTTTTAAAGTAATTAGTCAGCTCTGGGGGTCTTCTTCCGACTTCGGGGGTCTCTTACGACTTCTCCGCACTCTCCGGCTCTTCTCCCACTCTCTGGTGCCTTCTGCCGGGTTCCTCCGCTATCTTCTGCTCTTTTGCCCACTCTTTTGCTAGCGTTGGCCTGGTCTTCTTCGTCGTCTTCTTCCCTCCAGTCTTCTTCCGATGTTTACACAACGCTCTCTCCCGCTGTAATGCTGTGTGCACAATGACTTATATAGTCATGCGAAATTTTTTTTTGTTGTTGGGACTTTATATGAGACCTTGACCATCCAGTGCATAGGTCTCCATCCCGGATATATTGGAAAAAAGAGGTAAAATGGGGGACATGGGGGGCATTGGGACTTTATATGAAACACATTTCTCGGGTAGGGTGAGAACTAAATATAATATACATAATGTTCAGTGGTGACAATGATGAGCATACTGTATTATTGAATATACCTTTAATTGGATCAATAAGTATCATACAGAGTAGTTAAAACATGAGTGGTAACATCATATTATAATAATAGTTGGTAGCATAGTAGACAATAATGCACATGATAAGATAGATATCGACAGTACACTCAAAATGGGCACAAACGTCATGACCATGTTAATGCTGGCTCAACCCAATATACCCATAGTGTAGACGTGGATACTGTGACATTGCATCAAATATGAAAGCTCTACGCGTTTCGTGGATTGTATCCACTCATCAGGAGCAGCTACATGGGAATGCCTATAATGAATTATAGATAAATAATTAACAATAATTTATTAATACAGGAAGAGAAATTATTGTTAATTATTTATCTTTTTTTCAGGTGAATGGGTAGGGGTACGATGTACCCCATTCACATAGGGGGGGGGGCCGGGATCTGGGGGATCCCTTATTAAAGGGGGTACCCGGATTCCGATGAGCCCCCCACAGACCCAGACAACCAATGGCCAGGGTGGTTGGGAAGAGGCCCTTGTCATCATCAACATGGGGACAAGAGGATTTGGGGTGGGGGGGCGGCAGGGCGCCCCCCTGCCCCAAAGAACCCACCCCCCCATGTTGAGGGCATGCGGCCTGGTACAGTTCAGGAGGGGGGCCGCTCGCTCGTCCCCACCCCTCTTCATGACCGGCAGGGCTGCGTGCTCGGATAAGGGTATGGTATGGATATCGGGGGGACCCCCATGCCATTTTTTCAGCAAAGGGGGTTCCCCTTAAAATCCATACCAGACCCAAGGGCCTGGTATGCTGTTTTTTTATTTAAAATTTGGCGTGGAGTTCCCCCTCAAAATCATCGGAGCATAAGTCGCATGCCAAAGTCCGACTTTGATCCGACTTCAATGATAGTCAATGGGCTGAAGTAGGATCAAAGTCAGACCAAAGTAGTACAGGGAGCATTTTCAAAGTCGGACCGACTTGTGTCGGACCAGTTGAGACGGCTCCCATAGGGAAACATTGATTTTCACACGTCATGCGACATGAGCTCCCAATGTCGAGTGTTTGTCATGCCATTGTGAACCTGGCCTAATAGGAAAAAGGTTAGTATATAATTAGGGTAAGTGGCTCCAGGTGTGGTGGTGTGTAGATGTATACTAGGGTAATCCTTCCCAATACTCACTTATAAAACACACTTGGCTTGTTTGAAAGCAGACTTTTATGACAGATTTGTTTAAGGTAAATGGTACAGCAAGGAGCATGGATTTACCTTGAAACCGTTGCTGGTATTATGAGACAAAATCTGCTGCTAATTGGGAGTAAAGAAAACTCTGCTGCTGACAAACAATACGGTGCCAGATTGATACTGCTGGTATTCCCTGAGAGGGAAAAAAAGAAAGAGAAGCCATAATAAGAGGGGGGAGAAATACCTTGACCCACCTGGATGATAAATTTCCCGAATATATCCAGGGTAAAGCCAGAGGAGCGGGGGATGTCCGTCTCCCTCGTTTAACAAAAGGTTGCCACTGCATCCCTTTAAACCCGAAGACATATTAATTACACAGGATCTGTGGCTGATTAAGGTGGTAATTAAACTCACTTGGTGCCTTATCTGCATTTAATTAGCCTCAGAACTTGTGTAATTCAAAGGTGTTTGGGTTTAAAGGGATGAGGTGGCAACTCTAGTTTAATGCTATATATGTATTGTGATATTGTGATATATATGTATATTAAGAAATACATTTTGTTAAAAAATCTATATACGTGCCTTTAAAGTCCATCTTTCCAAGCATTGCAAATTCCTAGTATTGTATTTGTTGAAGCAAATAACTCCTAATGCACTGTGGTTGGAAAAAAATTGATAATCCGCCCTCAATGCTCCATAAACTTGCTGCTACATTTCCTGCTAATAATAATTGTATAGTAATTGTTATCAATAGAATTATGTTGTCTTTGATTGCTAAAGGTTTTTACACGCATTAAAATGTATGGATCAGTTTAACCCATGATATCTATTTTGTTGTAAAGTCTACAGAGATAATTCAAACAATATCACCGTGTTCAGACAAAACATACTGTATATCCACCATGACCCCAAATAAAGAAAAGCCATTTCATTTCAAAGAGAAAGAAAGAAGTTTAATGGTGATATCAATTTGGTGAACAGCAAAACCGGTCAAATTTACCAGCAACATATTAAGGAGATTAAAAATGTATTAATTGTATTTTTGATTATTTTAATTATTTTTAATTACCATTTTATGACATACAACTTACTTAAAGTGATTTTAAAGTCTTGTTTTTTTTTTTCAATAAAAGTAACAAACGTGTTATACTTACCTGCTCTGTTGCAGTGGATTTGCACAGAGCAGCCCGAATCCTCCTCTTCTCGGTTCCCACTTCTGTGCTCCTGGCCCCTCCCTCCTGTTCAGTGCCCCCACAGTAAGCAACTTGCTATGGGGCACCTGAGCCGAGTCACAGCTCCCTATGTCCATTCAGACACGGAGCCCCAACCTGGCCCTGTACCATCTGTCCCCTGATTGGCTGACTGACTTTGATGGACAGCAGCAGGAGCCAATGGCACTGCAGCAGTGTCTTAGCCAATCAGGAGGGAGAGTCTTGGAAGGCCAAGACACTCGTGGACATCGCTGGACAGAGATGGGGCTCAGGTAAGTATTAGGGGGTGCTGGGGCAGCTGCTGCACACAGATAGTTTTTTATCTTAATGAATAGAATGCATACTCCTTTACCATTTGAAGGGGCAGCATATTTTTATGTGACACAAAAGTTAGTAAAAAAACAAAAAAAAACAGACATCCTTTGGATCCAACCATGCTTGGATAGCTTTTGTTGTGTGTTTCTACTAGGGGTACAACGGATCAAAAAACTCACAGATCGGATAGTTCCTTGGATCAGAGTCACGGATCGGATAATTTTTCGGATCAGCAAATAATAATTGAATTTGCAAAAACCTGTGAAAATTCTACCACCATATAGTCCCCACTGTAATATCCACAATTCCCCCCACTGTAATATCCACAATCTCCCCACTGTAATATCCACGTCATCTCCCCCACTGTAATGGACATCTCCCCCACTGTAATATTGGCTGGGTATGGCTGAGCATGGCTGGGTATGGCTGGGTATTGCAGAGTATGGCTGGGTATCACCGAGTATTGCAGAGTATGATCATCTGAATGAATGAATGAATGAATGAATGATTTGTATAGCGCTGCAACTGCGAACTGCGATCTGAGGGGCTCATGTGTCCACTCCCACGACTTATATGGCTCATTTCCACCAGCTGTCCAGGCCAGGCAAGAAATATTTTGGTATATTGATATGCTAATGTATTTACATATGATTGCACAATACTGTTTTATTAATAGCAGTTACAGTATATTTAGACACTTTTGCCTTTTATACTTTGTACAGCACCTACCCAACCAGTCCTTGAAAAATCAAAAGTGCTAATTTTAAAGGCTTGCAAGTTATTGTCATAAAAAGTGTTTGGGGACCTGGTTCTTGCCCCAGGTGACATGTATCAATGCAAATTTAAAAAAAAAACGGCTGTTTTTTTGGGAGCAGTGATTTATTTTAATGCTTAAAGTGAAACAATAAAAATTATCTTAGAATGATCTTGGATTGTAGGGGGACCCCCCACACAATTTTGTTTTTAATTTTGGTTTGGGGTTCCCCTTAATATTCGTACCAGGCCATTTTCAATGAGTTTTATCTATATTGCTGAGACCCGACAATTCATTACAGCCAAGATCAGTTTTAAATGACAATTTTTCCTTTATAAATGTAATTTTGCTGCAGTACTGTTATAAACACTGGAAAATGTGCCAGTTTACAGGCACAGCACCCAGGCACAATATTTAAAGGAATATTTAATTATTCTAAAGAAGTTTGGGCCTGAACTCATGCTCGGGCCAAACTGTTCACCCATCCCTTCTCAACAGTCTTCCAACAAGGGGCTCCTACCATTCACAGGCCCCATAGCAGCTGTGTGGGCTTCTTTGGCTATAGTTATGCCACTGCTTGGTTGAGATTCTCTCAGTCGGATTGAGGTCTGGATTTGAATTACTCATTCTGAGATATTTGTCTTATATGCCTCCACTGTAGTGATGATGCTGGAAGATGAAGTTCTGCCCCAGCTTCAGGTCCCTAGCAGACCGAAATGTTTTCCTTGAATTTATTTTTTTTGGCTCCATTGTGCTATTAGTCTTTTTTCAAATTCCTGATGATAAACACATTTCTGAAATATGCTATTAACAAAATGCAACCAAGCCAAATGTTTTGGTCTAATTATCATATTTATTGTGTGTCTCCTACATGCCTTTTGGCAGTCATCAAATGAGATTTTATATGTTTTTTTTCAGCAATGGCTTCTTCTGGCAATTAATATATTAATAGGGGAATTATGTATACAACCACTGTATATGAAACCACACAGAGGTTTCTCAGGTAAGTATATATGCAATTAGGCTTTATTTTTTTATTTGTAATATAATTTAAAAAAATCTAGGTTAGGAACCTACATACAACCTATTATAGAGATGTAAAGCTCTACAAAAGAGAAGAGTCTACTCTGATATCTTTCTAAATGCCATTATTTCCTGTGTGGCCATCTTGCATCTATGCACTGTAGATGAAAGAGTTTTGTAAAGGGAAACTATATGGGCCTATGTGTGTGTTACCTTGTGAATTGCAACGCAAAGGGAACATCATGAATCCTGAGAGCTTCATTCAGTTTCATTGTTTTAAACATGCTTAAATGGTAATCTATGCTGCCTTTAAATTCCACCTTTAACTGCAACTGCTTCATTGTTTTAAACATGCTTAAATGGTAACAACAAAGCCTGGGGAATGCCCAGGAAAAAAACAAGCCTACTTACCACCAGCTCGCAGACAACCAAATTAACCTGTCTAACAGTATGCATTAAAAACAGGGGTTTAGTCCGCACGCATTTGCAAACGCATGCCACAGAGCCTCGTCAAGGCACCCTAATATCTGTGGTCCTAACACTAAACTAAGAGTGTCCCCACAGTGGAGGCACATGCATTTTAATGGGTAGATGAGGGCAGGTGGACTGAAGGGTAGCCACCCCTTCTTAAAGGTACAGGAGCACACCAAACCCCCAGCAGATTGCACAATGGCTGCAAAGGTGTTGGTGTGTTGCTGGACCAATACAAACACTATGTGATAACAAAAACTTGCCACCGCCCCCATCTACAGCTGGCTATCGCAGTACCTTTAAGAAGGGGTGGCTCCCCTTCAGTCCACCTGCCCTCATCTACCCATTAGAATGCATGTGCCTCCACTGTGGGGACACTCTTAGTTTAGTGTTAGGACCACAGATATCAGGGTGCCTTGACGAGGCTCTGTGGCTTACGCATGCGTTTGCAAATGCGTGCGGACTAAACCCCTGTTTTTAACGCATACTGTTAGACAGGTTAATTTGGTTGTCTGCGAGCTGGTGGTAAGTAGGCTTGTTTTTTTCCTGGGCATTCCCCAGGCTTTGTTGTTATCTGCTTTAGCCTTCCAATGCCTCTTACTGCGATAGCCAGCTGTAGATGGGGGCAGTGGCAAGTTTTTGTTATCACATAATGGTTAAATGGTAATCTATGCTGCCTTCAAATTCCACCTTTAACTACAACTGCTTCATTGTTTTTTTTTTTTTCTTTATTAAGACATTCCAACATACAACATAGAAATATATCTATATAAATCTTTTCATTAACATACACCACACTAACCCCCCCCCCCCCCCCCCCCAGGAGAAAACACACTGGGTCCTTGATCATGTCCTTGCTCATGTCCTCTTCAAAAGAAAGAAAGAAAGAGAAAAAAGAAAAGAGAAAAAAAAAGGAAAAAGCCCACCCACTTACCTACCCATAACCAAAACTCAAGTTGTGCAAAACATTATTCAAAGTATAATTAAGAAGGGGGCTTTATAGCGCCCAATTATGTGTGTCAAACAACCAACAATACAATAAAAAAAATAATAATAATAAAAAAATAAAAAATAAAATATATAAAAAAAGTGTATAATTTCGAATTACTATTTTTGTGTCCTATTATGTTTAGTGTTTTAATTCAATATAATCTCACTCTACTATTTCATTTTTATACCTCTCCACCTTTAATTTCAATCTACCCTTCTTTGTTTGATTCCATTACACGTTGCCCATCCCGTGCCTAATTTACTATTATAACTTATCCTCTTCCTTTAATGACATCAATCATCTGTCCACTGTGCCTCCCAGAGGAGGAAAAAAGGAACAACACAAAAAAAAACTCCCACCTCCTCCCAATTTCCCCCCCACCAGATACATTCCACAGACTATCCGATCCACAATACAGCATTGCCCCCTAAAGGGTTTAATCCACCCCTATGTATGAGGAGTAATACAGCCATCCTGCCCATGTATCTTTACATTTATTCTGTTGGTCTTTAACCACATGTATCCATCTCTCTGCTTCCATTATTATTTCTATCTCCCTTTTCCAATCCATTATAGTGGGACTTCCAGACTGTTTCCAAAATAATTTTGGCTGCATTTAGCAAATAGGGAGTAACACTTCTCTTATAAAACCTAGAAGATGATGGCATCCCATGAAAAATAAAATGTAATGGAGAGAATTCTATAGGTCTAAGTGTCTTTTTCTTAATCCAAGGGGCTATCTCCTCCCATAAACCTTTAATCTTTGAGCAATGCCACCATAAATGCAAAAATTAACCCCTTTGGCTACATCCCCTCCAGCAGTTACCATCCGCCGATGAATATATCTGAGCCAATCGAGCCAGGGTATGATACCATCCTGTCAGGAACTTGTAAGACATCTCTTGTATATGGGAACTTATTGAAGTAAGGTGTGTCACTCCCATCAGCTTTTTAATTCACTCTGATGTAAAATTATATACCAGTTCTCTTTCCTATTCTCGAAATGAAATACGGAGTTGTCATATTTTGGGTGCTCAGAACCAGCCTATACATTCGAGACAACGTATGACCCGGCTCTGATAAGTTAACACACCATTCCTTAAAAGTAGTAAGTGGGTTCGCTGGTCCAATCTGGTGCTTCCACTTATTGAACAAGTCTGTTAGTTGACGGTATTTCCATACAGCCATTGTTACTTCCCCCAGTTTTCGAACCAAATCCACCAATGGAAGCAATTTACCCTGTGGGGCCACACCGGCGCAATTACCCTTCCCGTCTATTCCCCAGCGATCTAAACTCCCTTTTTCTTCCCCCTGTGGAAAACCAGGGAAATCCTTCCAATGGTGTTATAGGGGATATTGGGGGGCAAACTTTCCCCTACTGTTAATTCTATCCCAAATGGATAATGTTGTCTTCTTCAATGGTGATGCATATTCCAACAACCTCCTATAAGAAACCAGAATCCAGGGGGCTTCGGCCAAGTTCCTCCCTGCTAATATTTTCTCCAAGGGCACCCAAATTTTACTAGCAGAGTCATGGCACCAATTCATTATATGAACCAGGGCCATGGCTCTGTAATAAAATGCTATATCTGGGAGTCCCACCCCACCCTCCCGTTTTGGTCTCCTTAAAATCTCGTGTGCCAACCTGGGATGTTTATCTCCCCACGCAAAGGTCATAAAAGCCCTTTGTATTTGTTTAAAGAATATCCGTAGGAGTGTTATGGGTACGGTATGTAAAACGTAAATAAGCCTGGGAATTACACTAATTTTAAGCATGTTTACCCTGCCAAACCATGTCAAAGTATGACTTTTCCACTTTCGCAAGTATTTTATTATGGATACCATCAAGGGCCCATAGTTTAGATCATATAGGTGCTATATATCTGAAGAGATATAGATCCCTAAATAGAATATAGACTCAAGGCGGAAAAAAAAGGAAAAGATTGTTGCAAGGTGGTCCTCATCCTCAAAGGCACATGGCATCAACACTGATGTCTCAATATTTATTTTAAAATTAGATATAAGGCCAAACCTGTCTATTTCCAACATCGGTTCAGTCAAAGACTCTTGAGGAGAGGAGAGGTACAACAGTAGATCATCTGAGATCTTATGTTCCGTTGATCCAATACAAATCCCCTTGATCTTCCTATTTCCCCTAATCGTATGCAGAAAGGGTTCAAGCACCATAGCAAATAACAATGTGGACAGTGGGCATCCCTGCCTAGTCCCATTCTGTATTGCAAAATAATCTGATAGTCTACCATTAACTTTAACCCTTGCTCTAGGATCTGCATACAGTGCCATCAACCATCCCATTATCCACTCTCTCAGACCCATCTCCCTCAAAACTCTGATGATAAACTCCCACCCCACTCTATCGAATGCTTTTTCAGCATCCATTGAAATTACTACACTCGGGTCTGGTTTGGTCCATTATGCATCCAATGCAATACATGCAGGGCCCGAAAAGTATTATCTCTAGCCTCTCGTCCCTTCATAAACCCTGTTTGGGTGAATCAATTTAACTATATGTTCTTGTAACCTTAGGGCCAGAATTTTAGCCAGGAGCTTAGTGTCAAAGTTAAGGAGGGAGATGGGTCTGTAGCTGGCACAGCAGTGAGGGTCTTTCCCTACCTTCGGGAGAACCATCACATAAGCCAACAGTGCCTCTGGAGGCAATGGGTTAGAGACCGAGATAGAGTTAAGGTATCTGCAAAGAGGAACCAACAGGATTGAGGACATTTTTTTATAATACATATTTGTAAAACCATCAGGTCCTGGGCTTCTACCTAATGGCAAAGCCGCAATCGCTCCACCCAATGGAGATTGCTTTTTCCATTTCCTCCAAAGCCGCAGATGGAATAGCCTGTAGCCCTGAGGCCTCAAAATATTCCCGAATTCTATACAAACATCCACCCTCCTCTGCCCCCACAGGAACTGAGTCTATGTTATACAGTCATGGCCGAAATTGTTGGCACCCCAGAAATTTTTCTAGGAAATCAAGTATTTCTCACAGAAAAGTATTGCAGTAACACATGTTTTGCTATACACATGTTTATTCCCTTTGTGTGTATTGGAACAAAACAAAAAAAGGGAGGAAAAAAAGCAAATTTGACATCATGTCACACAAAACTCCAAAAATAGGCTGATCGAAATTCTTGGCACCCTTAACTTAATATTTGGTTGCACACCCTTTGGAAAAAATAACTGAAATCAGTCGCTTCCTATAACCATCAATAAGCTTCTTACACCTCTCACCCGGAATTTTGGACCACTCTTCTTTTGCAAACTGCTCCAGGTCTCTCTTATTGGAAGAGAGAAAAATCTTATTTGGATTTTCCCAACAGCAATTTTAAGATCTCTCCCCAGGTGTTCAATGGGATTTAGATCTGGACTCATTGCTGGCATCTTTAGAACTCTCCAGCACTTTGTTGCCATCCATTTCTGGGTGCTTTTTGATGTATGTTTGGGGTAATTGTCCTGCTGGAAGACCCAAGATCTCGAACGCAAACCCAGCTTTCTGAAACTGGGCTCTACAGTGCAACACAAAATCCTTTGGTAATTCTCGTATTTCATGATGCCTTGCACACATTCAAGGCACCCAGTGCCAGAGGCAGCAATACAACCCCAAAACATCATTGAACCTCCACCATATTTCACTGTAGGTACTGTGTTCTTTTCTTTGTAGGCATCATTTCGTTTTCGGTAAACAGTAGAATGATGTGCTTTACCAAAAAGCTCTGTCTTGGTCTCATCTGTCCACAAGACGTTTTTCAAGAAGGATTTTGGCTTACTCAAGTACATTTTGGCCAACTGTAGTCTTGCTTTTTTATGTCTCTGTGTCAGCAGTGGGGTCCTCCTGGGTCTCCTGCCATTGCGTTTCAATTCATTTAAATGTCGACGGATAGTTTGCGCTGACACTGATGCTCCCTGAGCCTGCAGGACAGCTTGCATTTCTTTGGAACTTGTTTGGGGCTGCTTATCCACCATACTGACTATCCTGCGTTGCAATCTTTCATCAATTTTTCTCTTCCGTCCACGCCCAGAGAGATTAGCTACAGTGCTATGGGTTGCAAACTTCTTGATATGGTTTCGCACTGTGGACAAAGGCAAATCTAGATCTCTGAAGATGGACTTGTAACCTTGATATTGTTGATATTTTTCCACAATTTTGGTTCTCAAGTCCTCAGACAGTTCTCTTCTCCTATTTCTGTTGTCCATGCTTAGTGTGGCACACACAGACACACAATGCAAAGACTAAGTGAACTTCTCTCCTTTTTATCTGCTTTCAGGTGTGATTTTTTTATATTGCCCACACCTGTTACTTGCCCAAGGTGAGTTTAAAGGAGCATTACATGCTTGAAACAATCTTATTTATCCACAATTTTGAAAGGGTGCCAAGAATTTTGACCACCCCATTTTTGGAATTTTGTGTGACGTTATGTCCAGTTTGCTTTTTTATCTCCCTTTTTTGGTTTTGTTCCAATACACACAAAGCAAATAAACACGTGTATAGCAAAACATGTGTTACTGCAATACTTTTCTGTGAGAAATACTTGATTTTCTGGAAAAATTTCTAGGGTGCCAACAATTTCGGCCATGACTGTATAGAGGCGCATAAAAGCGATGAAACCCAGCTGCTATTGCTTGGGAGTCCACTATCTGCTCATTGCATGTCTTTCTAGTGTGAACATGGCGTGAATCCTGTTGTTTCTTTAGTTGTCTAGCCAATAGTCTTCCATCTCCCACCCTTATTCATAGAATTGGTGGGCAAAGTATCTATGTTTATTTTGAACTTTTCGATCGAGAAGCTGTTTTAAGTCTGCCCGCAGTTTCTCCAGTCCCCAGGTTTTAATTGGGCCTCAAGTTTATGTATTTCCTCTAAGAGCACAACCATTTCCTTCTGTCTCTATTTTATTAATATGTGAACCATTGAAATGAACTCCCCTCTGATGAAAGCCTTATGGGCTTCCCATACCACTTGGTCAGATACCTCCTCTGATATATTAGTCTCAAAGTATAGTGCTAGTGTGCGGGACAATGACATTCTATTTATCATCCAAAATTGATTTATTCAATCACCATGTTCTTTCCAGGCTCCCAATCGATGCCAGACATATCATTAAACTTATTGGAGCATGGGCTGGCATGGTGGTTGACTCAATAGTTGATGAATTTACATAATTGAGATAATATTAATCGATCAACAACATATCGATCCTTGAATATACATTGGGCATTTTGGAGTAATAACTGCAATCCCTGTCCCGCTCATGCAGAACCCTCCAACTGTCCACCAAATGCAGAGAGTGAAGGTGCTGTTTAACATATCTTAACGCCTTATGAGACACAAAGGTTTTCCCCAAAGAGGTGTCTAGACCTAAGGTCCGAGGTAATGTTAAAATCCCCTCCCATAACCAATAGACCTTCCCTGAAACTTCCCACCCAGTATATCCAAAGTTTTAGATAGAAATTTAATGGTATTGCTATTGGGGTCATATATAGTAGCTAGGGTTTAACACTGGCCCTTTCCTTTAACAAAAAGAAAGCAGCCCTCAGGATCTACTCGTATTTCTGTGGATACTAAGGGACATTGTTTGTGTATAACTATTGTAACTCTTCTAGCCCTAGGAATAGGTAAAGAGGTACATGAAACCATTGATTATATGGAAAAGGAGGCATACGAGGGGTTGACCCTGCCACCAAGTGCGCCTCTTGCAAAAAAACTATCTCTGCCTTCATGTGGCGCAGTTCATGCTAGAGGTGGCCCCTCTTACCAATCGAACAAAGCCCTCTCACATTATACAATGCAATCTTCATTCTACCTGCCATTCTCTCATTACTCCCATGAGTCCCTTATTGTACTGCTGTGCCTGATCGGTGTCTGCGCCCAGCCTTCTGAGCTCTGTCACCTTGGATGCATCTGATAAGAAGAAGGAGGGAGGAGGAGAAGAAGTGAAAAGAAAACACACAAAACCATCTAAAAAACGTAACCTACTATGTCACTGTCTGTTGCACATCCCCCTAAGGGGAGGGTGAATCAGGTGCACCACCTGTGCCCAGAGCCCCCCCTTCCGCCTTCTGGCAGAAAATAAAGTCCCTTGTCTCGGGACCGACCTATTGGGGAAAAGATAAATAAAAACAGGAACAGAGTACCACGTGCACCCCGGGCTTCCATTTATATTATTATATCATTTTTTTTGTTTTTTCTTTTCTTCCCTCCCTTCTTTCCTTTGTGGTATTTCAGCGTATTGCCTCAAAAATTCACACCAAAGTGGAGAAAAGCAAAAAGTATTTAGGGGGCGAAAAAAAGGGGAAGATGACGGAGGACTAAGAAAGGACAGAGGGAAAAAACATCTTCCCCTCCTCCGCTCTCTCCCCCCCTCTAAAAAAAAAAGGTGGGGGTAATAAACAGTATACAAAAAAAAGGGAGGGTGGTGGGGGGGATTAAGAAGGAACAGAGGGAAAAAAATCTCCAATCTGGAAAATCCATCAGGGGGAGCTCTGTGAAGTGTTGCAAATCATCTTTCGTTTTAAGTGTTGCTGTTTTCCCTTTCTGGGTTGCTACAACCTTAAAGGGATATCCCCAGCGATATTTAACATCAGCTGCTTGTAGAACTTCCAGCAAGGGTTTAATCATTCCGCAATGCATAAGAGTTCTATATGATAAATAAGGCTATTTGTGCACCTTCAAAATTAACCGTGGATTTATTGTGGGTTGCTTTCATGATGGCTTATTTCACTGGATATCTATGTAGTTTACAAATGACATCTCTTGATTTTTCTGCATTTTGGGGGGTAGGGGCAAGGGCATGATGGACTCTGTCTATTTCAATCTTATCCAGTGCAGGCCCCACAATTAACTGGAACAGAATGATCACCTTTGGAAGCAATTCAAAATGTTGTTTTATTTCAGGCCGGCCCCTTATATGTATATTTTGCCTACAATCTCTATTTTTGTTTTCTTATTGTCCATATTCAATTATGAGCTGGTTTCATCTTTATAGCCACGATCCTCTGCTCTCTTGCTGTATCTTGTAGTCTGTCTTTGGTGTGAGAAGTTCCTTCTGTCAGCCATGTGTTCCTCCTATGCAGTCCTGGCTGATTAATTGGCAATAATACCCCCACCCAACTCCAATATAAATGTAGGCCTTCTCTAGGGGTTGCACACGCAGGGATTGTATTGGCAACTATCATTTTGGATAAAGTATTCATATTGGATTAAGTATTACACTTCGGCTCAGCACTTTAGCGAATGCACAAAGCAAAAAACAGACTACTGCAACACACTAAACAGATTACAGGTGTCCTGATTCCCCATAGAACATCTCATGCAGTCTGCTTCTCAATCTCACCACTCTGTATCATGCACTCCCTACTTTTCTTTCTCAAGGTTGCATCCTTTCTCTTTAAACTTTCTCTCCTTCACCCCTCCACCCCTCTTCTCCACCCCACAGCTTATATATATCACCCTCACTCCTGTCTTCACCGTATTACTGCACTCATCAGCTCCTGCTAATTGTGAACCCACATACCAATAAAACCTCCAGGACACTGAGAATTGTCCCCCCACATAAGTCACACTCCCATATCACCTCTCTCACCCTTCTGCTTCGCCTAATGTCTGGAGATATTTCTCCAAATCCTGGACCGCCATCATTTACCTTTGGCCAACATACCCAGCACCCCCTATACTCTACCAGAAGCAGCAATCTACACAATCTAATTTCTATTCCTCTTCTGCCTAGAACCAGCCTTCCCTTTTCCTCTGCCCTTTGGAATGCCAGCTCGGGTTGCAACAAACTTACCACCGTCCATGACCTATTTATCACAAACTACTTTAACCTACTTGCAATTACGGAGACATGGCTTCAAGAATCGGACTTCCCTTCTCCTGCTGCCCTCTCCCATGGTGGCCTCCTGTGGACTCACTCTCCCAGGCCAAGTGGATGCAAAGGAGGTGGTGTTGGAATCCTCCTATCCCCTCAAAGAACTTTTCAGGTTCTTCATCCACCCCCCCCTCTCTGTCCCTCTCCTCATTTGAAGCTCACTGTATTCATCTATTTTCTCCAGTTTCGTTTTTGCTGTGATCTCTCAGCCTCCTGGACCAGTATCAAGCTTCCTTGACAACTTCTCTGCTACCTTACTTTCTCTCTTCTGAAATCCCAACAATCATTCTTGGTGACTTCAACATCCCTGTTAATCTTAACACTCCTGCTACTTCTAAATTTCTGAACCTAACCTCTTCTTTTGACCTGAAAACTGCCTTGACCTCATATTCTCCTACCTATGCACTCTACGCAACCTAAACAACATTCCTTTTCCTCTCTCTGATAACCACCTTATTAGTTTAACTTTCTCTTTGCCTTCCAACTACCAAACAATTACCCATAGAAGCCTTTGCCCTCTTAACCCTTCTCTTCTTTTTTCTGCTACAGATTGTCTCTATGTCAAAATCTCATCCTTGTCCTGCCCCAACCTGGCCACTTCTATCTACAACAGTTCACTACCATCCACCCTGGATACCTTGGCTCTCCTCACTATGCACAGAGTCGGGCCCGACCATTACAACCCTGGCAGACAGACATTACCAAAATCCTCAAAAGTCAGAGCCGTGCTCTTGAGCATCTATGGCTTAAGACAAAGTCACAGCAAGATTTCAGCCCATATAAATCTGCCCTCCAAAAATACCATTCCTGTCTCCATGCTGCCAAACAGACTTACTTTATCACTCTCAGTAACACCCTCTCACGCAGTCCCCGTCAAGTATTTTCTACCTTTAATGCTCTACTTCCTCCGCCATTGCCTCCACTCACTAACTTACTCAATGCCAAGGAGATTGCTAATCACTTCAAAAATAAGGTTGAGACAATTAGTCTCGAGATCTCCTCCACTCTACAGATATATCCCTCACTTTACACTATTTGTCCTCCTGTACAATCAAAACTCTTGTTTAACCCAACTACTACAGAGGAAGTCAATAAACTTTTTTCTAACACCCACCTAACCTCCTGCCCGCTGGACTCCGTTCCTTCTTAAATACTACGGTCACCCTCTGACTCTATCCTACACTCTTTAACTCATATCTTCAAACTCTCCCTCTCTACTGGCATCTTCCCCACCCCTCTGAAACATGCACTAGTCACTCCCATACCAAAAAAGGCCTCACTGGACCCCACCAATCTTAACAACCTAAGACCCATCTCCTTACTCCCTTTTTCCTTCAAACTCCTTGAACGTTTAGTCTACAACCGACTGAGTGACCATCTCATTGAGAATAACCTTCTTGATCCCCTTCAGTCTGGTTTTTGTCCACAATGAATGAATGAGCTCTATTTGTGGGAAAAAAAGACACCAATTTTGTTTGGGAGCCAAGTTGCACAACCTCGCAATTGTCAGTTAAAGCGACGCAGTGCCGAATCGCAAAAAGGGGCCTGGTCCTTTGGCTGCAAATTGGTCCGGGGCTTAAGTGGTTAAATAATAATGTATATATGTATTAGTTATTCATATATAAACCCATTGAATACATACATATTCTTATTATAAGGTTGCAAGTGTGGGTTCCTATGAAGAGTTTATTCATGAATAACTTTTTAGGCTAAGAGTTATATTTTGGTGATTTTAGGTTCTAGGAATGTACAAACCAACACAACTAATTGTGTGGGTACATTTTCTCATAGTCATATATTTTAAGAAGCGCCAGGATGGCTGGGGATAGTGACACTTGATTGTCAACCATTACACAATTAATGGTGTTTTGCTAAGCCAAGGTCAGAAGGTCATGTCAATCACATTTAAAGTAATTTCTGATACAACACTGCCCCCTAAAGGGGATAATAGTAAGAATCCAAGATGGCCATGCATGCATGTTGTCATGGTGATGTGGAATCTCCATCGTCATTGGACAATAATGAGACACATACACACCCATTTTTAGGGTGAGATAAAAGTAGCTACAGACCACAGATCTGGAGGCTGATGGGAGAGAGATCGGAAGATGGCTGGACAGTTCCACCTCTATAGAGCCTGAAGGAAAGATCTCCGGGAGCTTGCTATAGCTCCCTGAAAGATGGAAAGACGTAGGGAGATTGGAAGGAGTCCCCTTGGGACTTGCCTATTGAAACTTCTTAAGATGACAGACTTCTTAGAGTTTTTGGTAAAGTATTGATCTTTCCATATTATACCTTTTTTGTAATTGAATTGTTTTGACATATACAAAACAGAACCATTTAATATTGTGGCCTAGCATTTGGAGTGTTATGTCTACCTGCAGCATGATATAATTATATTCCAAATATTAATAGACATACACATTTGTTGTCTGTCTCTACAAAGCTAAGACCAAAGTTTGCATGGTTTTGTCATGATATGTGTTTAAAAATAGATTAATTCTAAATTTAACAGAAGCCTTGAGTGTATTGTCAAGCCACGTGCACCATATGACATTTTGTCTGGGCACATTTAAGAGTGTTAGGAGATCTGTTTTTTTGAGAAGGATCACATAGTTTAACCTCTTCCCGACAGCCTCCTGTACATATACGTTGGCACAATGGCACGGCTAGGCAAAAGCACGTATATATACGTCCCCTTTAATTGCCTAGCCGTGGGGAGCGTGCCGTGGCACGCTCGTGACCCGGTCGGGAGCTCCGTGACCACGGCCGCGGGACCAGCGGACCCGATCGCCGCTGGTGTCCCGCGATCGGGTCACAGAGCTGAAGAACGGAGAGAGGTCTATGCAAACAAACCTCTCCCCGCGCTTCCTACACTGCCTGTCACTAATCGGCTGTTCCCTGTCATCGGGAAAGCCGATCAGTGACGTCAGACGTCAGCCACGCCCCTAATGTAAAAAAAACACACACGTCACAGACCATAACCACTCACCACCCCCTAGTGGTTAACACTTTCACTGCCATTGTCATTTATACAGGAATCAATGCATTTAAATAGCATTGATTGCTGTATAAATGACAATGGTCCCAAAAATGTGTCAAAAATGTCCGATGTGTCCGCCATAATGTCAGCAGTCACAATAAAAATCGCTGATAGCGGCCATTATTAGTAAAAAAAAAATATTAATAAAAATGCTATAAAACTATCCCCTATTTTGTAAACGCTATAACTTTTGCTCAAACCAATCAATAATCGCTAATTGTGATTTTTTTTACCAAAAATATGTAGAAGAATACGTATCGGCCTAAACTGAGGAAAAAAAATGTTTTTTTTAATATATTTTTTGGGGATATTTATTATAGCAAAAAGTAAAAAATATTGAATTTTTTTCAAAATTGTCGCTCTATTTTTGTTTATAGCGCAAAAAATAAAAACTGCAGGGGCGATCAAATACCACCAAAAGAAAGCTCTATTTGTGGGGAAAAAAGGATGCCAATTTTGTTTGGGAGCCACGTCACACGACCGTGCAATTATCAGTTAAAGGGACGCAGTGCTGAATCGCAAAAAGGGACCTGGTCCTTTGGCTGCAAATTGGTCCGGGGCTGAAGTGGTTATGATAACAGATTGTTTACATAAGCCCGTGCAGTCATGGTAGCTACGGCTCTAAAAGTTACCAAGTCTAAAACGTATCCAGTTATTCTAATATTGAAATGTGATATTTTGAATATTATCTGTACCATCATGTATATCTGATATGTAGAAGCATACATGTATTATCCTTTTTATTTGTTTTATTCACAAAATATACCTGATATTATTTGAACTATATTTTTTAGTTAATAAATATATATTTTTAAGCAACATCATTTGTGTCACTTGTCTTCAAAATAGCACGGATAAACGAACTTAAATTTCTTGTTTGTATTGTTAGAAAATTGTAAATCTCCCAAATCAAAGATTTGCATATTTTCATAATTGCAATACTATTTTAATATTTAAGTATAAACATTCTGACAAGCTATATTAAAAAAAGAGGACATTCCTAAAGTGGGAGCTCTGGTCATTTCTCAAAAAATTAAAAGCCAGCAGCTACATTTTAATATACAGACACTTACCAGTCCAGGGATCCAGTGCTGTCATCACCTGGCCCGGATCTGCACTGGTTTGTGGGTTCCCAGTGCCACCGTCTTGCTTGTGTGACTTCCTGGTGTTCACAGCCAGCTTACCACTGCCCATGCGCAAGACGCTGTGCCCTTTCTTAATGGTCCTGCAGTCTCCAGGAAAATGTGACCTGTCCCAGTAGGTTGTGGGCTGAAAGGTGGGTGGGGGCAGAGTAAAAATGGGAGCAGGTACCTGTCAGAAATAGGTACCAGTTTCCTGAAATAAAAAAGTTTACATTAGTGGTGACAGTGGTGGTGGGGTGTTGGGGATGGAGGAGGATGAGGGGTGAAGTTCTGTTGTAAAATTTTAGAAGTTAACCTAACCAAATCTGGGAAGCGTGTGTTTAGTTATCTCAGATGGATAACAGACAGATTAGAAAGTGTAATGCAGTATATGCTGTTAATACTCATTGTTATCATTGTCAATATTTTTTCTACTTCAATATTTTAAATTACTTTTCGTAGATCAGTAGCTTTTTTTGCTAATTAAAATTTTGGGTTGTAACACTAAAAAAAATTAAATTGAGAGTGTGTGTGTGTGTGTGTGTATATTTATGCAAAGGACTGACCATTCACATTTCTTAAACCTGCAAAACAACCAGCTGCTTGTAGTAATATACTTTTCTAGAAACTATAAAACAAGATACATAAAATGAAAACCTTTAAATTGCTTGCTCTGCATCCGTGCTTTATAGCTACAATCACTAACACAAATAATGCAACTACTAGCTGAAATGAGGATTAACACATAATCCTATATAATCTTAGATTTCATAAAATCATTCTGAGGTCACAGTTTTAATATAATCCAGATGTAAAAGTTTGACTCCAATAGTACTTTTATATACAGTATATGATCAATACAAAACCTTTTTACAATATATGATCAATTACAAAACATTTACAGTACATGAACATTTGTTATGTATTTGCACTCATCTAATATTTTACACTTAAAGATTATATCAATCTCAGTCATTATGCACGAGTAGCAGAATGCAGTAGCTCTATTTTATTATGTAGTTTTATTAACAATAAAAAGAAAAAATGAACAGTACAACATCTGGATTCAATCCAAATATAACTTTTCAAACCCCTTGAAGCAAAACTTTGCCCATAATTGGCTGAATTTCAAGATATTTCAGGAAAATAAAAAATATCTCCAAAAATTTGTGCTCAGTTGGGCGGTGGATGAGTGCATACTTTTTGATTTGCCCTACTACAATATACACTTTCTTACCTCAATGTGTATGACCTTTGCAGGCCTCCCAGTAGCCTTATGCCGCGTACAAAGAATTTTGGCGCCAAAAGTCCGGCGGACTAGGTTTTAAGTTTTGTTTTAAAATTGTCCGCTGAACTTGGCAGTCCGGCGGACAATCCCGCCGTTAGTATGCTAGTCCGCCGGACTTTTGAAAATGAACGGACTTGCCGATCATCGGAAAGTCCGTTCATTTAGCACGTGACTTCAGGTAGATGGGGCTAGCGAAGGCAGTGAATGCCGCCGCGCTAGCCCCGTCACCTGGTATGGATTTAAAGGGCATATGCCCATCTTCTTATTTTACCCAACAGTTGGAGGTGCCGACTTCTGAGCTTTACAGCTTGCAGTAGATTTCAATTTTTTTTTGCTCATTACAATGAACTACTGATGAAATCGCAATACAAACAGTTTATGAAAACAGATGTTTCTGTGGCGTAGCTCAAAGGGCTGGCATCTTGGCACTTTATAGACAGTTTGTTAAACTTCCTTATCCACTTCGCATCCAGGCCAATTCTGACATTTCACTCCTACATGCAAAATTCATAATTTTTTTGCTCGAAAATTACATAGAACCCCCAAACATTATATATGTTTTTTTAGCAAAGACCCTAGAGAATACAATGACGGTCGTTGCAACTTTTTATCTCGCACGGTATTTGCGCAGCAATTTTTCGATCACGTTTTTTTCTGAAAAAAACTATTTCATGCTTAAAAAAAACAAAACAGTAAAGTTAGCCCAATTTTCTTTGCATAATGTAAAAGATGAAGATACGCCGAGTAAATAGTTACCAAACATGTCACGCTTCAAAATTGCACGCGCTCGTGGAATGGCGCCAAACTTTGGTATTATAAAATCCCCATAGGCGACGCTTTAAAATGTTTTACTGGTTACATGTTTTGAGTTACAGAGGAGGTCTAGGGCTAGAATTATTGCTCTCGCTCTAACGTTCGCGGCGATACCTCACATGTGTGGTTTGAACACCGTTTTCATATGTGGGCGGGCTTACGTATGCGCTCACTTCTGCGTACGAGCTCACGGGGACAGGGGCTCTTTAAAAAATTTTTTTTTTTTATTATTGTTAATTTGACTTTTATTTTTTGAGTTTGACACGTTAAAAAAAATAAATAAAATTTGATTACTTTTATTCCTATTACAAGGAATGTAAACATCCCTTGTAATAGGAATATGGCACAATCGGACCTATTTACAGTGAGATATGGGGTCAATAAGACCCCACATCTCACCTCTAGGCTGGGAAGCCTAAAATTTAAAAAAAAGTGAGTCGGTAGAAGCACCGGAGGGCGGCGGGAGGGGGGGGCATCCCCTCCCGCCGCCCGTAAGAACGATCAAGCGGCGTAACAGCCGCTATGATCATTCTTATGGTGCAGGGAATCGCCGGCTGAAAACGGCAATATCTGAATGATGTCTGTAGCTACAGGCATCATTCAGATATACCCCCGGAAAGTAGAGGCTGTCATATGACGGCCTCCGGATGCAAAGTGGTTATACAGTGCCTTGAAACAGTATTCATACCCCTTGACATTTTCCACATTTTGTCATGTTACAGCCAAAAACGTAAATGTATTTTATTGGGATTTTTTTGTGATAGCCCGACACAAAGTGGCACATAATTGTGAAGTGAAAGGAAAATGATAAATGGTTTTCAAAATGTTTTACAAATAAATATCTGAAAAGTGTGGAGTGCATTTGTATTCAGCCCCCTTAACTCTGATACCCCTAACTAAAATCTAGTGCAACCAATTGCCTTTAGGAGTCACCTAATCAGCAAATAGAATGTGTGTAATTTAATCTCAGTATAAGCAGCTATTCTGTGAAGTCCTCAGATGTTTGTTAGAGAACCTTAGTGAACAAACAGCATCATGAAGGCCAAGGAACACACCAGACAGGTCAGCGATAAAGTTGTGGAGAAGTTTAAGGCAGGGTTAGGTTATAAAAAAATATCCCAAGCATTTAACATCTCTTGGAGCAATGTTCAATCCATCATCCAAAAATGGAAAGAGTATGGCACAACTCCAAATCTACTAAGACATGGCCGTCCACCTAAACTGACAAGCCGGGCAAGGAAATCATTAATCAGAGAAGCAGCAAAGAAGCTAAGAAGCTGGTAACTCTGGAGGAGCTGCAGAGATCCACAGCTCAGTTGGGAGAATCTATAAACAAGACAACTATTAGTTGTGCATTTCAAAAATCTGGCCTTTATGGAAGAGTGGCAAGAAGAAAGCCATTGTTTAAAGAAAGCCACAAGAAGTCCCATTTGCAGTTTGTGAGAAGCCATGTGGGAGACACAGCAAACATGTGGAAGAAGATCCTCTGCTCAGATGATACCAAAATTGAACTTTTTGGCCTAAAAGCAAAACGTTATGTGTGGTGGAAAACTAACACTTCACCTCACCCTGATCACACCTTTTCTTCAGCAGGGACAGGAAAGCTGGTCAGAGTTGATGGGAATATGGATGGAGCCAAATACAGGGCAATCTTAGAAGAAATCCTGTTGGAGTCTGCAAAAGTTAAGACTGAGGTGGAGGTCAATAGGCCCCCTGACCCCGCTGTTAAACAATCCTGACTTCCCACCAGGTATAGGAAACAGATATCTTCAACGAGATGATAAAAACTCGCCACTCCTTGCTCTACAGTGCTTTACTAGAGGGGTTATCAAGGACTTCTCAGATCTTAAATTAGACAACAATATACCTTCATTACCTCTATGGACATACTTCCAGATACGCACATATGCACACAAACACACAAGGAAGGAACTATTCACCAGAGACCTCACGGTCATGGAGTCGGTGTGCCTGAAAGGGGAGCAAGTGCCCAAAACTACTTCAACGGCCTATGAGTGGCTACAGCACATGGATATGCCCACAAGAGACAGGTTCAGAGAGAGATGGTCAGATGCCTTAAACATGGATATCACAGATACACAATGGGAGAGAGCTTGCATACTGGCTCATAAATGCTCTATCAGTACAAGGGCACAAGAAACAGCCTACAAGATTCTCACTCATTGGTATGCAACTCCAGTGAAGATTCACAAATGGTTTCCACAGTCTAGCGATATCTGTTGGAGGTGCGGTAAAGAAAAAGGCACTCTTTTCCATATTTGGTGGCAGTGTGAGAAATTGACACCCTTTTGGAACACAGTGATAGATTTGATATACCGGATCACGGAGACCAGGCTTGTTTTGAACGCAGCAAACTGCCTTCTACACATATCTAATTTTTCCATGCGCGAATACAAAAATTGTCTATCAAAACACTTGCTAATAGCAGCTAACTCGATCATTCCACTCCGTTGGAAATCTACTTCAGTTCCAACGGTGAAGGAATGGCTACACAAAATCTCTCACATATGTGAGATGGAGGACACCAAAGCACAAGCTGAGGAAATGGCTGAGCGTTATCTCAAGACCTGGTCCCCCTGGTTCAGCTACAGACTCACCCAAGAGTATATAGCACTAACTGTGTAATAATGATGGACCAAACACCTATAGTATTATTACACGATCCACAGGTAGATAATATAAACCTTCCGTAACCCTGTAAGTGCTGTTAGATACAGCTAGAGAAATGACCTAGCTCTAGATATGTTCACTGGAATCTTACGCAACAACTGGTATAGGATAGCCTTCTGTTCCTCTTTTTCTATTACTTTTATTTTCTCTCTTTAGTACTCTGACTTTCCTTTAATCTCATCTACCCACCGAGTACATTTCCCCAATGATTGTTGGGAAGCGGCTACAGCTCCTAAGCAATATTTATCGGGCTATACTCAGTCGGCTTTAGCCAGTTACTATAGTTTAAAATTTGCAGAATGTTCTAAAGTTACCATTCAATGTAATTAACAAAACCACACAACTGCAATATCTGTATTATATCTTGATAATGTACTCTTGTTGAACCATTTGTATTTTGTTCAATCTTCAATAAATCTTTTAAATGAAAAAAAAAAAAAAAGACTGAGGTGGAGGTTCACCTTCCAGCAGGACAACTACCCTAAACATACAGTCAGAGCTATAATGGTATGGTTTAGATCAGGGGTCTCCAAAGTACGGCCCGCGGGGCACATCTGGCCCACTAGGGCGTTTCTTCCGGCCCGTATCTAGAGTCATCAGACTCACTGCAGGAACAGTCTCTGCTCGGTTTGCGGGGCTTGCTTTACATACTGACAGGCAGTGGGTACTGTGCAGCGCAAGTCCCGCTACTCGAGAAACCTGAGAAAGTTCAGATTCATTCAGTGCAGACTGGCTGCACCTCCCGCCCGCAGTTAAATTCAGTGCCCTTAATGCTGTCATGTCACATACAGCATGCCCGTGTAACAGCCGGATGGGAGCCGGGAAGTCCAGTAGATCTACACTACAGCCCTTCAGAGGAGTACCACAGCAGTAAGGTACACACATCTACAGGGGAAATATAGGTGGGTACAGGGAGACTGATGGAGAAAGAAATGTGCTCTGGTGGGGACGCAAGAGAAGGGGGGACTCTGATGGGGGACAAAAGTGTGGAGGTAGGAGGCTGTAATGGAGGACACAAGTGTGAGGGGGGGGGGGCTCTGATAGGGACACATATTCAGGGGGTATTATGATGGGGACAAAGTTGTTCAGGGGGTCTCTGATGGGGACACATATTCAGGGGGGATTATGATGGGGACACCATTTTTCAGGGGTCCCTGATGGGGGCACAAATGTGGGAGGGGGACTCTGATAGGGGACACAAGTACTATCCCGATGGTATCTCATTCCTGAACACCTCTCTAAACTGTAAGAGAGGAAAGGAGGGAGGCACACCTAAGTGTAGCATTAAAATGATTATTTATTAGCGCAAAATAATACACTTACATCAAAGAAGACATCAAAGGCAAATCTGTGTAGTAGAAAGTCCTTCTCGAGGGGTGCCAGCAATCCGCTTTCCCAGCGTTCAAGGGCTGTCTGTGCCTATTGCAGGAAGTTGAATCCAAGACAGGATGTGAAGAGGATCCAGGCTGCCTGGCATGGAATATACTGAGGAAATTCCGTAATTTGGTGGACTGACCTCGGTCTAGGAAGGACAGGAAGCAAGGCTACGCGCTCAGAGCATACAGCTGGCCTGTAAATTTCTGCATACAAGCATCCTAAATACCATACCCCTGTGGCCGTGGGACTAGAAGGATCAGCAGACCAAGGACATTTAAAAAACGTGTAAAATACAAATTCCAGGACATATATGACAAAAAAATGAGTGGAAACATTACAATAGCTGATATTGAGCATAATTATCATTAAAAGCATTAAAAACATTAAAATATCAATATCATGACATATTTGGATATAAACGAATGGGTATGTAAAGGATGAGTGTATGAAATTAATGAGAGGAGAAATAGGGAGGGGGGGTTTGGAGCAAGGGAAGGGGGGATAGAGGGGCAAATAAGAAAAGGAAGGGGGGGGGGGGGTGTTGGGAAGGTTTATTTACCTGTATGATATGAAACATTATTATATAAAAAATCTTTAAAAATTAATATACCTTAAAAAAAAAAAAAGGATGAGGGGGAAAACACACACATGGATCTTCTGTAAATGCAATATGTGAACAGTTTACTTACTACTGATCTCAGTACCACCAACACCCAAGATAGAGCTATGCGATATCCCGAATGTTATGTGACCATAAGGGTCCGTTGTAGGGAATAATAAATGGAATCGTGAGAAAAGGACCAACAAAGAACAATTGGCAATACAAGCAATGTAATAGTACTGTACATGTTACAATATTGTGTTAATTTCTATCTCCTCGATAAGTCTCCCAGGAGTAAGGGTATTGAGGGAACAAATCCAGAATGTTTCTTGTTGGAATAAACATTTGTAGCGTTCTGCAGTGGGCAAGCAATTAGGAATTGCCTCAATCACCCACACTTTTATACCTTCAGTTGATTTATGATGTTTCGTTAAAAAGTGTTTGGGGACACTATGCTGGTCACAACCTTCCTCAATGAAACGTCGGTGCTCACCAAAGCATTTGCATAAGGTACAGATGGTCCATAACGAGAGCAGTTATGTAATTATTTGATTGTATAAATCTTGTCTTTGGCTGTGAATCTTTTTTGACCATGCGTTACAAATTGACAAGTCAAGCAGAGGTTTTTTGCAGCATTGGAACATACCTACAAAACATATCCTTGAGGCCATTAGATTATTATCGGATTCAAACACTTACAAAAAACTTTCCAAAGATCCCCTCTCTTCTTTTTCTTTGAAGGCTGAAACACTTACTAACGCGGCACTCTCTGGCATGAAGGCGCTACCATCCATGCTTCTAATTATGTAAAATCGATGGCCGGTAATTCTTTTCTCTACTATTAAATCTGCCATCACCCCAAAATGGATTAAGAATAGCCCAAAAAGTAAAATTTACAGAATCCAAAATAACTGTACTTGAGATATTGATTTCCATAGCCAGGGAGAGCTGTTAAGCAATAAATTCCTTGAGAAGAGCTATCCGCCTCCTCTAGTATCCAATGCCTTTGAACACTACAGACATCCACCCTTACAAGATAAAAATAGTAATAACCAATCCCAAATCATGCGTTTCTCATTACTTTCATACACTCATCCTTTACATACCTGTGACGGACCCCGTACTCAAGATGTCCGCCGCAAATGCTTACTCCGTCCGGTACCATACAATGCAAGACCCCTTAGCTCACCCAGTCACCAGACAACACCAGTGTAGGGTACATCAGGAATGAATCTTTATTTGACATGTCACACATATATACAGCCATATGACCCACACCTAACCTAATTAGCATGAGCTAATTATCTTAATCAACACTGGACTCCTTCATTCAATTGCTGGGTTAATTAGCACACACAACAATAGGTGAAACACTCCTACAAGCCAGACTATATTCATTTACACAACAGACAGGCTGACTGGAGTTCATGACATTAGCATCTCTTGCTAATATGCCAAATACACATACAGAGTCTGTGTCCTGGGGGCCAGCATGGACCCGAATCCAAGTAACACCAGCTCTGGGGTCCCCAGGCATGCAGCCCAAAGAGCACCATTCCCCCAAATGCCAGGGCCCAAAATCGCAAGGCAATAGGCTCGTATTCAGTCCCCTCCAACAGCCTCTGTCCCGGCAAGGTCTGTCACAATACCCATTTGTTTATATCCAAATATGTAATGATATTCATATTTTAATGTTTTTAATGCTTTTAATGATAATTCTGCTCAATATCAGCTATTGTAATGTTTCCACTAATTTTTTAGTCATATATGTCCTGGAATTTGTATTTTACACGTTTTTTAAATGTCCTTGATCAGCTGAACCTTCTAGTCCCACGGCCACAGCCGTATGGTGTTTAGGATGCTTGTATGCAGAAATTGACGGGCCAGCTGTATGCTCTGAGCGCGTAGCCTTGCTTCCTGTCCTTCCTAGACCGAGGTCCGTCCACCAAATTACGTAATTTCCTCAGTATATTCCATGCCAGGCAGCCTGGATCCTCGTCACATCCTGTCCTGGATTCAGCTTCATGCAATAGGCACAGACAGCCCTTGAACACTGGGAAAGCGGATTGCTGGCACCCCTCGAGAAGGACTTTCCGCTACACAGATATGCCTTTGATGTCTTCTTTGATGTAAGTGTATTACTTTGCGCTAACAAATAATCATTTTAATACTACACTTAGGTGTGCCTCCCTCCTTTCCTCTCTTACAGTTTAGAGAGGTGTTCAGGAATGAGATACCATCGAGATAGTACTTGTGTTCCCTATCAGAATCCCCCTCTCACATTTGTGCCCCCATCAGGGACCCCTGAACAATTGTATCCCCATCATAATCCCCCCTGAATATGTGTCCCCATCAGAGCTTCAGTTTCTCGGCTCATCGTAGTGTTGTACGTCACTGCGTTCTTGACGGTCGAAAGTTAAGAGGACTTTTGTGTGAACGTGTGTATGCAAGCCAAGCTTGAGCGGAAATCTGCTCGTGTGTATGCGGCATTAGTCATATATGTCCTGGAATTTGTATTTTACATGTTTTTTTAAATGCCCTTGGTCTGCCGATCCTTCTAGTCCCAGCCTAGAAGCCCAGTAGCCTGGCTTCCTGTCCTTCCTAGTCCTTCCTAGACCCAGGTCCGCCTACCAGATGATGTCATTTCCCCAGTACATTCCATGCCAGGCAGCCTGGATCCTATTCACATCCTGTCCTGGATTCAGCTTCCTACAATAGGCACAGACAGCCCTTGAACGCTGGGAAACTGGATTGCTGGTACCCTTCAAAAAGGACTTTACACTACACAGATATGCCTTTGATGTCTTCTTTGATGTAAGTGCATTACTTTGCGCTAATAAATAATCATTTTAATACTACACTTAGGTGCGCCTCCCTTCTTTCCTCTCTTGTATTTTCTCACAGAGTATTCCGCATATGCTCTGGGGATGGCTGGCACCTAAACACTTTTTAATATATATATGGACTTACCCTTACCATTTCTAAGGACATTACCTCTTACAGAGATATAGATTTGGATTCTATGCAAACTTCCCTATTTTCATGGGCTGGGTAATTCTTTCCTCTCTAAACTGTACCCATTGTCTTCTCTATTATGTTTCCAGGGGTGTGGGCAGGTTCAAACAATGTATTATATTGTACATGGTGGACATGCCCCAAAGTCCAGTGATGTTGAATGAGAGTACACCCTTTGATGTACTTGGTGACTATGATAATATTGTCAAAAACCCCAAGGTTGCTCTACTTAACAAACCTATCAAAGTAGTCCCCAGACACACTCAAGCCTTGATCATTTTTATAGTCCTAGTGGCCAAAATTGCAATAGCAACCACCTCGAAAAGCCTGGTTCCGCACATCTACGCGAGTGTATGGTGGTGAGAATGACAACCTCTTGGAAACTTGTCATTCTCTCCACCATACACTCACATGTGTGGCATCAGGGACACTTTTCCTTCTCTCTCAAGCTACCGTAGTAGCCAGGATAAGCTCCACTCCCCAGCCAGCACTCCCGCAGCAGCGGATGCACCTACTACCGATATTACTCAGGGTCAAAGAAAAGCCCGGTGTTAGATCTGGTGGTGATTAGGAATGAGCCGAACACCCACCGGTTCGGTTCGCACCAGGTTTGCATGAACGTTAGAACCCTATTAATTACAATGGACGCGAACGTTCGAAATCTAAAGTGCTATTTATAATGGCCAATATGCATGTTATTGTCCTAAAAAGGGTTTGGGGACCCGGGTCCTGCCCCAGGGGACATGTATCAATGCAAAATGAAGTTTTAAAAACTGATGTTTTTTCTGGAGCAGTCATTTTAATGATGCATAAAGTGAAAAAAAAAGGGAAATATTCCTTTAAATATGGTCCCTGGGGGGTGACTAAAGTATGCCTGTGAAGTGGCATGTGTTTCCCATGTTTAGAACTGTCCCTGCACAAAATGACATTTGTAAAGGAAAAAAAGCCATTTAACCACTGAAGCCCCGAACCAATTTGCAGCCAAAGGACCAGGCCCCTTTTTGCGATTCGGCACTGCGTCGCTTTAACTGACAATTGCGCGGTCGTGCGATGTGGCTCCCATACAAAATTGGCGTCCTTTTTTTCTCACAAATAGAGCTTTCTTTTGGTGGTATTAGATCACCTCTGCGGTTTTTATTTTTGCCCTATAAACAAAAGTAGAGCGACAATTTTGAAAAAAATTCAATATTTTTTACTTTTTGCAATAATATAATATATAATATGATATCCCCAAAAAATATATAAAAAAAACGTTTTTTTTTTTTTCCTCAGTTTAGGCTGATACGTATTCTTCTACATATTTTTGGTAAAAAAATCACAATTAGCGGTTTGCGCAAAAGTTATAGCGTTTACAAAATAGGGGATAGTTTTTATAGCATTTTTATTAATATTTAGTTTTTTACTTGTAATGGCGGTGATCAGCGATTTTTATTGTGACTGCGACATTATGGCAGACACATCGGACATTTTTGACACATTTTTGGGACCATTGTCATTTATACAGCAATTTGTGCTATTTAAATGCACTAATTCCTGTGTAAATGACATGACTGAATATTAGGCAGATGCCTGTGTTGCACAAATCAACTACACAACACTAGCAATGAGAGGGGGTAGATTCAGGTGTAGCTATAACTGAGCTATAATTGACCATAGGCATCCTGCCTGTGGCCAATTA
The DNA here is from genome assembly GCA_028564925.1 of Lithobates sylvaticus. Classification (NCBI taxonomy): domain Eukaryota; kingdom Metazoa; phylum Chordata; class Amphibia; order Anura; family Ranidae; genus Lithobates; species Lithobates sylvaticus. Next base: position 355,385,851 of record CM053028.1, on the reverse strand, counting down.
TGCCTCTCCTCGCTGCCGGCGCTGTGATTGGCCAAGCATGCGGGGTCACAGTGCATGCTTGGCCAATCATCAGCCAGCAATGCACTGCGACTGGCGCAGTGCATTGTGGGCAGTTCGTATCACACAAATTTGATGCGAACGGCACACAAAGTTCTGGTTTCGACGAACGGACAAACGGACGAACGGCCGATGTTCGATTCGAACATGGGTTTGAATCAAACACCGGGCTCATCCCTAGAGGTGATGAAATGTACATTGACATGGATAATGATCAATGAAAGATAGCATTCTGAAAGATACCCCCTTGAGGTTTCAAAGAGGTTGGGACCCCTGAATTCATTATATTGCCTTTGGAGGAGCCCTGGTCTTTCTTTTCTTTTTCCCCTCTTTCTTCCCTTTCCTCCCTTTCTTTTCCATTCTTGTTTGGTGATTACGCACCCCTTTAATTATTACAGATCGTGATTCCTAGTATTTATCCTGTAAATTTCTAAGTGGTTTCTATGAAACAGTGGGGTACTTTGATGTAGCATTGGAGAATCCCACTCGTGGGAATGGAATATAATCAGATTATTCTGATGTTCTCAATTGACCTTCTCTTTGCTTTACATTTCTGATACTGTATCTGTGACACCTAACACACCTACCTTATTGGTTTGTTGTTTTTGACTATATCCTCAACATGCATTGCAAGACCACTACGCAGTCTTATGGATTTAGGAATGTCCAATTTCTTTGTTAAGTCTGTAAAACTTTAATAAACATAACATAAATGGAACCCAGGGGAGGACGTTTTTCAATGGTTTTGGAAAAGGAGAAAAGTTTGGTGAGTAGTGTGCCTGTTGTAAGTGCAATCAGGGCCAGGACAAGGGGCCAAAGGACACTTGCCTTGGGCGCAACTTTAATATGTAGAGGGAGGGGCACTTGGAGCTTGCTGCACAACACCTTCCCCGCCTCCACTCTGGATCCTCTAGATGCTGCCTTGCTCAGAGCATGGGATCAGCTGTTCTGCTTACAGGTCAGTCTGTGTCTTACACCTCTCAATCCCCTGTGGCTCCCCTGCAGTTTCCAGCTTCTACTCATCTCCTGCCGACTTTGGACGCTGATGATTTGAATGTATTTTTAGTGCAGGGCCTAAAAAACTAGTAGAACCTTCTTTTTATTCTACTGGTCTTATGCTTACAGAAAATATATGGTTTGAGGGGTCTTTTACAAACTCTGAAAGCTGTAAGTGAAAAATTATAACCTCCAGATTTTTAGACTAACCTGCTTATTTACAGTTTTGCATACTTTCACCATTTTTGCAAAAAGGCGCAATTATAATTTACAAATATTTGTTATTTATTAACACAATACAGTTTTAGCTTTTATATTTAGTAGGAATTCAGAAGGAATTGAAGGGAGCTGCAGGAGAAATAATCAAGCTGACAAAGGTACAGCGTTCTGTGCATGAGCACTGGGACTGTGTGTTTGACAGTCTGGTGGACCAAGGCTGGAGGTCCGAGCAGTGAAGCTGCAAAGAGAGCCCCAAGGCTGAATTCTATATTTTGTGTCATTGATGGTGAGAACCCCCTGCGTGCAAAACTATTCAAGTGTGAACTTCTTATTTTGTTTTAAATAAAAATGGGAAGAAAAAGCCCTGACACATACTTCTGTCATGGAGTAAACTCCTTGTTTGGCACTACCAGTGAGCCACAATTTCCCCAGCTTGTCACAACATATATATATATATATATATATATATATCACCCCAATATCAGGGAATTTCTTCCTTCACCTCTGCTAGCTTCATATTTTTCTGCAGGACAGAATGTGCATGGCTGTTAAGCTCTTCAGTTCACTGTGATATGCCACAACCATTGGCACTATTGTAGTGCATTTCAAAACCACTGCACACCTTTTCAGTTTGGCACCGCACGCACTGTTTTTAGCCTGCCCCCTATTCCAGGTGGGGGGGGGGGCAGTTTAACATCTTTGCGCTGGGCACCAGATGACCTTGTCCCGCCACTGAGTGCAATGGATACCATTGTTGTGGCTGCTGTTAGTGACTGTTATATTTAGAAGAAGAAGATTGGAAGACTGCTGCTGCAGTGCTGTGCTCTCTGAATCAGTCTTGTGTCACCTATACATGGCTAGGTAAAAATGTCAGTGGCATTCTTCATCTGAAATTATCAGACTAATCACCACGTTGTCAGCTCATTTGCTGAACAGCCAGCAACAGAAATTGTCAGCCGGCATTTTCTTACATTTGTCAGCAAAACTCGCACTCATTTGTTGTCTCACACTAAAAAATATGCCTGTGGCATTCTGTATCTGATACTGTCATTCTGACTGACCATTTTCCAGACTGCCGACAGAGGAGACTTCCAACCACTGAGCCATCCTGCAAGTTGTAGAATTTGTTAGAAACACTGAACATTCATTTTTTTATTTGATATGTTCTATTCTAAAGGGTTTGCTGTGGGCAAACACCTAAAAAAACTGTGCACAAAATATGCATGACTTCTGAACTAATCTCTCTTTCAAAACACTAAGCCACAGTGCTGAAAATAGAAATATCGAAACTATCTTTGTAACCTTGATTGTAATGCATACATGGATTCAAGAGCTTTTTCCCCCACTACCCATCTACTATATTTATATCGATTAGTATGTTAGGGAGAGTGAGTGGTGTCTATACTGCTATACCATTGGACTGTTAGGTACATTGGAGCTAATTTATAAATTGAAAGAAATCAATTTCTCCAAAGGAATCATTTCAGTCAGTCAACTGCATGATGTATATACCGTATTTATTGGCGTATAACACGCACTGTTTCCGCCTTAAAATCGGGGGAAAGTCGTGGGTGCATGTTATACGCCGATACCCAAAAAAAATGTGCCAAAAGAAATCGAGTGGCACCAAAAAATAGCGAGCGCCATCAAAAAAAAACGAGCGCCGCCGAAAAAGACCGAGCCCGGACGAAAAAGACAGATCTGACTGCTCGGCTCCGCTCGCAGTCCCGCCTCCCTGCGCTCGCTTCCGAAACAGCAGGGAGGCAGGACTGCGAGCGGAGCCAAACAGTCGGCTCGGTCTTTTCCGGCGGCGCTCGCTCTGTCTTTTCCGGCGGCGCTCGCTCTGTCTTTTTCAGCGGCGCTCGCACAGTCTGTCTAGGCGGCAAATTTAAACGTGGGCGAGCTGCAAATGACGCTGGCAAGCTGCAAATGACACTGGGCAAGCTGCAAATGACACTGGCAAGCTGCAAATGACACTTGGCAAGCTGTAAATGGCGCTGGGCAAGCTGCAAATGACGCTGGGCAAGCTGCAAATGACGCTTAAATGTAAGTTTTTTTTCTCTCTAAACTTCCCTCCTAAAACTTTTTTTCCTTAAAATGCCCTCCTAAACTTGGGGTGCGTGTTATACGCCGGTGCGTGTTATACGCCGATAAATACTGTAAGTCTTCTTCTAGGAAGTCATTAACTCACTAGGGGGCATCTCAGTCCTGTTCCACACATGCCAGCATTCTACCTTTTTGAGTTTACAGTATTACCTTCCTCTCTCCAGCTACAGGCTAGGTTTTTAAGTGGAATGGAATATGGGCAAGGTGTAGGTGAGCCGGGGAGTACCAGATGCTAAAACAAGTTATATGTATACACATCTCAATCACCGTCTGGTAGCTGTTAAAGTGATGACAAAGTCTGATTGCTAATAGCATTGTCCATTATGTTTTTGCATTATTTATTCTGTTATAAAGTAGGTGTGTCTTACTATTACTATTACTGATTCTTCTTCTCCTAGTAATTGACTACCACTGATTATGCCATAATTCAGCAATGCAATTTTCTTCTGAACAGTTGTGCAGCACTCAAAAGTCCCCAAGGGAAGACTGCCTAAAGGAACTAAAAACATATCTTATAGGAGAAAATATACTTTCCTGACCACTATTTGTATCATCTTCAATTTTTACATATTTTATGGTACATTTCTAAGTTTACAAATGATGCTGAATGATGGTAATGGAAAGGAGCTGTAGCTAGGACCTTCATAGAATTTCAATTAAAACCTGCCATTTTGTGAAATATGTGATTTCTGTGATGGATTTTTGGCATCAAAGAGAACATTGGTTCTAATAAGCTCAAAACAGAATAAATATTGATTGGTTCACCCATCTCTGTTAGCAATTTGGAGGCTTCTGCATTAGCTAGAAAGGTATGTCTGAGAGTGTTGGTTAGCTTGCCTGTTCAGACTCAGACTTTTCCTAAACCAGTACAATTCATTAGATTTATTGCATTGTAAAAGCTTTCTATTCTTGTCCTTAAAACTACCACATATAGCATTTCCCTACAATTGTGCTACCATGCTTTAGAAATGTTTGATCATACACTTACAAGAAAAGGTTTACCTGGCTCCTAAAATATGGTCTGAACGTTAGTTTAAAGTCCCAATAAGCAATAGAGAAACGCAGTCTGCTCAAATTAACACACAAACAATGTTCTTGTATCTGCCAAGCATGTTGTTTCAACATTTGTAATTCAGGCTGCAAAATATTTGTGAGCTCTTGTATTAGTAATTGGTAAAACCTCCTTTAGTAGCAATAACCAACACCAAACATGTATCTAATGGTACTTGCGGAACATTTAGAAGGTACTGTTTCAGTTGATTCATTTTGATTCATTTTGTGTTATCCTGTAAGAACAGCTCTCTTCAGGTTATACCATTTTAGCTGAATTAGATCTTGATGCTGCCTTAGGCATTCTAAACTAGAAGTTTTTGTGTATTTGAGCCACTCAGTTGTTAATTTGCTCTGTGTTTTGGGCCATTTTCTTATTAGATTATGATTTTCCTATTACACTTCAGACCTGCTACCCTGAAATTTTCATGTACAATTTCTTTATATAAATTTGGACTCGTAGTTCCTTTTCTGGCAGCAAGCTGCACATACTATTTGGGCAACAAAGCAACCCAGAAAATTACATTCTCGCCTGTGCTTCACAGTTGGGATGAGGTCTGTGCACATTGCTATTTTTACTTTTAAATTTTTGTTCATTACAGCTGAAAAATATCACTTTTTTTCTTATCTACCTATGAAATATTGTACTTTAAGTTTTAAAGGTTTTTTTTTTCAAATTTGAAATATGCAGCAGTCTCTATTTGTTTTTCTCTGTTGCGTCCTTCTTTTTACTGTTCTGTTTATTTTTTTTTTGTGGAATGGAGATTTCTGAAGTTCTGCACCTTGCCAAAAGGCATTGCAAGGCTGACAGTTACAAGCCTGACTCCCGCAGGCAGAGGCATGATGGGACTTGTAGCAGCTGGAGGGCCGCCAGTTTGAGACCCCTGCTGTAGACTGAAGGCAGTGTCTTATGGCAGAAAGATCAACACCCATGTTTTTTTTTAATGCATATGTAGCCTTTTATAGCTTCATTCTTCTAATATCCTGTCAAACATATTTTGAGCAGAACAAGATTTTGAAAACAGACCTTCATTGATAAAAGCAGATCTTGCTAATAAGAAAGCTATGTGACCCTTTTTTAGGAATGGTAAAGATGTCTTTAAATCAGAATAAAGCTGATGTCATGCAGTAGGATATTTGACCCTAATTAGCCTATTTTTAGGCTCATTGCTTACATGTTTTCCTTAAAAACCCTGACTGTTTAATCAAAGTAAAAGACAATGTAAAATCACTTGTCTTGTACATTAAAATGGCTGTCTTTATTGATTTTTTTAATTTAGTTGAAGATGAGACTACAATTTAGGGTTTTTCATAGGATGTATAACCTTTTTCTTTCAACCCCCTAATCTTATACAGACATGTTGATGCAGACATGTTACTTCCTTTTCTATTCCAATTTTTTTTCTTCTTGCCATAAACTTCAGAGAAATCAGAGAGTACCAATTGAACACATTTTTAACTCGTCTGATTATTTTCTTCCTAATGTCCAGTTCTATGGAACTGCATGAGGCTAACCCACAGACATTAGATGACCAAGCCATAGAAAGCTAATGGCATCTAATGTCTATGGGTGAATTTTTTAAATGAAATTATATCTGACTGTGAAATGTCTTTACGTGACTTTAATCTTTTGTAAGCACCCTCACCCTCGGACAGGTGCTCACCCTGGCACTGGAGAGCATGCTCAAACTGTTAAATCAAGTCTACAGCCTTCTCTGTTAGTCCAAACTCCTCCTGAAACCTGACGAGTCATAGGCTGTGCAGTGCGTTCGACTGAACTTGAGATTTTTGATAGCTTCTGAAGCAGCTCCTATCAAGATCTCACTGATGCATTGTTTCTTTTGGGCTTCTGGCACATCTCATTCTTCCAGGGCCTGCATGGCTTACTCCATCCAGGTTTCATACTCCTCTTCTCCAGCAGGCACTGACTGTTTACCTGAAAATGTTCTCAGCTTCCGATACCTGGTCCCAATGTATGTTGGGAAGTTAATCTGACATTGAGTCACAAAATCTCCCAAGGCTGAAGTGAACTCCGGCCCAATCATGGCTACTGGTGCCGGTAAGGTGGCTTCCTCTGCCAGGGCTGCCAGGGCTGCCAGGGCTGCTTGGCTTGAGCTTTCTGCACTCATGGGCACATTCAGCTGGATTAGACAAGCTTCGACATCACCGTAACCTCTCCCTTTGGAAACAAGGGGGATCCCTTTCCTCTACTCTATAAGGGCATAAGTGTGGGAGTTCTCTTGATTGGGCTTGACGTCTATCACCCACACCTTCTGATCTGGGATTAATGTCTTCACAGCTTGCCTGATCTTTTCCTTGGTCCAGGCCACCCCAGGGATGTCGATTACAACACAACTCCCCTTGGCCATTTTCCTCCTCATACCACTGGGTTACAGTGGCCTGGTCCATCTTGACACTCTCTGGGGCATTATATTGGAGGTTTGTTAGTAGAAAATAGGTCCCCAGATGAGTTCCCCCACGTGTAGCGATACCCCAGAAGAAGCCGTTTTGATATTTTTGTGTTTCTTGTTCCACGCCTTGACTCCAAGAACAATCTCCTCTGACACACCTTCTGCAAGAACAAATAACACCACAAATGTAAAATACCCTTCACCAAACTGTCAGGTATTGCCAGTAGAAAAAACACACACACTCCGGTTAGGGATAACTTGTTTAATCTATTTATCCAGATTAGCATAAATGGCAATTTTAACAGAATTAAACAATAGATCAGGGAAATTCAGACACAGATTGCTAAACAGGGTAAAATAAATATACCCAAGTAGAAAATTGGAAAGGAGAAAAAAAAAAAGAACAGTACATTTCTATATCATTAGCTAAAAGCAATATATAATAACTCTAAATGCATTCAGAATGATAGCAGCTCTATACTAGTTCTGAGTGCACTCATATAAATAGACAGGGATAGGACACCGCCTTAACTGGCCAGCAGATAGAGTTTCAAGGTAGGTACAACTAGGGGCAATTCTTAGTCCTACATTTTTTTGGAGCACGTTGGCATGCGTTGCGGCCATCAGAAAGGTGGTAGCAAGCAAGTAGTGGCCGCAAGGCCCACTCACCAGTCCCGGTAACACTGTTAGTTGCCCCTCCGATCAGGCGTCCACTCGCTTAGGTTGCTTAGGGTGACTTTGGCAGGCAGCATGTTTTCCGGTCCCAGAACTGCTTTCCCACCCTGTAGTAGCTTCCAAATGCATTGCCTCCCCCGTCTCTGGACTCTGTAGGTGACACCCCACGCCTTGTCCTCTCACCACAATGACTCTAATAACTCTCTGCAGACTCAGGAGATTTCCCAAATAGCTGGGGGTTTCTGTCGACTCAGGCTCTCTCTTTCTCTGACTGACAATCATGGGCACAGTTGTTCTCACCTCACTCTGTCTCTGCACTGTCCTGTCAGAGCCCTTTTTTTTCCTCAGCCCTTCTTGAAACTCCCCTTTTTCTCAGTGTCCTCTCTGTCTCTCAGTTTTTTGGAAGGACAAGTCAACATCTCCTTATCTCCATCTTGTGGCTAAAAGGAGAAATTGAATGACCAATAGTCTTTCATTGCTTCATGACAAAAATCCTTGTTACTAGGGATGAGCTTGATGTTTGGGTGTTCACCTGTTCGCCGAAGAGCAAACATTATGGGGCGTTCGTGGCAAATTCGAGCGCCACAGAATGCCCCATAATGCACTGCGAGTTCGCAGTGCATTACTGTATGATGATTGGCCAAAGCATGCACCGGACCTGCATGCTTTGGCCAATCACAGCGTCCTCTGCAGTTTGCCTTTGGCCAATCATTGCTCATGGGGACTAAGTTCACGCCCCACACTATATAAGGCTGCTTACACATTTATATATATATATATATACATCCAGTGTAGCCTATATCTACAGTGCATTTTGTGGTGTACTGTTTCTAATACACATCAGGCAGTGTACACAGTATATAATACATTGTGTACAGTGTCTACTACACTTCTGGTGGTGTACACAGTATAAAATACAGTGCAGCCATTGTAAAGTTTCTAATACAGTGCAGGTGGTGTACACAGTATCTAATACAGTGTGTACAGTTTCTACTACACTTATGGTGGTGTACAAAGTACACAATACAGTGCAGCCATAGTACAGTTGCTAATACAGTGCAGGCGGTGTACACAGTATCTAATACAGTGTGTACAGTTTCTACTACACTTCTGGTGGTGTACACAGTACACAATACAGTGCACCGGTAGTAAAGTTGCAAATACAGTGGCTTATTCATGCGTTTGAAAAACCTTATGGTATCTGAGTTACACCTTGAATGGGACATAGCCTTCTTAGAGCAATATGCCAAAGATAACATGGTACCTAGAGGGTTAAGGTGGAATATATATCCACAACAAGGAGACTCAGAACCTGAAATATGGTTTCATTATTTCAATGAAGCAGGGATTGCTTTTCTGAGGTTCCTTACCGAAAAGAAAAAGAACAGAAAAATCACTATAGATAAAGAAATCAGAGAGATTAAGGACAAACTTGCACCTCACAAATCCACTTCGGAATATACCACACTATCATCAAATCTAAAAAACCATTTAGAAAAGGAAGAAAGAGAGCAGAAAATTAAGAAACAAAAGAAATATACCAGAGATGTAAACGATTATAAAAATGGCAATGTATTCAGCTGGCAAAACAAGGAAATTCTTCCCGTCCCTTTAGAAACAGTAGAAACCCCTATGGAAAGCTCAGGGCAGACTACCCAGCGAATACCTGGACCTCAATATCAGAATCCGAGAAATGCACCATACTCTAGTACGGTACAACAACCTTACCACCCCCCCAACCCCCATACACCTAACACGAGGTTCAAGAGCCCTTATCCAACTGAACCCAGAAGGGAAACCACTAATAATGGAGGCAGGGGCAAAGGTAACAGGGGGAGAGGCAGAGGGAACAGAGATAATAGAGACAATACCTATTACCAACAACAATACAAACAAGATTGGTCACCCCAGAGAACTAGATACAGTCAAAACGAATATTACGATCATTATACACCAAGAACCCCCGTCTATACCCAGAACAGATTCTCGCCACTTAAAGAACATAGACATGGTGATAACCACTATTCACAATATGCCCACCCTGAAAGGGATGAACATTATTACAATAGATCACCTTTTAACTATAACCAACCAAGACCACCCTACACGGGGGGTTTTCCCAGAACACAGGAAACACGCAAACCAAACCACGAAACAAACGGGGCACCAGAGGGGGGCGGCATGCCAGGAAAAAGAAAACGAGTCTGAACAATACGGGTATATTCAATTTAAGTAAAACTGTACTATCCCCCTCAGAACAACTCGTGCTTAATAAAGGTCTGAAATATGCACCCCCAAAGAAATTAAATAAATTTGCTACCTTTATAGACGTACACAAGTTTATAAGGAAGATGAACATTAAAAGATACTTTGCGTCAAACCCCTGTGGGGTCAACAGGGTTGAGACCCGGAGTCACACTGTCCATACAGGTCTCTCTAACCCCTCATTGTTCAACCCCCCCGTTCCAGTCGCCCCATCCATAAAAGTCTTTAGAGATCTAGTCTTGAATGATCTAGATAAATTACCCCCCAAAAAAGTGTTTACTGACCCAAACTTGAAAATGGGTCTCAAATCGCTTTGTGAAAGGAAAGACCTCATCATCCGCCCTGCGGACAAGGGTGGAGGGATAGTCATCCTGGACAAGGTAGACTACAACTCGGAGATGATGAGGATTCTAAGCGATAGAGAGACTTACTCCCGTTTGTCTAAAAATCCAACTACCTCTTTCAAAAAAACACTTACGGATTTGATAGATACAGGGTATAATATGGGCATTTTGGATAGAAAAGAGAAACATTTCCTAATCCCCACGGTCCCAAGGATACCTGTGATATACTATCTCCCTAAAGTCCATAAAAGCATCACAAACCCCCCCGGTCGCCCGATTATTAGCGGGATAGATTCTATCACTGCCCGCATCGGCAAATACATAGATTACCATCTCCAGCCGATGGTGAAAACTATCCCGTCGTACCTTAGAGACACAAAAGACACTATTGCTAGACTCCAACAGATACAGTATAGTGAAGACCTTCTACTTGTAACGGCTGATGTCACAGCACTATACACCAGTATACCCCATTCGCTGGGTCTGGCTGCAGTTGATCTTTTCCTAGCTAGAAATGGGGCTATCCCAGGGACACAAAAGAGGTTCATTATGGACCTATTATGTTTTGCCACCAGGTCCAACTATTTTTGGTTTAATGGAGATTTTTATCTCCAAGAAAAAGGTGTAGCCATGGGGGCAAAATTTGCCCCCAGTTTGGCAAATATTTTTATGGCCATATGGGAGGAGGATGTCGTCTATGCCCAGGGACTCCCCCAGATAGCCCTCTGGGCAAGATATATAGACGACATCCTCCTCCTATGGAAGGGCGATAAGGAATCCTTGGATAAGTTCATGCTCAACCTGAACGACAACCAGCGAGGTATCAAACTCACCCATGAAGTTAGCACTTCAACAATCCACTTTCTAGACCTGGAAATATCAGTTCAGAATGGCCATTTGATTACTAAAACATTTTTCAAAGCGACAGATCGCAATGGGTACATCCCAATAGATAGTTGCCACCACTCGTCTTGGCTTAAATCCATACCTCGGAGCCAACTTACCAGAATCAGGAGGAACTGTTCTAATTTACCAGACTTCTTCTTACAAGCTGAGACCATAAAAAATAGATTCTTGGATAAAGGATATGATCTACAGGGTATAGACAGGGATATTGAGGTGGTAGCTTCACTCAATAGAGAAGAACTTATCAAAGACGGCCCTAAAAAAACACAAGAATCACAGCATAATTGGTCACTTCTGACCTCATTCTCTATCCAACACAGACAGATTAAGGAGATTATCTCCAAACACTGGAGAGTCCTCAAAAATGATAGGATCCTAGGTCCCCTCCTCCCAGAGAGAGCAGGGGTGATCTACAGAGGGGCCCCCTCCTTGGGAGGCCGGATAGCCCCCAGTGTATCTGACCCCCCCATGATCCCCACTTTTTTTCAGGACATGAAGGGTTTTTTTCCCTGCCGTAGATGTAATGTGTGTTTACACAATGTCTATGGAAGGAAAAAAACCGAAACGTTTACATCTAGTGCCACTGGACAAGAATTCAAAATGAAACATTTCCTGACATGCCAAACCCGATATGTGGTATACCTCATCACGTGCCCTTGCGGCAAGCAATATGTGGGTAGAACTATTCGCACGTTTGCCGTAAGGTGCAATGAACATATCGCAGGCATCAGAAAAGGTCGTACTGACCACAGTGTCCCCAAACACTATCGGACATATCACAACAGGAATCCGACAGGGACAAAGTTTCAGGTGATCGACAGATTTGTCCCCAACTGGAGGGGCGAGTCAAACATTAGGGGTGTGTCCAAATTAGAGACCTTTTGGATATACTCCCTGAAAAGTTATTCGCCTCACGGCCTGAACATAGAATGGGACATCAACGCTTTTATAAACAAATCCTGATTTGAATATTTTACAGATAATTATGTTCCATTATAACCATATGACGTTACGATAAGATTTTGAACTCATTAACATGTTGAAAATGTTCCATCTATATTGTCTATCATACTAGAAGGAATTTAGTATGACTGGGGTCATTAAACATGCACTCAAGAGAAATATGAAAATATGTCCCAAATTGTACTGGCCCCTGGATCCTCATTTCCTGCAAATGGACATTAGAACCTCTTAAGATTTTTGGTGTCTGGTGGCCCCCACATACCATGTTTCCATAGCCGGCCACTTCCTACATGGCTCTGAGCCCTTAAATTCTAGCCTGCATATATCTCTTTTCTTCCCCAGCCATTATCCTGACCTGACGTTGAACTTGTATATATCCACTATCCCTCTCTTATTTGTACGAGTCGACATATATCATTCTGCCGACCTGGTACCATAAGCAGCATTAATGAGGGTTTAAATGCATTCTGTTTATTCTCCTATGAGAACCATGTTGGTTCAAAACGCAAATCTTTTTAGTTATAGATGCTATTATACATGCCCCTATTGATATGCGATTACTGTGATAAAGAGACGGTGAACCTGGCCGACGTGGCAGTCTATGACAGGACACCCTCTCTTTCCTATAGTCTATTTTAAAATCTGCGGACTTCTCTGACGGTGGCAGCGCGCAAGCGCAATAGGCCATTCCAACCGACAGATACTCCCCATATGGGCGTGTCTATCCCTCCCCTAGGTTACTTACGTTTTCCCATGAACACTATGTTCGTCTACTCGCGCATGCGCGACCTAGCACACTGCCGAGTCTATGTGTATAGACGTTCTGGCCCCTCCTGATTTGCGTGCTGGTGCGCACGCGCACTCTAACGTGCGATCGGATTGGTGCCCTAACCCCAGCAACGCCCATAGGTTAGCAATCTCCTTTCCTTTATGACGTTTGACACATGGATTGGCGCAGTAGTGTTAGCCACTCCTCTCTACATTCACCATAGACCATTGGCAGAATAACGTAAGCCGCTGCCGATAGGCCATACAGAAATCTGAAAACGAGGCTTGGCTCCTTGATGCCTTTTGATGACATCACCCCGGCTTTAGACCAAGCCTGAGCGTGGAACGCACGCCAGCGATGCCGGAAGTGAGGACCCGGGAGCCATGAACCAGCTGTATGTCATTTGTTACTTTAATACTAAGGTATATATATAGTAGACATGGTGGCTGGTAGACATATACCCCAGTTGAAGCCTTTAGCAGGCGAAACATGTAGGGTTGGATGTCTACCAAAGCCACTTTTTAATCTTTTTTGCGCAAATGCTTTTTTAAACTTTTTATTCAATAAATGCCAATTGGGAAATTGGTTTTACACTATGAGGAGTCGCCTCCTTCTCTCTGTTTTTCTCTCTACTTGAGTTGCTGTGGATAAGGATCCCCCTTGGAAGCTTCACCATTGCCTACCCTGTAAACCGGGCACTCCCACCAAATCGCAGGTAAGCGACTGCATTTACATCTGGAGGAACAGCCCAGTGGGACACAGTATACCGCAACATATCTGTTATCCGTCCGGCGTACCGGATACAAGCCCTGTTGACTCACTCCGAGAGGGGTGAGTCCACCAACTCTGGTAAGAGTACCCATCTTTACCGTTTACCGTTTATGTTTAAAGCCTGTTGGACCAACTGCACACTTTGAATGTCTCCAGTGATAGACCATATTTAGCGAAGATACTGCAGATTGAACTTTTGCGTTATTGTGCCCCCACAAATCAGGACTTCTTGCATATTGCCTTTTGCTTGGCTGTTGTAGGCACGGACTGAAGGGGGTCACTACCCATGTCAGCTGAAGGGGCTATCCCCCATGCTTTGCGTTCTTGCTTCTTCTGATTTATTGACCTGGATGTATGGTTAGACCAGATACACATTACACATTTGGTTCAACCAAGCTGGTTATATATTAGTAGTGTATGCCTTTAAGTATGGAAGTACATGTGATGTTTGCTTAAAGTGTCAGCACCACACTATTTTCTACCTGTTACAACTCTATCGCATCCCCTAGAAATATCTTGCTGTTTATACACCATTAGCTGATGTGACCTAAAACCGTGAATAGGGGTTGTGTAAAATAGGGGTCCCTCCCCCGACGGGTGGGTGATTTTGCACCCTGTTCATACTAGATTGAGATTTTAATATCCTTGTCACTCCTATTACTGTGGTTTTTTTACACCTCCACCATCCAATGACATTTTCAATCACCCGATTGTTTTATATACCAGCGGAGTAATCTTGCTGGCATTACTCACCTGTAAGGTTAATTATTATACTCCTGGCTCACAGCGGTTCCCACAGGCTGTCTTACTCCAGTGGGACCTCATGTGAAAATCAGGGACATTCGATTATCTACCCCAGCGCTGCACTTTTGTATATCAGGGATAGGACACCGCCTTAACTGGCCAGCAGATAGAGTTTCAAGGTAGGTACAACTAGGGGCAATTCTTAGTCCTACATTTTTTTGGAGCACGTTGGCATGCGTTGCGGCCATCAGAAAGGTGGTAGCAAGCAAGTAGTGGCCGCAAGGCCCACTCACCAGTCCCGGTAACACTGTTAGTTGCCCCTCCGATCAGGCGTCCACTCGCTTAGGTTGCTTAGGGTGACTTTGGCAGGCAGCATGTTTTCCGGTCCCAGAACTGCTTTCCCACCCTGTAGTAGCTTCCAAATGCATTGCCTCCCCCGTCTCTGGACTCTGTAGGTGACACCCCACGCCTTGTCCTCTCACCACAATGACTCTAATAACTCTCTGCAGACTCAGGAGATTTCCCAAATAGCTGGGGGTTTCTGTCGACTCAGGCTCTCTCTTTCTCTGACTGACAATCATGGGCACAGTTGTTCTCACCTCACTCTGTCTCTGCACTGTCCTGTCAGAGCCCTTTTTTTTCCTCAGCCCTTCTTGAAACTCCCCTTTTTCTCAGTGTCCTCTCTGTCTCTCAGTTTTTTGGAAGGACAAGTCAACATCTCCTTATCTCCATCTTGTGGCTAAAAGGAGAAATTGAATGACCAATAGTCTTTCATTGCTTCATGACAAAAATCCTTGTTACTAGGAATGAGCTTGATGTTCGGGTGTTCGCCCGTTCGCCGAAGAGCAAACATTATGGGGCGTTCGTGGCAAATTCGAGCGCCACAGAATGCCCCATAATGCACTGCGAGTTCGCAGTGCATTACTGTATGATGATTGGCCAAAGCATGCACCGGACCTGCATGCTTTGGCCAATCACAGCGTCCTCTGCTAAGAGAGACATAAATGGCCAAAGGCAGTTTGCCTTTGGCCAATCATTGCTCATGGGGACTAAGTTCACGCCCCACACTATATAAGGCTGCTTACACATTTATATATATATATATATATATACATCCAGTGTAGCCTATATCTACAGTGCATTTTGTGGTGTACTGTTTCTAATACACATCAGGCAGTGTACACAGTATATAATACATTGTGTACAGTGTCTACTACACTTCTGGTGGTGTACACAGTATAAAATACAGTGCAGCCATTGTAAAGTTTCTAATACAGTGCAGGTGGTTTACACAGTATCTAATACAGTGTGTACAGTTTCTACTACACTTATGGTGGTGTACAAAGTACACAATACAGTGCAGCCATAGTACAGTTGCTAATACAGTGCAGGCGGTGTACACAGTATCTAATACAGTGTGTACAGTTTCTACTACACTTCTGGTGGTGTACACAGTACACAATACAGTGCACCGGTAGTAAAGTTGCAAATACAGTGCAGGCGGTGTACACAGTATCTAATAAAGTATGCACAGTTTCTACTACACTTCTGATGGTGTACACAGTACACAATACAGTGCAGCCATAGTACAGTTGCTAATACAGTGCAGGCGGTGTACACAGTATTTAATACAGTGTGTACAGTTTCTACTACACTTCTGGTGGTGTACACAGTATAAAATACAGTGCAGCCCTAGTACAGTTGCTAATACAGTGCAGACGGTGTACACAGTATCTAATACAGTGTGTACATAGTACAGTTGCTAATACAGTATCTAATACAGTGTGTACAGTTTCTACTACACTTCTGGTGGTGTACACAGTATCTAATACAGTGTAGTGTGGTGTTGCAAAACAAAATATACAAGAGTCAAGCAGCCTCTGTGTCTACAGTCAACAGTGCTGGTCATGGACATGGTGCAACCTCTGCAGGTGGCCGTGGGGCACGCTTGTCCTTTTTTTCTGCTGCTGGCTGTGTTATTGAGCCAGAACATGCAAAAGAGATTGTGGAGTGGATAACAAAGCCATCCTCACCCTCCTCATCCTCTGTCACCCAGGCTTAAAGTAGTTTGCCTTCCAATGCAGCTGCCAAAGTGGCCTATTCCACCGGTTCCTTGTCCACAGTCACTCCTTCCGTAGCCCAACCATCATGCACAGAGGAATCTGCAGAATTATTCGACCACGGTGTTGGGTACATGCTGCTGGAGGATGCGCAGTGATTTAAAGGCTCCGATGTTGGTTCCCAGGTTGAGGAAGGGAGTAACGTGAGCCTAGAAAGAGGGGGTGTCCAAGAAGGACAAGAAACTGGCAGTCATGTTCCCCCAGCTGCAGCATACTGCCAAGGTTGCTCCAGTGAGGAGGAGGGAGGGGATGATGAGGTCACTGACTGTACTTGGGTGCCTTTAGAGGAGGAGAAGGCACAACTCCAACAAGACAGGATGTCCTCTAGGGGGCAGCTTAATGACAGCCACCCTATTAATCACACCACATAGCTCCGCAGGTGCAGGGTGCTGCTGACTTTTAAAAGTTCCTTGGTGTGGGCTTTTTTCGACACGTGTACAGCAGATCGCACCTTTGCTGTTTGCAACCTATGTCTGAAGCGGATCAAGCGTGGTCAGAACAGCAGCTGCTTGGGCACCACATGCTTGACCAGACATATGACGACCTGCCATGCAGTCCATTGGCAACAGCACTTGAAAGACCGACATCAAAGAAAAAGGTGGACTTTTCCTTGCTCCTCATCTGGGATCTCCAACCCTACTATACCTCCAGTACTCTCAAAAACCTGCACTGAGATGAATAAGGGTATAGAAATAGGTGTCCCAAGTACTTGCAGCCAATCTTCTAGCAGTACACCACCATCTGATTTTAGCATGCAAATTTCCCTACTCCAGTTGCTAAACGTCTCAGCGTCTAAATGCTAGCCTGGCCAAATTGCTAGCACTGCAACTGCTGCCTTTTCAGCTGGTAGACTCTGTCCCCTTTTGTGAATTTGTGGAATGTGCTGTAGGTACCTGGCAGGTACCAAAATGCCTTTTTTTTTTTCCACAGAAGGCCATTCCGAAAGGGAATGTTTTGGCCTTGTTGGACAGGGCGGTCAGCAGTAAGGTGCATATTACCGCTGACTCTTGGTCCAGCAGGCATGGGCAGGGACATTACCTTTCCTTCACAGCGCACTGGATAACTCTGCTGGCAGATGGTAAGGATGCAGGGCAGGATTCAGTGTTGTTGAAGCTCTCTCCTCCACCCCTTCTTCCTCTATGGCCTCTTCTGCAGACTTCTCCTCTGAACCAGCGGTGCTCCGTAAGCATTCAAGGGGCTACGCAAGCAGTCAGGCTAAAACATGCCACATGGTGCTTGAGTTGGTCTGCCTAGGGGACAGGAGCCACACTGAGACAGAGATTCTATCAGCTCTGCAGGGGCAGGCTCAGAGGTGGTTGACGACACGCCAGCTTCAGCCAGGAATGGTTGTATGCGACAATGGCACCAACCTTCTCTCCGCCCTCCGACAGGGATACTTGACCCATGTTCCATGTTTGACACACATCCAGAATTTGGTGGTGCAGCAGTTCTTGAGCAGGTACCCAGGCTTACAGGATCTCCTGAGGCAGGCCAGAAAAGTCTGTGGTCATTTCCACTGGTCATACAATGCCAGTGCTCAGCTGGCTGACATTCAAAGGGAATGCAACCTGCCCACCAACCGCCTCATTTATGACATGCCCACCAGGTGGAACTCAACGTTGGCAATGCTGCAGCAGCTGCACACACAGCAGAGGGCTATCAATGAGTACCTGTGCAAGTATTGCACCAGGACAGGGTCTGGGGAGCTTGGCTTTTTTCCGGCACTCCAGTGACTACTGATCAAAGATGCATGCACTGTCCTGTCACCATTTGAGGAGGCCACAAGGATGGTGAGCAGCGACAATGCATGCATCAGTGACACTGTCCCTCTAGTCTTCCTGTTGGAGCACACGCTTCGCGGAATCATGGACAGGGCACTTGAGGCAGAACAGCGGGAGGAAGAGGAGGACTTCCTTACCTCTCAAGGCCCCCTTTATTCAGATAGCATTCCTGCGGGCCTGCCAAACACACAGGAAGAAGAGGAGGAACAGCATGGATGTAGAGGATAACATTCAGCAGCAGTCTTCAAGGGATGGTTTTCAGTCCCCAGAAACCCAACGAGTTGTACGTAGCTGGGAGGAGGTAGTTACAGATCATGTGACCCTTAGTGACCCAGAGGACTCACATTTGAATGCCTCTGCAAACTTACACTGCATGGCCTCCCTGATTCTGCAAAGCCTGCAAAAGGACCCTAGGATTACTGGCTGGCAACCCTTCTCGATCAACGTTACAAGGGTAAGGTTGCAGAACTCATCCTGCCTTGGCAGAGGGAGCAGAGGATTAAACATCTTCAGGAGGCCTTGAAGAAAGGTTTGTGCAATGCATTTCCAGACCCTGGGAGGTTACAATTTCCTGGTGCTGGACAATGTGTTGCTGAGGCTTCGTTCAGTCAGAGAAAAAGCGGTGGAGAAGGTGGCCGGCTGACCGATGCCTTTAAACTATTTTTTAGTCCTCAGCGCCAAGGTCTGATCAGTTCTCGCAACCATCACCAGTTGTCCAGCACCAGGAAAATACCACAAACTGTGAGGGCTTATATGGTGCAGGAATATCTAGGGGCAAGAGCAGACTTGGAGACCTTTCCAACAGAGCATCCACTAGGTTAATGGGTCTTGAGGATGGACCACTGGCCAGAACTTGCTCAATATGCAATTGAGCTACTGCCCTGTCCTGTATCCAGCCATCTTTCTGAACACACATTCAGGGCTGCTGGAGGGTGTGTAATGGATCAAAGAGTGCGCCTGTCCACAGAATCCTTTGATAGGCTCACATTCATAAAAATGTATCAGTCTTGGATCAGCAGCTATCAAGCACCTGATGCTGATGTAACTGATTGCATTTGCTATGGATGTGGGATCCCTTGAAGGCTGCCTATGCTGACTATTTTATTCCTCTTTAATCTTGATAATGCTAGCTTCCAAAAATATATTTGGTTTAGGGAACCAGCACCACCACCCAAGGCCCAATTTTTCTGCCCCTGTTTAAAGGGGCATGTAATTACAATTTTTGATCAAATATTTCACAGCAGGGCTCGTTCCTGCACCCAACAAGAGTATCTGTGAGGGGTTACAGTGTTGTGGCACCACCACCAACAAAGGCCCAGTTTTTCTGCCCCTGTTTAACAGGGGCATGTAATTACAATTTTTGATATAATATTTCACAGCAGGGCCCATTCCTGCGCCCCACCAAGAGTAACTGTGAGGGCTTACAGTGTTCTGGTACCACCGCCAAAGGTCCAATTTTTCTGCTCCTATTAAACAGGGGCATGTAATTACAATTTTTGATATAGTATTTCACAGCAGGGCCCGTTCCTGTGCCCACCAAGAGTAAATGTGAGGGCTTACAGTGTTCTGGTACCACTAACACCTAAGGCCAAATTTTGCAGAGTATATAGAGCAGGCCATATAGTATATATACTGCTGTTCAGAGTATATAGTGCCTGGGGGCCTGGGGGACCCAACACCATTTTTTTTTATTTAGGTGCGGGGTTCCCCTTAATAGCCATACCAGACCAAAATGGCCTGGCAATGGACTGGGGGGGGGGGGACCCATGATATTTTTTTCAATGATTTTCATCTATATTGCCAGGGCCCGACAATACATTATAGCCGCAAGTAGTTTTAAATGACATTTTTTCCTTTAGAAATTTAATTTTGCTGTGCTACTTTACAGGCATAATAAGGATACCCCAGGCATGATATTTAAAGGAACTTTTAATTGTTATTGTTTCAATTAGCCATTTTCCCTCCCCGGTGTCATGTGACTCATTAGTGTTACAAGTTCTCCGGTGTGAATGGGGAGCAGGTGTGGTCACCAGTAGTTCAACATGGCACCTCATGGCAAAGAACTCTGAGGATCTGGAAAAAAGAATTGTTGCACTACATAAAGATGGCCTAGGCTATAAGAAGATTGCCATGATTCTGAAACTGAGCTGCAGCATGGTGGCCCAGACCATACTGCGGTTTAACAGGACAGGTTCCACTCAGAACAGGCCTCGCCATGGTCAACAAAAGAAGCTGAGTGCACGTGCTCAGCATCTTATCCAGAGGTTGTCTTTGGGAAATAGACGTATGAGTACTGCCAGGGGGTCAGCCTGTCAGTGCTCAGACCATACGCCACACACTTCATAAAACTGGTCTGCATGGCTGTCGTCTCAGAAGGAAGCCTCTTCTAAATATGATGCACAAGAAAGCTCACAAACAGTTTGCTGAAGACAAGCAGACTAAGGACATGGATTACTGGAACCATGTCCTGTGGTCTGATGAGACCAAGATAAACTTATTTGGTTTAAATGGTGTCAAGTGTGTGTGAGGAGTACAAAGACAACCAGGTGAGGAGTACAAAGACAAGTGTGTCTTGCCTACAGCCAAGCATGGTGGTGGGAGTGTCATGGTCTGGGGCTGCATAAGTGCTGCCGGCACTGGGGAGCTACAGTTCAATTAGGGAACCATGAATGCCAACATATACTGTGGCATACTGAAGAAGAGCATGATCCCCTCCCTCCAGATGCAGTATTCCAACATGATACCCCAAACACACCTCCAAGATGACCACGACCTTGCTAAAGAAGCTGAGGGTAAAGGTGATGGACTGGCCAAGCATGTGTAGCGGGGTTGTTCCCCTTTTAGGGGATAAGACTACAATTCCCATAATTCCCCAGGCTCCCGGGAGGTTGGTTGTTTCCGCCCGAGAGGCTGATGGGGGAGGTGATATAAGGAAAGAGGAAGGACCGCCTCTTTCTCTTCTGACGCAGGGATCACAGAGAGAGGAGACACCTGTGCGGACCAGGACTGCTGAAGGCCTGAAGCCTGGGCCTTGCAGCAGACAGAGAGAGACTCTCACACCTCATTGTCAGCCTGAGCAGAGCGGAGCCTTTTGCCTGAGAACGGTCGGTCAGAGGGAGGACCGGAACGCAGGGGCTGTGACGAACGAGGCCCGACACCACCAGTGGAGGTCCCGGAGCTGAGGACGGTATCCGGAGTGGTGAGCGAGCTGGAAAGCTCATCTTGCACTGTTATTTCACTTTATGCCTATTGAACTGCCAAGGCAAATTTACCTCAGAGCAGAAGATTGTTCTTTCTTGTGGATTACAAACACACCATTTAAAGCTACATGTGCACCACCTCTACAGTTCTTGTGCCGGTGAAGAATACTGTGTTCTCCCAAGGACTGAGCTCTATTGTTAGGGATCAGGCCTGGTCCGTTAGATAGTCGCAGTTAGATTTGTTGCACCTCAGAGGTGCATAGCAGACGGTCGCTACACGTGGCGCTCCGTTCCCCATTGCTGTCTAAACACATATATGTGTACATGTTATAGTGCATACTGCAGGGACCTGCTCATGTGTTGTAAGTCAAATGTTTAATGCATGTTACCATTTCTTTTCATATTGCCAAAGTAAAGACAGTTATTTCAGCTAGCAGTCTGCCTGTGAGTTTGAGTCCATTACACTTAGAGTATAAGTGATATTTATATGTGCGTACATATACACCTGTTTATTAACTGTGCCAGAGTGGGTAGAGCAGATTGCCGGGGGGGTTGGTGGAGCTGTACTCAGGGACCCAAATCAAACTTGCGGCCCTCTTAATTGGGGGTATCGCTACACATGTCTTCAGACCTAAACCTTATTGAGCATCTATGGGGCATCCTCAAACGGAAGGTGAGGAGCACAAGGTCTCCAAAATCCACCAGCTCCATGATGACGTCATGGAGGAGTGGAAGAGGAATTCAGTGGCAACCTGTGAAGCTCTGGTGAAATCCATACCCAAGAGGGTTAAGGCAGTGCTGGAAAATAATGGTTGCCACACAAAATATTTGGACATTTTCACTTAGGGGTGTACTCACTTTTGTTGCCAGGGGTTTAGACATTAATGGCTGTGTGTTGAGTTATTTTGAGTTGACAGCAAATTTACACAGTTATACAAGCTGTACACTCACTACTTTACATTGTAGCAAAGTGTCATTTCCTCAGTGTTGTCACATGAAAATATATAATAAAATATTTACAAAAATTTGAGGGGTGTACTCACTTTTGTGAGATACTGTGTATATATATATATATATATATATATATATATATATATATATATATATATTTTTTTTTTTTTAATATGCCAAACCGTATTTATTAAATCCACAGTGTATCCTGTGATATATACCAACCAGATAATAGGAAATAGAGTTAAAAGATGAAATTGATTGCATTAAGGCACATTATTTTTGTCTTTTTAAATAAGTCCTGTGGTTGTTCTATTCATGTTTTTTTTTTTTTTCCAGTTTAAAAAGTACATTTTATATTAACTAACAACATTCCAGAATTGTATCTGCCTGGAAACAGACTGTCAAGTCCTCGCTAGAAAAAATGTGAAACAAAATGCAAATTAATTGGCAGATCATAATGGAGCACGAAAACCCAATAAAGCCGCGAGGAAAACAATATTTCCTTGAACACCCGGAGTGATATGCGATTTCTGCATCTTTCCAGAAGATTAAAAAAGCTTTACGTATTCTGGTGAAGCAGTCTGACTAGGAGGTATCCCATTAATTTGGAGTCTTGTCTAACACATACCAAGACAACTATATATTAGATGCGTGGGGAAATTGCATGGTGTCAACAGGCACAGTGGGGGACTGCGACTCACCTCTTTGCTTACTTTGTAGCCATTCGTTCCCAGATTAAAGAAACGTTTTAGAGCTCCCCCTCCTATATTCACTTGCACACTCCTCCTTCAGTATAATGGCCACACTGCATTTTAAAATGACAAAATACTTCTTCCTATGCCTTGTGGATTAAACGATTTAAGAAAAAAACATTCTAATCTTTCCATTTTATGATTAAACACATGCAAATATGAAAAGGCATACATATAGGTGTACCTCTTCTACTGATGTATATAAGTTGTTAATATGTTTATTACAAAAAAAGAATACACAGCTGCATTATACCAGAAGTCATTTTATAATTGCAGCATTGACCTGACTGTTGCATTCCTAGATACTATCATATTGCTTGGGCTGTTGCTGTGACACTTGGAGCGCTTATAATGGTCTTACACATACATGTGAGTACACCATACAGAATGCTGTAAAATGATTGTACTGAAAGAAACCAACATTTTTTTTGAGAATACTTTCTGGTGTTCCCCATCTCTATTGGCTTGAATAAGAAAAAGAGAGAACAATCGGCAAGAATTTTTCAATGATTCTTATTGCAACATGACAGCGTAAAAAGGAGATAATTCTGCAGTTGCCTAAAAGGGGTAGGTACAGATGTAATAAAAATGGATCATATAGTAAGTTCTCTTTAACCACTTCAGCCCCGGACCAATTGGCAGCCAAAGGACCAGGCCCCTTTTTGCGAATCGGCACTGCGTTGCTTTAACTGACAATTGCGCGGTCGTGCGACTTGGCTCCCAAACAAAGTTGGCGTCCTTTTTTTCCCCACAAATAGAGCTTTCTTTTGGTGGTATTTGATCACCCCTGCGGTTTTTATTTTTTGCGCTATAAACAAAAATAGAGCGACAATTTTGAAAAAAAATTCTATATTTTTTGCTTTTTGCTATAATAAATATCCCTAAAAAAAATATATAAACATTTTTTTTTCCTCAGTTTAGGCAGATACGTATTCTTCTACATTTTTTTTGCGAATTAGCGATTATTGATTGGTTTGCACAAAAGTTATAGCGTTTACAAAATAGGGGATAGTTTTATAGCATTTTTATTAATATATTTTTTTTTTACTAGTAATGGCGGCTATCAGCGATTTTTATTGTGACTGCGACATTATGGTGGACACATCGGACATTTTTGACACATTTTTGGGACCATTGTCATTTATACAGCAATCAATGCTATTTAAATGCATTGATTCCTGTATAAATGACACTGGCAGTGAAAGAGTTTACCACTAGGGGGAGGGGAGGGTTTATGGGCTGTGACGTGTGTGTTTTTTTTAACATTAGGGGGCGGGGCTGACATCTGACGTCATTGATCGGCTTTCCTGATGACAGGGAACAGCCGATCAATGACAGGCAGAGTAGGAAGCGCGGGGAGAGGTTTGTTTACACAGACCTCTCCCCGTTCTTCAGCTCTGTGACGCGATCGCGGGACACCAGCGGCGATCGGGTCCGCTGGTCCAGCGGCCGTGGTCACGGAGCTCCCGACCGGGTCGCGCGCACGACCCGCGGCTAGGCTCTTAAAGGGCAACCTGTATGTGGTTTTGCCTAGCCGTGCCATTCTGCTGACGTACATCGGCGTGAGGCGGTCGGGAAGCGGTTAAAGAAAAGTTACAGTCCAATTAAAAAACCTCAACGTTTCTAAATTCTTATGTTCAAAACGAAGCATTAACATCATCAGTACAACATCTGGTCAGCAGTTATGGCAGAAGCTTTCTCCATTCCTCTGCATCCAGTCCCAGCCCACCATCTTCTGATCACGGAAACCAGGCATTAACATCATCCATACAACTTGTTAAGAATCGTGACTTCCTTCAGAAACTTTCTGCATTCTACTTTATTCCTAAACATGGACCACCATTTTACTAATCTTCAAAAAATATATATTTTCTTTCCTTCTTTTCCTTCTTTCTTTCTTCTCACAATCCCTGCTCTGTTGGTCTTTTTTCAATCACCACACACATACATGAGCTCTTTCCCCCTTGATTCCCTCGCCTGTCAGACACAAAAGAGTCAAAAGAAGCCCAGAGTGGGGCGCAGGCTAAAGGAGGGTTGACAGGACAGGCTAGCAGAGGAAACCGGCATAGCAGTGCAGGGGGTGGCTTGGCAAGTGATTCCCAGGGGTAGGAGGAGCCAAGGTCCGAGGCTCAGTCCCTTGCCACCGGAAGAAAGAGCAGCTGCGTGTCTCCCTTCTCCTCTCCAGCATGGCTGGAATGGAAGATTTCCTCCACCAACTACGGGCTGCAGCTGCTTCCCAGGGGTCCACCTGGCTACATAGGCAGAACACTGCCATCGAGGAGGACAGCCCGGTTCCAGGTACTTCAGGGGCATGGTGCGCTCAGAGGTCTCGGCCTCCGGAGCACTTTTCACCCCCCTCCTCCCCCCGAGCTCAGCGCCATTTTGGGAGCCCACGTGTGGTGGACACACCGGGCTCACCGGCTCCGCCTTCCACTCCGGTGGCCGGTGCTAGCACCGGGAGGAATCCCCGATGCAGGTGGAGCTCACCCGGCGTCAACCGCGGTGCGGCTTGTTTGCCGGTCCCGCCGGCTCACCACGGGAGACATGTGCATATGGCCCCCTCTCCTGTCAGGGAGGCGGCCCAGCGTGGGAGAGGTCACCCTGTGGGCACCTGCCAGTCGGTGTGAGCGGCTGGCGGTCCCCCTTCCAGTTACCAGGAGGGTCGGTCCCTTCAGTCAGGGGGCGGAGCCAGGCAGGTGTCCCCCACATCCAATACGTCAGCTGTTCCCACAAGAGATCCGGTTGGAGGGCGGAAGGTGCCAGAGGCTTCGTCGGTGGCGGTGAAGGGGAGTTGTCCAGCTCAGATGATGAAGGGCCAGTTCGGGAAGCAGCGGTGGATGCCAGACATGCTGCTGTGGGACCTACTACTGTGCAGCCTGGTGAGTCAAGTATTAACCCTGTATCTTCTTTGCAGGTTGTGTAGTCTGTTGGGTTTAGGGGCGGGGGGTGGCGGGGGGCAAGGTGCATCCCCTCCTCCGCCCGTATTGCTGACTGCACCTCCTTCTCAGGCAGCAGCCCCCGGGGCTGCGGCATCGGGAGCTGGATCCGAGTTGCAGCATCTCTTGTCGGGTCTGCGCTCGCTGTTCCAGCGTTTTGAGGTGAGTTCCGTTGCCCCTTCCCCCGTGCTGGGATGGGTTCCAAGTCAGACAGGGGTGGCCCCCTTGCCCAGGGCGGTTCCAGTGCCAGGGGCGAGTGGGGGTCCATCTACAGTAGGGGATGACGGGGCAGGGGTTCAGGCAGGGTCGTCCATTTCGGACAAACCCGATGCTGGGAAGGAGTCCAGTAAGGCAGTCGACACTGTGCGTTTGGCGGAAGCCGCTAAATGTGAGGTGTATGTATACTTTGAGGGCCCTTTGGGGGTGCATCTCAAGCTGGAGGTGAGGGAAAAAATATTGAAAGGTGAGTACGTGGAGTTTTCTTCCTTGCTGCTGCTAGAGAAATTTAATTTGGATAGGGACGAGTCTAAGAAGGATGAGGAAGAGAAACGTAGGTATCACTTTATTCCCCGCCCCTTTGCCAATTGGCTCCAGGCGTTTGCTTTTTTAGCGAGCGTGCTTGGTGAGAAACAGCCCGAGTGCTGCTCGGCACTTTTTTTCTACCTGGATGCCATTGGGGAAGCGCAACAGGTTTATGGGAGACAGGCGTGGCTCCAATATGATGAACAATTTCGTCAGCGGAAAGTTGTTCGCCAATCGCTGGGACCACAAGGACATTAGCTTGTGGATGAAGCTGATGTCTTCGGCGCGGCCCCCTACTGCGTTATTTCCAGGCAGGGTCAGAGGTTCAGATGCCTCGGGACAGCCGACCCCGAAACTCAAAGGGGTATGTTGGCAATTCAATGAAGGGGCAGGTTTGGAAACAGTTGCCGTTTCAAACACGAATGCTCTGGCTGCGGGGGTGGTCACATGCTGTCCCAGTGTTTTAAAAGAGGTAAGGGATGGCCCAGGCATTCTTCAGGAAAGAGGGATGACTCCGGTGAAGGTGGGAAGGATGCGTCCCTTTCTAAATAGGTACCCGGATCGGGCGGCTGCCCGGTTGTTGGAGCTCGGTTTTTCAGAGGGATTTCATATTCCATGCTCATTCTGTGGCCAGAAATCTGTGGTCGGCTCTGGAAGACCCTTTGGTAGTTTCTGAGAAGCTGGCCAAAGAGGTAGCGTTGGGCCGCATGGGTGGCCCTTTTCCACCCCCCCCCGGCTGACTTTGTGGTTTCGCCGTTGGAGGTGGTCCCCAAGAAGGAACCTGGAAAATTTTGATTAATTCACCACTTATCCTCTCCAAAAGGGGGTTCTGTCAATGATGCCATTGACCCTGATGCGTGCTCGGTATCCTTTACCTCTTTTGATGCTGTAGTACGTTGGGTACAGCGATATGGCAAAAACTGATGTTGAGGCGGCTTTTTGGTTGCTTCCGGTTCATCTGGACAGTTTTCACCTTTTGGGGTGTCAGTGGCAAGAGGAATACTATGTAGACCGGTGCTTGCCAATGGGCTGTTTTATCTCATGCTCGCTGTTTAAGACGTTCAGTTCATTTGTGGAGTAGGTGGTGCAAGACGTGTCGGGAGTCAATTCCATCATACATTACCTCAGCGATTTTTTATGTGTAGGTCCCCCTTTGTCCAGGTTGTGCGGGATTTTGCTGGCTACACTTCAGCATATCTCGGAGAGTTTTGGAATACCGCTGGTGCCAGATAAAACGGTTGGCCCGGTGGTTGAACTCAGTTTTTTAGGTATCTTAATTGACTCGCAGGCCATGGAGTGATGCTTACTCGAGGACAAATAGCAAGCCCTCCAGTCCAAGATTCGCTTTGTGGTGGGTACACGCAAAATTCAGCTGCGTCAGCTGCAGTCACTGTTGGGGAAGTAAAATTTTGCGTGCAGGATTTTTCCCATGGGGCGTGTGTTTTGTTGCCACTTTTTTTGCGGCGACAGCGGGCGTCTCGTCTTCAAAAACACTTTATCGCGTTGACGCGGGAGCACCGGGAAGACTTGCGTGTTTGGCACACTTCCTGGATTCCTATAATGGCCGGGCATTATGAATGGAGGGCCCGTTGAGCAATTTTGATCTTGATTTCTATACCGACTCGGCTGGGTCATCCGGGTTCGGGGTCTATGTCGGGGGACGGTGGTGTGCGGAGCAGTGTCTGGAGGATTGGCGCAGGGCGGGGTTCCTCAAGAACTTGGTTTTGCTTGAGCTATTTCCAGTTATCAGAGCGGTGGAGATTTGGGGAGAGGTTTTTCGGGATTGGAATATCAGGCTGCACTGCAATAAAATGGGGGTGGTTCAGGTCATCAATCATGTGACTGCCTCCACAGTGCCAATGGTGCGTTTGTTACAGCACCTGGTGCTGCGTTGTTTACAATTAAATATTTTTCTGTACGCTGTGCATATACCGGGTACGTCTAATACTGTCGCTGATGCTTTGTCTTGGTTTCAGTGGGACAGATTCTGGGAAGTGGGAACCGGGAGCGGAGCAGAACGGGAGTCCTTGTCCCCAGCAGTTGTGGCAAATTGCGTTGGAGTCATTGCGGATTTGATCTGGAATTCGGTGTGCACTAGTACATGCGCGTCTTATGCTAAGGTTTGGCAGGAATGGTGCGGGTTGCTGGGACTGGTGGGCCGTGTTTTGGGTGAGGGGTCAGTTACGGCATTGTTGTATTTTATTGGATTGAATTATGAGAAAGGGGTGTCTTCCTCTGCTATGGATTTTTTTCCTATAATATTAACAAACATGTTATACTTACCTGCTCTGTTGCCATGACTTTGCACAGAGCAGCCCTATCCTCCTCTTCGCGGGTCCCTCTTCTGTCCGCTCACGCAGATATACTGCAGCAGAATGGCTCCCCTGGGCGAAATCCTGTACAGGTATGTCCTACCCTTTTTCCGCCACCAGAGGGTGCACGCGCACCGCCGGAGGCACATTTTGTCATGTTACAACCAAAAACGTAAATGTATTTTATTGGGATTTTATGTGCTAGACCAATACAAAATGGCACATAATTGTGAAATGGAAGGAAAATTATAAAAGGTTTTTACATTTATTTTACAAATAAATATGTGAAAAGTGGGGCGTGCATTTATATTCAGCCCCCCTGAGTGAATACTTTGTAGAGCCACCTTTCGATGCAATTACAGCTGCATCTTTTTGAGGATGTCTCTACCAGCTTTGCACATCTAGAGAGTGACATTTTTGCCCATTCTTCTTTGCAAAATAGCTCAAGGTCTGTCAGATTGGATGAAGAGCATCTGCGAACAACAAATTTCAAGTCTTGCCACAGATTCTCAGTTGGATTTAGGCCTGTACTTTGACTGGCCCATCCTAACACATGAATATGCTTTGATCTAAACCATTCTATTGTAGCTTTGGCTGTATGTTTAGGGTTGTTGTCCTGCTGGAAGGTGAACCTCTGACACTGTCTCAAATCTTTTGCAGACTCTAAAAGCTTTTCCTCTAAGATTTCTCTGTATTTGGCTCCATCAATCTTCCCATCAACTCTGACAAACTTTCCTGTCCCTGCTGAAGAAAAGCATCCCCACAACATGATACTGCCACCACAATGTTTCACAGTGGATGGTGTGTTCAGGGTGATGTGCAGTGTTAGTTTTCAACCATACATAGCGTTTGGCCAAAAAGTTTAATTTTGGTCTCATCTGACCAGAGCACCTTCTTCCACATGTTTGCTGTTTCCCTCACATGGCTTCTTTTCGCAAACTGCAAACGCGACTTCTTATGGCTTTATTTTAACAATGGCTTTCTTCTTGCCACTCCTCTATAAAGGCCAGATTTGTGGAGTGCACAACCAAGTTGTCCTGTGGACAGTATCTCCTCCTGAGCTGGATCTCTGCAGCTCCTCCATAATTACTATAGGCCACTTGGCTGCTTCTCTGATTAATACTCTCCTAGGTTTGCAGTTGTGCCTTACTGTTTCCATTTCCAGGTGAGGGATTGAACAGTGCTCTGTGAGATGTTCAAAGCTTTAAACTTCTCAACAACTTTATCCCCGACCTGTCTGGTGTGTTCATTGGCCTCCATGATGCTGTTTGTTCACTAAGGTTCTCTCACAAACTTCTGAGGACTTCACAGAACAGCTGTATTTATACTTAGATTTAATTACACACAGGTGGACTCTATTTACTAATTAGGTTACTTCTAAAGGCAATTGGTTCCACTAGATTTTAGTTAGGAGTATCAGAGTAAAGGGGGCTGAATACAAATGCACTCCACACTTTTCACATATTTATTTGTAAAAAACATTGAAAAACGTTTATCATTTCCTTCCACTTCATAATTATGTGCCACTTTGTGTTGGTTTATCACATTAAATCCCAATAACAATACAGTTATGTTCTTGGTTGTAACATGACAAAATGTGGAAAATGTGACAGGGTATAAATATTTTTTAAGGCGCTGTAAGTTTGTGTTTGCGGATTTTAGGTAGGATTCAATGAATCCTCAACAAACTGAACTCAGGCAAATTTGCCCACCCCTACTCCTCTGTAGCAAATAAGTTTGCACTAAGTCGGCAAATTGCTTTGTAACATTCTGATCATGTGCTGCTGCAGTTCCAATCAAAAGAAGCACCAGTTCTGCACAAACCAACATTATGTAAGTTTACTAGTAATGTCTATCTAGCGATAACTTTGCTTGATTTCTTCTATATTGTTCAGAGAATATAAGATGACCAGGCTGGTGAATCTGGCTTCGCCGCCTTATCATTGTAGGGTGTGTCATCTCCTCTCCCTCTTGGTGTTGCCGTTGCTGAATTATCAATACCCCAAGTTTGGTGAGCACTCATACCCATTGTATAATCTTCTATAAATGTGAATAAAATAATTGTTATTGGTATTAATGGTATCTTTTTACAATCTACACAATGTTATAGATGCATGCCGAGCTGCCTTGAAGAAGCAGATAAGAAGTCTGTGAAGTCCACATATACAAGCATCTGCCTTTATCCTGTGTATTGAGTATCAAAGTTATGACCAAATGTTATTGTTGTATTGATCATTGGCCTATTTCTCTGTGACCAAATGTCTTTATTGTAACCTTTTAACTTGTTAACCTTTGTAATAAATTTAATAATTTTATGAACACTTTTTTGTGGTTTTGCTTACCCCAGTGACCGTTTTAAACACATCCTTAAAAATTGCACCACCTTATGAGGGAGTGGTGTGCTCTCTCCAATTTTCTCTATATTCACTAAGGATGAGGATGTGTTAAACTGTCTCTAGAAACTGTCCAACATACTGTATATATATATAAGATGACCACATTAGTTATTATTTAAAAAAGGAAATGTGGTGTGCTCTCTCCAATTTTCTCTATATTCACTACAGAAAAAGCGTTCGATAGAGTACACTGGGGGTACCTATCATCGGTCTTGGGGAAATTCGGACTTACAGGTCAAATTCACAGTGCCATCATGGCCCTGTATTCCTCTCCCTCAGCTCGTGTGTACTCGGCGGACTCCCTGTCCGACCCGTTCAACATAACAAACGGAACTAGGCAGGGATGCCCTCTTTCCCCCTTAATATTTAACTTAGTTATGGAACCCCTTGCCCAATCCATCCGAACAAACAAAAGGTAGACAATCCTCAGAAGCTACCAGAAGGATGATAGATGTTATCCACCACGCAAAGCTCACAGGTAACCCAATTCAGTAATATATCTTACTACAAAGTCAACAATAGCAAATCCAACATCTTGAACCTGGGCATTGATGCTACTTCCAGTTTACTACTCCAACTACAATACCCATTCGCTTGGGCTGAAAAAAGTATAACCTACCTTGGAATCCAACTAACTAAAACTACAGAGGAACTATTCTATCATAACTATATCCCCTTCCGCATCAAACTCCAAGAAGACCTTCGCAAATTAGCGTCTTTTGAGCTGTCCTGGATGGGCCGACTAGCGGCATTCAAAATGCTCCACCTCCCCCAAATTCTGTACCTCTTTAGGACCCTACCAATTCCTATACCGAATAACTACTTTAGTTCCCTCCAGACTATCCTGTCCTCTTTCACCTGGCAAGGCAAAAAAGCGAGAAGTGCACATAAACACCTAATCAAATCCCGTACAGCAGGGGGAGCAGGGTATGTAGATTTCCGTGACTACTACATGGCATCAATCCTCACACAAATTAAAGAATGGTTCTCTCCTACACACCGCACCACCTGGGGACAGTTAGAGTCCGAAATAGCTCCAGGGAAAAAACTACTCCCTTGGCTGCTATCTAATCCACGCATCGCCACCAACTCTTCACACTTTCCCCCCACAATGGTAGCCTCAGTCCAATCCTGGAAAAAATTCATGACCCTTACCTTAAACTACCCCATGAGAGTCTCCATGAACACCCCAATACTAATGCTACACCATAAAATAGACCACATTTCCTTTTCACGATGGAGTGAGCATGGCATCACTTACATAAGTGACCTCTTCACTGACAACAGGCTCAAATCATTCCAAGACCTACAGTCTGAATTCCATCTACCTAAAACAGATTTCTACCTTTATCTCAGAACTAAACACTATCTATCTACATCTACTTCCTGGACATGTGAAATCCCCCAACCTGCTAGGCAATTCCTGCACAACCCAATGAGCAAACACAAAGGAATATCCCTTTTCTATAATATACTTCAACAGAAGCAGTTTTTCACCAAAACTATCCACTTAACTAAGTGGGAATCTGACCTGGGACGAGAGTACACCATAGACCAATGGACCAATGCATGCAACTCAGTTTACAAAGTCACTAGTTGCTCTAACCTGTGGGAACTAACAATAAAAATTTTCCAACGTTGGTACCTAACGCCCGCTAGAACATCGAAATTCTCTAATGCCACCAGTGCTCAATGCTGGCGCCTGTGTGGCACAAGAGGAGATATGTTCCATACGTTTTGGAGCTGCCCCAAACTACTGCCTCTATGGACATCGACATTCCGACTCCTAACTGAAATATTAAATCACAATCTTGACCCTAGACCTGACCTTGCACTTCTGTCTCTGGACATGGACAAGTACCCTCCTCAAACAAGACACGTCCTGTCTCATATTTTGCTTTCGACCAGACTATCCATAACTAGACGATGGAAAAACCCTGAACCACCCACCCTAGGAGAGGTAGTGAGGACAACCCAACTTCACTATATATACGAACAAAATATAGCAACCAGGAATGGCAGACTGGACCGCGCCAATCTACTATGGCTTCCTTGGTCCACATGGATCGAGAATAACACACAAATTCCACTAACTGAATAGTTCTATACAAAGATATAGTATCTGCCAGATGTATTGAGTATCAAAGTTATGACCAAATGTTATTGTTGTATTGATCATTGGTCTATTTCTCTGTGACCAAATGTCTTTATTGTAACCTTTTAACTTGTTAACCTTTGTAATAAATTTAATAATTTTATGAACACTTTTTTGTGGTTGTGCTTACCCCAGTAACCGTTTTAAACACATCCTTAAAAATTGCACCACCTTATGAGGGAGTGGTGTGCTCTCTAGAACGACCTTGAAAGACAGCTCACTGGGTGCAGAGTTAGAGTCAGTTCATGCAGATATAACGACCTTGAAAGCATTACTCAGATGCTGATCCTTTATGTATATTGGAAGTTAGCATACTCCTCCCTCTGCTGGCTGCCTGACGGCACTGAGCCAGCTCGGATTTAGGTTCTGAAAAGACCTTGAATGCACCGCTCATCAATAATCCCTTTTTAAGTCAACAAAGCAGATAAGATGACAGTGCTGC
This sequence comes from Lithobates sylvaticus, assembly GCA_028564925.1. Classification (NCBI taxonomy): domain Eukaryota; kingdom Metazoa; phylum Chordata; class Amphibia; order Anura; family Ranidae; genus Lithobates; species Lithobates sylvaticus. The sequence goes on along the minus strand of CM053028.1, from coordinate 355,352,005 downwards.
ACATTATTGTTTACTTATTTCCTGCTTGGGGAAAAAGAGTACATGTTTTAAAAAAAGAAAATTTACAATTTTGTTTTTTTTCAGGCGCAGAAGGACTAATGCGTAATTTAAATGAAAAATTACATGACTACTTCTAAGAATTGCTTTCCTTACTGTAGTTCACATTAGCCAGTTATCATTTGAAGGCATTCAGTAGTTTATTTTTATTGTTTTCTATTATTTTAATTTTCCATGTAAAAATCCAAGTAAATTTTAAATTTGGAGTGGGTTAAATGGATATCAATTATGGTCAATCATATTAATTATATAGTTATTTAAACCAGAGCTCAGTGTTTTTCTTTTTCTTTTTTTAACATAGTAATTTATTTTATCTGCTAATTATTATTTAAAAAATACTGCAGGAATACCTGGCAGAAAATATAGGGAGGGTGTGACTAACAGGAATTTCATTTATACCATGTTCTTAAAAAAAAAAAAAAAATACCACAGTGCCCAAATGGCCGCTATCTAAAATATTTTCAAAGTAGTACCAAAAGTACCAAATGTATTCACAGCATTAAAGTTGAATTCTAGACTAGATCTAACTAGCTTAAACCTGCTCTTGCCCCCTTTTAACTTCTATTCTAACTACCCTGTAAAAGGAAGATGCTTATATTTCCCTATTCTTGGTTTCGCTCTGGTCTGGTTATATGATCTCCACGGTGACTGGCTTCAGGGGAGAAGAGAGAGTGCCAGCAACGAATGGAATACCTTAGAGATGATGTCACGATAGGCTTAATATAGGGCATCTATTTCGTGTGACCGGACTTGAGCACCCTGAGAATAGGTAAGTATAAACATCTACCTTCTACACGGTAGTTAAAATAGGAGTTAGGAGAGGGTGTGGGAGACGTTTTAAGCTTAGTTAGATGTAGCCTGGACTTCCACTTTAAAGAGGCGCTATCAGCTGGTATTAGTATTACACAACTTTCCAGAAAAAAAAAGACATATAGGTTTATTCTACTGGGTAAAACATACCATAATGATCAGTAAGATTTGTGGACTGCTAAATAAAGGCCAAAAAGACACTCCTCAGGCTGACCTGGCTACCAAATGTATGGGCAACGTGACAGTCAATTTTTACCTAGGTTGCCCATTAAGGGCAATGTGACAGTCTCTTTAAAACACACCCCCAAAACCCATTAAACTCACTCCTTCCACGTTGTTGCTCTGCAGCCCTAAACTATGTAAGCTTCGTGTTGGTGGTACTGGAGCTTACACAAGGTTGATGACCTCTTCTCCTAACCCACATGGAAGTGTTTAGACATAGCATTGGGTTTACATGCAACTTGGACATAAGTTCAAGTCCTGTGCACAGCAGGGGTCTGGAAATCAGGGCTTCAAAGGCACACAGCAAATATATAACAGATGCTTGCAGACAACACACAAAGCCTACATTTTAGCAATATTGTTTCACCATAAAGTATTTTTTTTTTATCAAGTACAGAAAATACCTGTTTATCTATCTAGAAATGCAGAGTTCTTGTCACTTCCCATGATCCAAAAAAGAAAGCACAAACATCCTTACCTTTCTTGTGTAAACTACTAGTCCAATAAACCCCCCATGTAATGATGATTGAAAAAAAAACAGACATGTTTGAAGTCCAGCCTATGTTACATCCATAATTGCCTCCATAGATACAGTGGAGAACTGAGAGTAGCCATGAATTGTGCTATTTGCAGGATTACCAGATTAAAATAAAGTAAAATTAAACTATAAAATGAAAACGAATGCATCTACCACATCTAGAGATTAATGCATCTCAATATATTACATATGTGTTGCTGGCTTTAAACATTTCAACCTGGTTTTGAAAGATTAGGCAGACTTTTTTTCCTGTCTCTATTTTATATTTTTTAACACGTAGTTCATAGCTAAATCCTGAAGAATTCTGCCTTTCCATAAGGCCAAGTGAAAAGTAAAAATGTAATGGCTGTCGGTATATCCAGATGTCAGGGTCATGCTTTTAAGTAGACCAAATTAATTCACATTATATCAGTCAGGGAGTAATTACCGCAGGATTATGTTCTGCAGAGAGGTTTATACACTAACAGTTTGCAGCTCATTAATATAAATCGTGCAAACCTGGTGAATTAGAGGAGCAGTGATACTCTGTGCCTCATTTGTGCTCCATCATACAAGATACAGCAAGAAAATATTTCATTCCCATTTATCACACTCATTTCATATACTACATTGCTGTTCAGAAATATCACTTCTGGGCTCAAGTACAATGCTAGGTTAATAAACTATAAGTGCCTGTTTAGAGCTTGGACCGTGAAAGGTATTTTTAAAAACGTCATGCTTCTCTTCATTAAGTGCAACTTTTTTTTTATTCCAACTTTGTTTTTGGTGGTGTAAGTATTATTGAATGTCTTTTGCTAAATGTTATTTGAGCCTGTCATAGTTTGCTATAAATGATGATTTAAATATTTATGTACTTTGTAAATTAAATAGATTTCAAATCATTCATCATATTTAAGTTATTTTCAAGAAAGAGCCAATCACTGCCCTAAAATACCCTTTTTGATCACTAGCACCCTTTAAATAGAAGTTGTAATTTGTCCCCCTCCCAGTATTTTCCTTTCCTACACCTTCCACTGCTTTGTTCTCCTCAGTAGTGCTAGGTCCCTGAGTATGCTGTGTGTTGATCAGATACTGGACTCTGACAGATAAAGGACTCATGTACATTGGGCTTTTAGACCCTGTGCATGAGGTTCTGGTGTTTTTGTGTGAGCAGAAGGCACAGGTGCATCGTGCAGCCTTGCTGCTGTGAGAGACTGAAAGCTGTTGCAGGTGGACAGGGATCAAAAGTGCTCTAAATTTTATCAACATTTAGGGCATATGCACCAAAGGACGACTTCCCAGAACACAATAATTCTGTTTTCTGGGCATTTGTTCATAGGCACATACTGCCCTAAATGTTCTTACCACTAAGTGCACCTTCCAGCCCCATCCAACCACATGAGCTTTCAGCCTCTCATAGAGTATTACAGGCTGCCGGCAGCATGGCAGGTGTGCCGTGAAAACACCAGAATCTCATGCCCATGGGCTAAACGCCTATGGTGCATGAGGCCAACTGGAATGGTGGGGAAGTTGTCAGAAACCATGAATCAGACTGAGTCAGAAGTACAGTTAAATCACACTTGATTAGTAATATAATGTAATATAAAAAGGTAAACAGAGTAAACGTAGTCAAAACATAGCCAGAGTTCAGGAACCGAAACGGATAGTCAGACAAGCCAAAACGTCAGGGAGCCAGAGATGAGCGTACTGGAACAGCAAGCAGGATCTGGAGCCAGAAGGAATGTCAGCCAAGCAAGTCTTTAACAGGAACACAGGAGAGCGCCTCTAGAGATGTGACCAAGGTGAAGGCAGAGATCATCTGGGCTGGACTGGCTTAAGTAGGCAGGACTAACAAGCAGGATGTCATCAACAGGTGAGTGACTGTGGAGAGATAGGAGCTGGCAATTAGCCGACAGCTGAACGGCCAGGTTTGAGAAGGAAGGACTGAGCCCAGCCCTGGCAGTACCCCCTCCTCAATGACCCCTCTACTTCGGAGGACCACCAGGCTTGAGGGGAAAACGTCTATGGAAATCACAGAGGAGGACAGGGGCATGTACGTCTGAGGATGAGACTCAAGAGTGTTCCTCCGGACCATACCCTTTCCAATGCACTAGGTACTGTATGCGCCCACGGAACCTACGGGAGTCAACAATGGACTGTACTTCATACTCCTCATGGTTCTCAGCCTGTACAGAGTGAGGACGAGACACCAAGGTAGTAAAGCGGTTGCAGACCAAAGGTTTTAATAAGGAGACATGAAATACATTTGAGATACAGTACACATATTAGAAGGAAGGTCAAATGAGGGCCACTGAGTTAATCCTGTGAAGAATACGGAAAAGCCCAATAAACCAAGGTACAAGCTTCAGAGAGGTAACATGAAGTCGGAAGTTGTGAGATTACAGCCAGACCCTGTTCCCAACCTGATAGGAAGGTGCAGGCAGGCGTCTGCGGTCAGCATGGAGTCTGTACCTATCCTTAGCATGTCACAAAGCCTCCTGGACTTGTGCCCAAGTGGAACGAAGACCACAGAGATACTCCTCTAATGCAGGAATACTCTGCGGAACAAATAAGTCAGGCAACATGGAAGGTTGGAAACCATAGTTCGCCATAAACAGGGACAATCAGGAAGCAGAATTCAAGGCACTATTGTGAGCAAACTTTGCCCACGGTAAGAGGTCTGACCAGTTGTTATGATGGTCAGAAATATAGCAACGTACTGTAGGAATTGCTCCAAGGACTGATTGGCTCGTTCTGCAGCCCCATTAGACTGCGGGTGATACACAGAGGAGAAAGCAAGCTGAATTCCCAACTGTGCACAAAAGGCTCGCCAGAACCGGGACACAAACTGACTAACTCTGTCCGAGACAATCACCTTGGGTAGCCCATGTAAGCGAAAGATCTCCCGAGCAAAAATGTAAGCCAGTTCCTTAGAAGTGGACAACTTCTTAAGTGGAATACAATGGGACATTTTCAAGAAACGGTCAACCACCATAGTGAAAACTGTGTTGCCCTGGGAGTTGGGTAACTTCACAATGAAATCCATAGACATGTGGGTCCAGGGCCTCTCTCCATTGGGTAGGGGTTGTAGAAGGGCCCACTGGAAGGTGGCATGGAGTCTTACTCTGAAAACACACGGAACAGGCAGCTACGAAGGCGGTTACATCAGCGCATAGACTAGGCCACCAGAATTGTTGGGAAATGGCCCAAAATGTTCCCAGAGTGGCCAGCAGCCTTGTGAGAATGGTAAGTCTGGAGCAGGGTAGTACGGTTGGAGACTCTCCGGGACAAAGCAGTGGTCACAAGGTTTCTCAGGAGGAGCATGGACCTAATTTTGTCACCCAAAGGAGAAGTGAGACTGGTGCGAACCATAGCCAGAATACGATCAGGAGGAATCACAGGAGCAGAGATGAACATAGTAGAACAGCAAGCAGGATCTGGAGCTATAAGGAATGTCAGCCAAGCAAGTCTTTAACAGGAACACAGGAGAGCGTCTCTAGAGATGTGACCAATGTGAAGGCAGAGATCATCTGGGCTGGACAGCTTAAGTAGGCAGGACTGACGAGCAGGGTATCATCAACAGGTGAGTCATTTTGGAGACGAAGTAGCTGGAATTGAGTAGCTGAAACTGAGCGGCCAGCTGTCGAGAAGGAAGGGCTGAGCCCAGCCCTGACAGAAGTGCAAAAATCAGTAGGTGGAGGGTGGCCTGTCAAGAGAACCTGTTACTTTGACTTAAAATGTCTTCCCAATGTAGCACACCCCCTAAGGAGTCGCAAGTAACAGGGATCCCCCACACAGCCAGGCACACCGAATCTGCACAGGCACTCAGACTCAGAGAACAGTCTGTGACTTTGTTTTTTTTTTTTTTATTGAGGGATAATTACTTGGATAGGGATTGGAGATTATGGGATGCCCACTTAACTTCAGAACAACTTCAGGGACAACTCCTCATATATACAGTCTATATACACTTCACTGCTTCCTCCAGCACTCGCTTGCAGAACTCCAACTGTGTCAGCTTGTTGCAGTTTGGTAGTGAAGGCCCATTACAGGCAGAGATTCACACGCCCCTATACTTGGAGATAGGGTGACACAGCTCACATTTTCCCAGCACTTCCTCTCTGTGGTCACTGATCCCAGCATCACTTCTTCAGGCACTGCCAACCTGCCTGGCTGCAGCTGTCCCTCTCACTAGCCCTTTTGGCTAACTTCTCCACTTCTAGACTAACACTCCCTCCACAGTCCCCCCAGACAGAAAACTCACCAACCCACCCAGCTGACTTCTCAGGAGATCTCCCGGACATGCTAACCTGCTCCTGCTGTTCTCTCACTTGCTCCTGCCCCTCCAGGAAGGGTTTCCTCTGTGTGTTGTGCAGGATTCTTTCAGCACCCACGCCCCAGGACCGAGTTCACCTCCCCAGATTTGTAGGTGCCCTGAGAGGGCCTCTGACAGCCTCCTCAGCACTCCATCTCAATCTTCCACCTGACTGCCCCTGCTCGTATGACTCTTCTATGTCTATTTATGAGGTGAGACTGCCTCCTGCCAGCCCTTTTGCTGAGGATAGGTTGAAGCCCTCATAAATATGCATGACAGCCCCTCCTAGCTTCCACCCATTACATCTGGAGGCTTCTACACGGTTCCAGAAACAGGGGGAGGCACCAGAGTCATCCAGCCTCCCTGAGTCACACAACCCTGACCCAGATTCAGCCAAGGCCTGACTCCCAGGGAAATTGGTTTGCTACACCTATTAAACCCCAGCTGCTGTAAAAGATATCCTCCTGATATCAATAGTTAACTAATAAACCAATAAATACAGTGCTATTATATCACACTTATATAAAAATCTATAGTGAACTTATATCAGTGCAAATAATTTATAAATAGCGTGAACGTGCTAATATATACATCCAATTCTAAAAATGTGCAATAAAGTGCCCGGTGCTTCAATTTACTTTTAAATGTAACCACATAAAAACAAGTCCACCACTGATGTCAAATATGTATGAAGTGCTCCACAACCCTCAGATCGGTACTCCTCAGATGCTCCTCTCTCAGTACGTTACACTGACAAATCGGTTCTCTTTCTTTTCAAACCCACTAACACCTCTCAGTTGTGGTGCATTGAGTATGGCGCATACAAAAGGATGCAGGATGCATATTACCACAACACATACATCAGCGTACATTATATGTTGTAGCATGTTGCAGTTCTATTCACGTGTTGCAGTGTAACACAATGCACGGTAATGCACTACCTTGCCTTTGAATTGGCTGCATTAATGCAATGCACGCTAATGTACAACATAACAATGATTCATGTGTGAGCAAAAAAATTTGATTGGTTCCTTAATCTTTTCTCTTCATTACCCTTCATTTTTTGGTACTGAGATAGGCTGTTCTAAGACAGTTGCTAAAAGAGAATGCTAAGTTGGAGAACTGACTAATGTTTAATTTCTTTTTGTAATGGAAAACATTGCACTCTCCTGGCACATCTAAATATGTAGCTCCCTTCTAAAGTATATCACCACGAAGTGTTCAATGGAGAAAACCATTGTTGAGGGTCTGAAATTATAGCACAAATTATGTGCAGACATCTGGGGAATGAATTAACAAAGTGACAAATATTATCTATGTGTAGTGGTTAAAGCAGACCTTCAGTCATTTTTTCAATTTTCCATATATTAAATCTTCTGCCTTTGTTGTTTTTAACTTTGGATAGTAAACATTTTTTTTCTGCCAGTAAATACCTTATACAAACCACTTCCTGTTTCTTGTCTGGTAAAAAGCCTAGACTTATGACATCATGCACAGCTCTCTCACCCTCATAAGAGTTTGCCAGGAAGGAAGGGGGGGTGAGTCATAAGAGGGCCAATGAGAGCTGCAGGAGTGCAGAGCTGGAGGAGTACCTGTGTGTCTGTGTAAATCCTTGAAGTGAACGGGCAGCAGCTTCATCTGCTCACAATTAAAATGGATGCAGCCAGACTCAGTGAAGGGAGATTTATGCAGCATATTTGTCAAGAACAGAATCACAGTATATATAAAATAATATGCAAAGTGGTTGGAGGGAAGCTTCAGAATGGCAAAGATGTTTTTATTACAAATGATGTGAGCAGACTGCAGTTCCTCTTTAAGGTTGCAAGTGCCAAAATTATTTTTGTCAGTTTTTTTGAAAATCCTAGCTGGCTGCAGATGGAAATGTAAATAAAAGTTTCATACTATTAATCACTTTAAGACCAGCCGCCGTCATTATACTGCGGCAGGTTCGGTCTCCTGGGTGAATTGCCGTAGTTGTACATCGGCCACTTTAAGAGCGTTAGGGGGCGCACGTACGCCGCCGGAGGCGTGACGTGGGAGCCGGTGCACATGGCTGGCGGCCGCGATGTCCGCCGGCCACGCGCTATCCCTCCACAGAGGGCCGGAACGGGGATCTGTCAATGTAAATAGACAGATCCCGTTCTGACAAGCGAGGAGAGACAGATCTGCTGTTCCTAGTGATTAGGAACAGCGATCTCTCTCCTCCCCAGTCAGTCCCATCCCCCCCACAGTTAGAAACACCTCCCAGGGAACACATTTAACCCCTTGATCACACCTTGATCGCATTTTTATAGCATTGATCACTGTATAAATGTAAACGGTCCGAAAAATGTGTCAAAAGTGTCCAATCTGTCCGCCGCAATGTTGCAGTCCCGCTAAAAAGCGCAGATCACCACCATTACTAGTAAAAAAAAAATAATAATAATAATAAAAATGCCACAAATCTATCCCCTATTTTTTAGATGCTATAACTTTTGTGCAAACCAATCATTATACGTATTTTGCGATTTTTTTTTACCAAAAAAATGTAGAAGAATACATATTGGCCTAAACTGATGAAGACGTATTTTTTTTTTGTATATTTATTATAGCAAAAAGTAAAAAAATATATATATATTTTTTCAAAATTGTCGCTCTTTTTTTGTTTATAACGTAAAAAATAAAAACCGCAGAGGTAAGCAAATACCACCAAAAGAAAGCTCCATTTGTGGGACAAAAAGGACATCAATTTTGTTTGGGTACAACATTGCACGACCGTGCAATTGTCAGTTAAAACGATGTAGTGCCGTATTACATAAAATAACCTGGTCATTAAGGGGGCAAATCCTTCCGGACCATAAGCGGTTAAACTACAAACTGGCAACGCTAGAAATCATATATTTTGTAATGAAATCTTGAACTTTCTTTTAATGTTATTAAAGTAGACTTAATGTCAGATTAATTTTTTAATTAAGTGATTGCATTCTACATAAGTGTAACACTTACATGTATTTGTGAATTTTCAGAGACCACAGTACTCCCTCTAGCAATGTCTTCATCACTGTTTTCCTTCAGAAAGACAGCACCATCTTTGTTTTGCCATTATCAACAGTAAGCTTCCACTTCCTAGATTGAGATGCTGCCTCAGAGATGACACAATTGTCTTTTACACTTATATCATTTTACTGGTGCTGTGCACAGTGTGGGGAATTCTTTAAATTCAACTTTAATAGCTAAAAATAAATCAGTCCTATTAAGACAGCATGCCACCCTACTCAGCCTGACACTCGTTTAACTCAGCCTGCTCAGATTTTAATGAGATTAATGCACCTGATAAGTGAACACTTAAAACATATGGTGACTGCCCAATAGGGATAAGGTTTGGGGTTAGGTCTACCATGTGCTTGAGGCAAACCTCTGCAGAATTAATTGTAATTATTTATGTTCTGCAATAGGGATGAGCCCGGTGTTCGATTCGAATCCATGTTCGAATCGAACATTGGCCGTTCGTCCGTTCATCGAAACCTGAACTTTGTGGGCAGTTCGCATAAAATTTGTGTGATACGAACGGCCCACAATGCACTGCGCCAGTCGCAGTGCGATGCTGGCTGATGATTGGCCAAGCATGCACTGTGACCCCGCATGCTTGGCCAATCACCGGCAGCGAGGAGAGGCATAATTGGCCACAGGCAGGATGCCTGTGGCCAATTATAGATCAGAGGGGTTTAATACACGCCCCACACTATATAAGGCCGCCAGTGCGGCAGCCTTGTGTAGTGTTGTGCGGCGTTCATAGAGAGCAGGATAGGCAGGGACAGTGTCAGCTGTGCTTTATACTTCTTTAGATAGCGCTGTTACAGTGAGTGTAGTGTTCAGGGAGAGAGCAGGATAGGCAGGGACAGTGTCAGCTGTGCTTTATACTTCTTTAGATAGCGCTGTTACAGTGAGTGTAGTGTTCAGGGAGAGAGCAGGATAGGCAGGGACAGTGTCAGCTTTGCTTTGCTTCCTAACCTAACGCTGTTACAGTGTGTGAAGTGTGCCTCCTGCACAATGCACAGCATACACCTGAATCTACCCCCTCATTGCTGGTGTTGTGTAGTTGATTTGTGCAACACAGGCATCTGCCTAATATTCAGTCAGTGTAGTGTGCCTCCTGCACACTGCACAGCATACACCTGAATCTACCCCCTCTTTGCAGGTGTTATGTAGTTTATTTTGTGCAACACAGGCATCTGCCTAATATTCAGTCATGTCATTTACACAGGAATCAGTGCATTTGAATAGGACGGATTGCTGTATAAATGACAATGGTCCCAAAAATGTGTCAAAAATGTCCGATGTGTCCGCCATAATGTCGCAGTCACAATAAAAATCGCTGATCACTGCCATTACTAGTAAAAAAAACTAATATTAATAAAAATGCTATAAAACTATCCCCTATTTTGTAAATGCTATAAATTTTGTGCAAACCAATCAATAATCGCTAATTGCGTTTTTTTTTTTACCAAAAATATGTAGAAGAATACGTATCGGCCTAAACTGAGAAAAAATATTTTTTTTTTATATATTTTTTGGGGATATTTATTATAGCAAAAAGTAAAACAATTTTCAAAATTGTCGCTCTATTTTTGTTTATGGGGCAAAAAATTAAAACCACAGAGGTGATCAAACACCACCAAAAGAAAGCTCTATTTGTGGGAAAAAGAAGGACGCCAATTTTGTTTGGGAGCCACGTCGCACGACCACGCAATTGTCAGTTAAAGCGACGCAGTGCCGAATCGCAAAAAGGGGCCTGGTCCTTTGGCTGCAAATTGGTCCGGGGCTTAAGTGGTTAAATTGCTTTTTTTCCTTTACAAATGTCATTTTGTGCAGGGACAGTTCTAAACATGGGAAACACATGCCACTTCACAGGCATACTTTAGACACCCCCCAGGTACCATATTTAAAGGAATATTTCACTTTTTTTTCCCACTTTATGCATCATTAAAATGAGTGCTCCAGAAAAAACGTCAGTTTTTAAAACTTCTTTTTGCGTTGATACATGTCCCCTGGGGCAGGACCTGGGTCCCCAAACCCTTTTTAGGACAATAACATGCATATTGGCCGTTATAAATAGCATTTTAGATTGCGAACATTAGCGTCCATTGTAACTAATAGGGTTCTAACGTTCGTGCAAACTTTCGGTCCGTTCGCAGGTTCTGGTGCGAACCAAACCGGGGGGTGTTCTGCTCATCCCTATTCTGCAAGTGTCTTTGAACTTAGGTCAGCTGATTTAGAAGGACCAATAATGGGGGCATTGTTATATGCCATACCCCTGGCATATAACCCCTTGACATGTAACCAAAGGGTAATTACATGTCAAGGATTGTAGATTTGCTTCTATTAGGAGAAGACTGGCTGACCAGGAATTGGGGAGCTGGGACAGACAGTGTTGCAAGCCACTGAGAAGGCACAGGGTGTCAGCTCAATTAGTGTGAGTGATAGCCCTAAGAAGGTCTTAGGTACATAGTCTAAGGAACCGCCTTGCCCTTACCAGAGCTCCTGAAGGTGGAAATGTTACGCTGAAGGTGATTCCCATGTTGTAATCCTCTAACTCATCCAGCTACTAAGAGCAGGTGAATGCTGGGGCCCTGAATTCACATGGCTGTAGGTAACATAGTGCTGATTGCTGGGAATGCACAGAAGCACAGAGGAGGAACACAGACTAAAAGTGCATAGGTACTGGTAACAGGAGGCTGACTGGAACACATGGGGTAGTGGTACAGAAACAGATATCTGACTGGAGCACAGAGGAAGACACAGTGGTGCTGGAAGACTGGATACTGGCAGGAGTTCATGGGGTCACTGAAGCAGGATACATGAAGATTACAGGAGCAGACTTGGGGTCACAGGCAAGAGGTACTCGCTAAAGTACACAGGTAAAGTAAAGCTGCCAGAAGCAGCCTGGAGTACACAGGATTCATTCACTAAGCTAGATAAAGGCTGGAATAACTGATGACACTGGGAAACATTGGGGTCACTGATACAATGCTAAGAAACAAAGGGGTTCTGGCTGCCATCATATGAAACACTGAGTACCCAGTAGGCTAGCCGATTAATACAGCATCTCCTCTGTGATTGGCTGTGGCGCTGGAGGAAGAAGGAAAACAGCAGACACCCATAGCAGGAAAGACCCGATGCTGGAGCATTGAACAGGTAAGTGTGACATTACTACCCCTATCATATTAAGGAGCCTCCTCACTCGCCAAGGTCAAGGTTTAAAAGGGAAATGGAGATGAAATCTCTATATCAGGTGGGGGAGCTGAGACATCAGGACATTTCCCCAATCTAATAGGTAATGGAATTTCACAAGGGAGAACTTGGAAACAAAAATATATAGGTTTTCTTCTATGGAATGGAAGAAGGAGTAGCCAAAGACAAAGGATGAGAATATTTGATCAGGACCAACGGCTTAAGCACAGATACAAGAAAGGAGTTTGGAATCTTCAGGCGTGGTGGCAAATATAAGGATGGATGTAATGAGGAGCAAACTTCATAAATTATATCTTAAGGCAGATATTCTTTGCCATTAACCAAACCTTATCACTGGGTTGCAATCTTGGAGTCTTTCGCTGATGCAGATTGGTGAATCTTTTGTGCTTAGCAGCTGCTTGCAAAAGGTGTTCTTTTACTAGGGTCTTAGGGTATCTGATTCATATTCTTTTGAATGGAATCAAGAGCAGGAGTTTCCAGAGCCTAAGGTTTTGGCAAAGGTACTGTATGCTTTGGTATTTGCACTAAACAATGAAGAATGGAGACTCCTTGGTGCTGGCATTCTGATGATTGTCACTAGTGAACTCCGCCCATGACAGAAGAGGGATCCAGTTGTCTGTGTGGGCTAGCACAATGGCTGGTTGCTTTTCTTGGTTTGTCCATTGAACTGTGAGTGATAGGCAGAGAAGAACTGGTAGGCTGAGGTCCCTCCAGAATCACAAGTCTTGGACCCCACGATTCGACATGATAGAGGTGGGATTGCCATGGAACCTGATCTCTTAAATTAACATCCACACAAAGGCAAGAGCTGAAAGCAGCGATGAGAGAGGTACAAAGGCACCATGCTGGAAAATTGGTCTATGACCACTCAAATCTTAGTACAGTCCTCTGAGAAAGGTAAGTCAGTAGTGATATGCATGGCAATGTGGCACCAGAGCTCTTCAGGAACAGGTAACAAAAGAAGAAATCCTGTTGGCGCTATAGTGGGGAATTTAATCTGGGCACAGATTGAACATACTTTCAGATACTCCTCCACATCCTTTCAAAGGCTCAGCCAGCCTGGGGTATCCAGACAACTTTAAATGTGTGGGCCCAGGGAAGTAACTTGCCCAAATCCATGGGTACAAAAATCGTGCCTGAAGGTATGGCAGTATATCAGATAGAAGTCTGAGCCAAGATTAGGGTGAGGGGGATGATAAATTCTAGTTCATCAGAATATTTAGTACCCTATATATCAAAGGAATGGAAAAGAGCAAAATGGATAGCAAAATGAAACTGGGTAAAAAACAGCAACCAGTGAGCTTTTCAAAGGTTCAAGCAGTGAGTTGTCTGGAAATACTGCAAGGTGGGGCAAGCCTGCTAAGAGGTATCACTACTCTTCCAAAGCCATCTTGACAGCTAGTAATTCTCAATCTCCATTCTCCAATGGAGCAATTCTTCTTAGTGGGGAGAGTTTTTTGAGCAAAAGGCACAGGGATGCCTAGCTCCACTGGGAGGCTAGAAAACTATGGCCCCCCCTGCTACAAAGAAAGCATCCACCTCAATTAAAAAGGTTTTGTTAAAACCAGCCTTAAAAGGTCCAGAGAGGAAGGCTTATTTTAATGCATGTAGTGCTTCAATGCTTCAGGCATCCAATTCTAAGGGCCACATTCTTTTGTTTCAAAGCCATAATCAGAGGGCGAACAGCACAGAGTAATTGTTAATGAATTGACGGTAAAAGTTGGTAAAGCCAGGACCACTGGGAAAAGGTCAGTTAGTGATGGCTGCTACCTTCCTTTGAAATAATTTATTCTGGACAGGGTACTTGGGGAGATGAAAAACTCACTTTTCCACCTTAAGGTTAACAATCCTGAAAATGCGGAAGAACTGTGCCAACATGTTGCCTGTGTGTAGCAAGATCTGGAAAAATGTCATGCACAGTGGCGGCTGGTAAAATTTTAGGATGGGGCACCAGACCCCGCCCCTTCCTGGTTGGCCCATCCCACTTCTCATAAGCCACACACCCTTATAGAATCCACCCTCTGTCCCCTGTATTCCACTTGCTTCCACTCATAGTGTCAGGAGTATACAGCTCAGCATCACAGGACAGAGTATATAGCCCCAGCATCTCAGGACAGAGTATAAAGCTCAGTCTCACAGATCATGGTATATAGCATGTCTCACAAAGCCTGGTATATAGCATGTATCACAAAGCTTGGCATATAGCATTTCTCACAAATCCTGGCATATAGCATTTCTTACAAAGCCTGGTATATAACATTTCCCACAAGCCTGGTATATAACATTTCTCACAAAGCCTGGCATATAGCATTTCTCACAAAGCCTGGTATATAGCATTTCACACAAAGCCTGGCATATAGCATTTCTCACAAATCCTGCACAATTACCCCCCTCCAGTCTGCACAATCCCCCCCCCCATCTTCACAATTACCACCCCCCCCCCCAGTCTGCACAATTACCACCCCACCCCCCCAGAATATCCCTTTTGTAATGAGCTCTGCACATGTCTTGTACCCTGGACTGCCCTTATTTAATGAGCTCTGTACATGTCTTCTACCCAGGAATGCCCTTATATAATGAGCTCTGTACATGTTATGTACCCAGGACTGCCCTTATATAATGAGCTCTGTACATGTTCTGTACCCAGGACTGCCCTTATATAATGAGCTCTGTATATATCTTGTACCCAGGACTGGCCTCATATAATAATCTCTGTACATATCTTGTACCCAGGACTGCCCTTATATAATGATCTGTGTAGATTTATACCTAGGACAGTCCTTATATAATGATCTGTGAGATTTATACCTAGGACAGTCCTGATCCATGCAGCTCTTTACAGTCATACTTGTGGCAGGACTAGATGACAGGGAGGAGGAGTGCCGGGCTGTGGGCGGCTCTTGCAGTGCTCAGCACCTGTTCTTAGTGTAATGAGTATAGGGACAGGAGGAAGGAAGTCAGGGACAGCTCTGCTAACCTAAGCCTGGCACAGTTCAGAGAGAATGTACTGGGAGCATGCATGATCCTTCTCCTCCATAGAGGACACATCTACAGAATGATGGATCTGTCAGCCAGGACCGGACTCTATTACCTCCTGTTATGTCTGCTCACCTTCACTCCAATAGACAGTTTATTCCCCTCCGGGATCAGCAATCCAGGGGATCAGTCTACCTCCCACCATAGGGTCATCCCTGCTGAGACTAGGCTGACAGTCTTAACCCCCCCCCCCCCTTCTCCACGGGAGCACAGCGGCAGTGGCACTTACCTCGCTGACTGTATTGTCCTCTCCTGCGGTGTCTCCTTCCAGCGGCGATGGAGGAGTCTGCTCCTCATACTTCCGGTTTTCTCTCTCGGGCGCAATTGGAGATCAAAAGCAGAAAGTGACATCTAACTCAGATGTCAATCAAACCGCCCGGCCGTAGTAATAGATACTATGAGCGTCGGGCGGAAGCTACTCTGCGCTTTGGAAAGCGCCGCAAGGTGGGACAAAAGCCGGCAAATCTAGCGTGGCATCTGCAATCTCGTGATTTTTACTACACGGGAGGGGGCGCTCGGGTGCCCCCTGTGGACGGGCCACCACTGGTCATGCAGGATATAAAGAAGGTCATGGAATATCTCATTCATTAAGTATTGGAAAATAGCTGGGACATTGCAGAGGCCAAAGGTCAAAACCAGATATTCAGTATGGCCATCCTTAATGTTAAATGCTGTTTTCCATTCATTACCTTCTTTAATACAAATGAGATTTGAGGTGCCATGCAGATCTAACTTTTGAAAAATATGGACTCCCCAAAGATGGTTAAACAGCGTTTGTTATGAGTAGTAGAGGAAAGTGTTTTTTCACGGTAATAGCGTTCAGACCATGATAGTCTATACAGAACTGAAAAGAGCTATCATTTTTCTCAACATAGAAGAACCCTGCCCCTGCTGGGGAGGAGGATTTACAGATAAACTCCTGTTCAAGATTTTCCTGCAATGTATTTTGACATTGCCTGGTTTCAGGTAGGTTGAGGGAGTACACCTGAACTTGCATAAAGCTGACACCTGGAATCAAGTCAATGGCACAATCATAGAATCTATGGGGTCGAAGCTAGTATGTCTTGTATTTAGAGAAGAGAGAGAGGGAGAAGAGGATAGAAGAGGATGGAAAAATACATCATCTCCCCAACAAGCAAACACACCTGTTGTTCAACATGGGTGGCCAAAGTAAGCCCCCAGAAAGACCTCTCCCCAGGCTTGGCTTAAAATAACTTATGACCACTTTCACTGCTGCTTTTATCCCAGCCCCCTGTTCAGCCCTGTCCCCAGAGCTACCTCATTTCTAGGTCAAGGCTAACAACTTCCAGTCCTCTTAATCTGTCCCAAGATGGAAAGCAAGCCAAAATATAAGGACTAATGTCATGCTGTCATAATGTTGTGATGTCACCTCATTCTTTGGGAATCAAACAGGCAGCCCAAAAAAGAGAGGAGGAGGATAGAGAAACAGCCACCTTAAATACCCCATTATGCCCCATACACACGCTCGGATTATCCGAGGACCAGGTCTGTCGGACCATGTCCGTCGTACTTTGTCCGATGTTGGTTTTGCGTACACACGGTCGGACAAAGTTGTCGGAAAATCCAATCATTCTGAACGTGGTGACGTTTGTTGCCTACGACGGGACTACGTAGAGGCTAGTAGCCAATAGCTTTGGTCTTGTAATGTGATCTGAGCATGCGTAGCACTTTTTCCGGTCGGAATTCGCTACACACGATCGGAATTGGTATGATCGGACTTTGTTGTCGGAAAATCTATCCAGCAGGAGATAGGACTTTGTCCGTCGGACAATCCGATGGAAACTGTCCGATGGTGCCTACACACGGTCGGAATTTCCGACAACATTGTCCGATAGGACAGAATCCATCGGAAAATCCGACCGTGTGTATGGGGCTTAAGGATGCTAACCTTAAGAGGAGAAGCCCAGTAAAAAAAACTTGCCCCAACAGAATTATATCAACCAATCAGGGTAGCCAAAATAGAACATAAGAAACACATTTCTGCAGCAAGTAAAACAAATCCCATCATTTTTTCTTTTATATCAATAGTAAAAACTTTATTTAGGAACAGAAACGCCCCATAGTGGATGAACATGGGAAACTAGTCACAACTGAGGCAAATGTAATATAAAAAAAATTTCTTCAGTTTTTACAGGTGAAAAATCTGGGTTTGACAGTTGTAACAGTAACAGTAATTATGTTTTATTAAAAGGTACCTCTGTGGTTGATTGAAAACGAGGTACAAAAAAGACTAGAGAAAATTTCTGTAAACAAATCACCAGGTACAGACGGCTTACACCCACGAGTCCTTAAAGCGGAAGTAAACCCATCGATTTAACAGTCTAAAAAAAAAGGCATGCCGTGAATGCTAACTGCACATTGGCTGTGCTCTCAACCAAACAGTCAAACCATCCAATGGCTGGTGTCATAACGGATCACATGTGCAGCACTGTGGCAGTTGAAGATTAAACAGAGGCAAAGATGGCAGCTTCCTTGGCTGGAAACGATAGGGGGGTTTACTTCCACTTTAAAGAACACAGTTACAGCCAAGTTGCTATTTCAAATTTTTACACCTAACGGAGTGAAATGGTACCAACTGATTTGTGTAGATCAAATGTGGTACCGATTAAAAAAAAGCATCTAAATGTATACCAGGAAACCACAGACCAGTCATCCAAACACCAATGGTATGCAAGATATTTGAGGGAATGATAAGGGACTTGATACAGAAATGTGTCTGCCAAAAAGGACTTATCATAGGTGACAACCAGCATTGATTTATAAAAGGCCATTCTTTTCAGACCAAATTATTACTGTACCTCATAAAAGTTTAATCATTCACGAATGGGTCCACAGAGTAGAGATACATGACTCATCCTCTGAATGGTCTAAAGTTGTGAGTAGTGTGCCCCAGGGTTCTGTCTTGGGGCCAATGCTGTTCAATTTATTTATTAATAATAGAGAGGAATTAAGAGCAATTTTAGTGTTTGCTGATGATACCAAAGTATGCAGGAAAATAACATCAGAACATGATATACAATAATTACAGGGAGTCCTTGGCAAAATAGGAAGTTGGCCAGATACATGGCATATAAGTTACGCACTTGAGTGCCAAAAATACACATGTAAATTACACATTAGGAAGGACTCCCCTGGGAGAAACAGTGATAGAAAAAAATCTGGGGGTACTTGTAGATTACATAGCATGCAATGCCAAGCCACAACTAAAAAATATAGCAAAATACTACCATGCCTAAAAATGCATACATTACATACATAAATAAATAATTCTACCCCTTTACAAAACACTGGTTTGACCTCATCTTGAATATTCAGTTCAGTTTGGTCACCAATCCTCAGGAAAGACTTTGTGAAAGCGGACCTTTCCATATATTAAATCTTCTGCCCTTGTTGTTTTAACTTTGGATAGTAAAACTTTTTTTTCTGCCAGTAACTACCTTATACAGCCCACTTCCTGTTTATTGTCTGGTCATTAGCCTAGGCTTATGACATCATGCCCAGCTCTCTCTCTCTCTCACTCTCATAAAAGTTTGCCAGGAAGGGAGGGGGATCAGTCATAAGAGGGCCAATGAGAGCTGCACGGCTGCAGAGCTGGAGGTGTGCCTCTGTATTTCTGTGTAAATCCAGGAAGTGAACAGGCAGCAGCTTCATCTGCCCATAGTTGAAATCGCTGCAGCCAGACTTAGTGGAGGGAGATTTCTGCAGCATATTTAGCAAGTACAGAATCACAGTATATGTAAAATAATATGCAAAGTGGTTGGAAGGAAGTTCCAAAATGGCAAAGATGTTTTTATTACAAATTATGTGAGCAGACTAGACTGATGTTCCTCTTTAAATTAGAAAGATTTAAGTGAGGGGCAACAAAATTAATGAGGGAGATGGAGGACCTCAGCTATGAGGATTGATTACATAAATTACAGTTATTTACTCTGGAGGCACTTAAGAGAGGATATGATTACAGTGTACAAATACAGGTACGGTATATCAAAGATGACATCAGTAACTGTAATAAACTATTTACTTTAAGGTCCCTAAAAAAGTACATGGGGCCATGATTTAAGGCTAGAAGAAATGAGGTTTAACCGTATTTATCGGGCGTATAAAATTAGGGGAAATTTGAGGGTGCGTGTTATACGCTGATCCCCACTGTCTGTGAGGGGAATAGGAGCGAGTGCCGCCGAAAAAGAGCGAGCGCCGCCGAAAAAGACCAAGCCGAATGTACTGTATACTCGGCTCAACTCCGCTCGCAGTCAAACCGTCCCGCCTCCATGCTGTCTCTGAGGGGAAGAGGAGCAAGCGCTGCGGAAAAAGACTGAGCCGAGTGTACTGTGTACTTGGCTAGGCTCAACTCTGCTTGCAGTCACACCCAGTCCCGCCATTGGACCTGTGTTATGTCCATCAAAGAGGCTGGGCCAAGATGCAGGATTTGGCAGGACTGCAAGATGAGCCGGGAGGAGCCCAGTACAGCCGAGTACACAGGCTCTGTCTATCTCGGCGGCGGTAATTTTAAACAATTTCTACTAAATGATCATGCCGCAAATGACACTGGGCAAGGCTGCAAATGACTCTGGGCAAGGCTGCAAATGACACTGGGCAAGGCTGCAGATGGACACTGATCATTCTGCAATGATGGGCAAGGCTGCAGATGGACACTGATAAGGCTGCATTGATGGGCATTTAAATGTAAGTTTTTTTCCTTAAACTTCCCTCCTAAAAGTTTTTTCCTTAAAATTCCCTCCTAAACTTGGTGTGCGTGTTATACGCCAGCGCATGTTATACGCTGATAAATATGGTATTTACTGTTAGAGCAGTTAAAATGTGGAACTCCCTCTCACCCCCAGAAGTAGTACCAGCTAAAAGTGGCAATAATTAAAAAAAACTTTTAGATATCCTACTTTGGAAGTAAAATATACACACTATGGAATTTGTTAGAGAATAAAACTTGCACACACATATACACACATAGTTTGAAAATGGATGGACCTGTGTCTTTTCCAACCTTGTAACTTATTTCTTTGTAAATATCAGTTTTGCTGGGGTAGGTTGTATACTTCACACAGATGTGCTATTTCACAAGCAGGGTCAGAGCATCTCTCAGGCTTGTTATTTAAAGGAATTTGTCATTTTTACTGTTCCCCCTTAAGCATTATTGGAATTGCTGTTACCTGCCAAACAAAAATAAAAATTATGTTTATTTCTTTGGCACTTGCTTCCCAGGGCAGTCCCCCCCCCCCCCCCAATTGGCATTTGTTGGACAATCCTTGCCAATTAGATTTGATTCACATTGAGATCAGTTAACATTGTAAGCCTTCCTTCCAGAAACTGAACCCAGGTATGTTCGGTTCATCCCTACTTGGGAGGCCAAGTAATATTATTGGAAGTTAGGAAAGGTCAGTCCAGCTTGATGTGAATACATTTGCAAGGTAGCTAAAGCAATTCAAGGTTGTTGCTGATTCCATAAGATACACAAATAGATTGGATTCACTTAAACAGTAATAGGGGAATATAGACTGGGGCATTCAGAGAAATTTATAATAATTTAGGCTGAAAAATAATTTTCAGTAAATGCTCCCTACCTATCAAGTTTATTAGGGAGGACCTGAGAATGTCCCTCTCTGGTGCCTCTATTGATGCGGAAAACATCTGATACATTTTGATTGACTCTAATCCTGAATACTGGATCTTCGTGTAATAACTGAATCTATTTAATCTTTGCGCCAAACTCTAAGGCCTAGTTTACATTTATTCATTTTCAGTGCATTTTCTGTTTTGCAGAAATGCACTACATGCCATTTAACATGGTTTCCCATGGGTCACATTCACATCTCTGTGTTTTCCACTGATACCTTTTTTGGAAAGGGTCAGGGACTGCATTTTTGGTTCCATGGACTTCAATTGAACTGCATTAAAAACACAAGTATTGCGTTTTTGATTCTCTTTTTGTGTGTTTTAACCACATACGGTAATCACATCACATAACCATGTGGGGCAGCACTGTGATTTAAATATTAAATGTCAAAAATGACCACACATGCACAACAATCATTGTGCCGTATCGCAAAAAATGGCCTGGTCATTAAGGGGGCAAATCCTTCCGGGGCTGAAGTGGTCATATGGTCATAACTATAGTTCCTCCCCATGCCAATCTGGTCCTTCTGGAGGTCACTTTTCAGAAAGCTTAAAGTGATTGTTACCCCCCCCCCCCCAAAAAATCATGCTCCTGTCCCTTTAAGGTACAAGCTGTAGCATAGTGCTTTTCCTTTTTCAATTGCCCCTTGCTATCGTCTACAGTACCTTGAGGAGAGGAGGAGGATGGGGGGGGGGGCAATTGTGTGGTCGTGTGACGTTGTACCCAAACAAAATTGTTGTCCTTTTTTTCCCCACAAATAGAGCTTTCTTTTGGTGGTATTTGATCACCTCTGCTGGTTTTATTTTTTTGCACTATAAACAAAGAGCGACAATTTTGAAATAAAAAATGTTATTTTACTTTTTTTACTGGTCCCCAAAAGTGACACTTTTTGGGGCCCAGTGAGATTATTACAGTGATCAGTGCTAAAACGAATGCACGAATCAATGAAAAAATGACTTTGGCAACAAAGGGGTTAACACTAGGGGGCAATCAAGGGGTTAAGTGTGTTACCTAGGTGTGTTCTAACTGTAGGGGGATTGGCTCACTGGGACATGACAGAGATTTCTGTTCCCGATCACTGAGAACAGTAGATCTCCATCATGTCTCCTGGCAGAACGGGGAGCTGCTTGTTTACACTGGCAGATCCCCGTTCTACAGCGTGCAGCGGGAGCGAGAGCACCTGTCTGCCAGCAAGTGCACCAGCGCGAAGTCGCAGCACAGGTACGGCGATTCATGCAGGAGAGCTGACCTGCCGCGGTATAATGAGGGTGGTTGGTCGGCAAGTGGTTAAGGATCAAAAATGCCCCTCTGTATTGGATTTAACCTCCAGCATGCCACATGCCACAGATTTAGTAATTAAGATTGAAACTTCTCTGGAATAAGAAGTGTGAGTCATATGAAATGATATAGCAAAGGCCATTAAGGGGCTAAAACTCTGGCCCCAGTTATGACTGAAATTTATTTATTTTCTAAAAACATTTTTTGTAGAAGATGCTGGTCTGGATTCCCCTGCAATGCTGCTCACATAGCTACAAGCATAGATGGTAGGTCACAGAAAGGGGTTTCTCTACCTAAGCAGACACCACACAACCAAAAGCCTAAGCTTTTGGTCAAGTGATCAGCAAGTTAAAGCAGAGCTTTCTCGCTCCTTGCACCCTCCCCTCCTCCACTGCTACCTGGTTTTGACAGTTACCCGCTCTCACTTTTGGGTAAGATCACCACGGCAAGCTCTGAGTATTTTTGGCCCCTTCCCCCCCGCTGTCTTCTGGAACACACACAGGTCCCAGAAGACTACGGGACCATTCAGAAAGTGCGACTCGCTCATGTGCAGTAGGAAACCAGCTGTGAAGCCTGAAGGCCTGCCAGTTTCCCTTAGTGAAGAAGTGCCTGCACCCGAAGCCGATTGACGAATCAGCTTGGGGTGTCAACATCGCTGGATCCCTAGACAGGTAAGTGTCCTTATTTTAAAAGACTCCAGCTGCAGTTTTTTTTTTTTTTGCCCAGACTGGAGCTCCTAAGGAGCCGTGCCCAATATGGTTCAAGAGTATGTAACTTACAGAATGCAGGAATCAGAAGTATGTAACATACAGATTGCAGGGATAATGTCAAGTTAACAATAGTCAGGAACATGTGCCATACAGAGTGCAGAGGTCAGGAGTACATAATCTTTGGAAATCAGTTGCAGTTGGCTGCCAAAGGTGACAGGGACAGGAGTTGCAAATAAACAATAAACCTGTTGCAGAGGTTTTGCTAACTCATAGTGTGACATTTATAAATTCTGTCGCTCAGCAAGGCAATACTAAAAAGGAGCAAATTACAGCTTGAATCATAATTTTCACCCCCTGCTGAAACCTGACTTTCAGCTCTTCTTAATTATGTGTCTGACTATCTCATTCCCTGTCATAAAAATGTTATAGACCTTTGAGCAGGCAGTTTAAGTGTAATGGCTGTCAGAAGTAAACATGCACATTGTATATGTAGTAGAGCAATGTAGGAATGCAGATAACAGTACAAATAAAGACAGCTGCCACTTCTAAAACCATAGCTCTCTTGGGCCAAACACTGGCCTTTCTCTACAGACCACTGCACCAATGGAAGGATTTATCAACTAGTAGACAATTTTGTTTGCTAAGTGTTTCAAAGCTAGAGGATTTAGGGCTTGTTATGGCGTATGTTATGGAATTCTTGTCTCACATATTGCTTTGAGGGAAGAAAAGTTTAGCTCCTCCCTGAAGTGAAAAATCTCTAAATGGTAGCAGTCTAGCAGACAGTAGTAGCCCCCCTAATTAAAAATGACTAAACATTTTGGACCATTAGGCCTATTGTTACAACAGTCTATGACGAACTGGCACAAACATTTTACAAAATATCTTGGCAGTGAAAACTCCTAACACAGTTGTGTGATTATATGAAAAAATAAATGCTGCACAGGACATCAGGAATGTGTCTTAAACAGCAGCTATATTTGCCCAATATTTGAGTTATGGTCCCTTGAAAGAGCACAGTTTGAAGGATTGGTTGAGGGGGTTCTCACCCATGCAACCGATTGGAAAGAGAGGACAGATTGTCAGTGCTCTTTTAATTGATAATTTCTTATTAGGGACCAGGAATTTTGGAGGTTCAAAGAGGTTCAAAGAGTTTTGGGAGGGAAGAACCTCAGAACCCTAACTACAAGGACTGTGCTCCTGAAGGGATAAGCACATGTGTCAATGAGTGGAGTGGTTCACAGGTTGTGAGCAAGGTTAACCCCCAGGCAACTGGGACACAGGTTGCTGAACCCTCTGTGGTGTGATAACCCAGTGTGGGACCAAGAGATTGGTGGTGGACCTGTGGTAATCCCTTTTATACCTGAACTACAAACTTGGCTGAAGAAAGCTCTTTGTGTTTACTTGTTTTGAAGACACCAATAAAGGTACTGTTTGCTTTCTCTTAAACTTGGCTGGCTGATGTTCCAGTTATTTCTTTCTCCCCTGAAGGGTACCCAGCCACTAGCTTTTATATTGCTAGAACAAAGTAAAGTGAACACAGTAACTTGATTTTTATGCAGAAACAGTATCAAGACACTTGTTAAATGACCCTATTAAAGCTTATGTCACAAAGATATAATTATTTGTAAACTGTGGGAGGTTTATCGTGAAGGACACTCATTACCTCCTGTTGATACTTCTCTACCTTTCATGAAATTCATTCAATTATTAATTTAAATTAGCTAGAAGGATTTGTCAGTGTTTCATGTAATTGAACATATTTGTATAGAAGGAAATTCGTTAAATTCTAGGCCCTAAGGTTAATGCTGGCATATGCTGGGAATAGATGGGGCCAAGGCCACCTAACAGTTTTCTTTGACCAACTTATTTGAAAGAATATATTTAGCTGAACATATTTTGACATTATACTACAGCGGACCATGCGCAGATGATGCATTTTTAATACAAAGATACTAATTTCACAGAAAAGAAAGCTTGCATTATTTATATTAAACCTGTACTGCAGATATGTACCAGTAGGGGTTACTGAGGTAGCAGACATGGCATGTTTCTTTAGTAGCCCATGGCTATCTATAATTCTTTCTAGTTACTGCTCTTAAAGGAAACCAGCGAGAATAGAAATATAAGCGCTGACATTTATGAAAACCTTATGCTTGATCCAGGTCTGTGACTCAATAGATAGTATCTGGATGACAGCAATGTTCCCTTTAAACATAATGATACTGATATTTACCATCTCTGTGCTTCAAAGTACTGATAGGATTGCAAGCCAAATAATGACATCATTGCATTAGTACTAAGGGCCAGTTCACATCAGAATATGGTACAGGAAACCAGTGTTCCCTGTGTGTTTCTTGCACCGTGTCTAAAATGCACTGCACTTGCGATCTGCAGCAGATGCAAATGCAATGCTAACAACACCCCAAAAGCAAGTCACAAATGCAGTGCATTTGCCTGCAT
The DNA here is from genome assembly GCA_028564925.1 of Lithobates sylvaticus. Lineage (NCBI taxonomy): Eukaryota > Metazoa > Chordata > Amphibia > Anura > Ranidae > Lithobates > Lithobates sylvaticus. The sequence continues at coordinate 355,326,719 of CM053028.1, read as the reverse complement.
GTAATCATATGATACAAAAGTACCATGCAATCCACAATTTCAGCAGATTTGAAAGAATGGACTTAAATAGCACTGCACCCGGATCCCATGTGAATTGCACAGGAACGCAACACACTGTGCAATTCAAGGTGTGAACAGGCTCTAAGTCAAGACACACAAAAGACAACTTGTATAGCAGGCTCTAAAAACCATATGCAAATAGTATTTTAACCCTCTATTAAACCAAAAATAGTGTGGAAAAAATAGTGGCGCTCAAATAAAATCAAATGTGATCTATGCACTCAATGCCAAAAATTATTAGAATGTGCCAAAAATGTGTTAGCACCATAAATAACTTGTAAACACAACAGTTGCTATATTTCATGCATCACCCCTGTGACAAGTGCAGCAAATATGTTTAACATATATCCACTTGGTGAAAACAAGGTCCATACAAAAAAGGACAAAAGCACAAGGTTATCGGAAAGATAACCACAAAGAAAAAAAGAAAAAATTGAAAAAATAGAAACAGTTCCAATAGTGATTCCAGTGAAATATTCTTCCACTCCTCCACAACACCTCCGTGCTGTGATTCCGCTCCCCTCAGACACCGCACTTACAGATAGGATATGCCTCACACTCTCGTGCTCTGCGAAAACACCTTTACCCTACAAATTGGGTTCAAACACAGTCTCCAAACTTCAATCGTGTATGCAAGGGATCTCTCCACATAGAGATAAAAAAGAGTGCTCCAATAGTGTAATACCATAAAAGTACTTTTAATACACTCTTTAAATCTTCCACCTTTACAGTCACATTGATAAAATCCAAAATAAGCAAAAATGTGTTACAGCAGTACACTTCCACAGCAGAGACTATCCATGCAGTTCTAAATCGGTATAAAGCGGTCACGGCGGACGCAAGGTGTGCGGTACTTAGCAGAGTCTCATCCACTCCTCAGACCTGAGCCATGCTTCCTGGTACAGCATATCGCGTCACACGTTGGTGATTGCCGTATAGCTACGCCCCTACAAACCATAAACAATAAACTATTCATATAAATAAAGAAGGTCACAAAGAAGCTGCTTCTCACTCCCCACAAAATAGTTTTATTGTATGAAGGCACACTAGTTTAAAAACTGCTGGTCATTGGAGAGAGAGGGATGGGTGATTTTTATGGGAAAGTTTCATGGTTTCATGTATGTTCCTTTGTAAAAAAAAAAAAAAACTGTAGGAAGTCTGCTTAAAGTTACAGGAATTCAGCCTCTTTATAAAATGTGTTGACTTACTATTGGTTGAGTCCAATGAGGTGCATCCACCTCATGGACTTATCTTCTTTATTTACAACTTAATGACACCTTTTTTTCTGTGTCCAGAAAGCCACTTCATTTAAAATGTAAAAAGTCCAAAATTTAGCACTTCAAATTGTTGTTAATCATATGACAGTTCTGTCATTGAAGAGATAGGGAATATGAAGGACCCTTCACCAGCTTCAGTGTGTATGAAAAAGCACACCACACCCAAGTGAATCCAATATGCTTACCAGAGAGTAATGGTAAAAAGGCATGTAATCATAAATCACAGAGGATCAAGGAGTGCCACTCCAAATACTGCAAATCGATCACAGGGAATCCATTATCCAGACCACATATAGCCACCAGCTCATCAAACTCTAAAACAGTGATGCATATGATATACGCTCATCAATGAGAAGTTACCCAAATGGCAAGAAAACAAGGCAGCAACAGTGAAGCCTGTAAGGTATAAAAACAATAATTTACTGTAGTCCACTTACAGGTAGTAGCAAAATACAGGCATCATGATGTAACGTAGAAAATCCACGGCTCACAGCGTGCTTGCATCGGCCAGCCTATCTATCTATCTATCTATCTATCTATCTATCTATCTATCTATCTATCTATATATATATATATATATATATATATATATACAGGTGCATCTCAAAACTTTGTTAATTTATTTCAGTAATTCATTTCAGTAATTCAATTCAAAAAATTAAACTCATCAATTATATAGATTCATTACACCTAGAGTGATATAGTTAAAGCATTTTTTTTTCTTTTAATTTTGATGATTACGGCTTACAGCTAGTGAAAACCAAAAATTCAGTATCTCGGAAAATTGGAATATTGTGAAAAAGTTAAATATTGTAGACTCATGGTGTCACACTTTATTCAGCTAATTAATTCAAAACACCTGTAAAGATTTCCTGAGCCTTTAAATGGTCTCTCAGTCTGGTTCAGTAAGTTACACAATCATGGGGAAGACTACTGACTTTACAGTTGTCCAGAAGGCAGTCATTGACACCCACAAGGAGGGTAAGTCACAAAAGGTCATTGCTAAAATACCTGGCTGTTCACAGAGTGCTGTATCCAAGCAAATTAATGGAAAGTTGAGTGAAAGGAAAATGTGTGGTAGAAAAAGGTGCACAAACAACAAGGATAACCGCAGCCTTGAGAGGATTGTGAAGCAAAGGCAATTCAAGAGTTTGGGGGAGATTCACAAGGAGTGGACTACAGCTGGTTTCAGTGCTTCAAGAGCCAGCACACACAGATGTATCCAGGACATGGGCTACAACTGCTGCACTCCTTATGTCAAGCCACTTCTGAACCAGGGACAAAGTCAGAAGACTCTTACCTGGGCTAAGGCAAAAAAAGGATATCCCTGTGGTAGGAGGGGTACATATTGCCTCATGGACATCTGAGGTGATTAACAAGCAAGCATGTGAAGGCTTAAGAAGGGGAGAGAGCAAAAGAGGGAAAACGAGGTGTGCTGCACAGGATAAAAAACAGAGTTTGATTTGTATAGCCAGTAGCCACTTCTGCCACTGACTGTGTTGATGGGGAAATCCCTCCTGCTGCATTATTGTATACTGACAGTGGGAGGTTTACCCACCGTTGCACGAGAAAAACCCAACATACTAGTTGTTCAACTAGTCAATAGATAGACCGTCCTGAGTACAACCAGCCTGCCCATAGATGGATCAAAATTCGTCTGGTTCAGCAGGAATTTGGGATTTTCTTTTACTTTCACTTTTAATGCTAATGGTAAACAGGACACTATGAGGGCACAGACAGATTATACAAATTCACAGGTGTTATAATCCTTCCACTGTACCCAAAACTAAAGAAAATGTTTTGTCTTTAGTTATACTTCAAGAGAGTGGTGAAATGCAGTATGTATTCATTGTGAACAATCTAGCTCCTAATAATAGGGCTAATAATTTGTCAGTTAATAAAATACAAGCACTGAGTACCTTGTTAGTGTGTCACAATCAAATTATTATTATATTATCATTATATGTCATTATATCATTGCCCACTGACAAAGGGGGGTGGTCAAAAGTAATTATGTATGTTTTACATTATGAGTTAGAGATTGTTAAACTGTTGGTCAATGAGAGCATTTATAGGACTACTAATCCTGTTTTTGATGTTTAGCATAAAATTGAATAGGTGGTGAATAAGGCATATTTGAAAGGGATTATTGAAAAAAGATGCTAAATCTTTTTTAATAAAAGGTCACCCAGTCATATATGTCCTGCCTAAGGAATATATGGTTCCTCTTAACTCCCCCAGATGTCCCATGGTGACTAGTTTCACGTCCATACTATACCCATTGACGCATTTTAAGCTACCTTTTGGTATGAACAAGAAAATCTTATTTGAACGATGCCTTATGAACTTTAGGCACCAGCTAATGCTGTGCTAGTTACCAGGGATATTTCAAGTTTATCACTTCTCTTAATCATAACCTGGGTTTACTTGCTAGTGAAGAGTTATTGATGAAATCTGGAAGATTTTCTGATGCACAACTGTTTATTATTTCTTCATTGCAACTAATTTTGAAAAACAACTTCTTTATGTTTAAAGATAAATATTATTTGCAAATACATGGCACTGCAGTGGGTTATTATGCTTCACTTTATGTGATAGCCTTTATGGTTTGGGTGGAGAACACTTTTATGGAAATTATTTGTTTCAAATACATTACCTGAAAAGTGTTTGATACATTAATGTTTTCACAGTTGGTGTAGCGATGAGTCGTCTCTGTTACTGTACCATGATGCCTTATTTCTGCGTTAACATACAATCTGGATGTGAAAAATTTCATTTTTTGATACACCAACATGAATAATATTTTGGTCAGTTTGTATGAAACATCTACAGATAGGAATAGGTTGCTAAATTATTCTAGCTTTAATCTGAAAAAAAAAAAAAAAGAATGTTTTTAAAGGTAGGAGGAGAGCACAATTCAAATGTGTTGCAATGATTGTTGTGGATCCTGCAACACATACGAGTATACTTATAAAGATTAAATCTAAATTGCAGAGGGGCGAGTATCCCTGGTGGGGGAATTGGATAGTGAAATAAGTTGGATTGAGATGGAGATGTCAAGAGACAGTCCCCAGGGGAGACTGACATGTAAGCAACATTGTAATTGTATTCCATTTGTGTAACAGTATAAAGCCACTTTAGATAAAAATTTTACATTCATAAAGAGAAATTGGCACGTTTGGGAGAAAATTACCATGTTTCTTGAAATTTAATATTTCACCCATGCAATCATTTAGGAAAGATAAAATGCTGTATAAATCAACTTGTTAGATACGATTATCAACCTCCAAATTGTGAATTAAATGTTAACTTTTTAGGTTTCAGGCGCACAGACTCTTTTTGCTGTTTGCCATGCATTCAATGTACCAATATGATTAAAGGTAAGGTATTTAATCACCCACAAAAAGGCTATTCAGTTCCTATCAAACAACATTTGACTTTTCAGAGTACATATGTGGTTGTATATCCTTTTTTTATATTTTTATCTAGAGGTAAGCCTATAATAAGGCTTACCTCTAGGTAAAATGAATATCTCCTAAATACGGTTTAGGAGATATTCTGAAAAAAGTCTCCTGCGCGCATGCGGTTTAGGAGATATTCACTTTGCATGCATGCTCTGTGAAGGTTTGGCTGAAAAAAGTCTCCTGCACGCATGCGTGGGAGTGAATATTTCTGCTGAGAGGGAAGATTTCATCAGGGGTGTAGATTTTTATTGGGAGGAGGGGGGGTTCTTGCCTAGGGGGTAAGCTGATCTTTTTTTTTTGGAGGGAGGGAACTTTTGCTGACACCCAATGCTCAAACATCTTGGCGGGAGGGCGCAGTTTGGCATGTTCACCTAGGGCTCTAAATGATCTTGTTTTGGCACTGACATGAACACACATGCTGTGTTAGATGATCAGGAGGACCACAGCACAAGGCCTGAGCAGCAGCACTTCTAAAGACAGCCAGAAGGCTGAATATTACTTTAATTCGTGTTGATGGTGGGGAGTATTTAGTTATATTTAAAGAAAAGCAGGCCAACAAGCCCTTAACATATCTGGTGTGGACTGTACTCACTGGTGAGAGTTACACTTCAGCTAAGCAACCCCCAAACATCACATATATATATATATATATATACTTATTTATTTTTAATTCACTTTCACCCAGGTTAAAAAGATTGCAGGGCAAACAGTGATCCCACTCCACCATCCAGAAACGGGATACAACTACTGTTTCTTTCTGAAAGTTGATGTGCTATACAGCCAGGGCACATGGTAGATGTAGGTAAATGGCCAAAGCCTTCCTCTTCTTCCTCATCTGCAGAGCAGCCAGTTGTCTGAAACTGCTGCTAATGTACCCTCTCTTTCCTCCTCTTCCTATGTTGCTAAACCTGCCATAGCCCTGCAAACTGCCATGAGAAGTAGGCAGAATTATTTCATCATGTGATGATTCGCTTTCTGCAAGAGGATCTTGATCATTCACAACTACATCTCATTGTAAAATGTTGATGATGAGGAAGAGAGCACCAGGACCATAGAGGGGTGGGGACATCAGGCAGGGAGTGTTATAATATGAATGAACCATCATGACTCCATTTTGTGTAAACCCACCATTTTATATGAAGTCTCTTATTGTGTAAGTTTAAGTGTGTGTACGAATGTGTAAGAATGTTTGCACAACACCCCCTCCTCTCACTGTGGTCAAGCCTGTACTCGAAATGTATATCCTGTTTAGCCTTAGGCGTTCAGCTTAGGTATGTGACTAAATCACCAGATGTCTTATATATCCCCTGTTAGATAAGTATAGAGTACCAAACTTGATTAACCCTAGACACATCTGCATTAAACTAATCACTCCCCCACCTTTGTTCTATACTGAATATAAGCTACTTTCTTTCTCAATAAAGACAGACATATTTGAATTCACATCTTGTTTGTTTCACGTGTTTCATTGGGTGTCTCACGGTACCAGGGGTCACGGTGGTCTGCCGAAGTTAACCAAGGGTGGTTGTCCAGAACCGGAATTCCTTTCAAATGGAGGCTGGGCCAGGATCAAGCAATCATCCGTGGTAAGTCAATTTTGTCCTATTTTGACGAATTGTTCTCTTGCCTCGGCTCTGATAAAGCTTTAGTCCCTTACATTTATTAGAAAGGAGACGAACCACACTTTATAAGTGATAAAGCGGTCTTGGGTAGACCTGTCCTCAGGAAGGACTCTGTAAAGTAGTACTACACTCCTATTGGGAAGGAGGAACAGGTGTTGATGTTAATAAGGCAATAACAACTGAGGCCCACATCTCTGTCTTGCTTTTCTTATCTATCACATAGAAGTGTGAGTTAATTTATTTTATGAACTGAAATTGCAAGGTAAGGCAGTCTTTCTTTCCTTGTGATAATGAGTCAGTCACAGGGAAAGGATCTCCCACCTCCTCCAAACCCCGGGGAAAATTGTAAAGATTATGTAGCTAGAGTATGTAGAACTGTTATGAGTTTATAAACCCCTGGGTATCTAACTTGGCTGGGTGGACAGAAAGTATGCACAGTAGTGACCCATTCCCTTGAGAAGGAGATAATGATGAATTTCACATGGATATTGTGAAGGGCTTATGTCATGTCCGCGGCGGTCGGATTCGTTAGAGGACCGATCAGTCCTCAAAGCCAGACCAATGATTTATGTTCTGGACCCGGTGATCTCTCATAATGAATGGAAATCTTCCCCTGTCTGTGTAAGTATAAACACAGACAGGAGGAAGTGATGTCATCTCTCCTTGCGGAGTCTTTTTGATTCCAGTGAGAGGAGAGATAACATCTAACCGTGAGTTGCACAACACTACAATAACACCAGAACATACAGGTACACTTGCCACCCCCAATCACTCCCTGATCGTGCCCCCCCCCCCAAGTTTACCACTTCACTCCCAGTCACTGTGTCACCAATTGCAGTTTTCAGATTTTTCACTGATCACTGCATTGGTGTCATTTGTGACTGAAATAAGTGTTAGGGCTAGGTTACCCCCCTAAGCCCCCCTAATAAAGGTTTAACCCCTTGATCACCCCCAGTTAAATATTTCACCCCGTCGCCAGTGTCACTAATCAATCGCCGTATTTGTGTCACTAGTGACGCTAGTTAGCCAGTTAGTTGATTAGATTCACAGTCAGATTTTTATAGCACCAGGTACCCCCATATATTACCTAATAAAAGTTTTAACCCCCTGATTGCCCCCAAGTTACCCTTTCACCCCCTGTCACAAGTGTTTGAGTTAGTTTGTTTTTTATAGCATCAGGGCACCAGCCGTATATTACCACATAAAGGTTTAACCCCCTGATTGCCCAGGCAGTGTCAGATTAGTGCTAGTAGCGCTAACACCCACGCACGCACCATACACCTCCCTTAGTAGTATAGTGTCTGAACTCTTTTTTCTGTGAGTCTCACTAGTGTACAAGTAAATTTAGAGACCAAGATGTCAAATCGGTACACTGCTCTTGAAAAAAACAGTTGTTTTTAAAACTACAGAGCAAACAGAGCCGGCAAATCATGGGGAAATGTTGGCACTTTATAGTGACGGATGGTATTGTCTTGAAGTATGTATAAAGTTATCCTGAAATTACCTTCAAGAGTTTACTGTCCCCGAGGGACCAATTGGTCCATAGCCACCATCATATCCAAAGCAAACATCATAATCCTAGAAATAATGGCACCACTAGGTGTGGCAGATGTCATTTCTGCCAGTACATTTTGGATGCACAGCAATTACCTTTACCCAATTGTCAGGTGTATAAGCCTAGATTCTTTGCCAATTGCTAATCTGTGGGGGTTGTCTACTATATGAAATATGACTGTGGTATTTTCTATATCTGAAAGACAAAAATACCCTATTTTCATTGCATTGGTGACCATGTCTCATTAGTTTCCAAAAAAAGATGGAAACCCCCATTAGTTGCCATATGGGCCTGTATCACAATTTTATTTGCATCCAAAATTTTATTTTTTGCTTTGAAATACATCCCTAGACACGAGAGGGTGGATGATGTGGACAAACTATTATTACAACAAGAAACCAAATGGATCTTTAACCTGTCAGCGACCAAATATTCTGGATTAAATGAGGCTCTTAGCTTTAAACCATTCTTGTGAATACACTTTTTGGCCATTGTAAATATATGTGGTATGGATGGTGTGCTAATGGTGTGCATGCAATCTTTGAGTCAATGAGTATGTAGCTTCAATCACCATCTCAATATTTGGGGTATATGACGTGCTTGCATTATATATTTGAGTACACTAGCTTATTGTAAGGGTCCTCTGAGAGACTGCTCTTATGTTCCTAGTGATATGTGGAGGTCTGGGGATGGGTTATAATTCGGACACCCAGGGCGATGTCCGTGAAGTAGGCATCCATGGGGTGTTGCACATCGTAGCTATGCCTTTCTGTGTGCTTATGTGCCCATAGGCTCAATTATTGGTTGTGGTAGATAGTGCTCCAGCTATTAGTATTGAATATGCCATGTGTAACTGCTCATTTAGGTTTCTGGCATTATTTTCTATGTTGTGTGGGCAGACAGAAGGCCACGCGTGTTTGTGAAATCATATCCTGTATGGCGCCCGAGCATGCGATATGCGCACCAATATGGTGTCCTGCATCTCGTCTGCGGGGCTGGCCTCCATGAGGTGACCAAAAAATACTCCCTAAGTTGGGACTTTATTTAGACCACCACACTGAACAAGGATGTATAAAAAATAATAGTTTTATTTAAATGTTAAAAGGTAACCGCCTAGTGTCAAGGACAGGGTCCACAATGCAATATATACAATACAAAAATACTGAAACAAAACAAAAACAATACAAAAAACAGGTAAGTAGCACTGAAGCTCTCGTGGAGGTTAGGTAGCCCCCAAGACCCGACGCATTTCCAGTTCTTTTGATGGACGAACTTTCATCAGGGGTAGAGAGTGAGTAGATTTGTAATATAATTATCGCTCTCGATGGAGCAGACACTCAGTGCGAGATACGATTGATAGAAGAAACAAATGTATAACTCCTAGATGCAGCTATAGTCATGGTGTTGAAACTTGGATATGCAGCCGATGGACCAAATGTTTTTATATGCCCCATGGGGACCCACTATTACTTCCTATAGGTCTGAAGACCAAAATGGGACCCAAACGGGCAAACATTAACCAGGTAAAATCCAGAACCCCTCGAGGTAAAATACGGTGAGCCCCCAATGTGGCTCACCAAAATATTCTACCAAATGGATTAATGTCCAAAAGGAGAGGAAATAGAGGAATCAATTATGGGTACAGTAACCCGTGCTGGTGATCCAGAGAGAAAAAAGGAGGAGGAATGTCCGCCGTCCGTTTAGCGGTGTGCTGCCCCGGCCTCCATGAGGTGGGAGGGCTATAAATAGCCCAGCATGGGCTTTACTTGAATTCTTTAGTGCAATCTATCCTGCCACATTCACTCTTTTTATTTAACATCTTTAGGTAAGAACTTGCATACACTAACTGGCTCAGTGTGTGTCTTTTGACAATAGTACAATGTAATATTAAGCACCTTGCCGCTGTAAGAATGTGCCTAAGTAGTTTTTTGTATGGTTTGGCAATGTAATAGTACAATGTAATATTATGAGAAAAAGCCCTTTTTATTTTATTGTTTGGTAGATCATTTATTAGTTGTTGTGTCCTTTAGGATCTCTTTGGTTCCCACTTGTGGGATTAAGCAATTAATTCAAAGCCAGGGTGTACAATTTCTATCTTAGAAGACATTGTCTCTCTGGTTTTTAGTGTGACATGACAGGTGAACATTTGATATATTTATATCCTTACTTGGGGATACACTATGGTCATGGATTTAGTTTTATTCAACATATTATTTGATATTTTTTGTAGACACCCAATATGGGGACATGGTCTTCCTATGATACACTAATATCCTTTGACGGTAATTCTGTGGCTCCTGCACTGACATATACATATCTGGTGACATTGCTGGGGTAAGAGCGGTCTCTTGTGATGATCCATTGCAATTTTGATGCATATGAATGAACTATGTATAAATAACAGGGCTGTATGGCCCTATGTTATATTGTTTCTAAATGCATTCTTTCTGTTTACAGTGAATATCTTGTACAGTAATTAAAAAAGTGTCCTGAAGAAGCCATCTTTTGACGAAACGTGGTGAACAATAATAGCTGTACCATATACCTGGACATGTGATCTTCACTCTATATTTTTACTTAGTATTTTAAAAATGTTTCAATTACAATCTTATGTGGATTTTAAATCATGTTGTAGTATATTTTTTGTGCGTGGCCCCTTTAAAAGTCCCCAAATTAGTTTCTTTCATATATTTTGTAACTTTTGGGATATGGTGTCCTGCTCCTCAGACCTCTGGCTGACAAAACCCCTTTTTTCATTATGATAAATATCTCATAGTGTGGTTGTAGCTTTCCACTCTTTGTGATTTTAGAGACCCTAGAGAGATTCCTGAGCTCCAGCATAGCATGCAGGCCTACTACTATTGGCAAAAAAAGGTGTAGCAGCCAAAACAACCTAAAAAAGACACGTTAAAGTTTCACACCAGAAGCGTGTGAAAACTGATGGCAAAACTGTGCAGTTTTCACTTGCAGAGACATGAGTTTACATCAGCTTTCATGATGCATTTTAGTATGTTTTTATGCATGTTGACATCAGTTTTCATGCCCATCAGTTATGTGCCCTGTTCACACCACTGTGTTGTTGTCACGCCAGTTTTTGTTCCGCACAGAAAACTGCATACACGTTGCAGATTCCTGCGCAGAAAAAAAAATCTGCTTGTGATACTAGTGTTGTGGTGTGAACAGGGCACATAGAGAAACACAGTTTTTTTTGTGCCCTTGCAGAACACATGCAGAAAAACTGATGTCTCTGCACATGGTGTGAATGAGGCCTAAAAGGAGGACCCTTTCCCACTGCACTGTACAATATTTTTATTTATTTAGTTTGCATAAGTACCCCATGACAGTGCCTTGCCCTACATACCCATTATTTGGGAATTCCTAGCATTTTAGCCTTGTGTAGCCCTGGCCAAAAATGTTCTCCTGCTTACCAGTGTCAGGAATTGTCTTCAGTGTAGGTGAAGCAGCGGCCATTTTGCTGAAGAACAGAGTGGAGCATGGCTGGGACTGGCTGTCTTCCTGAGGCTGGACTTTAGCCCCAGGCCTTGGTGCAAGCAGGAAGAAGACAGACCATTCTGAGGAGAGAAGACCAAGATGCTGTTGGAGGGGGATCAGGGCAGCATGTTATTTGAACAAGGATTAGCTGTGCTACTTGAAGAGGTTGTAAACCTCAAAAAAATAAAATCCCCCCAAAAAAAACCTGCAGGAAAAAGGCTTAATGAGCTGGTGTGCATCGCATACTAGCCCATTATGAAATACTTACCTTAGAATGATGTCCTGCAGCAGCGCTGGCGCAGCGCTGGCACATCGCTGACACGGCCAACATCTTTCCCACAGTTACTTCCAGGTTTGCGGGCTGCGGTGCTGTGATTTGCTAAAGCCGCAGTGATGTCACTCCCGCGCATGTGCACGAGTGGGCCGTTCCTTCAATGTGCATACACTGATGACATCTGCGGCAGCGTATATAGTAAATATCTCCTAAGCAGTGCAAGTTTAGGAGATATTTACAGTACCTACAGGTAAGCCTTATTATAGGCTTACCTGTAGGTACAATTAAAGAAGAAGACTTTACTTCCTCTTTAAGAGCCCAGAGCCAAAATGACTCAGGCTGCAGTAGACACAGTGGGGTGTTCCTGGACAGACAGAGCTGCAGGGACAGAGAGCCAGGGAATGTGTAGAAAGACACATTTCTGCAGAGAGCAAGTTCAAAGAACAAGGCTGAGAGGCCTTTGTAGCTACCTGTATTTGTGTGAAAATTGCTTGTTGACTGGCTTGACACTTTGCTGCCATTTGACCCAGATGCTTTGGAGAATTCCTTGTGGATTAAAAATACTCTCAATTCTCCTATGAGAGTTAAGGGTCACATCATCAGCAGATTGTATATCTATTCTCTCACAGGTCAGTAGTGGGTGACTAAGCATTATAACATAGGCCACCTTGCTATTGGTCTTCTTCGGTAATATGATATTTGCTGCTGGAAACACTTCCATTAAAGTTGATAATGGGGTTCCTTTTATTCAGCCTATTGTTTTCCAACAGAGATCTCTACAGGCAATTTAAGGGAACACATATTTGTGATACTGTGCTGCTCATTATGTTCATTATATATTATTTCAGCCTTACTGTGATAAAATCTGCGTTACAATTGTTCTTTTTGCATGGTTATCCTGGCCCTAATAAAACTCTTTGCATTCTTACTGGTGTATCAGTGAGTTGTGGGATCCAGTTAAGAGTGGATCACTAATGGGAATGGGGAATGGCTGGAGAACCCAAACATTTCAGCAGCTCCTAAGGAAGTCATTACTACATTTGAAAATAGTCAGAATTGTTTTTAATGTTTTAATGTTTTTTTTTTCATGTAAAATTCGATAGACCCCTGCAAACTGAACCCAGCACTTTTGCTGGAAACTGTTTAGTTTTAGGTAAAGATTTCTTGATAGTGCAGAAATAAAAATCAGTTATATGCTTCCTATTTTGATACTGTAAATATGTATTTTGAATATGTTAGATACATTGTTCATTTGGATGATTATGTATAGTGTTAGTAGGAAGTTTGTATGTTTGATATGAATATCTGGTTTGCCTATTTATTTAAGAAGGTTACCTATGCAAATTGTATGGTAACTTGTTGGCTTGACAAAGGGCTCTGTATATGCTGCAAAACCTTTGAGCAAATAATTTTATAAAATATATATAAAATATAAAATTTTCAATGAGTGCTGTAACACTTATCCTTATTCTCCTATAAAATTCCTGTTGAAGGCACTATGATTAAATATATATATTATTTGGAATTAATACAGTATATACAGTATCTCACAAAAGTGAGTACACCCCTCACATTTTTGTAAATATTTTGTTAAATCTTTTCATGTGACAACACTGAAGAAATTACACTTTGCTACAATGTAATCACTTCAGCCCCAGAATAATTTACCCCCTTCCTGACTAGAGCACTTTTTGTGATATGGCACTGCGTCACTTTAACTGACAATTGCGCGGTCGTGCGACATTGCACATTGCATTGTTTTTATTTTTTGCGCTATAAACAAAAAAATGAGCATACATTTTGAAAAAAAAGCAATATTTTTTTACTTTTTGCTGTAATAAATATCCCTAAAAAATATATAAAAAAAACGAATTTCTTCCTCAGTTCAGGCTGATATGTATTCATATTTTTGTTAAAAAAACAATCGCAATAAGCGTATATTGATTGGTTTGCGCAAAAGTTCTAGCATCCTAAAAATAGGGCAGTATTCCAACATGATAATGACCCCAAACACACCCCCAAGAAGCTGAGGGTAAGGGTGATGAACTGGCCACGCATGTATCCAGACCTAAACCCTATTGAGCATCTGTGGAGGGGAGCAAGGTCTCTAACATCCACCAGCTCTGTGATGTCATCATGAAGGAGTGGAAGAGGACTCCAGTGGCAACCTGTGAAGCTCTGGTGAACTCCATGCCCAAGAGGGTTAAGGTAGTGCTGGAAAATAATGGTCGCCACACAAAATATTGACACCCAATTTGGACATTTTCATTTACTCACTTTTGTTGCCAGTGGTTTAGACATTAATGTCTGTGTGTTGAGTTATTTTGAGGGGACAGCAAATTTACACTGTTATACAAGCTGTACACTCACTATTTTACATTGTAGCAAAGTGTAATTTCTTCAGTGTTGTTACATGAAAAGATATAATAAAGGATTTACAAAAATGTGAGGAGTGTACTCACTTTTGTGAATGACTGTATATACAGTATATGTATTCGTTATCGCTAAATACACTGTTTTCTCTCTCCTTCTGTAGATATGCCCTGCAGTCACAGTACACAGCTGAGATTTGTAATGCAACTGATAAAATATCCTTGAAAACCAGACTGCAAAGAGGGAAGATTAATATCACTATGAAATAATGACAGATTTATGTTAGGCAGGCCAACTTGCTTTGCAATTTTGAAATAATTTTATTTTAGGAGGACCTTTTCAGACCAGAATTCTATGAAGGTTCAGGTTAAAATAAAATTCAATCTAATCTGTGGTCACTAGCCTCATTAAAAGTAAAGAATTATGGTCAATTACTGGATACCTCTGGCATTTGCACAATAACTCATGAGCCCTCTTTCTGCCCTTCCCTGCTCTGTAAAATCTGAGATATCAGTTATATTTTTAAAATTCACAGCTATATGTAATTGTCTCTGTCTATTGCATCCCGTCAAAAGCAGGACACCATCACATACCAAACACTATATTGTAGTCAGCATTTTTAAGACAATTGAATGATAATGCTCATTTAGGATATACTCAATAATAAGTAGAACAAATTACCTCTGTATTTAGTATTAACCCATGTATTAATAACCCATATTGTAGTCAGCAATACCATGAAAAGTAAAGTGCTTTTTTACAAACTAGCAACAACATTATACTTGACAGCTCTGCAATAGTGCTAGTTTAGAGCCCTCAGTAATTTGATAAACATGTTATTCTAATTCAGATTAGTTCCCTAGGGTAGGATGGTCAATTCTTTTCTCAGATGAGTTTATACTAATGGTTTTATTAAAGGCATAATTAGATCATAAAGAAAAGCAGAATGTTTGAAGAACAACTCAAGCTAGACCTGCATAAATTTCTTAATTCTTAACTGAAGCATACCTGCAAGTCCTAACCTTTTCTAAAACTTAATTTTGAACCTGTTTAACCCACACAACTTGCTTTTACAGCTATCATTTCCTATGTTTACTGCAACACTTTTGTTTGGATGATTACAAGATGTTTGGGGGTTATGCCCCAAATCAGACTAATAATGTGATGTACTGTATTAAAGCTAAACCGGCTGTGAACAAAGCCATTTTTTAAAATATATTCCTCAATAGCCACAAAGGATATAAATCCACTTTGTATACACCAAATGACATTGCAAGCCCAGGTATTGCCTTATAAAGTGTATAGTGCCATCATCATTTTGCTGCATGTAGCTTCTACAGAGAGCAGGGCTGTGGTAGAGGCACAGAAGGTCCACTCACCACTACAGGTTGCCAGCAGAAAACTTAAGGATAGGACAAATACAAAACTTCTATTCCAAAGTTCTCAATACCCAAATGTGCCACCACCTTGATGAAAGAGGACTTACCAGAGTCATTTGTCAGATGTTACGAAGTGCATATCGGTAGCTTGTGATGTCAGGACGCACGCTGTAATCAGGAAGATGTCAGATCTGATCCCAGGACTGGCATTTTTCTTCTCAAGCGCTTGTTGTTTTTATCATTGTGAGTGGCTAGTCATTTATTTTACCAATAAATTGCCTATACAGTTTTACATTATGTGGGCTTTCCCAGTTCTTCTTTATATTCTTATGTTACTGGATGGGAAATCCTGGTGACCGCAGGTGGAGATTTGTCAGTGACACAAGTTTGCCTACAGATGGTATATTAATTCATAAGTATTCACAACTCTTTTTTCATGAAGGGTCCATATGTTCTGGTAAGAGTCCTCTTTATTCAAGGTGGTGGCACACTATTCGAAAACTTTGGAAAAGAAAGATTTTAGGCAGAGTTTCCCCCAAAAGTGGAAGCTCCACTTATCTGCCTCCTCACCACCTCCGGTGCTGCAAGGCTTCAATGCCAGTTTCCCTTACCGGCTATGATGGCGGCAGCACCCGAGAGCAGATGGAAACAGGCTGGGGGTGCTGACATCGCTGGATTCCAGGACCGGTAAGTGTCCTAATATTAAAAGTCAGCAGCTACAGTATGTGTAGTTGCTGACTTTAAATTTTTTCATGCGGGGTCAGAACTCTGCTTTAATCTTCACTCTCTTTACTTATTAAGATACACTTGTTTTGATTTTCACGGTCACTTTTAGCACGGCAATATCGTTTTTTCTATCTGTATAAGTAGTAGTGAACAGCCTTTATTACAGGAAGCTCCTGCACAATTGCAAAAGTTTTTCACTAGCTTATTTCTGTAGTTCTGTAGTTTTTCCCTAAGCCTGGTGGGTTCATTGCTTCAGTTTGTTGGTGGAAGCATGCTTCAACAATCAGTGCAGGAAGGATCAACCATAAATATTATAAATATTTTATCTGACTCAATCAATCCCTAATGGTGTTGTTCAGAAGCATGGTGTGGGAAGATGTTTGGGAACATCTTTCCAGAGCTCTCTTTTCTCTGGGGCTGTCTTTAGGAGGAAACCTCTGTGAAGAACTGCTATGAGGGCCTGATCTTAGCATGCTGAGGACCCTGGATACTAAGCCACGTGCTGAAGTGAATGGCTGAGAAAGCTGGGCTGAACAGAAATAATGTTGTCTGAGGAGGGCCGTGGAGGAGCTGGGTAGAAGCTGCTCTTTGGACCTTGGAAGAGTAATCATTGTCTCTGGGCTCCCGTGGTGCAAAGAGGAGGAGGTTAAACCAGGATGGGTCCCTATTCGATTTTTGCTCATTCCATGCCTTAAAGTGGTATTGAAGCTTGTTTTTTTTTTTAAATAACAAACATGTCATACTTACCTGCTCTGTGTGATAGTTTTGCACAGAGCAGCCCCGGTCCTCTTCTTTTCAGGATCCCTCGCCAGCTCTCCTGGCTTCTCCCCCTTGAGCAGCAGCCCCAGAGAAAGCTGCTTTCCCTGGGGGCACCGATGCGTGCTCGCTCCAGAGCCGCTGCTCTATGCGTCCATAAGACACATAGAGACACAGCTTGGCCCTGCCCCCACTCTTTCCTCATTGGCTCACTTCCTGTGATTGACAGCAGTGGGAGCCAATGGGCACCCGCTGCTGTCTTGGCCAATGAGCAGAGGGAGTCCTGGGACAGCTGAGTCTCTCGTGCACATTGCTGGTTTGAGAGGGGGCTCAGGTGAGTATTGGGGGAATGCATAGAATGCATGAAAGTAAAAAGCCTTCAGACTTTACAACCACTTTAATGACATCTTTAATGAGAGAAATGGGAGATCTGATGGCACCTTTATTTATATCATTTGAAAAAATAACCACTATTCACACGGGTTCTATGTGGAATGTGAGCACTTACAAGAGCTCCCTCTTTGGGAGATTAGTCACTTGAAGTGTGGCTCTAACTGATCTGGTATATTTTTTAAATTGGTGTTTGCCATCTCCGATGTGAATCCATGATTGATACATCTTTGGCACCAGAGTTTCTATTGGCTACCAGGAAAACTATACTACTCATTCCTAGGTACACAACCTGGTGTCTCCTGATGTTCCCCTTCAACTTGATTTACCTTTTGGGAGTGCAGACACAGGGCTTGACACAGGGCTTTTGAATGAAAACTTCAACATAAGACACGATAGATATATATACGCGAGTATAAGCCGACCCGAATATAAGCCTGTCTTGTGTCTTTAGATATGAAGAAAGGCTCAGAGTACAAAGCACCTAAAATGTTAGTGAAATTCTGACCAAACCCCCAACACTGTAAAATAGTGATAAGGCCAGGAGACAGAGTTGAAAGCTTTCTGTAAGTCTATAGATAAAAGTAGTCCTTCTTGTGGTTGCCCTCCATCCCAACTCGATCACAGCAGTGAAATTATGTCTATTCTCCTTCTAATTTGATCAGGACCTTGTCTGCCTGGTATAAAGCCTGACTAATCCTTATGGACATATACGCTTATGAAAGAGGAAATCCGGTCAGCTAAAGTAGTTAGTTAAGTTAGTTAGTTTACTTAGTTAAGATCTTCAAGTCGTTATTTATCAGCGAGATAGGCCGATGGTTGCTAACCTCGCCCAGGTCTTTCCCTGGTTTTGGGATAACTGTAATAAAGGCCGAGTTGAGCAAGCGTTCCAGGATGGCTCCCTTGCTAAGTATGGGGTTAGAAGGGTGCAAAGGCTTTATAGTAGAAGCCATTCGGTCCAGGGGCAGAACCCTGTTTCAAATTATTATTATTATATAGGTTTTATACAGCACCAACAGTTTGTGCAGTGCTTAACAAAATAAAGGCAAACATTACCGTTGGTACAAGAGGAATCAGAGGGCCCTGCTTGTTAGAGCTTACAATCTAAAAAGGAAGGGTCAATTGATACAAAAAGTAATAGCTGTGGGGTATGAGCTGATGGAGGAAGTAAAACAGTGTTAGTTAGAAGCAGGATAGGCTTCCTTAAAGAGAAGGGTTTTCAGGGATTGTCCAAAGATGGATAGATTAGGGGACAGTCAGACAGATTGGGGTAGGGAGTTCCAAAGGATGGGAGAAGCTCTGGAGAAATCTTGGAGGTGAGCATGGGAGGAGGTGACAAGGGAGCTAGAGAGCAGGAGGTCTTGGGAAGACCAAAGAGAGTGGCTTGGTTGGTATTTTGGGATTGGGTTAATGATGTAGCTGGGGGCAGAGTTATGGATGGCTTTGTAAATTATTGTTAGTACTTTGAATTTTATTTGTTAGGTGGGTGGAAGCCAGTGGAGGGATTGGCAGAGAGGGGTGGAGGACACTGAATGGTTGGTAAGGTGGATGAGTCTTTCAGCAACATTCATTATGGACTGAAGGGGGGATAGTCTATGTAAAGGTTATCCAATGAGGAGGGAATTGCAGTAGTCGAGGCGAAAGACAACCAGGGAGTGAATTAGAAGCTTGGTGGTGTTATTGGTTAAAAAAGGTCGTATTCTGGAAATATTGCGGAGGCTAAGGCGGCATGATTTGGACAGGGATTGTATGTGGGCCTGAAAGGACAGCTCAGAGTCTAAGGTTACCTCTAGCACCCTGGCATGTGGGGACGGACTGATAGATGTGCCATTGATCTTGACAGAGAAGTCAGGGGAAGGGGCACGTGGGGAGGAAATATTAAGAGCTCAGTTTTAGATAGATTCAGTTTGAGGAAGTGGTGTAATATCCAGGCTGATATGTCTGTTATTAAATCAGTGATGCGTGAGGATATTGATGGGGTGAGCTAAGGGTCAGAGAGAAAGATTTGGGTGTCATCAGCATATAAATGGTAGTGTTAAGGTAGGTAAAGTTTTAAATGACCAAGGCAACCTCCACATCAGTTATTGGGGCTTCTAATCTGGTTATATGGCAGAATTTGGGTATAGGCAGAGAGTCTAGAAAAAAGATAAGGCTAGTTTGGTCCTCCTGCGCCCCACCGCTGTAAAAGTTTTTATAAAATTTGTGAAAGGTGCATAATTCTCTGTGGGTTATGTCAGTGGCGTACTAAGTGGGGGGCCGGGGGGGCGGGCGCACCGGGTGCCACACACTGGGGGGGTGTTGAAGCGGAGACATCGCAGCTTTAAGTGCTGGAGCAGCATGGTCACAGGCAGCTGGAAAGGTGAGGCGAGGGGAGTGATCAGTCTCGGCAGCGGCTGTCATAGCCGAGCAGAGTGAAGCCGCCTCCCCCTCCTCCTGCATGCACAGCACTGTGTATACATAACGGAGGAAGGGGCGGCGGCTTCACTCTGCTCGGCTGTGACGGCCGCGGCGCTGCAGAGACTGTAGGGGGGTGATCAGAGAGCCGTGACCACTGAGAGAAGGTGATCTTGCGCCGGGTCCCGGATCGCTGCCGACAGGTCACAGGTGTCACTCGGTGTGGATCGCACCTCCTCCGCAATGCCACTGTCTCAGGCTCTCCATGTGTGTTTTTTTTTTAAGTACATTATGGATAGGGTCTTTACTGTGGGGGGGGGGGTTCTGTGCACTGTAGGGGGGGTCTGCACTGTAGGGGGTCCTGCACTGTAGGGGGGTCATCCACTGTAGGGGGGGTTCTGTACTGTAGGGGGGAATGTGCACTGTAGGGGGGTTCTGTACTGTAGGGGGGTTCTGTACTGTAGGGGGGTCTGCACTGTAGGGGGTCCAGAGCTGTGGGGGGCTGTGTAATGTAAAGGGGTGCAGAGGTACAAGGGCTGTGTAATGTAAAGGGGTCCAGAGGTTCAGGGTGCTGTCTAATGTAAAGGGGTCCAGAGGTTCAGGGTGCTGCGTAATGTAAAGGGGTCCAGAGGTTCAGGGTACTGCGTAATGTAAAGGGGTCCAGAGGTTCAGGGTGCTGCGTAATGTAAAGGGGTCCAGAGGTTCAGGGTGCTGAGTAATGTAAAGGGGTCCAGAGGTTCAGGGTTCTGCGTAATGTAAAGGGATCCAGAGGTTCAGGGTCCTGCGTAATGTAAAGGGGTCCAGAGGTTCAGGGTGCTGCGTAATGTAAAGGGGTCCAAAGGTTCAGGGTGCTGTGTAATGTAAAGGGGTCCAGAGGTTCAGGGTGCTGTGTAATGTAAAGGGGTCCAGAGGTTCAGGGTGCTGTGTAATGTAAAGGGGTCCAGAGGTTCAGGGTGCTGTGTAATGTAAAGGGGTCCAGAGGTTCAGGGTGCTGTGTAATGTAAAGGGGTCCAGAGGTTCAGGGTGCTGTGTAATGTAAAGGGATCCAGAGGTTCAGGGTGCTGCGTAATGCAAAGGGGTCCAGAGGTTCAGGGTGCTGTGTTATGTAAAGGGGTCCTTAGGTGCAAGGTCCTGTGTAATGTAAAAATGTGCTGTGTAATGTAAAGGGGTCCCGAGGGGCAGTTGTGGAGAAGGGGTACACAGTAGTGACAAAAAGATATTGAAGGATGCAGAGGTATGCAGGGGGCACAGTGGGGTGTTTTTACATTTTAAGGGCGGGTGGGGGGTGCCATATATAGGATCCGCCCCGGGTGCCAAATGCTCTAGGTACGCCCCTGGGTTATGTGTCCCAGATCCATTTGGTAGGCAGATGTTTGGTAGCGTATGAGAGCGAGGTCTGGGAGTTAGTCTGGCTGCTAGTATCGAGTCCATTTTGTCTCTCAGGTGATAGAACCAGGCCCCACGCCACTCTTTTCCGCCTTTGAAGTAAGGGCAAGGTTTAACACAAGTCTGGCCACATCTAGTTTGGCCGCAGGTATGGATTAAGGGTCTCTTTTATGTTGCTTACTGAATTCCTTTTCTAGTCAATCTATGTCAGCCTTTCGAGCCCGGTGAATTTGGGAAGAGATCTGTATGAGTTTTCCTCTGATGATGGCTTTATGTGCTGCCCAGAGAGTTTCTGTAGTAACTTCAATGTCATTTAAGAGGAAATAGTCATTGATGGGACTCTTAACTTCAATAGTTCTCACGGGATCACTAAGGATTGATTCAGTAAGCCTCCAGTGACTGTTTCCTTTTGGGCCCTGAGGTCTTTGTAAAACAAGAAAGTCCAGAGAATAGTCCGACCATGCAGAGTCTCTGATGAAAAATTTGCATGCTAAGGGTATTTGGGCTGGTGACAAGAAAATGTGATTGATTCTTGCAAAAGGTGAGAGAAGTGTGTGAAGTCCCTCGTCTGGGGATTGAGTTCCCTCCACATATCGATCAGCCCTTGTTGGTAAATTAGCCTAGCAATGAGGAGGCTTTTCTTGGGGGGGTGGGGGGTATTGACTGTGCTCCCTGTGGGTGCTTTTTGTCAAGCCCTGAGTCAAATGCAACATTGGCATCCCCCCGACAACAACTGTGCCCTTGAATAAGGGCTCCAGTTTCTGGAGCATAGAATTGGAAAATGTTGCCTGGCCCGATTGGGTGCATAGTAGGAAACAAATGAATAGAGTTGATCATCCAACACTCCCTTAACAATGATGAACCACAGTCAGGGTCCTTATGTTCAGAATTAAGTACAAACTTGTGTGAGAAGAGTATTGCAACCCCTACATTTTATCTTTTGCGTTAGCTAGGAAAAAATTAGGAAATTTAAGGTGGATGAACTTAGGGTCGTACATTCTTGGGAAATGTGTCTCCTGAAGCAGGAGCACATCAATCTTTTGGCTATGATAGTATTGCAATATTTTCCATCGTTTGATCTGTGATTTAATCCCTGTGTATTGTGAGATACAATTTAAAGGGATGGGGGGGGGTGGTGGTCTTTCAGTGTCATCCATGGAGCAAGTAGAGGGGGGAACACAAGCAATATACAGCCACTTACATTTTGACCTCGTGAAGGGGAGGCTAGTGAAGTGCTCGGGTGACCTAGTCTCCAATCAGGTAGAGTGAAAATTTAAGTGATTCTGGTAGGACATCAAGAGAAAAGGAAAGTATAAGCAAAAAGATGAGAAAGAAGAATCAGAGAACAACGGAGGAGAGATGTAACACTCTCCAGAGGGGAGGGAAAACCTTGGCCTAACAATCCCTCTAATATTTTTGTAGAGTCTTCTTCTACCAGAGAAGAAGAAGAATTCCTGGCCAGGGTAGAGGGAGAAGCAATATCTCCTGGTTGGGTGGAGGCACATATGGGCTCCTCTGACCACAGATAACAGCATAAATTAACAGCACAATATTTGATATCAACAAACCAGTGGGGACAAATTGTTGTATGAAGAGTGATGAAGGCCTATGGGAGTAAGGGTGAAGGGGACGGGATGGGGGTGGGTGCAGGAAGGCTAGTGGATGGGTAATTGGTTTAGAGGGGGAGAGGGGAGATTATCGTTGAGGGGAGCTAGGTGTGGAAAATTAATTTCTTGATGGTGTTGTTCTGGGATTAGGGTTTTAACTGAGAGACCCTTCAGGGCAGAACCAATGTTATTGGTTAGCCTTTCACACTCTGTTTCCCTCCCTACTCCTTCACCCCTCCCGACAGGGACTATGAGGAGTCGCCAACTCAGATGGCAGGGCTCCCAAAGTGTCAAACCCGGTAATGCGGCTTTTTAGACCCTGGTGCCCTGAGGTATTTTAGTTGTGTGGCCTGTCCCACCCAAAGTTTGTTAGGACATGTCCCACAACTATGTTAATGCCCGCCCATCCTAAAAAACACAATAATATCTAAACCTTGGAAAAATTCAAAAGTGTAGTGGTTGCCGAACGAGGAACTTAAGGAAAGTTATCAACCATAGAAAGTTTCATGAATTTCAGAGAGTCCGTACTGGGGTCAGACTGAAAGGGAAGACCCAGACATAGAAAGGCTTGCCAAACCAAAGGATTCCCATGTAATCATAATCCTTTTAGGTAGTTGTAGTTTAGGATTCTTTGGACCTCTTGGTTTTGGGTTTCTACCAGATTGGAGTGATCGGGCATGTGGGCATATGTCGTTTGAAGGCTCAGCCGTTGGATCCAGAAGGTGGAGATGCAGGTGTCTGAGAGATGAGTCCCAGGTGGAGGAAGAGTTTTTCGCCCTCTAAGAATTTGGAAAATGTGTAAGACCTGTTCTTAAATTAAAATTTAAGATTGAATGGCAACAGCCACCGATATATTATGTCCTTTTGAGCTAGCACTGAGAAAAGTGGTTTAAATGTCCTCCTTTTTTGGATATATGACAGGGATAAGTCCGCAAAAACTTGGATGGGGTGATCCTGGAGCTGGAGTTGTGAGACTGAGCGAGCCCGTTGCATGACCTCCTACTTAACAGCGTAGTAGTAGAGTTTCACCACAATGCCCCTAAGGAGACCATCTGATCCTGAGGGTCCCAGTGCTCTTTGAGCACAGTCCAGCTTCAGCCTGCGTGGTTGGGATGTATGGTATGAGGTCCTGGATGAGGGAGCATACTGCTGCGTGAAAATCCATTAAATTTTCCGGGAGACCCCTAATCCTGAAATTATATCTCCTTGACCTGTTCTCAAGTTCATCTATTTGTGATATTGCTGTCTCAAGTTGGTCTCGTAAATCCTGTATTTGATCTGTGTGTGATTGTTGCATCCAAGTTTGATATGATTGCCTCTATGCGAGATCCTAGGTTCTGGAGTTCTGTCATAATGTCCCCTGTAATTTTGGTAACTGTTTGGGCCAGGCCACTGTTTAGCATGTCTGAGAATTTTGAAAACATATCTGCAATGTCAAAAGGTAAATCAGGAGGGTGGACAGGGTGGGCCTCCCTCATCTGCTGTGGTGTGGAGCTATCCTCCATGGGCAAGAACAGGAGATCCTCCATAGTGTGATTCTGTGGATGCACACCTGGTTTCTGTGGTACTCACGTGAGCCCCTGAGAGATGGCTGACAAGCAGGGAGTCCGGAAGGGTCTTGTTTATTTTATTCCCCTGCTCCTCCTATACATGAGGCTGAGTCATGGCTGCCATCTTGGGATCTCGAGCTGTGCTCCCAGCCTGCATGAGCTGACTTTCCAGAGCCCTGCGGACGGGTCCAGATGGGTAATGCCGCTGCTGCCTGACCCTGAAACCTTTTCTGTGTCTACAAGGCCTCTCATCTCCACTGCTCCATCTGTGTCAGTCTGTGCAAATGTAATGAAGCAATCTCCCAGCAAAAGCTTTATTTAAACATGCTTTGAAACCTGCTACTACTAAATCTGACCTTCCTAGGCCTTCCATCACTTAGAGTACCCGAGACTCGTATTATCATCCTAGTCTCATATGACTCGGGATTTGCCACTTCCAACCTCATTAATACTATATGCTCTAGCATGTATCTAGGAGATTAACCATACTGTACGAGGTAAAGGGTCTCAGTTTGAATCAACTGGTACTGCTCTACACCCTCTCTTTACAGTGGCTATGCGTTGTAAAAACCATGTCACAATGGATTTTAGAGGGAACCCTCCAACACAAGGCATGTGCTCATGTTCTGCAACTTTTGGATCAAATGTCTGAAGCACTGCAGTTCAGTTGTGACCGACTCTTGGAAGTACTTTATTCATCTAAGTCTCTTACTGCTGCAATTCCTGGTATGTGTTTAGAGTAATTTTCTCACTCAAACCACGTATCTCACAACTCAAAAATCTTTTTGTTTTAAGATACGCCGTACCTTATCCAATAGTCTTTTCCTTTATTTTGCTTTTGCCTATCCCATTCTGGTCCTGGGCAATTTCTGTTATCTCCCTCCAGTGGCAACTTATGGTAACTTACTCCCCTCTATACAGTTCCATTTCTGGACCCT
The DNA here is from genome assembly GCA_028564925.1 of Lithobates sylvaticus. Classification (NCBI taxonomy): domain Eukaryota; kingdom Metazoa; phylum Chordata; class Amphibia; order Anura; family Ranidae; genus Lithobates; species Lithobates sylvaticus. The sequence continues at coordinate 355,301,476 of CM053028.1, read as the reverse complement.
ACTTTGGGGCATTTTGTTTAATTGCCCTTATTCGCTTATATGATTTTTGGTACCTTTACCCAGATTGTTTGTATTCCCTCTGCCCATGGACTTTGTTTTTCCTATTTTGTTTAGGAACTCGCCCTTACTTTGGTATCCATTTACAAGTAATCTGTTATTTTGCGGGAGTATTGTATCCCTTCTGGTACCTTTTCTCTTCAACCATTTCTCTTCTTAAAGTGTTACTAAACCTATAGCAGTAAAAACTGTCTGCATATGCAGTAAAGCATGCTTGTTATAATCACTGTGGAACCAAAGGGGTTAATCCTCTGCATTGTGTAAAAAGGCTGTTTGATCCTGTCTTCTCTGCTCTTCCCCTACTTCCACAGTCCCCAAACCATCTCCTGATAATACAGAGCCTTGGGGGCACTCTGCACATGCTTAGTTTGGTTTGGAAGTGTGCATGTGATCAGCACAGGGGCCAATCAGCACTGTCCAGACAGAGGATCAGGGGTCATGCAGCCTCATAGGACAGTCAGAGAAGAATGAAAACTCTTCCTACAAGCTTTTACCAGTGCTCAGCTGGACAATGATAGAAATGACAGGACTGCTATATATTGATTGACGAGGAAAGGTATTTAATAGTTTATATTCACTAAAATAATTGCATTTCCATGTTCTGTGTATTGTGCGAGATCAGATATAGTGAATGCAGGGTCCTGGGTTTAGTAACACTTTAAGTTTAGTTCTCCAGTTCAAAACCATTGCATAGAGCAGGTAAGTATAACATGTTTGTTATTTAAAAAAAGATCCTTTACAATCACTTCATTCCCCTCAAAGTGACAGTAAGAGAACAAACGTAAAAAAAGTAAAAAGTTTAAGAAAAAGTTAAATTAACCCTTTTACTGCTGCTGCCATAAAGGTTATGCTAAGGCTTTATGCACACTGGAGCTTAAAAAAGCTGTTTCTGGACGCAAGATTCCTGGCAGAAAATGCTGGTTGAAAAACGTGATTTTATCAGCGTTTTGCATTGCCGTTAATGCACGTTCAGCGGCGCTAGCTTTTAGCAGCGTTTCTCTGCCTCTTTTTATATATAAAAAAAAAATGGCGTCGGGTTCCCCCCTGGTAAAGGTCTGGTATAGATTTTAAGGGGAACCCTCTTCACCGAAAAAATGGCGTGGGGTCCCCCCCAAAAATCCATACCAGACCCTTATCCGAGCATGAAGCCTGGCCAGTCAGGAAAGGGGATGGGGACGAGCGAGCCCCCTCTCCTGAACCATACCAGGCCGCATGCCCTCAACATGGAGGGTATGTGCTTCGGGGCAGGGAAGCCCTGTGCCCCCTCACCCCAAAGCACCTTGTCCCCATGTTGATGAGGACAAGGGCCCTTCCCGACAACCCTGGCCGTTGGTTGTTGGGGTCTGCGGGTGGGGGGCTTATCGGAATCTGGGAGCCCCCTTTAATAAGGGGGCCCCCAGATCCTGGCCCCCCACCCTATGTGAATGAGTATGGTGTACATTGTACCCCTACCCATTCTCCTTTAAAAAAGTGTTAAAAATAAAACCTAATATTACATCTGTGCTTTCTTTAACACAGCACACCACAACGCAAAGATGGTTCCCATCTATGTATTTTGATAACCTTTTGTACAACTGTCATAGGATACACAAAATCAACAGCACCATCATTTAATTCTACAGGTCCTGTGCTTTCAAGAAATATAATGTAGCACTGATATTTTTGCCTACTAATGCTTTAATATGTAAACTTATGGACAATGTCATAACTTGGTATTTGGCATCATCTAGCGGCCAAAAACAGGAAATGGACTTGGATGATTTTTCCTTTTCTAGAGCACTGAACAAGGGACAGGAAGTGACTGTTGTTTACTTTTTATATTTGACCTACCTACCCAGAATGCCAGGTGACCTACCCATGATCACCATGTACTGAAATGCATGCTGGGTAGGCTATAAAAGGGCCTCTTAGGTCTCTTCCGGACGCATAACCTGCCTGTAAGGAACAAGGAGGGGGTCTGCAGAGAGCGCAGCTTACAGCCACTGCGGAGCGCAGCCATTACAGACTCTGCTACCCATCTGTACTGGAGAGACTGAGTAACCAGATCAAGAAGGATCCAGAGACACCAGTCGGAGTCATCAGAGGGGTCCGGTCCATCTTGCAGAGTTGAGCGGTGTGACGGAGCCGGCCGGCTATAAGGAAGACACAGTGCCCCAGAGCAGAGCTGTTGAAGTTCTACAGATCCAGTTGGTGAGCGGGCTGCAGCCCACAGTTTATTTCACACTTACATACAGTTAAACTTCTACACAGTGGTGCCGGGACCTGTAGTCCCACAGAGGAGGATCTAACAAAGACTGACATTAGGCAGGCCTAAAGTCTACCCCGCACTGCATTTTAGCACTGTGCCATACCAGAGGCAATAACCATTGGAGTATCTACAGGAACAGTTCCAGGATCTCTTTTAAGTTAACCCTCGCTCTCTTACTTTTTGGATTACAAATTATTACAGACTGTTATAGCTAGCAGAAGAAAGAAGATCAAAGACTGTGTTATTGCAAGGCCTTGCACCTAGAATTAATGTAGGGGGAGCTCCCTTGTATTTATGCTATACGTATCTGTTGTTTAGATTTATTGTACTGTCACATTATGTTGATGTGACAACAAAACTACTGTCATTACCACCTTATCATAAGCATAGTAAAATACACTTTTGGTTAAGCACTTTGGTGTGGAATATTTTTTTCCAGGAGGTGGAGCCATTGGATACCCAGGTGACAACAAAGGTATACTGTCATTATATTGTATATTGTGGGGTTATCTTTCACCATTTATTCCACACCAACATTTCACCACAGCTGTCTCAAGGGGACTGAGCCAAGTCAGTGGGGGTTCATTAGCAGAGTGCAGGCCCAAATAAATTGAGCAGCTCCTTCGCAGGTCAGTGATACATAAGGTTAGGTGGATCTTTTTAAAATTTTCACAGCTGTAAAACAACATTTATTAAAAAATGCAAAACAAAAAAAAAAGGTCTTGCTACCTGAGGTGAAAAATGGGGAGGCACATGGGTTAAATCAGTCTGTGGGGGTTCATTAGCAGAGTGCAAGCCCAAATAAATTGAGCAGCTCCTTCGCAGGTCAGTGATACATAAGGTTAGGTGGATCTTTTTAAAATTTTCACAGCTGTAAAACAACATTTATTAAAAAATGCAAAAAAAAAAAAAAAGGTCTTGCTACCTGAGGTGAAAAATGGGGGGGGGGCGTGGCTTGACCTAGCAGGGAGATGGCCGCTTGAGACCTCAGCTCCCGCCGTTACCTCTCCCTAACCAACTTTATCGGTGATTTCCAGCTACTGAAACCGCACGAAATCATGGGAACAGCCTCGCGCCACACTTCGGCCTCCAGATCCCGCTCCCCCCGCGAACAACCGGGCAACGGAAGCCAAAACATCCCGGAGATGTTTAGATCACGAGGGAACAATATGGCGCCGGCTCGCCACAGCGCCTCACAGGCTACGGCCCCGCCACTGACCGATCGGTCTGTACACCTTCAACCCCTCCAGCAAACTGAGGATGGTGACCGCAACCTACTTCCGCAGCCACAACTGTGCCTACAAGATCTGAGAATGATCGCGGCGGACATAAAGGACACGCTTTCGGCCGCCATATCTGACCTGAGGCAGGACATTCGCGCCCTTTCTGATCGGGTTCTAGATGTGGAGAAATCCACAGCGCAGCACGATACAGTCCTCCGAAAAGCGACAAGAAAAATTGACATCCACACACTACAACTACGGGATGCTAATAGACACCTGGAAGAATTGGATAACAGGGGACGCCGCCATAACCTCCGTATCAGAGGGATGCCGGAGAGCGTTGCACCGGAGAATATTACTACTGAAGTAACGGCTCTCTTCAACTCACTGCTGCAAAGACCGCCTGACACTCGCATAGAATTCGAGAGGATTCACAGGGCCCTGCGTCCCAGGGGTAAAGAATCTGACCCCCCAGAGACATCGTGTGCTGCATAGTAGACTTTCATATCAAAGAAGATATCCTAAGACGGGCCAGGGACACCCAGAGGCTGCAACATCAAGGAGCCCCTATTCAGATCTTCCAGGATCTGTCGGCGATCACGCTCCAACACCGCAGGCACCTGAAGCCCTTACTGGAATCCCTACGAGCACAGGGAATCCAATACAGATGGAAGTTTCCCTTTTGCCTATCTGCCTCCCATCTAGGACGTACGGCCCTCCTGAAAGTCCCGGAAGATCTTCACCACTTCTGCCGCACGCTTGACATCCCGCTCATCGATGTGCCAGATTGGTATGCCGAGTACCGCCCGCACCCGATCAGATGCCCTTCACCAGCAGAGGATCCGATGGAGACTCAAGAAGCCCAGCGGAACAGACGCCGGTCCCCTTCGGGCTCAAGACAGCGCTCCAACAGACACCTGGATCGTGGCTACGGTCCCGCCGACTCCTCGAGATCCCGAAGGCCTTACAGAGACTTCTGAGGCGACTACACTCCACAGCCTCTCACCTGCCGGGAACATCTACCTTCTACAGATATGCCCCTAGGCTGTATGCTCCTTGCAGGGGAGCATGTTATTCGTTACCAGTTTCTCTTTTATTTTATTTCCTATCTTTAGGTTGTTTTTCCACCACAGACCCTGCAATACATGTCGGCGCTGAGTGGATCTCAATGAGACTGTCGGCGACACTGATCTATACTACGCTCCCTCAGGAATACAGCTCCCATAAGGTTCACGTGAGTAACGGTCCCACTTGCATGTTGCTACAGCTCAATTACCCCCGCTGTCCATGTTGCAGTGTTGCTGTATCCAGCACAACATGCATTTAACCCCTAAGGTCATGCTATGGTACACTGTTTAACCGATAAACGGGCACCCACTAAATTATTAGCCATCGCTGAGTTGTATACCCTCGGCACATTCACTAGCCTACCCAGATTCCTTGAAGCTCCCTAAGTCTAATGGTGACTGTCCCCTTCCGTTTAAAGCAAAACGAAATGCTCTAACCCCCACGGTTACCCTAATGGAAGCTGTATTACTTGATTTAGGATAGCCTACAGGAGACTCACGCTGATATTACAGGACTATGCGAAGATGTATTATTCCTTTCTATTTTTACTGACAACTGATGTTCAGGGTGGGCAGCACTTGGAGAACGGGATCAATATAGGAGAAGGCCCACTTCCCTCTGATGTACGACCACACTAGCTATACCATAATATGCCTGACTATAGTACTATAAATGTTTGCTGCAGAATTTATCCCCAGCAATCTTCGGCTGATCCCACTACTGCCGACACTATCTCCCCCATCACTTCTGCTATGCCCTCGGTTAGAGGACATCCTACGCTTAGAACCTATCCTTACCACATTACAGGTTAACTTACGCTACTCTATTAGATCCTATGGTTCCTCCCGTCCTCCAAAGGCTCCACATACCTTTGACTATCACATAGGATACGGTAGCAAACAATAATATGCATCTTGCCTGCTATTTAACGCTAGGGTCCTCACTAGTTAAAGAAAGTGTATTGTCTTGTTTTATGTTTAATTGATATATAGCTATTTATCTCTATACACGAACGCTCTCCATCTTGTCTAACTGCAAAGCGTTTGAATGACAATATTGTAAAAGACTAACTATAGCCGAACTTCACATTTACTCCTCTATTTTACACACATAGAGATTTGCATAATGGACGGAGCGCCCCCTCAAGTAACCCAGACTCTTCCTATAGATATCCGCACTTTACATCTACACTCTGCTAAATATTCCTGCCATACAACATACTGCCTGACACGCTATGACACCTTTGATCATAGTCATAGCCAAAAATACTTCCTCCCATTCTTATCTCTTTTCACCCAAAACTTGCTTACCAGAGGGGTAACGGCGGCCCCACCATGTACTCTATTCCTCTTAGTTGCCACCTTGCTCGGATCAGACCAACCCCCATACAGTACAGTATCCTGCTGCATACATTCTGTATTGACTACCTGACCTGCCTACTACTGACTGTACCCACCTAACCTGAAACCAGTTTGACTGGTCTAGGATAGTTCTTGTTTATTTTCCTTCTTCCTTTATAGAGACTCCCCTGCGGGCCTTTCAGTCTCTGCTCACCCCCCCTTTTTTTTCCTCCCTCCCCCCCCAGAAAGTCTACCTTTCATTCACTAGATATCTCAGACACATTCTTACCCTTAGACACAGGCTCACAAGGTACAGCATAGCATGACGGATACACCTCATACTTCGGAATACAGGGCTACCCCTCATGATGCTACTCCTTTCCCTCCGGTCAAACTTTGTTCCATTAACATACGCGGCCTGAACATTCCTGAAAAACGCTCTCAACTGTTATATTACCTGCAGAAAGAAAAAACCCACATAGCATTTTTACAAGAAACCCACTTTCGCTCAGACAGTATCCCCAAGCTTCATAACTACTACTTCCCCACAGCCTACCATGCCACAACAAACGTTTCTAAATCTAAAGGGGTTTCCATATTACTATCTAAGCAATGCCCATTGCTGGTTTCAGACGTAAAACGAGACGATGATGGCAGATATATTTTTATTAAAGGTACACTGCACAACCGACCCATTACATTGGCAAACATTTATGCACCCAATACAAGACAAGTCCCCTTCTTCAGGGAAACTCTTGACCTACTCACGGAATTCCACTCTGGTATTGTCATTTTAGGAGGAGACTTCAACGTTACACTCACACCCACCCTAGACTCCTCTAATGGGTCCTCTACTCTACCGTATAGAGCTTTAAGAGATATAAAAAAAAGGCTCCAAGAACTGACTCTCCACGATACCTGGCGTACCCTTCATCCAAACGAAAAAGACTACACTTACTTCTCTCCCCCACACAATAAATACTCTAGACTTGACCATTTTTTTATCTCACAAGCAGACCTGACACTCCTCACGAAAGCAACAATAGAGCCTATGGTCCTATCGGACCATAACCCTATCTCCGTGACGCTCTCTATACCACAGGCCCGTACCTCCAACTCCATCTGGCGACTGGACAACTCTTTACTGACTGACATCTCCAATACCATGAAACTCAACACCCGACTGGTCCAATTCTTTCAAGAAAACCCCACGACTGACTGCTCACCCTCAGTCACTTGGGCGGCTCACAAATGTGTGATCAGAGGCGAACTCATCTCGATGACGGCACATAGAAACAAACTACAAAGACAACACATCTCTACCCTATCGGCCAGGATACACGCCTTAGAACGGACACACAAAGCCTCCCTAGCCCAACAATCCCTTTTAGACCTCACCAAGGCCCGAGATGAACTGAAAGAGGAATTGCATAAGAGACTTAAACGTAAATTCCTTCTATCCCAGAAGCTATTTTATCAATTTGGCAACAAGACTGGTAAGCTGCTTGCCAGAGCACTGCAACGCAAAAAAGCCACTAACACAATACACAAACTTATTGATCCTGAGGGCAATATACATGTCTCTCCGGAGGCAATCACCACTCAGTTCCTTTCATACTTTACCAAGCTGTATAACCTCCCAGAGAGTGACACGACTGCCCGAATATCTAATAGACAGGACTCAATTTCATCCTTTCTGACACACTTTGGCATCCCTCCGATTTCATCGGCAGACGCGGAAACTCTTAACACCCCTATTACTGTTAAAGAAACCCTGTCTACTCTAAAACAACTAAAACCGGGCAAAAGCCCTGGCCCAGACGGACTGACCGTTTCCTATTACAAGACCTTCATTGACGTACTAGCGCCACACCTCACTACTACCTTTAACTCGCTTGCCTCTCCCGACTCTACCCCCAGAGACCTCCTTGAAGCACACATCACACTGATCCCCAAACCAGGTAAAGACGATACTATAGTTTCCAACTATAGGCCCATCTCACTCCTGAATGTAGACATAAAATTGTATGCCAAAATTCTGGCTAATCGTATCCTTCCACTCCTACCTAAACTAATCTCTCTAGACCAAGTTGGCTTCGTCCCGGGGAGAGAAGCCAGAGACAACACAATTAAGGCCCTAAACATACACCACTGGTTATCTCACAACACTACCCAAAAAGGATTTCTTCTATCGTTGGATGCAGAGAAGGCGTTCGACAGAGTGGCATGGGACTATATGTCCGCTACGCTCATGGCCCTGGGTTTTCCACCCAAATTTTTGCAAATGATACTCGCATTATACTCACAACCGACTGCTCGCCTACGGATCAACGGCCGCCTGTCGAGCGCCTTCTCTGTCTCCAATGGCACTCGCCAGGGTTGCCCGCTGTCACCCCTTATTTTTATTCTTACCTTAGAACCCTTCCTACGAAAACTCAGGACCAACCCGGACATTACTGGCATAGAAATAAACGATAAACAATTCAAACTTGCGGCATACGCAGACGACATTCTCCTCTTCTTATCCAACCCGCTCACCTCCCTACCTAACCTTTTGAAAGATTTCACCCTCTTTAGACAACTCTCTAACTTACAGATTAATTTTTCAAAATCAAAGGCCCTTAATGTATCCCTCCAACCACAAACGGTGTCTCTGTGCAAATCTAACTTCCCCTTCACTTGGGAAGATACCTCCCTCACATACTTGGGAATCCAACTACCTACCAACCTGACTGACCTTTACCGATTAAATTATCTTAAAATTTTACAAACCATCCAAAATGACCTCCTCAAGTGGACATTGGGACATTTTTCATGGTTTGGACGCATAGCGATACTAAAAATGAATATCTTACCCCGTATTCTTTATATCCTCCAAGCAATACCAATAAACCTACCCACGTCATTTTTTACATCATATAAGCGACTATGCCGTAACTTCGTATGGGCGGCAAGATCACCTCGAATTAGCTGGGACACGCTCACGCTCCCGAAATCCAAAGGGGGTCTAGGCCTCCCTGATGTCCAAAAATATTATCAGGCAGGCCACCTTACTCGGATAATTGACTGGCACATCCACGCAAGTTACAAAGAATGGATCTCAATCGAGAACTCCTTTGACGACACACCACTTACCTCCCTACCATGGATCTCAGATTCCAAAACACCTAAGGCCTCTTCTTCCCACCCCCTCATTGGCGCTACCCTACAAGCTTTCAAACAAGTTGCCCGGACGCTAAAATGGTCCCCGTACCCTGGTCCTATGACCCCGTTACATGGGAACCCAGATTTCCCCCCGGGTATACCCTCTCGAAACTTGACTGACAATCTAGAACCCCTTACACCGCGGGCCTCCCACTTCTTTCACAATGGTTCTCTACTCTCATTTCACGAGACCCAATTATACTTCCCGGATCACCACATTCAGTTTTATAACTTTCTCCAGATCAGACACTACCTCACCACGGGACATGACACTACTCGGTGGTCTAGAGATCACACACCTTTTGAAACCCTATGTACCAGCGATCCCCCCCAAAAGCACCTTGTATCACAAACCTATACGCTCCTGTTCGGAGATTCTGATCCTAAACTTAATACACTAGTCATGACCTGGGAAAGAGAACTCGACATAAACCTCTCCAGTAAAGACTGGGAGATGATTTATCAACGTATACACAAGAATACTATCTGTGTCTCAGCACAAGAGAACTCTTACAAAATTTATGCCAGATGGTACAGAACGCCTAATATAATACACAAATTCCACCCCGAAACCCCTCCGACCTGTTGGAGATGTGAACTGGAAACGGGTACTCCGCTGCACATTTGGTGGGAATGTTCCTTGCTCCAACCATTCTGGTGAAAAGTTGCTGATGCCGTAACTCACATTTCCACATATACTATGGACTTCACCCCTTCACAATTTCTTCTACAGCACATTTCCTTCCCTCACTCAGTTTACAAAAAATCCATTGTTCCACATCTACTCAACTCAGCCAGACAATGCATACCAACTCGCTGGAGGTCTAAATCCCCACCGACTATAGCAGATTGGTTTCAACGTATTGAAAGAACATCCGAGATGGAAAATATCATCCATCAGGCCAAAGACACTCCGACCGCATATAGCAATATATGGTCATGCTGGATCCACTTTAAAACCTCCCAAATGTATCAGGAACTCCTTGCTGCACCTTAAAGACACATCTGCGAGCTCCAGTGCTAGCACTGGCTAAATGGCCAGGAATCCGTCATGCTATGCTGTCCTCACTCTATCTACACTCTACACCCTACACTCTTACACTTACTCCCGTTCTTGATCACCTGCAGAAATACTCAACACATATGATTATTCCCTTGCCCCATGTCCTTCCCCTCCCCCCCTTTTCACATAATAGGTCTTCAACCCGCTTACATCTTGACTCCCATTTGCGCCCCCCCCCTGTCCTTTCATACTACCCAAGCTCTCTTCCAATCACGGGCAGCTCCAACCCATAAATAATAGACTTACCTCTATACCCGTGACTCTCCAATCACTTCCAAAGCACCTAGGCTCAATACACCCTTAGTGGTCCACCACCCGCATTATACTTTAAGCTTCTCAATTTCCCGCTCCCTCTGCACAGCATGTTCCCATTAGGGGTGCAAAGGTTGAGTGGGACTTGCCCCGGTTCGGCTCCACGACAGTCAAATCATTATACACACCCAGAGCCATTACAGATCTTGGTTAATGTTATTCGTTAATGTTACCTACATGCTTTTCAGGCGTGGTTTACGAAACTACCCCTAGTTTGTTTTGCAATCTAATCTCCTCGTTATATGTTCTGTTTACATGCTTCAGGAGACATGTCTCTTCTACCATATTCGTACTATATTAACTGTACAATCTGAACTATGGTCACATCCAAGACCTATAACCACTAACCTAATTCAAGGAGAATATGTATATGTATACTACTTCTTTATTTGTTTTGAAACGACTGTTTGTATTGTACTGATTATATTCATTGTACTGTTACTTTTATCAATAAAAATTTTATTGGAAAAAAAAAAAAAAAAAAAAAAAGAAAAATGGGGAGGCACATGGGTTAAATCAGTCTGTCAAAATCAAGTTAAGACTAGGCTGAGTGGTATTACCCTGCAAGATGCAACATTAAAAAAGTGAACGCAAAGCTGTCCTAGTATAACTCGGCTTTAATATGGTAAAGTTAAAGTGGATGTAAACCCGATTCATGAAATTTGAGCTGGGCACAAATACTGTAGTGTTTTGTTATCTCTTTTCTCTCTTGTTATCTCTCTTCAACGCATATATAAAGCTGAAGGCAGCAGATATACATGTAAAACTTATGTGGAGAGATTTGTTTCATTTATGTGTATCGGCACTGCGTCGCTTTAATTGCGCGGTCGTGCGACGTGGCTCCCAAACAAAATTGACGTCCTTTTTTTCCCACAAATAGAGCTTTCTTTTGGTGGTATTTGATCGCCCCTGCGGTTTTTATTTTTTGCGCTATAAACAAAAATAGAGCGACAATTTTGAAAAAAATGCATTATTTTTTATTTTTTGCTATAATAAATATCCCCAAAAAATATATAAAAAAACATTTTTTTTCCTCAGTTTAGGCCGATACGTATTCTTCTACATATTTTTGGTAAAAAAAATCGCAATAAGCGATTATTGATCGGTTTGCGCAGAAGTTATAGCGTTTACAAGATAGGAGATAGTTTTATAGCATTTTTATTAATAATTTTTTTTTTATTATTAATGGCGGAGATCTGCGATTTTTTTTGTGACTGCGACATTATGGCGGACACATCGGACATTTTTGACACATTTTTGGGACCATTGTCATTTTTACAGCAATTAATGCATTTAAATGCATTGATTTCTGTATAAATGACACTAGCAGATTCCCGAATATGGTATACGCCCTCCTGCCTGTACGTGCCATTCTGTCGACGTATATCGTCGTGCGCCGGTCGGCATGTGGTTAATATGGTAAATTTAAAAGCACTACAATGGTCAAACTCACATTGTGTGAAGATAGATACAGCATAAGGATTCCACTGTGTCCACAGTGGAATCCTTATGCTGTATCTATCTTCACACAATGTGAGTTTGACCATTGTAGTGTATTTAAAGTGGATGTAAACCCTCACATATACTCAGTGAAGTGAACAGCCTCAGATGATACACATAAATGAAACAAATCTCCCCACATAAGTTTTACATGTATAGCTGCTGCCTTCAGCTTTATATACTGTTTAGAAAGTGCAGATCGTGTTAGGTGTTTAGAAAGTGCAGATTGTGTTAGGTGTTTAGAAAGTGCAGATTGTGTTTCTGGTTAGCAGAGCAGTAAAGTCTGGGCATACAGCCAAGACAGCTGATTGGAGGAAAAGCACACACCCCCTCTCCCTAGGTTCTGCTAATCTATTTATAGCATCCTCCCCAACACAAAACTCTGGCTGCTTTTATCATATGTGATGGGGAACTTTTCAAATGTCAGGCAAATAACAGAACAGAGCAGGAGATAGCTACGGGACATAGTGCTTTGAAGAGAGATAACAAAACACTGCAGACATTTGTGCCCAGCTCAAATTTTATGAATCGGGTTTACATCCACTTTAACTTTACCATATTAAAGCCAAGTTACACTAGGGCGGCTTTGTGCTTTCTTCTTTTGTGTTTCATCTAGATGTGTTCCTGCCACCCAGAGGATCCATAGAGAGCAGCAGCACCCTTTGACTTGTCTAATTAACACCAATAGCCATCTGGAGGGCTATGCTAAACTGTTAATCAGCGCAACTGCTAGTTTTTTCTTTTTGTGTGTATTTAAGTGGCAACATTATATTTACTTAAGACTGCACTAACCATATTCCATAAAGCACTAAAGCACTTTGTTAGCGTAATAATCATTAAAGTGTACTTAGGTGAAATCATAAAGATTGTCTACGAAGCTCTTTAGGGTTCTTCCTGGCGGAGTCCGCTTTGCTCAGCAGGGGATTAATCCGCTGAGCAGGAGGATGACAGGTCCATCTCCTCTCACGGTGCTGAGACACACCTGTCAGAGCCCCACTCTCCTCTATGGGGAGATAAAATACAAATGTACCGTCTCTTCCTTTTCATCCGATCCCATCTGCCATATGGATGGAAAATAGGGTCTCCATCCATCTGGATTTCACGGACAGGATCAGATCGGATAGCAGTGGGTGTCAGCGGACATGTCGCCACTGACATCTGCTGCCCCATATGAGTAAATGGAGGCTCCGATCAGGTCCGCCTGAAAAACTGACAGGCAGACCTGATCGGAAATCCGGTGTGAAAGGGCCCTTAGTGTTAAATGTTGATGCAAACATCAGATGTTGGAAACGGGGACATGAATTTGGGGCAAGCACCACATATGTGCAAGTGGTGATGGGGACTCAGAGACATTATTTCCCATCAAGTCTGTTTTTTCTCTTTTGATTGACTGCAGGCAGTGCACTGATCCTCAACCAATAAACAGCCTGCTGTCAATCACTAAGACAGAGCATTTTGGATGGGGAACTAGTCTCTCAGCTTCCCCATCAGGCTCCACCCACTGTTAGAGTAACTGGCTGCCAGAGGCCTGGCAGTCTCGGATGACTCATTGACAACCAGTGAAAGGTGGGAAGGGGTAGCAGTGGAAAAACATGCCATCTGCTACACAGTGTGCAGAGACAGGCACTATACTTGTCTCTGTACGCCAAGGTAGAGTTGTGCTTAATTACCTGCAGTTTCGTTATCTACTAAATTCTTTTTGAACTTAGAGCAGACATACCCTCACATTGTTGAAGTGGCACTATTAAGAACTACCTGACTCTGCCCCACATAAAGCTACCAAAACAGTTTTTTGAACCTGGTGCAGTCCATTTTAAAAGTGCTAGAAGAGTGTAGTAAGTGCCAAACTGCCGGACGAGTCGTTGTAATTGTATTGAATTCCCTTGACAGTATTTTATCCTTGATCTGATTTACATATACAAAGCATTTTATTTATTTTTTATTTTTTTATTTAGTATACGTATTTAGCGACATAGGCTTGAAATACTATCCAGAAATAAGTAACTAAAAAATGTTATGCCACAGAACTGACAAAATGCATGGCTAGCTGGGGTTTGACCTGTATTATTCATTCACAATCTGCAAGCCACAATAAAGTTTTCAACAAGTAAGTGCAAGATCTAAAACTATCTAGATGTGATGTGGTAAAGCTAGTACAATGCCAGCAGGCAGGACATTGAGGACACAGGCACAATCTCAATATTCACTACACTACAGAAATCAATTCATTCACACCCTGTGATTTCATATTAGTGTTTCCATGCATTATCATGGATAGTCATTATAAAGAAAAATTTTGGCACTTGCTCTCTCTACCTTGCTGCAAGAGCTTTTTGCAGAGCATCATTAATAGTTTTTCATCTATGCATATATTTCTTTCTCTATGTTTAATTGGAATTCAGCTAATGTGAGGAAATGTCTAGACTGCAGTGAAAATTCATCTACAAAAGCCACAGACTGAATATGTGAACAAACAGCAAGGACACATTCATCTCAGTTTTGTAATGATCATTCGGGTTTATAATGAACATACCAAAATATCTGAAAGCAAATATGTTTTCTAAGTGTTTATCGTTATTTTTACAATACTCCGTCCATATAAAGGAAAAAGAAAACATGCAGCATACTACAAAAGAAAAGAGGCTGATTTTACTAAAAGTCATTTTGACAGCGGCCTGTGTTCCCTTCAAATGCAGTGCAGTATGTAAACTCTAACAATGAACTTGGCCTTGTCAGAAATTCAGAGCTGTCCCGTGTCTTCTTCATACTTCCTGTGTTATCTCAGGGAGCCTGATTAGCCTTCCCAGTTCTTATTTTGTACTACAGATCAATTAGGACTTATGTTGTGGACATGAGAAAAAAAGGCATCATTCAGCAGTTTAGCAAAATAAAATTGGGCAGGGCTGACACTCCACAGTCCATAAAAATGCTGTGTATGGTCAGCACGCAACAGGAGTTGAGTACATTTATGGTACATCCACACCTACTTTCTGTACCTGCAGGGCTTCTAAAATAATAACATGTGAGGAAATATGCATGAATTGGAATAACCTTTAATTTGGAGCCTCTTTGCAACCTATCCCTGCCACTCATGCCAGTGTTATGGAGATACAATATATAAGTAAAGGGAGGTGGAGCCTTGAGTTAGTTGGCAGGTAGAAATGCTGCAGAGGGTGTCTTATCGTGGAGAGCCTGCAGCTAGGATTATATGCAAGTGAACATAGTGCTGGGTCATATGCCTCTCCCTCTCCTGGGGGTATCTAGACTACTGCCTATTGGAGAGAGGAGGGAAACCATGACACCCCCTAGTTAAGTGAACTTGAGTGTGTGTAACAGGGTGTTAGTATTCTATATTTACATCTAGTAGGATGTCTGTTGCACTTTCTGTAGGCGCCACTGGATGTCACTGTTCACACTGTTTTTAACCTTGTGGCCCTTCTGTAAGGCTTCTTTTATGTGTTGTCCTGGGAAGGGTTTGAGGTTCTATAAGAACTTGGTGGAAGGACTCAAGGGGTTTTACATGGGAAGCAGAAAAAAAAAGGCAACAGAAGCAACATATGAGGGGTAAGTGCAGAGACTTTGCCCGATTATGGACACCCTCCTTTTAGTATGGGCACCTCAGAAAGCCCCAAGGACAGTTTTTGGGGGCAGCAACAGAGAGCAGGAAGATGTAGCTACTAAAAAGACACATGTGAGTGTGTTCACTTGGGGAGGATACAAGTAGGCCTTGGACCTGTGGTCAGAGAGACAGGGGGAAAAGAGACCCTCTTTGAGAACTTAGCCTGAAGCAGTATTGTGCCCACCGCAGCACCCCTCCTTTGGCACTCAACAGTTCTGACAATATGTGTAAGAACTGACCATTCATGTTTGAAGTTTCTCATATTTTTGGACATTGTTTTACCCTAGCTGTTGACTGTAAGTTCGAAGAAAACTAATTTCAGTTTGCTATGCAAATAGTTTAATAATTCTAGTAAAGTATTGAAAGCAAGAAACATTTGGTTAATGTGGTCGGTAAGGACCATAAGCATCAGAATGAGGTTTAGTTTGCTGTTCGGCTGCAGAGAGCCAGCAGATATGAGAGAGTACTTCATACAGTATATACTGGACTGATCGGTAGTTCTTTATTAGAGCCTATTGTACAGCCAATACTCGGAAGGTCCATCAATGATGGTAAGCTGGAAAGGCTCCACAGGTTCTGTGCATGCCACATGAGCACCCATTCAGTGGGCCTTAGGTGTTGGGCAAAACCCAAATGAACAAAGCCTGGAACATGGGTGTTTGCAAGGCCTCACAAGCAATTTAATGCATAATTCTCAATGTTAGGCCTATAACCTTAAGGCCCAAGTAAGATGCAAACTGTGTACATAAACAGTGAGCCGTAGGGATGTGGCTTGGGCACTGCCCACCATCCCTGAAGAGTCTAGGACCCTGATGCAGGGATAGACGTATCATAGCATATTAGGGGGCCTTTATCCTGTAGTGGGCATGTCTTATATGTCTGGCATAGTCCTTACTGTAGGCCACTAGTTGGGGACTTGATCACAACTTGAAGCTAGGGGGCACTATATATAAACATGGGTCTCTCCAGGAGACCTAGTTGTTTGCAACCTTTATAAAGAGTATATACCACAAAAGTGACTGTGGTAATAGATACCTTTACAGTTGCTAGAAGTTATGTTCCTGGACTACAGTAAATCTTGTATTTTGTCCTCCCTCTACTCCTCCTCCCTTTCTTCCTTCACCCCTTCTTCCCCACCTCTTTTTTTTGTTTTCTTTTATTGCTTTTTTAATTTGATTTTATTTCACATTTATCCATTCTTTTTATTGTCTTCTATTTTTTTTTTTTTAATATATGGTTTTGTTTCTTGGAGTATTTTTTTGGAGGGGGGGCAGCATGTTTTATTTTGCTAGTGTCCCGTTTTTATTTTAGGGTTCACAGTATGCATGTGTTTCTTACACAGGCAAAGCTGACCATTATTTGTAGCACACCACTTCATACTTATAATGCAATGTCTACCAAAACACCTCATATTTATCCGCCCCCCTCCCCCCCAAGTGCCATAGTTGCCATCACATTTAGGCAAATCCTTTAATTTAAGAAATGACAGGCAGGGTTAAAATGATAGGCAGAGGCTATGCAGGGGGAAATATTATGGAGTGTGCATATTCTGAAAAACAGAGGGATTGTGAGATTGTGAGACAGCTCCATCTAGAGACAGGGCATGTCTGCAATCCCTTATCTGCAACTGCTGCTAATGTGCCCTCTTATTCCTCCTCTTATTTTTCTGCTAATCCAGCCATAGTACTTGGTGGAATGATTTGATCACACGATCACTGACTCGCTGTAAAGCAGAGAAAATTAAATATAGAATCCTATGGCTATAGGTTGCCAACAGTTCCCCAAATGAGGACACCCTGCCCCAAGAAAAAATAAAAAGACAAGGAAACCTAAAAGGATTTGTAGCAGTGCTTCTACATGGAGGTAGTTGAGCATAAAAGTTGGGACAGGGCCATGTTTACCAGAGTGTAGCATCATATTTGACAAAGGGGTACCCCTGGAGGTAGTTGCAAGTACCTGGCCCCTAATTGTCTGTGTTGGATGGCTTTTGTTGAGGCCCTTCTGTTGGTGGTGAACAGCTGATGGGCAGCTAAGTAAAGTGCAGTCTCTGTTGCGTTAACTGTGTGCAAAGTAACGGGTAAAGTGTTGTATTGCTTCTTGCCCCTCCTTGCAGATGACAGGTCTGGTCACATAGGCCTGGCAGTCAGCTGTTCCAGTCCTCACAATTGGTTCCTCACTGGCCCGTTCTCTCATCTCTGGTGTAGGCACTCACAGGTCTTATGGCACAGTGGCTTAGTCTTCAGGCTCTACGGGTGCTCACTTTCTCATAGGCTCAGTCTCTAAGCTCTGCAGTGCACAGACCCCAGCAACAGGTCTGCACTCTACTGTTCCATGTGCTGGTTTGCCCTGATCTCTGCAGATTGGATCAGGAGAATCTTGTCCTCTCCTCCTCTGTGTCCATGGAAATATGGGTGCTGTAGTTCTGCAGCCATTCAATTATATTGTGCAGCGCCCTTTTAAGAACTCCAGTTCCCAATATTCATGGTGTAGACACCATGCAAGTCCTCTTTCGACCTCTGATTGGTTCAGGATATCCTGCTCCCAGATTAGTTCAAATCCACTTTAGGAGAGAGGGGGGTGAAGGAGTGGGGAATTTTACACAGAGCCCACTCTGCAGCCCAACAGCCTCATTATACACAGCAGCCCAGCGGGAAAGAGAAAAAAAAGCAGCACACAAATGATGAGTGCCAGCACTCCTCCTCTGGGTCTCTATAGCTGGGTGGGTACACACAACCTAGCTTTGCACAGCCGCTCTCTCACTGCTCGCAGCTTCAGGGGGGGAGGGAGAGGTGAGCGAGCTTGTGGAACACATACAACTGGCGGACACCAGGCTACATGTACTATGTAATTATAATATACAGTACACATACTGTACATAGATATGGTTTGTGGAAAACCACATCTACCCTGCCTATGGCAAGCAGAGAAATCAGTTCACATACCTCTATATGGGTTTATAGAGAGAAGTTGTTCAGGCTTAAAGAAAAGTATCAATACTTATGCACACGATCGGATTTTCCAACAACAAATGTTGGATGTGAGCTTGTTGGCGGAAAGTCCGACCGTGTGTATGCTCCATCGAATATTTGTTGTCGCATTTTCTGCCAACAAATGTTGGCTAGCAGGTTCTCAAATTTTCTGCCAACAAATGTTTGTTGTCAGACTTTCCGATCGTGTGTACACAAGTCTGCCGGACAAAAGTCTACGCATGCTCGCATGCTTGAAGCGATCGGTCTTTTAAAACTAGCGTTCATAATGGAGATGCCACATACGTCTACGTCACTAGGTTATTAATTGTTGGCCAACATTTGTGTGACTGTGTGTATGCAAGACAAGTTGGAGCCAACATCCTTCAAACAAAAATTCACGGTTTTGTTGTCGGAAAGTCCGATTGTGTGTACGGGGCAAGACTCTTTTGAAGCCAGAGCCACTAAACACCACTCTGCTGG
This sequence comes from Lithobates sylvaticus, assembly GCA_028564925.1. NCBI lineage: Eukaryota > Metazoa > Chordata > Amphibia > Anura > Ranidae > Lithobates > Lithobates sylvaticus. Next base: position 355,282,393 of record CM053028.1, on the reverse strand, counting down.
TTAGTATGTGGTTGGCGCCCCCTTCTGACCAGAGGTCCTCCTAACTTACTGGGGTCCCACAAACAGAAGAAAACATTCACCTTATGTATCCTGCCAGTGATTGCTGTTTGCCACCAACACCAAAGAGACCATTAGGGGCTGACAATGCAGAGCACCATTTCTCCCACCAGCTCCTAACGATACTCACTCCTATGGTAGATTCCACCTGGAGGCTAGGAAGGGAGCCTCATGACTACATTTTCAAGGCCTTGCAGTACTGTGGTTCCAGACCAGATGACTACGATCAGCCCAGTGTCGCAGCTGAGGACCATATAATAGTAGTCCAGCCGCCCGGGGGTGCATCCTTCCTACCAGACAAACTCACCACCACCACTCCTTTCTAGAGCTGGCTGCTCCCCCTTCCCATAACTATCCATTCTTGGTTACCCCAAAGTATTAGTCAAAAGTACTCCACTCTTCTTCTTCTTAGTAAAGACAGAGCCACACATTGCATTTGAACAGCTTTACTTCGAAATCCAGTGACAGAACATCAATACAGATAATGGCATAACGGTGCATAACATTCACTTCCCTCCCTTTCATAAATTCACTGTGATGCACATACCTTCCCTTAGTTCAGCTGCTTTCTATAGATAAAGTAGAGAATAGTCCAAGACCATGCCTTTGAAAGGTCTCAATCGGGGAATGTAGATCAGAAACCCTTGACTGACTGCATCCTACATTGTGACCTTTGCAATCTACTTCCACCTGTATTTTAACCCAGACCAGACAGGAAGTCACACAGACAGGAGGAAGTACACCCCCAGAAAAATTATTTAACTATTTAACCACCTGTCAACATGTTCTTGAGAAATGAGTGTTGATGTCCCTTGTTTCCCAGGCTCCTACTGGTTCTTCCGGCAAACCTCCCCTAATATCACTGTCTTATGTAAGACCTAATGTTGTGATGGGGGAAGCTTAGTGATAGAGTGGGAAATAAAAATAAAAAAATATGCATTTTGCAGTAGTAAAGTAGTACACACTTACAAAAAACGATTTCTTGCAGATGTATATTCAAAACACTTCAGTTTTGTCTGCTGCTGGGTTTCTTGGTGTAACTGCAAACCTGGGATAGCCTAAGTATTTATTACAAGTTAAATCCAGCTTTTATTTTAGGATATAAATTTAGAGCTTTCTGTCAGATGGTCCAGATTTACTTCCAAGGTCTACATTTTAAAATCATTCCCAGCACACCTTTTTTGACAAGAGTATGTGTATTAGTATGCTATGTGCAGTTACACTCTTAAATAAAGAGCAGCATGCATTAAGCCACTTTAACATTCATCCATCACTGATCGTCCTAAAGTAAACTTCAAACTGATTAGTTGCAAGATAATTCTGCACTATTATAATGCAACTGCCTTTTTTAATGCATACTGTGCAACTTCAGTTTACATTATTTAACTTATTTGTGCTAGTAGATGGTGAGCAGGGATGAGCAGGGATGAGCACAGGATACTAATCTGAACCCACATGAGCTATCCCACCAGTATGCTGTAACTGTAGACTGCAAATCTTAAGTGGTAGAGGTATTCCCCGACTTGTGTATACATGTCCCTTGTATGTCTGGAAAAAGAAAAAGAAAAGGAGGGCGCATCGACCTAGTGCATTACCACTGGTAAAGCTTTATTAACGCTTAAAAAACAGCAAAATGTATACTCACAAACGAGCATTTGTATGAGGCTTTGACAGTTTAACAGGTTTGCTGTTCTGAACACCGGCAAACCAGGACCTGATGTTGAGTGGGTCAAACCGATATCGTAAGATGGCTCTTGCGATATTGGTTTGACCCACTCGACATAAGGTCCTGGTTTGCCGGTGTTCAGAACAGCAAACATGTTACACTGTCAAAGCCTCATACAAATGCTTGTTTGTGAGTATACATTTTGCTGTTTTTTATGCTTTAATAAAGCTTTACCAGTGGTAATGAACTAGGTCGTTGCGTTCTCCTTTTCTTTTTCTTTTAGTTCATGAATACCCATTATTCTGAGAAGGGCTGCAAGACGGCAGGCATTACATTATAAAGTTGGTCGCCCCACGTACTGAGATACTAGACACCCGAGCGCAGGAGAGATTTCTACTATTTTCCCTTGTATGTCGGGGGCAGTGGGTGGGGAATGCCTCAGCTGCTTATGATTGGCGGTCTGCAATGACAGCTTCCTGGCAGGATAGCTCAGGCAGGTTCAGACTAAGATCTAAACACCTCTGAGCTCATCCCTAATGGTGAGAGGACTTCTGTATTGATCTTCTCTTCACTTAATTTTAGTACTTTTCAGCCATTGATGTAACTAGATCCCACCCCCACCGATATCTGTAATTGTATTTCTGGTAGCATTTACTGTCACTTCTCCTTGTCATTTACAATCCCCCTATAGTTCTTCAGGCTACGACAAATATTTACTCTGGCTGCACAGCTTGACAGGTGGCACTGCCTGTCAAACTCGTTCATTAAAATATCAATGGGGCCACATCTCAACGGCAAGCCAAACATTTGGCTCACAGTTGTAGTGCAGTCCTGCAATATAAAATTGCTGCTGGGTATTTAAAAAAATGAAGAATGCAAAGGAAGGAGGAGGCCGTAGCACCTTCTGAATGCCTGCCAGACACTAATAAATAGACCTCTGAAAAGCAATGAAGCAAGCATTGCACCTTGTCTAAAAGTTTCCTATCACTGGATGTCCACACCCCATTGGGGCGGGGCCAAGCTGCACTGTGAGTCAAGCCCACAGAAGTGCACCTCTAGCAAGCTGCTTACTTAGGGGCACTCGGAAGGCAGGAGGAGCCAGGAGCGTCAGTGAGTGACCAAAGGAAGAGGAGGATCCAGGCTGCTCTGTGTAAAACTATTACACACAGCAGGTAGGTATACCATATATATTGTGAAAATCCTAAATGAGAATATTAATAACCAAAAGGTAGGCTGACTATGCTGCTGGTACTGTTCAAACTCTCATAAATGTGCCAGGTATATTTCAAATTTAAATAGTACTGCGCTACAGTAACCAAAGTAATGGAACGATTATAATAATAACAATAATTATAGAAAATTTAGGATCATAGTGCTCGATACACCAAAATATACATATATGAATCCAATATCAGTGGATAATTTAAATCAGCGCAAACAATGAATAGTCCATGCAAAAAAACGGTATAAATACTAAAAGTGAAACAGTGATGAAAAAAATGAAGCTGCAGACTCCCATTAAGAGCTGTAATATCCCACAGAGCGCTTACTCCCAACTTGTGCTCAGACAGCTCAGACAGCTCAGACAAGTGCTCCATTTCTCATTAGTGCTCCAAGATCACTCAACAGATCACCTCTAATGCCCCGTAAACACGGTCGGATTTTCCGAAGGAAGATGTCCTATCGGACAATGTTGTCGGAAATTCTGACCGTGTGTAGGCTCCATCAGACTTTTTTCGTCGGATTTTCCGACAACAAAGTCCTATCGGACTTTTTCCGATCGTGTGTAGCGAATTCCGACAGACAAAGTGCCACACATGCTCAGATCACATTACAAGACCAAAGCTATTGGCTACTAGCCTCTACGTAGTCCAGTCGTAGGCAACAAACGTCACCACGTTCAGAATGATCAGATTTTCCGACAACTTTGTCTGACCGTGTGTATGCAACACCAGTGTCGGAAAAAATCTGATGGATTTTGTGGTTGGATTTTCCGACCGTGTGTACGGGGCATAAGTGTGATCGCTACAATTAAGTGAGATCAATACAAGCCTTTAAGCCTCCTCAGGCTTTGAAATTCTTTGCTGTTGTCCTCTCAGATATGGTTCATGGTGATTCGTAGTATACAAAGTGCATATATAAAGAAAAACAACTAATAGTGCTTATATCCTACATAAAACGTCACTTTATTAAATAAGTCCAGGTTACTCACATTGCTCAGGTGCTTCCGGCGCACCAGGCTCTGACAAGCATTAAAATCAGTGTTTTGAACACACAAGCCTTGCAGACAACGATCTGACTCACAGCTCGATGCTGGATGCAGATGTCATCATCGTCCTGGCCCCTTCCCTACACGTATCGACACATGGTCATGTGTCTTCCTCAAGGGAATAATCTCATTTATGTAAATTAGGTATATTTTGGTGTATCGAGCACTGTGATCCTAATTTTTTTATAATTATTGTTATTATTATAATCATCCAATTACTTTGGTTAAAGTAGTGCGGTACTATTTAAAAGGTAAGTATACCATGTTTGTTATTAAAAAAATATATTTTACAACCAGTTTAACTATTTTCTGTGTTGTTACTGTTATTCATATCACTTTTGCTACTGAGGTATCACATATACATCTGCATTAATTATTTTCCACCCATGCAGGTGTTTTATAGTGTGTGGTGCTATTTTCAAAGTCATGGTCATAAAAACAGCAGCTCCTTCAGGGGGAAATGCTACATATAATAACCTAGTTGCCTGGTTCAGTCACTGGCCCAGAGTAAACATGCAGTACAGTCAGTGAAGTCAGGACTCCTGATATGTAAGAAATGTATGGGGAAATCCTCTGCACAAACCAATAAAGCTGAAAATGAAAAAAAAAAAGATTGCCAATGACACTAAAATGTGTGATTCCCACTCCACCAATAATAGCAAAAAGAAGTGTTGCACAAAAAATATATTACATCAATGCATAGCCCTCAACGCATAACACCATGCATCTAGAGAATAACACACATGTAAAAATTACCAGTTCAGACATAAATCACATTTTTGGATAAATAATATATAACATATACATATTGGGGTTTATTTACTAAAGGCAAATCCACTTTGCACTGCAAGTGCACTTGGAAGTACAGTCACTGTAGATTTGAGGGGAAGATCTGAAATGAGGAGAAGCTCTGCTAATTTCTAACATCCAATCATATACAAGCAAAAAGTGGATTTGCCTTTAGTAAATCAACCCCATAGTATCTATAGGTAAACCACAAAAATGCATGTAAAAATAGTAAAAAAGTGTAGCAAACACCGCGCTAATAAGTGCAGAAATTATTAATATGCCCCAACAAAGCAAATATTGGGGCTAAAAATATAAATCAAAGTGTACATGGATAGCAGCAGCAAAAAAATGTGGATACACACATAAACACGATAAAACAATAAATAAAGCCGCGCTAATTGAACAAATAGGTAATTGGTGACCTATACCTTAGTGTAAAAAGTCTTCAAACAAGAATGTAATAAATGCAGAGGCAGAAAAGACAAATTATATATCAAACAATATATACGCACAAAAGTAGTATCTAAACAATAAAGTCCAGAAACATAAAAAATTATTGAAAAAATGGTAGAAATAAAAATGTATAATAGTGAGTGAAAAAATAGTTCATAAATGTGACACTGTGAACTCAAACTTCTGGTGTAGTAAAAACGAAAACACCGTGATCCACCACCAGTATAAAGTTGCGCTTACCAGAAGCAAGCTTTAAACACGCCTGTAGTGTGTAGTACACCGGGACAGAAATGGACCATCAGGCATCAGAAACAATCTGGATCTCCTCGGACAGGTTAAACCAGGGGTAGAAATTCCAATGTTGTTTATCACTTGGATCAATCAGGAATGGACACACTCTCCAAGCAAAAGCATCGATCCCAGAACCATTCAACAGCCCATATGAAATATAGGAAGAAGAAGGTTTTTCCCGCCATTAATGGTTCTCACCAGGGTGTGTTTACCTGTATCTATAAAGTTGCGATGATTCAGTGCGTCGCCCGTTCCCCAGAAGACGACGATTGGTCGAAACGGACGTAGGGAGGCTGACGCACTGACGTCATCGCGTTCCGCGTTGTGAGCGGGTGTATTGCAAGCCGGCCGGCGATTTTATTTTGTCCTGCTTATATACTTCTCTTTTGATGTAAGTAGGATTGCTTTTCTTTTAAATAAACGTAATTTTTTGGTATCACACTATGGGAGCATCCCCTTTCTTCCTATATTTCATATGGGCTGTTGAATGGTTCTGGGATCGATGCTTTTGCTTGGAGAGTGTGTCCATTCCTGATTGATCCAAGTGATAAACAACATTGGAATTTCTACCCCTGGTTTAACCTGTCCGAGGAGATCCAGATTGTTTCTGATGCCTGATGGTCCATTTCTGTCCCGGTGTACTACACACTACAGGCGTGTTTAAAGCTTGCTTCTGGTAAGCGCAACTTTATACTGGTGGTGGATCACGGTGTTTTCGTTTTTACTACACCAGAAGTTTGAGTTCACAGTGTCACATTTATGAACTATTTTTTCACTCACTATTATACATTTTTATTTCTACCATTTTTTCAATAATTTTTTATGTTTCTGGACTTTATTGTTTAGATACTACTTTTGTGCGTATATATTGTTTGATATATAATTTGTCTTTTCTGCCTCTGCATTTATTACATTGTTGTTTGAAGACTTTTTACACTAAGGTATAGGTCACCAATTACCTATTTGTTCAATTAGCGCGGCTTTATTTATTGTTTTATCGTGTTTATGTGTGTATCCACATTTTTTTGCTGCTGCTATCCATGTACACTTTGATTTATATTTTTAGCCCCAATATTTGCTTTGTTGGGGCATATTAATAATTTCTGCACTTATTAGCGCGGTGTTTGCTACACTTTTTTACTGTTCACTTTGATATACCCACACCGCAGCTTTTCTTTTTTATGTGATTAATATCACTCCATTTATATTGGTTTTAATATCAAGTTCCTATCTCCCCTTTACCAAAAACTCTTCTTTTGGGTTATTTTGTTTTCAGTATTTTTGAAATCCATCCACCATGGATATCTTCGATTATAGGGCCACGAGAGTGGTCAATGTTGACGGGGTATTTGAATCATATAAGGATGAGGAGGGGGATTTAGGTGGCCTATTTATGAGATTAAAAAACCTCACTGTCTCTGAGATGCATACGCAATGGGATATTGCATACTTGGAGACGTACATTAGGAGTAATATGGTACCCAGAAGCCTTAGATGGGAAATCAATCCACAGAAGGGAGATATAGAACTTGAGGATTGGTTTAAATATTTTAATACGGCTGGTGTCAGTTTTTTAAAATTTCTTGTTGAAAGGAAAACGTCCAAACTCACAAGATTGGATGAGGAGATTAAGAGCATAAAGGAAAAACTCAATCCCCTTAAGGATACAAACGAATATAAGGATAGGTCCGCTACATTACTTAAAATCCTGGAAAAGGAGGACAGAGAACAAAAACTCAAAAAGAAAAAGAAATATAATCGAGACCTTAATGACTACCAGGGTGGTGTAGTATTTGAATGGCAAAAGAAGTTGCTAAATGAGCAGGCCAATACGGATAATACCAATATGGAAGTGGGTTCTAGTACCAATAACCCGGTTTCTGCCACTGTCAAACCTGCACAGAATAAATCTATTCGAGGTGGAGGTAGACCCCCAGACTCCTCCCATTCGGGGAGACAGGGTTTCTACCAATCACCTTCTCGATCTGGTGGTCAGTTGAGAAATGATTTCCCACCTAACAATATTCCATCCTTTCCACGACGATCTCGTGGATCTAACATCCAGAATAGGAGTGGAAGAGGTCGTGGTAATATGAATAACACCTATGGGTTTCCCCCACCCTCTAATCGGGGACCTCAGGGTCAGTTTAACCAATATGGAGATTATTCACCCTATTTTGGACCCCCCCAGAATGCTAACCCCATAGGGGGGTATGGCCCCAATCCCAACTATAGGATTGACCATTACAAACAGCCACCTTTGGCGTATCAACATTTTGACACTACAAGTGCTTACAACACTGGGTTGGATAGTGGCTACAATGTGAGTACACATAATAACTTCTATCCTCTCCAAGATTTAGAAGGGCCCCCCAAAGATTATGAAGACACTTCTAGAGGAGTGGGTAATCCCATGCCATACCCAAGCCCCGGTCCGTCCAATCAGCATTGGGGTTTTTTCAGACCCAATCAAGGGGTAAAAAGGCCCATAGACCGAAAAGAGGAACCAGAGGGGGGAGGAAGTGCAGAACTAAAAAGAAAAAGATCCTAGATGGTAGCGGGATTTTCAATTTAAGTTCTGTTACCTTAAATGATTCTGAAAAAATGGTTTTAAATAAAGGTTTGAAATTTGCGCCTCCCCGGGAGCTCAACAAATTTCAAACATATATGGATGTACATAAGTTTATTCGTAAAGTCAGCATTAAACGACACATGGCTATCAACCCGATCAGTGTTAATGGGACTATGACCACTGGCTTCCAACATTCGGGGCTTTCAAACGCCTCACTTTTTAATCCTCCGGGTGCCATGGCACCAGCCATAAAAGTCTTTAGAGACTTGGTGTTGTCTGATTTAGACCAAATACCGATTAAGAGGGTTAAGACCGATAAGGAGCTTGTCAAGGGTATAAATTCTTTATGTCAAAATAAAAATTTAATAATTAGGCCTGCAGACAAGGGTGGTGGAATCATCATCCTTGACAAGAAAGATTATTTAGAGGAAATGCATAGGATACTGGGCGATTCTGAAACATACACACCCCTTCGTTGTGACCCCAAGTCACAATATCTATCAGAATTAAGGTTGCTGGTTCAGAATGGGTTGGAATGTGGGATTTTAAATAAAAAGGAGTCACTGTATTTAGTCCCCAGATCTCCCCGCACACCCACCATATATTATTTGCCCAAGATTCATAAACACCCTACCTGCCCCCCGGGACGCCCTATAGTCAGTGGCATTGACTCTGTCACGTCCCGGGTGGGCAGGTATATTGATTATTTTCTACAGCCCCTTGTTAAAAATATGCCATCCTATATTAAAGATTCTCGCTCTGTTATCAACCTATTGGGTACAATCTCTCCTGCATCCGGTCTATGGTTGGTAACAGCAGACGTTACCTCACTATATACGGTCATACCTCATCATTTGGGTATATTAGCAGTAGAATATTTTCTCAGGCGTGACTCCGGTTTATTTGATGAACAGATATTTTTCATCTTACAATTACTTAAATTTGCTGCGTCCAGCAGCTATTTTTGGTTTGGGGGTACCTTTTATCGACAAGACCGTGGAGTTGCTATGGGGGCAAAATATGCCCCTAGCTTAGCAAATCTCTTCATGGCCCTATGGGAGGAGGATGTCGTCTATGCCCGAGATAGACCACAGGTGGTTCTATGGGCAAGGTATATAGACGACATCCTCCTCCTGTGGGATGGCAGCAAGGTAGATCTAGACATCTTCCTTGCTGAGTTAAACGCCAACCAGAGGGGAATTGCCCTCAACTATGAGGCCAGCCAAAGTTCCATCAACTTCTTGGATCTGGTAATAAGGGTTAACAGTGGTGCAATTACTACTGCAACCCATTTTAAGGATACTGACCGCAACTCATACATTCCCTTAGGAAGTTGTCATCACGAGTCTTGGCTCAAGTCTGTACCCAAGAGTCAATACCTGAGACTAAAAAGGAACTGTTCAGATCCTACTGAATTTTCTTCTCAGGCGGAGATTCTTACCAAGCGGTTCCTAGAGAAGGGTTATAACATCTCCTCCCTTATGGCTGTACTTCATGAGGTGTCTAGCATTGATAGAGCAGACCTACTCAAAGAGAAGCCTACTAAAGATAGGGGTTTGGCTATGGTCCCTTTTATCACTTCCTATTCTATTCAACATAGGAATATAGGTAAAATGATTAAAAAACACTGGCACATCCTTACCAGTGACACTACCCTCAATACAGTCCTTCCACAAACACCTCAGATAGTTTTTAAGGGAGTCCCTTCTCTGAAAGACAGAATAGCACCTAATGTCTTAGACCCGCCCACTGCTAAAACTTGTTTCTTTGATAACCTCACTGGTTTTTACCAATGTAGGAAATGTAGGATCTGCTCTCTTAGTGGCTGTAGCCATAGGAGGACACATAGGTTTACCTCTACGAGTACGGGCACAGAATTTGAAATTAAACCTTTCATCACCTGTGCCACCGAGAGGGTGGTTTATCTACTCCAGTGCCCATGTGGGCTCCAATATGTCGGTAGGACAAAGCGCCCCCTGAAGGTGAGGTTGAATGAACATGTCACCAATATCCTGGGAGGGTTCCCTAAACATCCAGTTTCCCGACATTATTTGGAGGCCCACATGAAGAACCCCTCTAAGACGATCTTTCTGGGAATCGACAAATATACGGCACCTTGGAGAGGGGGTTCTCTTGTGCGTGGCATCTCCAGATTAGAGATGTCATGGATACACAAGATTAAAAGTTATACCCCTTTTGGGTTAAACGTTGACATTGATGTCAACGCTTTCATCGACAATTCCTGATCCTCCTAATCACTTTTGAATACTTGGATGGCTACCATGGGGGTTTAATTGCTACACTGTCCTTATGATGTAATTCTATGATTAATACATTTGGTTGCACAGCGTACATATTGTGATGTATAATAATGTGAGGTGAGAAACATCAATGGCCAATTTCTGATCTTTTTGACCTCTATTGATTTTTTGCTTTTGTCACCTAATTATGATGTAAAGAAAGAAAGTTTTTCTTTGAGGATCTTTTTCTTCTTTCTTTCTGTAATTTGTGCCTCTTATGCCTTTTTTGGTGACAAATATACGCATAACATATTGATTACATTAAATCTCTCAATATGTTTATTAGTTAATCTTTAGCGTATCAGCTGAGATATATACATATTTTTATTGGGCTATTGGTCACCGTCAGAGCTCCATTTTATGGGGTTAGCCGTGGTAATTTCCCACTTGTGGTGTATCACACGGTCAGTTTATCTAGCTGTGATCCGATACTTGTCCTCAAGATGGGGTTAGCCGTGGTAATTTTCCACTTGTGGCATATCACACGGTTTGGTTCATCTAGCTGTGGTTTGATATTTGTCCACAAGATGGGGCCCCTTTTTTTAGATATTTTTTTAGATATTTTTCAGTCTTTTAGTTTTTTATATATTTTTTTATATATTTCTCATATACATTGATACAGGCCACTTTTTGCCTTGAGCTTAATTCATAGTTTCCATTTTGACCTGTACAAGTATACATTCAATTTGGCTTTTTCATATGCTGTTCAAGTTGAAAAACACACATGGATAAGGCTACCATTCTCAGTCTTTCCTATGAGAGGGTTAAAATCATGGTCAATTTGGTTTTTCCCGCCATTAATGGTTCTCACCAGGGTGTGTTTACCTGTATCTATAAAGTTGCGATGATTCAGTGCGTCGCCCGTTCCCCAGAAGACGACGATTGGTCGAAACGGACGTAGGGAGGCTGACGCACTGACGTCATCGCGTTCCGCGTTGTGAGCGGGTGTATTGCAAGCCGGCCGGCGATTTTATTTTGTCCTGCTTATATACTTCTCTTTTGATGTAAGTAGGATTGCTTTTCTTTTAAATAAACGTAATTTTTTGGTATCACACTATGGGAGCATCCCCTTTTCTTCCTATATTTCATATGGGCTGTTGAATGGTTCTGGGATCGATGCTTTTGCTTGGAGAGTGTGTCCATTCCTGATTGATCCAAGTGATAAACAACATTGGAATTTCTACCCCTGGTTTAACCTGTCCGAGGAGATCCAGATTGTTTCTGATGCCTGATGGTCCATTTCTGTCCCGGTGTACTACACACTACAGGCGTGTTTAAAGCTTGCTTCTGGTAAGCGCAACTTTATACTGGTGGTGGATCACGGTGTTTTCGTTTTTACTACACCAGAAGTTTGAGTTCACAGTGTCACATTTATGAACTATTTTTTCACTCACTATTATACATTTTTATTTCTACCATTTTTTCAATAATTTTTTATGTTTCTGGACTTTATTGTTTAGATACTACTTTTGTGCGTATATATTGTTTGATATATAATTTGTCTTTTCTGCCTCTGCATTTATTACATTGTTGTTTGAAGACTTTTTACACTAAGGTATAGGTCACCAATTACCTATTTGTTCAATTAGCGCGGCTTTATTTATTGTTTTATCGTGCATGTAAAAATGCATGAATGATAAATCAATGTGATGAATTCATGTGAAATCGAGTGAAATCGTGATTATGTGCACGATAGGAATAATAAACTAAGAAAACGTAATAATACATATAGATGCCAGCATTTATGAAAATGCAGCTATCATGATACATATGTGAAAGCTTATAAGAAAGCCATATAAGTTGAAAACTCCAATGGAAATGTCTCTTTAATCACTTCAATACCGGGCACTTTCATACCCTTCGCCTAGGTTCACACTGACTGCAGGATTTCATTCCTGCATGTCAGTCCCGACTTCAGGGGCGATTTCAGAGACATCTGTGCGGGTTTCTGCACAGATGTAAATGGAAATTGCACCCAGAAATAGCCAAAAGTAGTACAGGAACTACTTTTGGAAATCGGTGCGGCGCCGCAAATATGATGTTGCCCTGATTCAGACGCTGCAATTGCCGCCGATTTGGCATGCAATTTGACATGTCAAATAGCATGCCAAAACGCATCAATGTGAACCAGGGCTTACTGACCAGACCAATTTTCAGCTTTCAGTGCTGTTGCACTACGAATAACAATTGCACGGTCATGCAACACTGTACTCATAAGAAATTTGATAATTTTTTGGGCACAAATAGAGCTTTCTTTTGATGGTGTTTAATCACAACTAGGTTTTTTAATATTTGCTAAACAAATGAAAAAGGACTGAAAATTTTGAAAAAAAAAATATTTTTTCTTAGTTTCTTTTATAAAATGTTGCAAATAAGTAATTTTTCTCCTTCACTGATGTGCGCTGATGAGGCTGCACTGATGAGCACTGTTAGGCTGCACTGATGGGACTTATAGGTGGCACTGACAGGCAGCACTGATGGGCACTGATTGGCACCATTGGGGCTGCACTGATAATCAGGACACTGATGATTAGTGCCCTGATTATCAGTGTAAATGTCCTGTCACACTTTCTGTTACTAACTCTCCTCTTCTCACACTGTGACAGAGTGTGAGGAAAGGAAGGCTGATAACCGGCAAGTTGTTTGCATGAGATCAGCTGTGTTTGGACACAGCTGACCACATGGTAAAGGGCTGCTGTGATTGGCCCTTTACCCCGATCTGTGATCAGCTGTATCCAAAAGACACATTGGTAACAGAGCACCCCAATGCGTGCCTCACGGGAGGGGGAGGTGATAGTTTTGGGAGGACGTTGTCTATGGATGCCCTCCCAGAACTGGACTCTTGCTATGATCAGAATATGTCTGATCTGTATGCTTGTTTCAGGTCAGAAAATACTGAAGCCTAATACTGAAGGCAGTTCAAATTTTTTAAAAAGAAGCCACTAATGGCAGTCCACGCTTTGCCTATGTTATAATGAATATATAGCTGTTGTACATGCACCACTTTATTAATAGATCTGGTATTGTTTAATGCACTGCTCTGTTTTGCAAACCCTTCTCCTTTAAGGGAAACCTATACTGAAAGAAATGTGCAGGCTTTTATTGATAAGCTCCTACTGAAAATGTCAGTTGCCTGGCTCTCTCTAGTTTCAATACTGTCTGAGCCACAAACCCAAAACACGGAAGCAACGAGTTACGTCAGAGGTAAGACAGAACTTAGCCACATACATGCTTTATGTCAGTAACCTAATAAACTAGTGAAGCCAATGTACCAGCCAGCAACAACGATTTTCAGAAGAAGCAGTCAATATTGGCAGCCTTTGTATTTCACTGCAGCTTTCGTTTAATAAAATTCACATAATCGTCTATTTTATAGCTGGTGTTTGAGCCTGCAAAGCACTGTGCAAAATCTATAGCCATTTAAACAGTATCACCAGAAGCTATACCACTCGTGATCATACTGCAATAGACTGCTGTAGCTGGCACTGGGATTGTAGTAAATTAGTCCTCCCCCACCCCCACGACATAGTGTCGCCATTTGTTAAGTCAGTTCATAGCGAACGATTGAATGCATGTTTGGAAAGAAATTCTGTTCACGATTTACCAGTTCTGGCACTGTGACTGCTTTCACAGATTTATTTCTGTTTGTGCTCATCCCTGTGCTTTTGTTATGGGATTTACTTTGGACTAAATCCACTTGTGCGAAAGTTAATTCAATACCCAGTGCTGCTTCAACACTATATATAAAGAGACAAGTGTAGGCGGGTTTAACCAATTTGCTCTGCAAATGCTGGCAGTTGGAAATCAGTAGTAGAAAGAAACATTTAAAGACATATACTATCTACTATTAATTGCATTAATGTAAAATTGTTCACGGAAACTTATTGCAGTATTACAACACATTAACTGGTTTAATCAAGCTGGGAATCAAACACTGATTATTTACAAATTGCAGCATCCTGCAGAAATCAGTCAATCAATTAATCAATCAAATTTCAGGTACCGGAAAAAAAAAATTTCAGTTGATTGTTATGTGTCACTTTAAACAATGAGGTTGTTTTACTAATAGTGGAGAGTGCAATATCCGGTGCAGCTGAGCATGGTAGCCAATTCAGCTTGTTCAATTAAAGCAGTGGTCATCAACCCTGTCCTCAGGGCCCACTAACAGGCCAGGTTTGCAAGATAACTGAAAATACATCACAGGTGATATTATCTGCTGCTCAGTGATTGCAGTATTCTAGTCTGCATCTCCCCAAGGTAATACATAAAACCTGGCCTGTTAGTGGGCCCTGAGGACAGGGTTGATGACTACTGAATTAAAGGATAAGTTCACTTGTTTAGTTAATACTAAATGCAGGTATTTGCAGGTATAAAAAAATGTATATTATATTCTTGTTTTTGGGGGGGGGAGTATTGCACCAGCGGTCATCAGATCAGGTCCGTGTCCACTGTGCATATGCAGAACAGACACAAACAAAGCCTGCTCTACTCTATGGGCCCTTCGATCTGCCCAGACAGAGTCCGCTTACATCTTCCCACCCATAGAGGTGAATGGAGGGTCTGATTGGGTCTGCCTAAAAAAAAATGGACAGGCGGACCCGATTAAACCTATTGCCTGAAAGAGGCCCGATTGATGCGCCAGTGACTTTCCTGCGGATTACTGTAGCTGCACTTTGCCATAGACTTCTATTATATCCTGCACGTGTGGTGCACTTCCTGAAAGCATACCAAAACTCCTGCATTCATGAGTTTTGCTGTGCTTTCAGAAAATGCACCGAAGCCGTAGGTAATAACAGAAGTCATTGGCTCATTCACACTACACCATTCTGCACTGTAATGCATTCTGTTTGCATTGAAATACCGTATATACTCGAGTATAGGCCGTCCCGAATATAAGCCGAGTCCCCTGATTTACCACAAAAAAACTGGGAAAAGTTATTGACCCGTGTATAAGCCGAGGGGGGGAAATGGAGCAGCTACTGTAAGTGGAAAAGAGTGTCAGCAAATGACCATCTGCATGTCCCCTGTGTCCTATACAAACCCCCGTGTCCCCAGTGCAGCCTACCTGTGCCGATCGATCTGTCTCCCGCCGATCTGTGTCAGATCGCTGGCTGTCCGGTGTGCCGTGTCCGCTGTCCGGTTTCCCCCCCATTGCTGATTCTGGCGATCAGCGTACACGCTAAGGCGCCAGGCGCCATTACATGTTTGAAAGCCGCGCCTCCTCGTCCGTGATAGGAGGAACACTCGGTTTTCCCAGCAGTCATTGTGCAGTGTTTTCCGCCTATCACGGACATCCTCTCATCCTCATCCATGAGATGAGAATGACAGGACTTCCGTGATAGGCGGAACACTGTACTGCTGGGAAAATTAGTGTCCGCCTATCACGGACGGGCGGGAGGAGGCGGTGCGGCTTTTGAACACTGCCGTCTGTCTACATGACAAGCTGTTCATGTAGGCAGACGGCACTGACTCGAGTATAAGCCGAGAAGGGGACTTTCAGCCCTAAAAAAAGGGCTGAAAATCTCGGCTTATACTCGAGTATATACGGTATGTGTCAGAGTCCTTTTGTGCTCCTATCTTGACCAAAGCCCCAAGCTGCCAGCACTAAGCTCAGATATAAAATACAATTATGTAAAAACATGCATCTTTCCCTTATTCTAGTGCAGCGCTATGGCACATGGCATAAAACCTCACTTTATAACAACATTATATATTAAAAAAATTATATAGGTTCTGTACTTAAACATATGCATAACCATGTCTAGCAATCACCACTCTGTACTTTCCCTTAGTGTAAGTCCATATTTCTAGGGCACTGCCTGGACAAATACTTCACAGTTCCCTGATATGTGTCATTAAGCTCTGCTCTATGCATTGTGCCACTTCATCGGGGCAGGGGAAAGTACTGTGAGGGGAGCCTAAGAACGCATTTGTGAAAAGTGGTTGTCTGACCACAATTAGTGGTGGTAAACTGTGCCCTAGGAATATGGACCTACAATAAGGGAAAGTACAGAGTGGTGATTGCTGGAGATAGTCATGCATATGTTTAAGTACAGAATATAAATACGTTTTTTTATAGCTGGTTTAAATTAACATTATTCATTGGCGCTTATTATTTTTTGTTATATCTTCACCGTATGGATGTTACAGTGTGGATCACTATATTATGGGGATCACGTGTGAATATTATTAATTTTTAGACACTGTGATGACACTGATTTATTGACATTGTTTTCCCTATTTTGTGCTTTTTGGAAACTTGTGGATTTCTGTGTCGGTAGTTTATTTATAGAATTTAAATATGTTTATATAATTAATGGTAATGCTGAATTTTGATAATTACCAGTAATTGGGGGATGGCACTGCACTACAATATGGGAAATGTGTATACACAGAAATGTTGCAATAAATAGACATGTGCACACTGAAATATTTCATTTCGGAATTTAGTTTTCGTCCGAAAAATTTATTTATTTAGTTACTCCCGAAATTCTTTTTTATTTATTTAATTTTTCGTTAAAAATTGCATTCGTCCGAAAATCCAAATGAATTAAGGTTTGAATATGTCAATGAAGGCTTATGGTGTCTGTCGAATGTTCAAAGAAGATTCGACGGAGCAGCTAAACTGTATGACTCTGTATAGTTTAGCTGCAATTCCACACAATTCCAGCAGCAATCTTTCCCCTCTACGTCAAATCTTTCCTCTCTACGTCGAATCTTTCCTCTCTACGTCAAATCTTTTCTCTCTATGTAGAATAATCTTGGACTAATAGAGTAAAGGTTAGGCACATTGGACCACAGGTTCAATGGACACAGATTGTTATTGTCAGCGTCGAATCTCCTATCTATATTGAACTGTTGTCACAACGAAAATGAAAATAAAGCATTTGTTTATGTCGGATCTTTCTTTTTTCGGATTCTGCACTTCCGATATCGTTTGTTAAAACGATAACGAAAATACCTGAAATTCGGACGAAAATGCATTCCGACGAATACGAATGCACATGTCTAGCAATAACCTCTTGCCACCCACGTAGTGAAAATGTGCGGTGACAAGGATGGTGGGCTTTAGCACCCACTCGCCGCACATATGCATCCATGGGCAGCTGGGGTTACTGTGATGTGGGAGAAATCACAGGACTGGCACCCAATCACCTAAACACTGTGACAGCCAATCACAGTGATCTCATGATTGGGCAATCCTTCCCAACCCCCAAGCGTAAAGGCCCTGTTAAAGGAACTCTGGGGCTTGGCAGAGAGCTGTAACACACCTCAATGCATTGAAATTTGGGTCATGCTGTATTTTTTTGTAGTGCGCTGCAGCCCACATCGGCTGTTTGCAACATAGATGTCTGGTGGAGATGTGCTGGGGTGCCAGCATTGGGCTGATGTGATCATTACCTTAAAGAAAACTATGCTGTAAAAAAATACAGTGAAAATGCTAGTTGCCTGGCTGCAATACTCTGATACAGCGGGGGTTATTTACAAAAGGCAAATCCACTTTGCACTACTAGTGCACTACAAGTGCACTTGGAAGTGCAGTCGCTGTAAATCTGAGGGGTAGATCTGAAATGAGGGGAAGCTCTGTTGATTTTATCATCCAATCATATGCAAGCTAAAATGCTGTTTTTTTATTTTCCTTGCATGTCTAGTGCAAAGTGGATTTGCCTTTCGTAAATAACCCCCATTGACTCATAGCAAGTATATAGATCAGGATAGTGACAGTAAGGTCAATATAGTGTATGCTTATTCCAAGGCATTGAATTGTAGAGGACCAAAGTCATCGGATCAGCATGACAGCCACACAACTTGTAATGTCAAGAATGGCTGTTAACATCCTTCCTTTCTACATGATTCCTGTATAAAGGACAAGTAGTACTGATAACAACAACCTCCAAAGTGTTTTCAGGGGCCGATTTTATATGCAGACCTAATTATTTCCACTGCCTTAAAATGAAAATTACATAATTTCTAAATCAAAATGGTGACCATTAAAACTCTATGACATTTACAGTAAAATGAAACATATTACTTGTAAATTAAAATAATGTTTTCACAAAAAAAACTTGCCACAGCCAGAAATTATCCTTCATGAGCAATTGTTTTTACACATTTATTACAATGCCATTTCATCGAGTTCCATTCTGTTAACATAAATGATTCTGGACTTCACAAATTATTCTGCACTTTGTTCTGTCTACATCTTATTCCTTGTGTTGCAGTATTTTGAAATAATCATACTTATAAAAGCATAGCCATTAGCAGTAGTAATAATAATTTAACTCATAGTTCTCTTTTTTTTCTTCTTTCTGATACACAAACAGCGACGTGGGAGTTGGCTATAGAGGCAGATATTCTCCCATAGAGTTCCTACATTTGTTTTTTTAGTTTTCAAAAGAAGAAAGGAACAATGTAATTATTGTGATTATTTCCAGGCTGCAGCTGGCTAGACCATTGCTGAGGCAGTCACAAAGCGATAATGAAAAGGGATGCTTACACTACTGTGTACTGCATTGTAAACCTGCAAAAAAAAAAAAAGAAAAATGATACATGCTGAAAACATTGCCCTATTTTTCATCCGTATGCCAATCAAACTATGCTGATGTTAACCCTTTAGGCTGGGAAAGATGTATGCTCCCCCTGCCCCCAAATAATTATTGGATGCTGATGTTAACCCTTTAGGCAGGGAAAGATGTATGCTCCTCCTGTCCCCAAATAATTCTTGGTAATCTTTCTATGTCTGCAATAGCCTAGACAGCAACCATCTCTCTGTTAGTAAATAAGTATGGGCTCAGGCGTGTTCGGATCGAACCTGCCAGGAAGCCGGCACTCCACACCACAAATCATAGGCAGCATGTGTATGTGCAGATGCAGGTCGGGAAATGCCTTACTGCCTATGATTGGCAATGTGTGGTGACGGCTTCCTGGCAGGTTTGATTCCAAACATGCCCAAGCACATCGCTATGGGTAGCGGATTCTGCTCCTGAGCAATTAATTAAACAATTTAGCCCTGGCAATGAGCATGTAAACCCAAAATCTATTTTCCATTATATATGGCAGCATGCCTGACTATATATAGTTGTCTATATAAATGCTATATACAGTAGATACAGTAAATACATTTTTTTAATCTCTATTGCAAAGTTTCTTACCCGGAGATCTTGCCAGTAACAGCACTTCCCCTTGCAGGCTGACCAAGCTGAGTTGCTGCCTCACAATTAGTAGGAGTTTTGCCAGCCTGCTGCGTGGGCTCACTTTTTTGGCCGTTGGGCTGCCTTTTAAGTCCATCAGACACTTAGCAATATTAACTTCTTCCTGCCCTTTAACCTGGTCCTTATGTAAGGGGGACCTGCCCAATTATGTGACTACTGTCTTAATTTGGAGCCCATGCAACCAGTTAATTTGCTATGCTAGGAGCTTGTGATGATTACACTCTCAGCACATAAACCATGTCCATCCATGTACTCATGGGTGGCATGTGAGCATTAAACCCCATCCCCTTGCCACCGCAAGAGGATAAGAAAACTTACTGCCTAAGAGCTTGATGATTTTAAAAGCTCCTAAAAGGTTGTAAAAGCTTTAGATACTTTTACAAGCGTCAGGCATTTTTTCTTCAAAAAAGCTGCTGGCTTCTAGGAGAGCTAAAAAACATCCTGTGTGGATGATACTTTAATCTCCACCCATGTAGCTAGTGCACTTAGCAATGTGTTTAAGGTATAACAAAAGCCAAAAATATTTCTCCATTAACATGAAGGTCAGGTTAATATAACTGGTCTTTTGGCACCTGTGTCCAATTGGAGCGATTCCCCTGAAATTTGAATTCCATAGCAGAAAGTGAGGAGAAATCTCAGGTAGCCACCTGAGAACTTCAAATTTTGGTGAAAACTGGTCACATTCTGCTACTTTAATAATAGGCAAAAAAAAAAAAAGGGGTGAACCTCCCATGGTGACATTAAGCTATGCTTGGAAAACTGCCCAAAGTCAGGGATACTGTATCCATGATCCACAGGTGAAGGGGTGCAGGCTGTATATGCCCATCCAAAGTGATATGTGCAGTAAACCAAAAAAGTGCCACTCTACCTGCCAGCCACCATGACATGTGAGCAAGGATCGGCCTCAGCCTCCATTTGTCTGACAAGAAACCACACGCGCTAACATGGTTTTCCAAGGTGGATGGGGCAAACGCATCAGTAGCCTGGTTTCTTGGCGAAGACATGTAGCCTGAAGCTGCTTCTTACTCACATGTCATGGCGGCTGGCTGGGATATGTGCACTTTTTTTGTTTACTGCTCCCATGGTGACAGCTCCACTTCCAAAATCTAAAGGAAAATAAAGCAAAATTAGCCTTTGTAGGCAAAATATACATAGAAAAACACTTAGGCCAGGACAGGCTGTAGCCCTAATGTTTTCATAACTCAAACTTTATTTTTTTGTGCTTAAAACTGTTTCAAATGCTATCACAGTTAAAAAAATAAAAGAAAATAACTTTTTTACAAAACGGTTGGATTCCTTCTTTATGTGACTGTCACTGTACATGTGCATGCTTCTGCAGTCAGTGGTATTTCTACAGCACCACCACCTCATCTTTGTCCTTATACACGTTATCAGTGGAAGAGGAGATACACAGTGGTTTACATTTAGGCTTTGATAATGTTTCAACCTTGTGGTGTTACATTGTGGTATCAACATGTTCAAGCATTTGTTGAGTAATTCTTCCTGGGCCTCTCTTTACTGACAGAAGTCCTTCCAACATTGTAGCGGAAAGTTTGTTCCTAAGATAAGTTTTCATTAACTTAACAGATGAAAACACATGTTCCACCTCAGCTGTCCCATGGAGAAGGGAAAGCATAGAAAGGATAATACAGCTTTGTCCTACCATGTGATAATACGAATTATATGTGTCAGTCTCAGCAACATCAATGAAATCTGTCACTTGGTATTCACACAATTCAGTATGCAGTGCATCAACATCAGGCAGGGGAATAATTAGTGGAAAATGCTTTGCAAGTTTAGTAATGTCCCCAGATTTAGCAGTAGACCTGTTTGAAGGTTTTAGTAAAGCCAGTAGCTGAACACTGTACACTATCCGTGTTGTCAAATGCAATCAATGCATAGTTTTCAAGTGAAACCAACAAGTTTGGATTGATAAAGTAGCCCATAAAGCCTCATACACACATTCTGATTGTTGGATGCCCAACGTCTGATTTTTGTCAAAGGGGCGTGTGCAGGTTTTTGTCTAGCATACTAACTATCTGCAAATTGTCGTTTGACAAACAAAATCATAGTGACGTACTATGAGAGTATAAAGAGGAAGTTAATTTCTCAAGCGCTACCCTTTGGGCCCCTTATGCTAATTTTGTGTTTGTAGAAGTTAGTAAAATTTTGGTGAGCGTTGATTCACGATTTTCAGATCGTACAAAACAAATGCCTTTTAAAATAAATTTGGCATAACTACATCTGTATCACCAGCAATACAGCTTCATTATTATCCCATTAAGGAAGAAGAGAATGTGTGCTGCATTTCGACATTTCATAATTTGCTGCGTCACGAATGTTAATTCTCCATTACGTTCCTTGGTTCCGATCATGTTTGTACTTTCAACTTTTGTGTGATGGATTTGTGTACTGACCATCCGAAAATCAGATGTGGAGCTGTCGTTTGCCAAATATTTACTAGCCTATCATCCAACATTTGTTGTCTGAAAAATTGTAAAACAATTGTTGAAAGGAGCGTACTAACGGTAATAATTTTGGACAACAGCCTGTCAAACGACAATCCTCTTCTGATTTTTGTACAGTGTGTACAAGGCTTAAGACTTTTAAGCAGTTGGCAGTACTTGAAGTACAAGTCAGGTAACATAGGAGAATTTCTCTGGAAAATATGATTGAATTGGTTGAAATTTGTCAGAACTGCTTTAAGAAACAGAAAGAAGCACTTAGTGATAGGATACTGTAGAAAGAAACTTATGATGTCCACAGTTACCAAGTGGTCTGCATCATCACTTGGCTGAAAATACCTGCACAGGGCATCATATGGAGTGAGAATGTGGTTGACACAGTCAAGCATAGAAAGTCATCTTGTAGAATAAAGCTATACAATCTTAAGACAATCTGCCTCAAGAAATTCCTAAAATTCATGATACAACTGTAAAGGTTTGCAACTATATATGTCTTTGTAAATTTGCTCAGCAGTTCACTTGATCCAAGAAGGGCAACAGGCAAGGTGCTGGCAGCAGTGGTGGAACAGGTTGGTCAATAGCAGTGGCCTGATTGTGGGTCCAGGAGAACCAACCTAACAGCACAAAGAGGAGGAAGAAAAAGCAAACATTATAGTATAGCTGTCAATGCTCCATTGTAGTTATTGTCGGCGGAGACTTCTCTATTCTATTGAATTCATTCATATTGCCCCTAGAGTAGACTGCTCCATTGCATTAATTCATTATTGCCCCAGTAGACTGCTCCAATGCATGTATTCATAATTGCCCCAGAAAGTAGACTGCTCCATCCATTGACCATTGCATTTATTCGTTATTGCCCCCAGTAGACTGCTCCATTGCATATATTTAGAATTGCTCCAGAGAGTAGACTGCTCCATCCACTGACCACTGCATTCATTCATCATTGCTCCCAGTAGTACTGCTCCATTGCATGTAATCATTTGGCCCCCAGAGAATAGACTGCTCCATCCATTGTCCATTGCATTAATTTATTGCCCTCAGTAGACTGCTTCAGTATTTGGCACCCAGCTCCCTCGGCCCCCTATACTTACTGAATTTAGAGATTCTTCTAGGCAACTTTTTTTGGGCACTCTGGGTGGCAGCAGGCAAACTGAGGCACAGGCAGGCATCACCAGGCAGGTAGGCAAAGAGGGGCTGAGGGCAGAGAAGAAGCAGGTAGAATGTGTGTGACCGAGCAGCCGGAGGAGGTGCGTCTTCCCCCCCAGCTTCTGCAATGAAATGGCTGGTGGGAAAATCATGTGGCGGGCATGCTTTTTATACGTGCCGACACGCTCTGCGCTGTGACATCACACGCAGTCCACATTGAAAAAGCGAAAACCCACCCTGCTGCCGCTTAGAGCAGGCAAGCTGATGATTGTCGAATACGATTCAGCCAGCTTGGAAACTGCACATGAGTTGTTTCAAAGCTGGCCCCTGGCCATATTTTTTATGGTCAGCCACTACCCATAAAGAGCATTCATGGACAGTGTAAAAATCTACAGATTTTTACAAACTGTTTGTAAATTTATGGGTGGTTGGCAACCCTGCTTCTTGTTTCATAGCCAAAACAGCAAGTGAGATGAAATCCCTACAAAGTGAGGGAAACCTCTGGTTGTAACAAAGGTCACCAGAACTAGTGTCCCCATTGGAGGATGGGAAAACCCAGAAATTTTTTCCCTGCTCATGTAATTAGATCACTATTTTCCAAGATGTCTACTCCAGGGTGATTACCTTAAATTTATTGCAATGAGTTTTTTTTTCTATAAAGACCCTAAATGTACAGGGGTGCTGGGAATACAATGCTTCACCTATTACAACTAGGGTAGAATGTAATTGTAATTATTGTTGGCAGATCTTCCTAACTAGCAATCAAATTGAGGAAATTACTGTGATGGAATTTACAGAACAGAAGCAGATAAGAAAAAGCAATGAAATCACAATTATTACACATCACCAGACCAGAATCTGCTTGGCTTCAGTAATATCCGAGTCTCCAGTCCTTCAGGATATCTTCTATTTCAATAGTTGACAGAACAGCAGTTTCTAATTTCAGAAGCCTGTTAAGTACATGGTAAACACAGGTAATTACAACAAAGCACGAGTCCTTCTCATCGGCATTGAATATCATCTGAATTTAAATTAAATAATTTTTGAGGACATGATTCATTTTGTAACAGGTTAATTATAATATTGAGCTCTAGAGGGAATGATCTCTCATTTTCCGATTCTACAGTGGTTTGGCAAAAGGACAACTTTTTAAATGGAGCTTTTTAAATTATTATAGTTCTCTAAATGACCAATAGTAGTCCAACAGAATGTAGAACCATAAAGGCAGTATCACACTGCCAAGGTGCGGTATGGTGGCAGTGCAGGTGCAGTGCAGTGTACCCGTGGCTTTCGTGTGGGATACCCGTAGTTTTCCATAGACTTTTGTAGCATACATATTTTTTACATAAAACAGTTTAACAAACTCAGTCTCTAAGTTGGGAATAGAGGGTATAAGGATAAAGTTTAGCTCAGGTGCTTGGAACTGCTTGACTTCAATAAAAGTCTCTCTCTGTACATAATCCAGGGAATAGCCACTCGCAACTGGATTCTTTAATTGCTAGATAAATTCTTGAGCTTGGATCTAGCAGCCAACAAGTAATTCTAGCTTTGCAAAGTCTCTCGCACAGACTTGGTTGAAAAATGTAGTTGTAACCGGAAGGTCAAGGTAGGAACTTTTCTTACTGTACCAGAATCTTTCAGCCGGTCCGGCGATACCGTAAGAAATTGTGGATTCAGTCAATGTCCATGGCAGCTCAGCTTCCAGGCTCTTACCGAGCAGCCAGCCTTGTGCGTGGCTCTCTTCTAAAGAATCCTCCCCTGGTTGCATGTAGAGTTGCTGGGCCTCTCCAAATCCGAGACGGCATCGGAACACCTTAGAATCCTCCTTCTAGTTACTGCGCCTCGAACTAGTCAGTTCCGAGGCTCGGAAACGGATGGATCCGCACCCCAGGCCATGAGGGCCTCTGGAGGCTGGTCAGGAGGACCAGGACACAGAGTCAGCAGCCACTTCTGGACCGGAACACTGAACCACGTGACTTCAGCACCTTAAGTACTCTCTCCCGGAATACACAGCGAGGCAAACGTGCCCACTGATTGGCTCCGAGCAGAGATTGGTACCTAATGCATCCAACCAGACTGTGTTCTAGGGCCTCTCACATGTGCAAACCCCACCTATGACCAGGCAGAACCTCAAAACAGCCCAGCCAAACTGAAACAAAGCATAATTTAGAACAATTAACCCCAAAACTCAACTACAGTTTTGGGCAAAAATGTTAAGCCATAGCGCGTACTCATCAGGAGTACTGGCGCTACACTTTTATTAGATAGCAAGTTTATTGATGCATTTTCTGAAAGCACCACAAAAAATTTGCAATCTAATAGAAGTCAATGAGAAACGGCAGTTAACCCGCATAAAAAACACAGGTACATTGCGCTGCACCTGCACTGCTGCCAAACCACAGAGTGGCAGTGTGAACCCTCTCTAAGATGTGTATATTGCCTTTTTATGCACACAAATCAATATTGCCTTTAAAGCTAAACTTCAGACAGATGAAATACATACAGTATTTAGTGATTATTTTAGCTAGCCAAGAGTTTGTATTTCTGTCCATCAAGGTTTAAGGTTTAAGCCGAGACCAGCCAAATTTCCGTCTGTGTGTACTGCTGTCTGTTCTAACGATCCGCTTCTGTCGAACAGTCATGCTAGCATTGATCAATTCTTGAAGCCTATGCCTGTATTCTTGCAGGGTGGGGAGTCTCCCTGTCAGAATACAATGTCTCAACAGGAGCGATCCCTGCATCAACATCCCTTGTGTTGATCAAGAGATCTGTTCCCTTTTTTCTGTTCAACTTGCTGGTTGAACAAAAAAAAATTGTGTGTGTACTGAGCTTTATGCAGCCTCCTCATACAGCAAGCCAAACAAGAAAAAAATACCGCGCTACCTAATAACAAACCAAAACCTAATATAATCAAAAAACAGCTGCTGTTCAAAAATTGTGAGATATACACAAAAAGTACAAGAATAAAGAAAAAATGAACTGCGCTAAATAAACCCACAAAAACCCACAATTATTAACAAAAATGTATTGATATAACAATTAATAAATGTAGCAATAAAGTGTCATAAATGAATAAAAATCGAATTATTCAATAACAGCCACATGTAGATGTGAAACGTAAATGGAGATACCAATGAATTATTAATGACAATAGTAATCCAAATGCATAAAAATAAAAGTGAAAAAAAAATAATTATACATACTGTATATTGTGATTAGTCCCAAATGTGTCAACCGAAAAACACAAACAAAATAAGTGACTGTCCAGTGAAGTAAAACCAAAAAGGTTTTTTAAAAAAGATGATAATCCAGTGAGGTGAGATAAATTAATATGATCAGCACCCAAAAGTGATCCACCACCGCATAAATTGCTCGCTTACCAGAGGCAAGCTAGATATAGAATCAGAACCCAAGAAAATGAAAACAGGGCACTCCATAGTGTAAATCCATAAGACAATTTAATAAGATTAAAAAGAAATGAACTTACATCAAGGTAGTAGTAAAAAGGAGTCTCATATAAAAAACCATATCCGGTCAGCTAGCAATCACCCGTTCGGACTAAACGGTGCACAGTGCTGACGTCAGCGCGTCAACCACCCAACATACGTTTCTTCTCACATAGACGTTGTCAAGACATTGTCCTCATACAGCACAGGCCTGACTTGCTGGGCTAGAGACCTGATTTTTCTCTGCTCTACTAACACTTTCAGGTATTTTCTCCTCCCCCAGCCTGTGACTGGACAGTAAAGAAGAAGCAGCACACTGACAAGCTCATCCCTTTGTCACCCTGCTTTCTCATCAGCATGCTCCTTGTTAGTGAACACTACAGCCTAACTGATTGGGCTCCTTGTTCTCCTTCTCATTCCTCAGTCTGAGCTCTGCTGTACAGTGGATTGCAAGAGGTAAATACCAAGCCAAATTTAGCTACATCCTCAACATTTTTTTTAAATAATACATTTCATGATGTATTAATGCCTAGCTGTATTATTGTGTGCTTTTTATATGGCTGAAGTTCATCTTTAACAGCCAGATTCTGCCTCCTTTTCATAATCTGCACTAGATCATGAAAGAAATAAGATGATTCATTGCTGTGGCCAATACACACAGTAGATTCAATTTACAAAACAGTAACACATTCCTATGGCACTCTGTTTTCAACTAGAGAAAAAAGGAAAAGAAGGAGGGTGCACCGACCTTGTGCATTATCGATTAGCAATTTTTTAGTTTCAAGCATAAAAACAATGTTTATACTCACAAACAAACAAGAAGTTTAAGGCTTGTCAAACAGTGTAACAGCGTCTCTGAACACCGGCAAACCGGACCTGATGTTGTGAGGATCTGACGATATCCTAAATGGCTGACGCGTTTCAAGGGCATACCCTTTTCCTCAGAGCCTACATGGGCAATGACTTGTCTCTTGCAGGTGCTTCCATAAATATCCACATGCCCATGCACCAAACGACTCCCACCCAATTAGGACACACCCATCTAAGTGTGCCAACTCCGCCCAGTGGATCAATTTATGTACACTCCTATCTTCTGGTAAGGTGGAGAAGATGGAAAGATGGAGGGACTCAGCTGGGATGTGTTCAGCATCCATTTGGGTGCTGACACTCCCAGACAGGGCCAGCTGTCCCTTCCATCGTAATTAATCCTGCGATTGTTCAGAATATACCCTTATCTACCTGCACCTAAAGCAATCAGTTGATTTGCCGAGGAAGTGCAAGGTGGAAGCTGGATGTACTCACTTGAGTATATTTTCGGGTATTGTAATTTTCTATTCATATCCCTTTTTGTGTTGAGATAATCAATGTTCTAATTTGCTGCTCAAGCAATGTGAGCAGTTTTATGGATACAGAGACACTCTTATTGATTTCCATCACTTTTTTGGATTTAGATTCATACAGCCTGTCAGGCCCACCATTAGCATGAACTCCATGTTTCGTAGAACTTCAGTAGTGGTTAAATCAGTAACAGTTCTGATATATGCACATGAGTCCATTATTTGAAGGAAATAGGCAATCATTTCTTTATCACAGCCTATTCTAACTATCTACACACTCAGTGTCCATGACATGTTACAGCCCATTGACTTTACTCCAATGGACTACATTCCCAGCAGTTCTTTTCTTCTTCAAAGGCAACTCCGGGCACAAAGGGCATGACTGCATCTCAAACAGGCAGTCAGGCCAAGATGCAAGGAACCACACTTCAGGACATAGGTCCCCTTGCAGAAATATCTTTAGTCTGCCCACATGGCAGAAAAAGACCAAGAGACTTTATTTGTCATTTGCAACCGACAATCTGCTGAAGTTCACAGAGCGCTCTTCAGGGTGGAACACCCCAACAACTTTAATTCTAGCCAACGTGGCTCAGATGATCATTTCCTGTAACTGCCGGCAGCATTAAGTCCAGCACAGTCCTGGCAATACAGCTTTCTGGGATGTTCCCCATTAACAACACTTTAAATGGGTGTGCAAGGTAACTGTCAGCATAGCGTCCTTGACATCACACAATCCATATTTGTAATCCACACGGTAATGGTATCATTTTGATGAGACTTCACCAATAATATCTGGGATCTGGCACTGTTACATCTTCCCCTTTGGCATTTACAGTGACAACATAATATTTGGCATCTTTCTTGTCCGGCCTATGGAGGATTACGCTGTCCAGATAAATTTTGCGGCCGTAGCCCCAGGTATTCAGCACTGAATGGTATTTCCCCATCATTTTAGGTGATAACTTTAAAAAAGTCTATCTTGAAGGGTATTTGAATGAATTCACGGACGGCCTCATCCACCCATTGCATTTTCTTCTCCAGAATCTCCTCTTCCAGATGAGGAGGAATGTAAGGGTATAAATACCCGTAACTTTCTGCTACTCTCCTGATAATTATGCGCTGTATTTTTGACAGCCGAGGCAGGGTCTCAGGGTCTCCATAGCCAGATAGAACTCGAGCGTCTGGGGCGCGTTGAACTGGGTACCCAGCAACCACCTCCAGCTTACGATCCGCTTTGGAACTTGGCATGGGCAGGATAGGCCGGGCTGGGGGACCCATTGATTCCCTTGATCCTCCTTAAAGGACCTGGCAATGCTAATCAGCAGCGCTGCACTGGCTGACAGCATAATCTGCACACTTGCAGTAGCAGGTACATCATCTTCCTGCACATTACTGGTTAACTCTTCATCACTTTCTCCCCATTTCCCTGAGTAGGACAGGGTATCCGAGAAGAGTTCTGACAGACCATTTGACGGAATTTCCGAGTCTAAAATGGTCGAGTACTCCTCGGCTGGGATGTAGTTGCGCTTGGCTTTTGCCTTGGCTGGCATTCCCATGACATTCCCTTTCACCGCTAATGGAATCACTTCACCCACAGGCACACAACTCTCACTTTTTGCTGGCTTACCCGGCCCTGGTATTTTTCTTTCAGGTAACTTAGACATCAATGCAAGCAGCAGGGCCCAACCTCGGCCCTTAGGAGCGATCGGTGCGCTGGGTTCTGGGATAGTCGCTGAAGCAGGGTCAGCAGCTTTCTGCACGACTTGGGTGACCACCAGCGGCTTTGGACCTCACTCCCCGAAGGGACAGCAACAATCTTGTCCCAATCCACTTGTAGGATCCATGGGGGTAAGGTTGGAGGGACAACCTTGAATAGGTGCTCCTCACAGCATCCACAGATGATCCAAGGCCTCAACTGCACAGTCAGGCCAGAACTCCGTTAGTTGGGTCCCTGACTTGGTCACCGCCTGAAGTTTCCTGATTCTCCACCATGCCCGTTCAGTGAGAATGCTGCTCCGGGAACTTGCTTCAGTTACTCGCTGTGGTCCTTGGTAAAGGTGATTGGTCCCCCTAGTGGCGATAGCTTCCCTTCTACCTCCGACCATGACAGGTTCTCTGGCAGAGAATTTGATAGGCCCCATCTCCGGCCTAGCGTACGACACACGTCCACCTAGAACGCCATCCGGGTGGCACAAAACATAGATCACCTGACCTCACCAGAATATATAGGTTCTCCCAGCACGCCAAGGGATTCAAGAAAACCCCTGCCCATTGGCTGAGATACCCCATATACCCATAACCTGACCTTGAGTTTCCCTTCTCGTATCTAGTACCACCAAGTACCCGGCCACCTAGCGGTAGAAGAGAAAAGTGCAACCAGGCCAAATTAAAAGAGAAATCAATAGATCTCTAGCAATTGACCAGGGTAACTACTCCTCGCAAGTAAATTTTTGAGGAGGTCCCTGACTAAACCCCAGAGCGCTACACCTTTTTCTCTCTTTCAGCATTCAGATAAGTGGAAGCCAGTTTTTACTGTATCACAAGCCCTGAAGGTAAGATTTATGTTAGTATATTCTAAGCCTTTATGCTCTTACAGTCCTTATTATATAGGATTAACAAACATGTTTTTAAAAATGAAAATGGTTAACCTTTTTATAGTAAGCCTGCCGACGCTATGGAACTGTAAACATGGAATCAGATTTTATAGTGCCTAAGCATATCTGCACATAGACCCTTTGGCAAAGTGTGTGAAAATGTACACCAATTGAAAGATTTGGTCTTTATGTATGATCTGGGTATCATTAGTAATTTAACCACTTTCCGACCAGCTCTTGCTGATATACGCCAGCAGAATGGCCCTGCGCAAACTGATGTATCTGTACATCAGTTCGTAAAAGCAGGATATCGGTAGCGTGCCCGCAGGTCTCACGGACTCGATGTCCACCAGTGGCTCGTGATCGTGGCAAGGAGACAAGGTATTTCCCCGTTATGCCTAGTGACATGACAGAGATCTACTGCTCCCAGTGATCAGGAGCAGTGATCTCTGTCATGTTTCAGTAAGCCCATCCCTCCTACAGTTAGAACACACGGAGGGAACATATTTAACCCCTTGATCTCCCCCTAGTGTTAACCCCTTCCCTGTCAGTGTAATTTTTCCATTGATCAGTGCATTTTTATAGCACTGATCAATGTAGAAATGTCACTGGTCCCCAAAGTGTAATTTGGGGTCAGATTTGTCCGCTGCAATGTCAGTTCCGGTAAAAATCACAGATCACTGCCATTATCAGTAAAAACTAGACATGTGCATTCGTTTTCGTCCGAATGCTTTTTCGTCCGAATTTCGGGTACTTTCGTTATCATTTTAACAAATGATAATGAACGTGCAGAATCCAAAAACCGAAAGATCCGACATAAACAAATGCTTTATTTTCGTTTTCGTTGCAACAGTTCGATATAGATAGGAGATTCGACACAACGTGGACAATAGCGATCTGTGTCCATCGAACCTGTGGTCGAATGTGCCCTTACCTTAGCTCTATTAGTTCAAGATTATTCTACATAGAGAGAAAAGATTCGACATAGAGAGAAAAGATTCAACATTATAGAGACAATAGCAAAAAAGGTCGATTGTGCCTAACCTAACTCTATTAGTCCAAGATTATTCGACATAGAGAGAAAAGATTTGACATGAAGATTAGACAAAGCAGTCGCCGCGAGTGGACATTTATGGCCAAATGTCCGCCCATAGGCTATAGAAGAATTCTAATATTGGTTGACTAGTAATAATAATTAAGAAATATAATTATTACTAGTGTCATACAACATTAGAATTCTACTATAGCTTGTAGGCGGAACATTCGACCGGAAATGTACGATTGCGGCGCCATACAGTTTAGCTGCTCCGTCGAATCTTCTTAGAACATTCAACAGACACCATAAGCCTTCAATGACAGATTCGACCTTAATTATTTCGGATTTTCGGACGAATGCATTTTTTAACAAAACTAAATAAATAAAAATGAATTTCGGGAGTAACTGAATAAATTTATTTTTCGGACGAAAACAAAATTCCGAAACAAAATATTTCAGTGTGCACATGTCTAGTAAAAACAATAAAAAAAAATAAAAGTCCCTAAATCAATCCCGTAGTTTGTAGACGCGATAACTTTTGCGAAAACCAATAAATATATGCCTACTACAATTTTTTTTTTTGCCAAAAATATGTAGAAAAATATATACCGGCCTAAACTGATGAATACATTTTTTTTTTTTTTAATATATATATTTTTTGAATATGTATTATAACAGAAAGTAAAAAAAATAGTATTTTTTTTTCTTTTTAAATTGTAGCTTTTTTTTAGTTTATAGAGCAAAAGACTGCAGAAGTGATCAAATACCACCAAAAGAAAGCACTATTTGTGGGAAAAAAAGGATGTCAATTTTGTTTGGGTACAGCATCACGTGACTGCACAATTGTCAGTTAAAGCAACGTAGTGCCGTATCACAAAAAATACTCTGGTCATTAAGGGGGTAAATCCTTCCAGGGCTGAAGTGGTAAACTTTGCTCTGTGTTGGACCAAAATTACTGGACCATACAAAGCATTAACCTGTAAAGGTGGAGACTTGATTTGACTATTTATGGCTACCCTGAGGCTGAGTTCACACCTCCAACGGATGCGGCTTGCACCAGGGGTCTAGTGCGTCCCTGTTCTTCGTTTCAGGGATGAATCAGGGATGAATTTTTGCCTGAATTCGGCCCTGAAACAGAGCCAAAGATGCACAGCGTCCCTGTGCAAGCCGCTCCACAGCCGCAATTGGGATATGTGAACCGGCTCCATAGAGAGCCGGTAACAGTCTGCTGTCATGCAAATTCGCATAGGTGTGAACCCAGCCTTAAGCCTCGTACACACGGTCTAATTGTTGGACGACCGAGCAACTGATTTTTGTCAAAAGGGCGTGTACCAGGATCTTGCCTTGCATACTAACGTTACGCAAATTGTCGTTCGACAACACGAACGTAGTGACGTACTACGAGACTATAAAAAGGAAGTTCACTTCTCGAGCGCCACACTTTGTGCTCCTTCTGCTAATTTCGTGTTAGTAGAAGTTTGGTGAGTGTTGGTTCACGCTTTTCAGTTCATGCTT
This sequence comes from Lithobates sylvaticus, assembly GCA_028564925.1. Classification (NCBI taxonomy): domain Eukaryota; kingdom Metazoa; phylum Chordata; class Amphibia; order Anura; family Ranidae; genus Lithobates; species Lithobates sylvaticus. The sequence continues at coordinate 355,249,245 of CM053028.1, read as the reverse complement.
TTCATGCTTTTCAGTTTGTTTCTGATCGGTCGTTCGTCAATCAGCCATGTTCCGTATACAGGGGATATTACGATTTGGCCTCTGAGCCACCATCCCCACACCTGGCCCCAATTACATTCCGGCTTAGTGCACTCACCCCTTACCAGGGCCTGCACAGCTGATACCAATTATCATACACATATAAGCCTTACAATGGTGGGACTGGTTATCACACTTTCCTGCCGGCGCTGTGCTACACTGCATCTCAATCTCTCTCTCCACCAGGTAATACTACTTTTTTACTTCATGCAACCCACTTTGCATCAACATACTCTTTTTTACTTTAAATTGACATTAATATTACCCTATCTACTCCCTTGATTCCCCAGCCATACACCACCTCTGGCCCAGGTACACACAGCCATTGCAACTTCCCAGTGCATGGCTTGGAGATCTTGCAGCCTTTCAAATGTCTAGCAGCCGTTTGCTTTTAATAGCACAAGACCCACTGTATACCCTGTGGATATACTGAGACCATACCTCTGTACCCCTAGACCATTGGGCTACTACAAGCCCCTCCAATGTTTTGCAAGTGAGTACCATTACCATTGATTGGCGCAATTACAGGTTTATACTTACCTATACAATGTGTTGTATACTAATGACCCTACTCTGTCTCATACAGTACTATTGAGCAAATACAGGAACAGATATTGCCTTGAAAAAGGACGTCCGTCCGAAACATGTCGGCATTTTCCTGAAAGACCCTGATATTATTGCAAGTTGTTGTATAATTTGTTCTTTTGCATTTCTGTACATGTTTATGGTTACCCATGATTCCATGTATACAGACCGTCTTGTAAAATTGTATGTTTATTCACCTATTTACTGATTTATCTCTGGGCTTGCTGCCCTAAATAAAACGTATTATTTTTTCACATGCATATACTCCTTATGTCTATCTGTTTAAGCTTCTCTTTGGGGTACAGGCCGTGTTAATGCACACTAGGCCTCACAAACGTGTAATGTTCCGTAATCAGAGGAGAGAATGTGTGATTATTGGGCTAGGAGTTATTGGACCCAAGTCCAGTCCTGGAACAAGAGGAGGAGGAGTTCTTGGACCAAAAATCGGTTGCTTAATCGTGACCAATTATGTCATATGCCATTGCTGCGGGAGCTCCAGGAGAATAATCCGTATGATTTTCGGAATTATCTCCGGATGACAGACCCCTGCTTTCACCACCTCTTGGCATTGGTTACCCCCTATATTAAGACGCAGGACACATGTATGAGGCTTTCCATCACTCCAGAGAAAAGACTCATAGCCACCTTGCGGTACTTGGTGACCTCAATATGTCTCCAGGACCTCAAGTTTACTACTGGGATCTCCCCCCAGGCTCTGCGAGTCATTATTCTAAAGACCTGCTCAGCCAACATTCAAGTACATATATTTGCTAATGTATACAGAAGTACTATATTAGGGTAAGGTTCTACCTTTAAGATCACATTCTATGTATTTATATTTGCTAATGTATTTTATTAATTTGTTGATTACATAATTATCAATATTGTAATATGCTGTGAATGTCCTCCTTGTCCTAATGCATGCTGTAAGCTTTTCCTGCTCCTTTTTTGGCCTACATGCATATTTTCCTTCAATAACCTCCCCAGCATGCTATCCTGGGCCCATACACACCTACAAAAAGAAGGATTTAAAAAGTCCTAGAATCCACTCTCACGAAAAAAAAAAATTTGAATAAAGTACCCGCCGATTCATCAATATTAGATGGGATACCTGCCTTATAAGCAAAGGCACAATTTGAAACAAGGGTTTGGAGGGACAAGAGAGTCCCAAGAAAGCATAAGTAAAAAGGAAGGGTCAACCATGCCTTATGGTACAAAAAAAAAATTATATAAGAGGCTTTATTAGGAAGTACGGGGTATATGTAAGGTAAACAGTGTCTCCTAATAACACAATCTTTCTCACTAAACTAAACCAAAATCTAAAAACAATGTTGCAACATTTCTGAATAAAACTGCAGGGCGCTCCCACAGGCCAGAAAAACACAGTCTCTATTATATCCAGATGAAAAGTAGCAACGTGCACCTCTTAGAGTATGCTAATAAATTGATTTAGAGTCTACCATGCCTTTGTAAATGATCAAACATAGCAATACTTTGATAAAGAAAATAGTATCCACATAGCCGCAGATCCTCTCATGGCTACACAGCCTTCAACATGTCTATAGTATGCTGGTATGAAGATATAAAGTCACATGTAATCATGAATTGATAGAAAATCAGCTATAGCAAAGACTGTGATGAAGCAAGAAATATCCACATAAGCAATTGTTCTCTAATGATCAAATCAGACAGTGTATTCAAACTCTGTCTAACAATAATGGAGTTCCTCAGCAGACAGTAAATAGCCTCAGTACACTAGGCATGCTTATTATCCAGCTGGCTAGGTTGACAATCCATCATTCAGCTTACTATATATATCCAATTTTGAAGACAGGCACCACAGTGTTGAACTCCTTGTAAGGTGTAAAGTCGACAATATCAGAAAATAAATGTCCTGACCGGGACCAATATCTCATATGTGAGTGAGTGCTCCATAGGAGAGCCAACAGGAGCCAGTACAGAGATTGATAAGTAGAAGATGGAAACAAGCTGCCCAGCTGGGCTCTCACCAATATGGTCGCTGGAGCTTTCCTCAAACTCTGCTGTCTTTCTGTTTGGCGTGGAACTGCTTTCAGCCACCTCAGGGCTCCGCTCAATGTGCGGTCTCAGAACGCCATACTGCTCAATGGTAGACAGTCCTTGATGTGTGGTCACATGACCGGTCAGGTGATTCAGAGAGAAAAGTAAACCCGGAACACTGGATCTGGTTGCTTATGCGAGGATAGCTTGCGAGGATAGCTTGTGGAGCATGGTGCTTCTATACAAATCTTGGGAAAATCCCTTCACTTGACTGGATTGAGAAGCATATTAAAGGCCTGCTGTCGGGCCCTGCAGGGGCTGCGTTGACATTTCATGCACCTCCGTGCACTTCTTCAGATACACCTAACCTGGTAACTTAACAATGTTTTTTGTCAGCTACATTTTGGGGCTTACCCTAAACAATCCCTAAAATGTGTACAAATGTTATTGGTGTCCTCAAATTCAGGCAGAGTGCAAGAGGCCATTTTCTTTGGCCCAAACTCATTTGGAACCCTCCCTCCCCCCCAAAAAAATGCTAAGTCAACAGATCCAAATACTCTATCTGCTGACTTGGAAAAACCCATACACACTATTCCTCGTTTGTGTTCAAATTTCTGTATAAATTCCCCAAACCATGTAGTGCAAGGGCCTGCCTGATTACCTACAAATTGAAACTTCTTAAGTTTTTGTCTCCTATTATATTGATTGGTTAAATCATAATGTCAAAATGTGCTGCAATTTGGACAGTGTGTATCCAGCTTTTTAGATTATGACACTTCTTACCTGTCCACTGGGCTGCCAATCGTGTAAGTAAGGAGGGGCTGGCCAAAGTATCACTGATTATGTATGCAAACAGCTCTCATGGAAGTGTAGAGGGTTACCTGTCCAAAACATCTTCCCATTACCTCCCCCCCTCTAAAAGTTGTCTAATGGGCCACCAGAGGGAGGGGGAGGAATCAGATAAGTTGACCTTCCACTTTTGTCTTTAAATACTCATTTAAGTGTATCCTTATGTGGGCTAAGCATGTTTGTGTCAAATCTGATTGCAATGCTATGTGCAGAAGTAGTAATTTATTTTTTGTTTTTTTAATCCACAGTTTCCTTCCAACCCAGAGAAATGGCAGGACGTTGCAGCCCAGTTCCATCAGCAGTGGGATTTTCCCAACTGTGGTGGTACTATTGATAGAAAAATAGATGTATGGAACTACACACATTTTAGGCATGGGATCATGGGGGAAATAAAAATGTTGAGGCCCAATTTGTGGGCACCTTCAAATGTTGGGTTTTAGATTCTAAAGAACAGATAAACATTACGATTCACATTAGTTAGGGCAGTGTTTCCCAACTCTCCTCAAGATTAGGGATGAGCTTCGAGTTCGAGTCGAACTCATGTTCAAGTCCAACATTCCAACATTGCCTGTTCGCCTGTTCACCGAACAGCGAACAATTTGGGGTGTTCGTGGCAAATTCGAAAAGCCACGGAACACCCTTTAAAAGTCTATGGGAGAAATCTAAAGTGCTAATTTTAAAGGCTTATATGCAAGTTATTGTCATAATAAGTGTTTGGGGACCTGGGTCCTGCCCTTAAATTTTGTTCCCTGGGGGGGGGGGGGGAGTATGCCTGTAAAGGGGCGCATGTTTCCCGTGCTTAGAACTTTCCCTGCACAAAGTATAATTTCTGCAGGAAAAAAAAGTCATTTAAAAGCACTCGCGGCTATAATGAATTGTCGGTTCTTCAGGTCTGGTATGGATTTTAAGGAAAGCTCCACGCCATATTTTTTTTAAAAAATGGCGTGGAGTTCCCCCCAAAAATCCATACCAGACCCTTTATCCAAGCACGCAACCTGACAGGCCGCAGGAAAAGAGGGGGGACGAGAGAGCGCCCCCCCCTACTGAACCGTACCAGGCCACATGCCCTCAACATTGGGAGGATGCTTTGGGGGTCTGTGACCCCTCAAAGCACCATGTCCCCATGTTGATGGGGACAAGGGTCTCATGCCCACAACCCTGGCCGGTGGTTGTGGGGGTCTGCGGGCGGGGGGCTTATCAGAATATGGAAGCCCCCTTTAACAAGGGGACCCCCAGTTCCCGCCCCCCCTCCCTGTTTGAAATGTTAAAAAACACACAGACACCGTTGGGAAAAGTCCTTTATTAAAAAATAAAAAAATATTACCCCTTAAGTTCTTCCCTAAGCCCATGGCCTTTGGCCCACCTAGAAACACTGTTTCACTGTTGGTGGCTAAATGAATGTGTTTTAAGTGGGCACTTATGTTTTTGGGGGGAAGATGGCCTTGTTGCCGCCCCTGTTGGGGCCCAAGCGAGGGTAGCCTCCCTTTGTCCCTTGCGGTGGCTTGATGGAGCATCCTTTTTTGTGCCTCCCTGTTAAAAGAAAAGAAAAACAATAAATACAAAAATGAAATGAATGTCCAAAAACATGACCAAATAAGAATGTTCATATATGCTTTATATTTACCTTCATCTTTGGAATCCCAAGTCATACAAAGATTTTCTAAAAGCTTATTTAGAATTCTCTAGAGCTACTTGGACAAAGAACATATACAGGCAGCTAATTTACACATATACATATTGTTTAGAACCAAATATTGCTTACTTTTTTTATGTTCTGATGTATGTACTCCATCTGCTCTTGTTCCCGGTGTTTTTTAGATCAGACAATCATTTTCGGATTTGGTCCTTTGATTGGTAGACATGTGCGATTCGTTTCGTACGAATTCGTAATTCGTACGAATTTTTCGAAATTCGTACGAATTTACGAATCTGTAGTACGAATTTTTTTTTTTACGAATTCCGTACGGAATACGAAATTCCGTTTACGAATTTCGTCGCCGAATGATTCGAATGAATTCGAATGAATTCGAATGGATTCGAATGAATTCGAATGACAAAGTGTCATTTTTGCAGGAAAAATTCCGTTTACGAATTTCAGCTCCAAATTATTCGAATCCAACTACCAATATCAAATTTCAACTAATTCAAACGAAATTATTATAGCAGATATAACGAATGAATTCGAATGAATTCGAATGCATTCGAATGAATTCGAATGACAAAGTGTCATTTTTGCAGAAAAAAAAGCTATTTAAAAAACAGTCATTCATTGAAAAAAAAAAAAAAAAAAGCGTAGGGGTCCCCCCAAATTCAATAACCAGGCCCTTCAGGTCTGGGATGGATATTAAGGGGGACCCCAGCCAAAAAAAAAAATGGTGTAGAGTCCCCCTCAAAATCCATATCAGACCCTAGAGGTCTGGGATGGATTTTAAGGGGAACCCTAGCCAAAAAAAATGGCGTGGGGTCCCCCATAAAATCCATACCAGACCCTTTATCCGAGCACGCAACCTGGCAGGCCGCAGGAAAAGAGGGGGGGACGAGAGCGGCCCCCCCTCCCGCCTGAACCATACCAGGCCACATGCCCTCAACATTGGGAGGGTGCTTTGGGGTCCCCCCCAAAGCACCTTGTCCCCATTTTGATGAGGACAAGGGCCTCGTCCCCACAACCCTGCCCGGTGGTTGTGGGGGTCTGCGGGCGGGGGGCTTATCGGAATCTGGAAGCCCCCTTTAACAAGGGGACCCCCAGATCCCGCCCCCCCCTGTGTGAAATGGTAAGGGGGTACAAAAGTACCCCTACCATTTCACCAAAAAAGTGGCAAAAATGGTAAAAATGACAGGAGACAGTCTTTGACAATTCCTTTATTAAAATCTTCTTTCTTCATCTTCTCCTTTCTTCATCTTCTCCTTCCGGCATCTTCTTCCATCTTCTTCTTCCTTCGATTCGCTTCTTCTTCCTCCGGTCTTCTCGTCCTTCTCGTCCGGCGTCGTCCTTCTCGTCCGGCATCGTCGTCTCTTCTCGCAGGCCGCTCCTCGCAATGGGAGGCTCCTGCTCTGTGAGGCTCCGCTCCGGGTGACAGGTCTTGTATAACGAAGGCACCTGGTGACCCCGCCCCCCTCTGACGTCATGGGGAAAGCCATAGGGAATTCCACATGACGTCCCCGTGCGTCAGAGGGGGCGGGGTCACCAGGTGCCTTCGTTATAAAAGACCTGTCACCCGGAGCGGAGCCTCACAGAGCGGGAGCCTCCCATTGCGAGGAGCGGCCTGCGAGAAGAGACGACGAAGCCGGACGAGAAGGACGACGCCGGACGAGAAGGACGAGAAGACCGGAGGAAGAAGAAGCGAATCGAAGGAAGAAGACGATGGAAGAAGATGCCGGAAGGAGAAGATGAAGAAAGGAAGAAGGAAGAGCAGAAGAAAGAAGAAAGAAGATTTTAATAAAGGAATTGTCAAAGATCGTCTCCTGTCATTTTTACCATTTTTGCCACTTTTTTGGTGAAATGGTAGGGGTACTTTTGTACCCCCTTACCATTTCACACAGGGGGGGGGGCCGGGATCTGAGGGTCCCCTTGTTAAAGGGGGCTTCCAGATTCCGATAAGCCCCCCGCCCGCAGACCCCCACAACCACCGGCCAGGGTTGTGGGGATGAGGCCCTTGTCCTCATCAACATGGGGACAAGGTGCTTTGGGGGGGACCCCAAAGCACCCTCCCAATGTTGAGGGCATGTGGCCTGGTACGGTTCAGGCGGGAGGGGGGGGCGCTCTCGTCCCCCCCTCCTTTCCTGCGGCCTGCCAGGTTGCGTGCTCGGATAAAGGGTCTGGTATGGATTTTGAGGGGGACCCCCACGCCATTTTTTTATTTTTTTTTTTGGCCGGGGTTCCCCTTAAAATCCATCCCAGACCTGAAGGGTCTGGTATGGATATTTGGGGGGGACCCCACGCCATTTTTTTTTTTTTTTTTGGCTGGGGTCCCCCTTAATATCCATCCCAGACCTGAAGGGCCTGGTTATTGAATTTGGGGGGACCCCTACGCTTTTTTTTTGTCTGCAAAAATGACACTTTGTCATTCGAATTCATTCGAATTCATTCGAATTCATTCGTTATATCTGCTATAATAATTTCGTTCAAATTAGTTGAAATTCGATATTGGTAGTTGGATTTACTAACGATTCGTAACTATTCATAACGATTCGTAACGATTCGTAACTATTTATAACGATTCGTAACGATTCGTAACTTGAAATTGAAATTCGATATTTGTAGTTGGATTCAAATTGTTCTCTGTGTTATGAGAACCAACAATGCATTAGCCGCGTTAACGATTCGTAACGATTCGTAACTTTACTAAAGATTCGTAAAAAAAATTACGATTCGTCCGAATTTCGTATTTCGTACGAATTCGAACGGAATTTCGTACACGAATTACGAATTACGAATTTTTTTATATACGAAACGGGACAAAACGAAACGAATTTTTTGACAGTTCCCATGTCTATTGATTGGTCCATCGAAAATTCTCTGTGCAAAACGACGATGACCTTCTCCAAAATGCTGTCCTTTCGGCTGTTGGGCCTTTCGTAATTGCGCAGCTTGCAGTCATAATCGTGCTTCTCTAGGATGTATACCATCTCACCATCTCACCCTTGCTCATGGAGGTTGCTTTGTGACTCCTATGAGCTCCACCACTGCTGGGCTGCCTGCAATCCGACGAATCCGCCATGTTGTCCCCCCCGAATGTTCTGCCGTGTGTGTCGCATGCAGAAGAGAGATGGTCATGACGCACTAAGAGCGGAGTTTGACGCATGCACAGTGTGTATAAAGCCAGAACGCACGGTCGATGGAATGGCCATAGGAATGATCTTGGAGTGGAGGAACGATCGATCGCCAATGCACGAAAGGAGCAGAAAATGAAGAAACAATTGGAAATTGGGGCATAGGTGGTTAGTGGCCTATACTGCTTAGATTGAGGCCTATATTGGGACCAGCTTATGGGTTAAGCCAGACATTATGGTTTGTCTTGGGTTCTGTTTTGCAGGCGTCATATCATCATGACTGATAAATTCACTTCACCAGAATTCCTTCCCAATTTAATTGACATGTACCGGGAGCTGCCCTGTCTCTGGAGGGTGAAGAGTAGCGACTACTCAAATAAAATACTGAGGAAGGCAGCTTTGGAGAATCTGGTAGAGTTGTGCAAACCTGTGTACCCCAGGGGAGACACCAACTACTTCAGGCAAAAGATAGCCAATCTTTGTAGTACATTTAAAAGGGAGCTGAACAAGAATCTGGGAGATCTGGAGCCGCAACGGATGACCTATATGTCCCCAGGCTGTGGTATTACGACAGCCTGTGGTTTTTGACAGACCATACTGAACCCAGGCCATCGCTGTCTACGTTCCCTTCTACGTCTGTTGAGGCCACAGCTCCTGAGGTCTGCACAGCTCCTGAGGTCCACACAGGTCCTGATGCACAGGATGAAGATGTGGAGGAGCCCAGCTTGACCCAGGTATTGTTGAACATATTTGTATCCAAGAATACAATGATGATAACTAGACGTTATTGGGAAAATATTTCTGCCTTAACAAAGTGGTTTCCATATCAATAGACAGTAGGGACCAAAAAATTATTTGAACAAGAATGAAAAATTCTAAGGTCAGAATGATAGTCTTTTTCTCCACATTCAAATTGCAACAGTGAGGAGATCAAAATTGTGTGTGATTGATGAGCAAACCAATAAAAAGATTCTAATTATGTCCCATTTTCATACACAGGAAAGTGTCAGTCTGGAGGAGCCAGTGGCCAGCAGCCGAGCAGAGTCCCAGATCCCTCCCCTACGCCCTCCTGCAAAAAGGGCGAGGAAGAGCAGGAATCTGGGGGAGGCCACAGCTTCCTTCCTCAGCCAGGCCACTACTGCCCTCCGGACAGACCCAGATGAGTGCAAGAGATTTGGCGTGGTAACTGCCAATAGGTTAAGGGGGATAGACGGTGACCAGAGAAGAAGGTGCAGGGATCTCATCCTGCAGCTCCTCAACAGGGGGGTGATGGGCGATATCTATGCCACCACCCACCTGTGTGATTTTGTGGGCCAACATACACCGCCTTCACAGCCAACCCACCCACCACAGCAGCATGGCGGTCAGTGGCAATGCCAGCCACAAGAACCCCAACAACCCGCTGGTCTGGGGATTATCACCCCTTCACCCCTTACTAATTTCTATTATTTTGTGTTTTTGGAATAATGTTTTTTTGTTATATTTTCTATATTTTTGTTTGCATGGAATGCACTTTTTTGTTAAGTTATTTGTATTTGGATGGCAGATAGCATCTCTAATTTAATTTGTGTTATTTTTTTTTCTGCACAATAAAAAAATTGTGTAGAATAAAATTTACTTCAAATGACAGTTTGGGAGTAGACAGTTACATTAAAAAAATACAATGTAAAATTAACAAGGGACACCAACATAGTTGTATCTTTGATCTTAAAAACTCAGGGATAATGGTGTTGTGGTAAATTGGCCAAAAAATCTAACAACGAGCATAATAATAATATTCTTGATATCACTAGAAAACAAATGCCTTTTAAAATACGTTTGGCATAACTCCATCAGTATCACCAGCAAAGCAGCTTCATTATTATCCCATTAAAGAAGAAGAGAATGTGCGCTGCATTTCCATATTTCATAATTTGCTTTGTCACAAATGTTAATTCTCCATTATGAACACTAGTTTACCAGACCGATCGATTTCGGCTTGTTCCTTGGTTCCATGTGTGTTTGTACTTTCGACTATTTTGTGACGGATTTGTGTACCGACCATTCGAAAATCAGATGTGGAGTCATCGTTAGCCAAAAATTTACTAGCCTCTTATCCAACATTTGTTGTCCAAAAATTGGAAAACAATTGTCGAAAGGAGCGTACTAACGGTAATAATTTCGGACAACAGCCTGTTAAACGTCAATCCCCTTCTGATTTTCGTACCTTGTGTACGAGGCTTTAGTCTCTGTCTATTTGCTATTGGTCATGTTAACCCAGCCATGATACAATTTTCTTTCTTTCCTGCAACCCATGGTTGCAGGAAAGAAAATTGCCCGATACCCCCATCAACACACAGTTCTCCCGATGGGGGAGCTGTCAGTTTATGCCTTTCCTAATATCTTTGTCAGCATTGATCTCACCCATCAATGCCAATAAATCTGTCTTCCACTGTCTATGCTTATGCTAGTCTATTTAGAAGGGTCAGTCTGTGTATCTAACCAATCAGACTGTCCATCAATTAAAATAAAGGCTCAATTCACAAATTTAACACACAAGGCTAAGGATACTTAATTTTAAAAAGTGACAGTTATTTTCAGTTAAGCTGAATGAGATAAAAAAAATGACAGTCATAAGGCTAAAAACAAAATGCTTTGGGCTTGTGCAAAGCATTGTGAGTTGAGTTTTGAAGCTGTTAGTACCAGTCAACCTTGCCAGAATTTCTCTTAATGCCAATCAATTACTTTACCTTTGCCAAACATTTATCTGGTTTATCTGTTCATCGTTCAGTCTGTGTCACTGCCAAATTATCCATTAATGCAAATCAGTCTATCCTGCAGTGACAATTGCTTTGTTTCTCAGTACTGTATGTGACCATCTTTTGTCAGTGTGTGTCTAGTTACGTTTGCAATACTAATCAGTCTGTAAGTGTTTTCCTTATACACTCTGACAATATGTTCATAAGTGCCAGTCTGTGCATCTGTAGCCATCAAACTGTCCATCAATCTCTCCATTTTTGTTTTTGTGATGAAAATGTAGATAAGGGTGGGGCCTGTATTCTTATGCGGCGTACACACGCTCTGACTTTCCGGCTGGATTGTCCGCCGGACCTAGTCCAGCGGACAAACCGCCGGACTTTCCAGTGGAGGTCCGCCGGACTTTCCAGTGGAGGTCCGCCGGACTTTCCGAGCGTGTGGACTTGCCCACACACGCCCGGACTTTTCCGGCGGACAATCCGCGGGAACAAAGTCCGCGGGACTTTTGTAAAGGAACAGACTTGCCGACACACGATCGGAAAGTCCGTTTATTTAGAACGTAACTGCAGGTAGACGGGACTAGCGAAGGCAGTGAATGCCGCCGCGCTAGCCCCATCACCTGGTATGGATTTAAAGGGAATCCCTACGCTGAAAAAATGGCGTGGGGGTCCCCCCCAAATCCATCTCAGACCCTTATCCGAGCACACAGCCCGGCCGGCCAGGAAAGGGATGGGGATGAGCGCCCCCTCCTGAGCCGTACCAGGCCACGTGCCCTCAACATGGGGGGTGCCCTGGAGAAAGGGGGGCCGTGCGGCCCCCCCACCCCAAAGCACCTTGTCCCCATGTTGATGAGGACAAGGGCCTCTTCCCGATAACCCTGGCCGTTGGTTGTCGGGGTCAGCGGGCGGGGGGCTTATCGGTATCCGGGAGCCCCCTTTAATAAGGGGGCCCCCAGATCCGGCCCCCCACCCTATGTGAATGAGTATGGGGTACGATGTACCCCTACCCATTCACCTAAGGTGTAAAAGTGTAAATAAAAAAAAAATATATATATATAAATATTTTATTGCACTGCTCCGGGGGTCTTCTACCGTCTTCTCGCCGGACTCCTCCGATCTCTTCTGCTCTTTTACCTAGCTCTTTCACTAGCGTAGGAGCATGGCTTTCTTCTTCATCGTCGCCGCCGTCGTTTGGGAGTCTCGTTCCGCCTTCAGGGGTCTTCGGGGGTCTTCCGCGGTCTCTTCTGTTCTTGCCGCTGTCGCCGCCTTCTGCGTCTTCCTCTTCTTCTTCTTCTTCTTCTTCCGATGTTGACTCGTCGCTCTCTCTGGCCGGAATGGCAGAGACGCGCGGTGTTGTGACTTATATAGGGACAAGGGGGCGGGGTCACATGCTCAAGTCACATGGTGACCCAGCCCCCCTATGATGTCACAGTCCCGGAGGATTCTGGGACTGTGACATCATAGGGGGGCGGGGTCCCAAAGTCGGTTCGGAAAATGTCATTGTCTGCTGCAGAAAAGTGCTTGACATTTTCTGACCCGAATTTGGGGCCCCATATCTCAGGGACACTTGGTGCTAGGAACCCCAAATGTTGTATTCCAACCCAGTGGAATTAGCACTACAACATATCTAAAGATGGGGTTCCTAGCACTAAGCAAATCGGTCAACTATGTCCATCTGCATGGGCACAGTGAGGCTGCAAATGGACATCGTTGACCCTCTTTTCCACTTACAGTAGCTGCGCATTTCTCACCCTAGGCTTATACTCGAGTCAATAAGTTTTCCCAGTTGTTTGTGGTAAAATTAGGTGCCTCGGCTTATATTCGGGTCGGCCTATACTTGAGTATATACGGTAATTTTGAAGGTCAGCCCATCAATGCCATCAATCAATCTGTCAATGTTTAAAATCTATTGATATATATAGTCGTGTCCAATAGCACAATTTCTCCTTTATAAAATATACAAAATTCATAATAACAGCTACCTGCTTTCAGGTAATGTTTTTTGACACTACTATAGAATGAACAAAATGGTAACGAATGCTAAACATAAAAACAAAGTTTAAATACCTGCAGAGGTAGAAAATATGAAAAACACACACATTTAAAATACAACTTAAGACAAACAGCTTGAAACTTGAGTTCAAATGCATATACCATATATACTTGAGTATAAGCCGAGTTTTTCAGCACATTTTTTGTGCTGAAAATGCCCCCCTAGGCTTATACTCGAGTCAGGCACTTTTCTGCAGCAGAAAATTATATTTTCCGAACCGACTTTGGGGCTCCGTATCTCGGGGCCACTTGGTGCTAGGAATCCAAAATTTGGTGTGCAAACCACAACATATCTAAACCTGGGGCTCCTAGCACCAAGTGGCCTCAAAATACGGGGCCCCAAAGTCGGTTCGGAAAATGTCATTCTCTGCTGCAGAAAAGTGCTTGACATTTTCCGAACCGACTTTGGAGCCCTGTATCTCGGGCCACTTGGTGCTAGGGACCAAATTGTGGGTTCCTAGCACCAAGTGGCCCCGAGATACGGGGCCCCAAATTCAGTCAATTGTGTCCATCTGCAGCAATGTCATTTCGGGACCCTTTGGGTCCAGAGACCCCAAATTTTGGCTGAAGCTATGGGGCATCTAGGAACCCTTAACTACATAGTTTGAAGTTCGGGGGACCTATGGATGCAAATGGGCACAGTGAGGAATGCAAATGGGCACAGTGAGGCTGCAAATGGGCATTGTTGACCCTCTTTTCCACTTACAGTAGCTGTGCATTTCTCACCCTAGGCTCATACTCGAGTCAATACGCTTTCACAGTTTTTTGTGGTAAAATTAGGTGCCTCGGCTTATATTCGGGTCGGCTTATACTCGAGTATATACGGTATGTATATTTACTGTTTTTATCTGCCAAAGGATTTATAATTCTGTTTGGTAATCCAGTTATATCACCCCTCCACCTCCAAGGCTGCTTAATTGCCTACATTTAAATATGTATAGCACTGGCAGGCAGGATTGTGGAAGATGTGTACAGTATGTTTGTAGAGTGTCACCTAGGTTTTACTGGGGTAGGGCTCCAGGGTTGATGGCTGATGTGGAGAAAGCAAAATGTTTGTTTTCTCAGAACCTTAATACGTTCTGTTTTGGTCTCTGGAACCTGCAGGCTTAAAATAATTTTGTATGGCATAAAGCCTCCATTCATAAGTCCACCCAATTAGATTATTAGTCTTAGGTCTTTATTTATGTGTGTTGGCTGAAGATCAAGTCTCTCTGCTGTGGGAACCTGTTGTTGGGGGAAAAGGTTGAATTTTGATAGAGCACTAAAAAGGTACAAGTGCTACCTGTTTGTTTTTGGGTTCCCATTAGGGGGCACCCTGTAAGTGAAGATCTGGTTGAGTTAAAGTGATTGTAAAGGATCGCTTTTTTTGTTTAATAACAAACATGTCATATTTACCTCCACTGTGCAGCTCGTTTTGGCCCCGAACATCCTCTTCTGGGGTCCTCCGGCAGCTCTTGCAGCTCCTCTCCGCATCAGATAACCCCCTAGGAGAAGCACTCTCCCGAGGGGGTTACCTTGCGGGCACGCTCCCGAGTCTAGCATTTGCGTCCACAGACATGAATGCTGGACTCGGCGCCGCCCCCGGCGCCTGCTTCATTGGATTTGATTGACAGCAGTGGGAGCCAATGACTGAGCTGCTATCAATCTATCCAATCAAGAGCCGGGACCCCAGGGAGAGAGGGACAGCACGTCCCCGCCGAAGAGATGAAGGGGCTCAGGTAAGTAAAATGGGGGGGCTGGGGGGCCGGTCACTGCCAGGTGTTTTTTCACCTTAATGCATAGGAATGCATAGGATGTATAGGATGTTTTGCGGGAAGAACTGCTTAATCAGGAGGATGGACAAGCTGGAGGACTGAACATCGAAATGTATACAAGAGGATATAATTGTGGCGGGAGTCACTTTGTGTGGGGGGCCTGTGAAACCCAGCTTCCCTTGGAGAGGTTGGGAAACCATTGCTTCAGACCCCCATGCCCCTTTTATGTATACGTCAACCTGTGTCTATTAGGGGGACAGGTTGACCAAGAAAATGGACAGTGGAGTCCTGCTATAGTCTGTTGCCTACTAGGCTGAGGAGGGGGAGATCACTGTTTGTATTGTTAATTGAGCTAATTGGAACACCTTTTGTCTCTGCTAGCAAACCCTTGTGGGATGTGTTTATACTTGTAATAATGTGTCCTTTGTATTCACTGTTGTAGGGGCAGAATAGTCTAGTCACCTAGGCTGGTTTAAATTACTACTTATTATGTTTCTGGTCACAGTTGTATTGTTAGGCTCCATGCACACTGAAGCTCATAAACGGACGTTTTTGGGAGTTTGGGCGATTTTTTTAACAGCCAATAAACTCCACTCTATGTCATCCTATCCACATAGAAGTTTTTGGACGTCTATCAGCAGTGGAGTTTATGGGCTGTTTTCTTTTTTTTTTTTTTAAAGGGCAAATTTATTAAGTTTTGGACAATAAACAAATTCTTGTACAGTGCATTTCTCATACATTGTATAGAAAGGTTATACATATCTGATACAATAGTAATTAGTCAATAATCAACATACTTGTACATCATTCATGTCTCATTTCTTCTCTGTATCCATATCTTACAATAAACTTTATTGAACATAAATCCAGCTGTTGCAACATTCTGTTCTTGTTTTTATTTTTTATTTATTTTTTTAATAACATTTTATTTCCCCCCCCCCCTTCCCAAACATAGTCCATATAGTACAAGGTAGGTGTGTGTGTGTGTGTTATTGGTCCTACTGATCCGGGTATCTCTCTATTTCAAATATCACATGTCCACTATCTTAGTTTATGTTTGTCACTTTACTGGAATTCGGATGTTTTTCAACCAGCCTGCCCAGACTTTTTCGAACTTCTTTGGGCATCCTCTGGATGCGTACGTCAGCTTATATAATGGCAGTGCTTGGTTCACCAGGTCTATCCAATTCTGTAATGTAGGAGGGATTGGATCCTTCCATCTAACAGCTATTGCTTTTTTTGCGGAGCAAAAGAGAATTCTGAGGAGTTTCTTCTGAGATTCAGTTATCCCTTCTTCTTCCAGATCGCCTAATAGGCATCTGGCCGGAGAATAGATATTGGGGATCTCCATAGCTTCCTCCAGATAATGGAGGATTGTTTTCCAAAATAACATCACTTTAGGGTATAGCCACACCATGTGGAAGAAGTCTCCCATTGCATTTCTACATCTAGGACACTCTGACGTAGCCTGTCTTCCCATTCTATACAGCCTGTGTGGAATGTAATAGATCCTGCGCAAGTAGTTGAACTGTATTAATTTGTCTCTGGCCGAAACCATTTCTGGTATAAGTGAGCCCAGGACCTCAGTCCAGGACTCCTCTGTAATACTTGGTATATCTCTTTTCCATTGTGCTGCTACCCTCTCCACTCCAGCAGATGAGGGTGTCAGCAAATTAAAATAGTACCTAGATATTAGTTTGGAGTGGTCTTCTTCAGCTATTCGTTTTTCCGTGCAGGAGGGGAGGAGCGTCACCCCCCCCCCCCCCCCACCATACTGTGCTCTTGCTGTGTGGCGCAGTTGTAAGTAACGAAAAAAAAAGGTATTAGGTAAGTTGTGTTCTGCCTTCAAATCTGCAAATGTTCTAAATATCCCATCCCTAAATAGCTGATGGGCGTATTTAATGCCGTATACAGCCCAACACTCCCCATCTGGGATTTTACATATCTCATTCAGTTGAGGATTAGGCCGCAAAGGGGCGTTAGGGTAACTTGTTAGGCTGGTACCCTTCATTTGGACAATGCACATGTGAAATATTTTGTATGAGAGTTTTAGTATTCCTGCTCCCTTCTCCAGATATGGCCCGTTCCGATACAACACATTAATCAGAGCCTCATATGAATGTACTTGGGCTGCTTGGGTGGCAACCGAGGCATTCTCCATTGTAGGGAAGCCCCACCAGTGCACATGCGTCAGTTGGGCAGCTAAATAATAGCATTGGAGATTGGGCAATGCCAAACCTCCCAATCTTACTGGTAGGTACAGCGTTTCCAATGAAACTCTGGCTGGTTTAGCTCCCCATAGGAAGGGCAAAAGCAGTTTAGTAATCTCTGTAAACAGTTTTTTAGGTATGTATATCGGAGCGTGCCACAGCAAGTAGAGAAATCTAGTGAGATAAATCATTTTATATATGTTCACTCTACCAAGGAGATAGAGAGGCAGCTTGCCCCATACCTGCAGACTTTCTTTAAGGCGAGTCATCAAAGGTAACAGATTATTTTCAGTGAATGTATTTAGTGGCATTGGCTGTTTTCTGAACGCCATAAAATCGCGTCCAGGAGTCGTTTTTCTGACCACAAAAAATGCCAAACGCTCATAAACACTGATAATTGCCGATAAACTCTCAAAAACGTGGCTCACCAGCATTTTTTTATGGTAGATAAGGGAGCAAAGATAGAGATAGGGGACTATAGCGGTAATAGACAAAATAATACTTGCAACTTTTTAAATAGAAATTTTAACAAAGTAGTTTATTAATAATCGATTTGAGGGATAAAACCAACACTAAATACATTATACATACAATATGGAGAAAGAGAATACAATGGGATTGGTCCACCAGTCATATCGGTTCCCCAGCAACTAATGGGGACGCAAGGGGTTTAGAGATGGTTGGGGGACCAAGGGGATACAGAAATAGACAGGGATTTGCTAAAAAGGGTCTACAAAGATTTAATAGATCCTGGGTACAAAAGGGCTGTTTGGAGAGAGCTGACCGACATGTTTCGCCATACAATGGCTTCTTCAGGGTCAATGGGTAGTTTTGTACCAAATAAAGAGAGAGTCTATGAAAATGTAAAAGACAAAAGGTTAGTTATGAAGCTCAATTAATGCATCTGAATTGTGATAAGCAGAACTAACACATCCATGTCGCCACAAGGCCATAAACCCATCCCATGCATAAAACTAGCCCGCGCTGGTCCCAAATAGTTCCCTGAGGGGGCAAACAAGACATACCCCTAAGTTGCTGTTCCAGTGGCTGTTCCAGCAACTTAGGGGTATGTCTTGTTTGTCTTACCCATTGACCCTGAAGAAGCCATTGTATGGCGAAACATGTCGGTCAGCTCTCTCCAAACAGCCCTTTTGTACCCAGGATCTATTAAATCTTTGTAGACCCTTTTTTCTGTCTATTTCTGTATCCCCTTGGTCCCCCAACCATCTCTAAACCCCTTGCGTCCCCATTAGTTGCTGGGGAACCGATATGACTGGTGGACCAATCCCATTGTATTCTCTTTCTCCATATTGTATGTATAATGTATTTAGTGTTGGTTTTATCCCTCAAATCGATTATTAATAAACGACTTTGTTAAAATTTCTATTTAAAAAGTTGCAAGTATTATTTTGTCTATTACCGCTATAGTCCCCTATCTCTATCTTTGCTCCCTTATCTACCATTTAACCCGGGACGAGGTATAATCCAATTAGAGCTATCCAAGCCCTTCTCTTCACAGCATTTTTTTATGTTTTTGATCCATTGACAAAAAAAGAAAATGTAAAACGCTAAAAAACGCTAACACGGAAAAACGCTAAAAAACGCTAATAAACACTATTGCATAAATGTTAAAAAACGTTGACAGACTCACTGAAAAGCTACTGGCATTTTATAATGTTATTTTAACGTCCAGTGTGCACGGAGCCTTATGCCGCGTACACACAAAGGGACTATCCCGTGGGATTGTCTGCTGGACTCGAGTCCGCCGGACAATCCCCTCGTGTGTGGGCGCCGGCTGACTTTTTGGTGCCAAAAGTCCGGCGGACTAGGTTTTAAGTTTTGTTTTAAAATTATCCGCAGGACTTGGCAGTCCGGCGGACAATTCCGCCGTTAGTAGGCTAGTCCGCCGGACTTTTGAAATGAACGGACTTGCCGCTCATCGGAAAGTCCGTTCATTTACCACGTGACTTCAGGTAGACGGAGCTAGCGAAGGCAGTGAATGCCGCCGCGCTAGCCCCGTCACCTGGCATGGATTTAAAGGGAATCCCCACGCCGGCTCCCCACCAAATCCATCTCAGACCCTTATCCGAGCACGCAGCCAGGAAAGGGGTGGGGACGAGCGAGCGCCCCCCCCTCCTGAACCATACCAGGCCGCGTGCCCTCAACATGGGGGGTGCCCTGGGGAAAGGGGGGCCGTGCGGCCCCCCCCACCCCAAAGCACCTTGTCCCCATGTTGATGAGGACAAGGGCCTCTTCCCGACAACCCTGGCCGTTGGTTGTCGGGGTCTGCGGGCGGGGGCTTATCGGAATCCGGGAGCCCCCTTTAATAAGGGGGCCCCCCAGATCCTGGCCCCCCACCCTATGTGAATGAGTATGGGGTACGATGTACCCCTACCCATTCACCTAAGGTGTAAAGTGTAAAGAAAAAAACACACAATTTTTAAAAAATATTTTATTGTACTTCTCCGGGGGTCTTCTTCCGTCTTGGGGGGTCTTCTCGCCGGACTCCTCCGGCTCCCGGATTCCGATAAGCCCCTGCCCGCAGACCCCGACAACCAACGGCCAGGGTTGTCGGGAAGATTCCCTTGTCCTCATCAACATGGGGACAAGGTGCTTTTCCCCAGGGCACCCCCCATGTTGAGGGCACGCGGCCTGGTATGGTTCAGGAGGGGGGGCGCTCGTCCCCACCCCTTTCCTGGCCTGCCGGGCTGCGTGCTCGGATAAGGGTCTGAGATGGATTTGGGGGGGACCCCCACGCCGTTTTTTCGGCGTGCGGATTCCCTTTAAATCCATGCCAGGTGACGGGGCTAGTGCGGCGGCATTCACTGCCTTCGCTAGCTCCGTCTACCTGCAGTTACGTTCTAAATGAACGGACTGCTCCGTGTGTGGGCAAGTCCGTTCAGTTTCAAAAGTCCCGCAGACTTTTTCCCGCGGATTGTCTGCCGGAGAAGTCCGGGCGTGTGTGGGCAAGTCACACGCTCGGAAGTCCGGGCGTGTGTGGGCAATTCCCCCCTCGGAAAGTCCGGCGGTTTGTTCGCTGGATTAGGTCCGGCGGACAAAGTCCAAACGTGTGTACGCGGCATTAGGGTAATATAATCAGGAGGGGGGGGTGTCCTCCTGTGGTATATATTTTTTGTGAGTTTGTCAAATAAACATTCCATGTTCACACAAGCTATTGTCAGCTAGTCTTGTATGATCGGCTAATAATAATAATAATATCTGATCTCTACATTCAGACTGGAGGAAGCGATGTACCGATGGAAGCATTCAAGCTGTATGACGGGTTCCGTTACAATAACAAAAAGCAATATTCCATAGTATTCCTAATTATAACATATATACAGGAAATCACATAAAAAAAAAAATAATAATAATAATAACCACATAAAAGTCACAAAATCAGCTGCAAAACCCACAGCAAAATCCACAGTGTAAGGGTACCCTGGGGTGAGTGTGAGGGCACACAAGCAAGGGACCACTAAAAAGGAAAAAGGAGAAACAGGGGAAGACAATATATCATAGAAAAGGAAAAATAGAGGGTAGTATATGATAATAATAAGTATGCTAAAAAACAAATAAATCCACATAGAATCTATTGAAGAATGGTCTACATCTGAAAAGCACATGTTACAAAACATGGGCCTATTCTTAAGAAAATAAGATAATTAGGTTGAAAGTTCTGAAATATAAACCAGGAATATAAATACAGACTATTGCCGCGTACACACGATCGGACTTTCTGGGGGACCTGGTCCGGCGGACATTCTGATTGTGTGTGGGCTCCAGCGGTCTTTTTCTTCCCAAAAGTCAGACGGACCTAGAAATAAAACATGTTTTAAATCTTCCCGCTGAAAGTCCGCCGGACCCAGTTCCTGTCGGGAAGTCCGCTCGTCTGTATGCAGGTCCAACGGACTTTCCAAATGAGTGGACTTCCCCACACACGGACTAAAGTTCATTAATTTTGAACGTGACTCCAGGTACGACGGGACTAGAGAAGGAAGTCAATCTCAACGCTTTCATCGGCGAGATTGACACCTTGCGAGCCCCGTCGCCTGGTATGGATTTTAAGGGTAACCCCCTACGCTGAAAAAACGGCGTGGGGGTCCCCCCAAAGTCCATACCATACCCTTATCCGAGCACGCAGCCTGGCTGGTCAGGAAAGGGGGTGGGGACGAGAGAGCGCCCCCCCTCCTGAACTGTACCAGGCCGCATGCCCTCAACATGGGTGGTGGGTGATTTGGGGAAGGGGGGCGCCCTGCGGCTCCCCCCACCCCAAAGCACCTTGTCCCCATGTTGATGAGGACAAGAGCCTCTTCCCGACAACCCTGGCCGTTGGTTGTCGGGGTCTGCGGGCGGGGGGCTTATCGGAATCCGGTAGCCCCCTTTAATAAGATCCCGGCCCCCCCACCCTATGTGAATGAGTATGGGGTACATGGAACCCCTACCCATTCACCTAGGGAAAAAAAGTCAATAAAAAAACACACTAGACAGGTTTTTAAAGTAGTTTATTAGGCAGCTCCAGGGGTCTTCTTCCGACTTCAGGGGTCTCTTCCGACTTCTCCGTGCTTTACGGCCTCTTCTCCCACTCTCCGGTTCTTCTGCCGGGCTCCTTCGCTATCTTCTTCCAGCTCTTTTACTATCATTGGCCCGGTCTTCTCGTTCATCTGCATCACCGTCGCCACCGCCGTCTTCTTCTTCCTTCTTCTCTTCTTCCGATGTTGACACGACACTCTCTCCCGCTGTAATGTGGTGGACACGCTGCGTATCGACTTATATAGGCATAAGGGGCGGGGTCACTGGGTGACATCATTATGGCATCACAGTCCCAGCATGCCCCGGTGAGATTGACTTCCTTCTCTAGTCCCGTCGTACCTGGAGTCCCGTTTAAAATGAAGGGACTTTAGTTCATGTGTGCGCAAGTCCACTCGTTTGGAAAGTTTGGCGGACCTCCGCTGCAAAGTCCAGCGGATTGTCCGCCGGACCAAGTCTGCCGAAAAGTCCAATCGTGTGTACGCGGTATTAGAGATGGATTTTCTAATAAGAAACATGTCTGTGAGGTATGAAATAGAGACCACATAACCACAAATAGTTACAACAACCCAACATTACCTTGGTTCTATAAGGGCACCATAAATTAGCTCCCATCCCAAAGATACCATTGATGTGGATAGTATCAAACAATCCGAGATAGATAAGGTATGGAGCTGAATGCTCGCGAATTCTCAAAATGTAGATAGAGAAGGATGGACACTGTGGATAACCATTGCTAATTAATTTGATTCAATGAATAAATATATCACGGTGTGTAGGTATTACCCCTAAACAATAAACAAATCACTTCATTATAAAAGCCATAAAGATTACCCGTATAGGGGTAAAAAAAATACAAAACAGAGGCTTGAGCCCTTTTTTTTCCTTGTCCAGTATTTAGAAAGGAATTGGGGAGTAATGTAAATCTTGCCCTGTGTGTCAAATGAATGCACCCAAACCATATATTTTGAAGTCCACTATACCCTTAATTGAGGTTTCTTTTTTGAGGGTTGCTATGGGTTGTACCACTTCCAGAATCCTTTTCATAAAACCATCTGTTAAGGTGTCAGTCAAAGGACTTTTCCTCATATTTTTACCCATACCAGTATTTCTAAAGACATTTTGGACAGACCAATGAACCCCCTTCATGTTAAAAGTAACCAAAGAGCTGTGTTGGTTGATAAAATATATTCACCTACACACCACATTGTACTACCCCCAAACTGATGGGCTGATAGAGCAGTTTAACTGAACCCTGAAAATTATGCAAAAGTATTTGATAAGAATGTAAATTACTAGGATTTATTTTTATCATACTTAAAGTGTTAGTAAACCCAGGACACTGCATTCACTATATCTTGTCTCCCACAGTACACAGAACATGGAAATGCAATTATTTTAGTAAATATAAACTGATAAATACCTTTTCTCATCAGCAGTATATAGCAGTCTTGTGATTTCTATCAGTTCCTGGTCAAGCTTGTAGGAGTTTTAATACTGTACTGAGCTGTCCTATGAGGCTGCAGGGCTCCTTACCCTCTGTCTGGACATGTCTAGACAGTGCCGATTGGCCCTGTGTTGATTACATGCACTCTCCCAAGAGAAAAAAATATCTCTAGCAATACACACTAAACTGAGCATGTGCAGCCTGACTCCAAAGGCTCTGTCTTATTCAGACTTGTCCAGGGGGGCATTGCAGGGAGTGGAGGAACTCTGCATACAAGATCAAACAGCCTTTTTACACAATGCAGAGGATTAACCCCTTAGGTTCCACAGTGAGTACAAACATGCTTTACTGCATACACAGTCTGATTTTACTGTTGTGGGTTTAGTAACACTTTAATGGTTTCAGTAAGGGAATTGCCACAAGTGCAGGATACGATGGCGGAAGTGCCCGCTTTAGATACATTTCTGGCAAAGTGGAAGAGCTCTTAGATCGAAGAGAAAATCAGTTATACCAAGTGAAAACCCCTTAAAATATACCATGTTAAAGCGGAGTTCCTCCGAAAAAAAAAAATATATTTTTTTGCATCTTAGCATTATTGCAATTAAATTTAAAAAAAGACTATACAATGATCAAGATCGCTTTTTAAAAAATATAAATATCTTACTGTTATCTTGTATGCCCCCATTTGTGGCCGCTTCCATTTTTAATGTGGGCATGTGAAGCCCAATCTAGATCGCTTCCTTGAATACCTTGGGAGAGGTGCATGCTGGGTAACCAGCATGCACCTCCCGATCTTGCGAATGCGTGATTCAACCAGCGGCCGTAGTGCCGAGCACAGTACTGCCCACAGACTCCTGGTAAAGGATGTGTCATCATTTCCCAGGAGCACAGGCGAGGGAGGAAGTCTGAAGGAGCTCCGTGGACGAGGAAGTGGCAGATTACCAGGACTACATAGCAACAGGCCCTTTCTGGTAAGTATAAAAAAAAATGTATTATTTTTTCTAGGTTAAAAGGAGTCTTTTAATGTAATTTTTTTTTTAGGGTGGAACTCTGCTTTAACCTAAAAAATACTGGAAGGATTGGGCGGCTCCCTCAGCAGAAGGCAACCTTAAAGTATCACTAGCAAAAGGTATGGCAGATGTTAGGAAGCCAGAAAACCTGTCTGATACTTAGATTCAGGAGGTCAGGGAAATCTTACAGAAAAATTGAGAGCTGTTTTTAGAATTACCTGGCTGAGCTAACATAATTAACATTACATTGTGACTGAGCCTAATGTCAAAATAAAGTTAAGATTTCATCAAGTACCTGAAATGTAGAAAAAAGAAATTTCAAAGGAGATACAGAAGAAATTGTCCCTTGGGGTTATAGAGGAATCAGTGAGTGGTCAAGTCTCATAGTGCCCATCTCTAAACCGGATGGCATTCTAGGGTTCTGCAACAGCTTCTGTAAACTAAATAAAATATTCACATTTATTGTTTATGACATGACATGTAGACGAGTTGATTAAAAGATTGGGTTCCGGCAGATCAGGTACATTATTAAGATTGATCTTACTAAAAGGTATTGGCAGATTCCCTTACAAGCCATGGCAAGGGAAAAACTGCTATACGAGTATCTAGTCCTTCTTTTTTACTTACATGGGGCCTCATTCCAAGAATGATGGACTGCATCAACATTCTCAACAAAGATTGCAGTATATTTCAGCATATCTAGATAATGTTGTAATTTTTACAACAGCTGTGATTCACAATTACAGTAGGTCCAGGCATTTTGAGATTCTATTCGTAGGATCGGGTTAACAGCAAATCTCAACAAAATGCATGACAGACCTGGAAAAAGCCAGGTATTTGAGCTACAGCATTAGGAAAATGGTCATAAAACCTCTAATGGAGAGACTGAAGCAATTGAAAGTAGACATGTGCACAACAAAAAAATTTGTTTATTTTTGTTTCGTTTTTTTCGTTTCTGTTGATTCGTAACGATTCGTAAATTCGTAAGTCGTCGGTGTTCGTATTCGTAACGATTCGTATTTTCGTAAGAGTTATTTTTTCGTTGATTCGTTTTTCTGTTAGTTTAATCTTCGTTTATTCGAAATTCGGACGCATTCGTATTTTCGTAGATTTTGTTACATTCGTACTTTCGTAGATTTTGTTACATTCGTACTTTCGTTAGATTGATTTATTCGTACTTTCGTTACATTGTTTTTGTAGATTCGTAATCGGAGCATAATTCATAATTTTATGTAATGTGTATGCTATTATTACATTTTAAGAGACACGGAAAATTATGAATCGAAAAAAAAAGTTACGAATGTACGAATTTTTTCATTCAATCCATTCGAAGCACGTTAAGCAGCGCCATTGTAAGAGACACGGAAAATTATGAATCGGAAAAAAAAAAAGTTACGAATGTACAAATTTTTTCGTTCAATCCATTCGAAGCACGTTAAGCAGCGCCATTGTAAGAGACACGGAAAATTACGAATCGAAAAAAAAAAAAGTTACGAATGAACGAATTTTTTCGTTCAATACATTCGAGGCACGTTAAGCAGTGCCATTGTAAGGGACACGGAAAATTACCAATTCAACAAAAAAAAAAAGTTACGAATGTACGAATTTTTTCGTTCATTTTGATTTTCGTTGTTCCTGTTTTCGTTTTTCGGATTTTCTTCTTTCGTAGTTTCGTTGTTTCTAATTTGGTTATTTCGGATTTTCGTTGTTTTCGTATTCGTTCGATTCGAACGATTCGTTATTCGTTAAAATTTTTAGCAAATCGTTCGTTCATTTGTACGATAACGAATGAACGAAAATAACGAAAAAGAACGAAAAAAAACGAAACGAATTGCACATGTCTAATTGAAAGTTGGCGCCAGCCATTGTCAAAAAACAGGCAACAGCCTTGCTAGGGATTACTGGATAGTACCAGAGGTTTGTGCCTAACTTTGCTACTATAACAGCTCCACGTATAGGTCTTACCAAAGAAGGCACTGCAGTAAAATGCAATGAAGAGGTTTTCAAAAGCTGAAGGTAATAAGGTGTAAACACCAGTGTTAACTACCCCCAACTTTGGTTAAGATTTTCTTGTACATACCAATTCCTCTTATGTTGGTCTGGCAGCAGTTGTGTCCCAAGAAATTAAAAGGTAAGAGCATTCAGTCACATACTTCAGCAAGAAATACCTGCAGAGAAGAACTAATCAATGAGGAAAAGGTGTCTGGCATAAAGTGGGCACTGGAGTCAGTGAGGTGTTAACTTTTGGAAAAATGATTAATTACAGACTATTCTTCTCTACAATGGATGGCTCAAATGTGAATGATACAAGGGCCACAAGATGGTTTCTGGCTTTCAAAGACTTTCAATTTTAAGTAGAACACAGGCTAGGGACTGGGAAGGAAATGCCAATGGACAGGCAGGCATCAACTATATGTTGGCAAAATGTTCTCCTTCCCACAGGTCTGAGCAGTGTGTGAGAGTATGAGAGGCACTGATGCAGAGGATTGTAAACCTTGTGTATGTGTGACCTAGGTTTCTCACATACATGGTGAAATGCTCTGGGGTTTATGACTGATGTGGGGAATACAAACTTTTTTTTTTTTTTTAGAATCAACAAGTTCTATCCTGGAGCCTAGAACCTGGAGGCTTTGAGGAGCTTTGGTTGGGCTAATGCCTCCATTCCTAAGTCCACATCTTACCTAGTAGTCGGACCTAATTTTTTAGTCTTAGCTGAGAGAGAAAGACCTGAACTTACTGATGCTGAGATCTGTCCCTCTTGCTCTGTAGGAGCCTGTTGCTGAGTGAAAAGGCTGAATGGCAACAGAATACTAAAAAATGTACATGTGCTACCTGTTCATTCTGGGGATACTGTTAGGGGGGGGGGGGGGCATCTAGTCAGGAACTGTTTAGTTAGTGGTGTAGATGAGCAGATGTTTTGTGTGTTTTATATTAGGGACTTGCTGTACAAAGCTATCCTGCATTGAAACTGTGTATGTTTACAGCCTTGCTGAATAAAAGTGAAGAACCTGATGAACATATGCCTGGGTGTTACAGTGCAAACATTTAAAGCAGAACTATAGTTGTTTTTTTTTTTTTTTTTTTATGTGAACAAGAGCTTAGGAAATTGTCTCTTGGAACTCCTGCTCATTGATTCCTACTATGTCACTTCTACCAGGTTCCATGCATTTTCAGATGGAGAGTGAAAGGAGGTGTAGATACAACACAGTATTTGAACCCTACTATTAACTGTTTCCCTACCACTCCTGATCAAGCAGTGCATGCTGCGATATGCGCAGAGCCTTCCACTTCCGGTTATGCAACTCTTTATCACCTTTCCTGTTGGGCACCAGTTCCTGACAAATCACTGATATACTTAGGGAACACTGCTGTATACCTGCTATATTATTTGCATGATATTACTGCAGTCTGCTTCTTATGGACATGTTTATGCTTTTATGTATGCAACTGTGAATTTATTGTAAATTGCACTGACCCGGGTCAGCATAGCCCAGGACTCTAAATGAGTACCTTAGGCTAACAGATCCCTGTTGCTGCCATTCACACTGGGGCAAACCACCCGTGTGAATGGCAGCAACAGGGATCTACTGATTCCTGTTGCTGTGTTGAGAAGCTTCTTGTGGCTACCAACCCAGTACAGTATTACTACAGGTTGTCGGCAAGCACAAGTATTCGTGGTGCACAAAATGTGCTCAGAAGCAATCAAAGCAAGTAATGGTTGGCTTTGCGAACAGCCATCGATAGCTGTGACCACTCACAACCTGTCATTGTAGTGTATAGGCTTGGTGGCCGCAGCTAGCCTCTCAACACCGCAACGGGAATCAGTAGACTGTTGGCATTCGCACGGGGGCAAACCACTCGTGCGAACGTAGCTCTAGTCGCTGAACTTTTGATTTAATAATAGCTGGTGAATGAGGATGTACAATACATTTTTGCCTATGTGTATTTTTGCATTTTGTGCTATTATATTCTAATATTATTAGAGTTAAGTTGTTAACCTATTTTTGTATGCTCTTTATAGTGCTATAGTTATTATTCAGAGGGAATGTTAGTTTCGCAGTGCCTTATTTTATTATGTACGATTCCCCAGGTTCTGTTGTTGCTGAGCATCAAACTGTAGGTTCTGATTTTGCTGGGCATCACAATGTAGGTGATACTGGAAGAAGGTCCCATCAAGCCATGGATATTGGTGAATTAATGAGTGAGTAGGTTTCATTTGTAATCCTTGAGGCTGTCTTATAAATTACTGTGGTTTGTTATTTTTTGCAGCTCGAAAACTATTTAAAATATACTTCTGCTCATTGTTTTACAAAATTAATTACATTTGTGGTTGTGTGCACAAAATGCCTTTGTGGTTTTGTCTGTAAAATGCTTTGTACTTTGTTCAATGTGACAATACGAAATAGAGAACAGAACAAGGTCACAGATAGTATTCAAACTGACAGAAATGTATTCTGCATTTCTGTCTCTCAGTTCTGCATACCAAATGGGGAAACTGGTTTATAACTCATTTAATAACATAACAAAATTGATAATTATAGCATTTTAAAGTAAATTAACAATAAAAGAGTTTAATGTGTGTAAGAATGTAGTCATTTTTTTTTAACTTATTGTTTGCATTTTTTTTGTGGATTCTGTAGCCAGCACCTGGCTGTAGTGAGCCTTATTGTTCCTGCACAGGATATTTTCTTTGCCACGTGTTGTTTCAACTTGCTCCAGAAGAGTGTGCTAAAGAAATATGATTCTGTGTTATGGATATGTGATAGTCTGACCAATTAATGGGCTTAGGGAAACCTGCTGAGACATGCTGGGGAAAACCAGTAAATATCTTAGTCACCTACTGTTTGGTCTTGTCCATCTTGGACTTTTGCTCTGTGAAGATGGCTAGGTCTTGAGCCAAGAACACATGGAAGGATTCAGAGATCAACCTTTTTGGGAGAAACCCTTGAAGACTTCTGGAAAGAGAGAGTAAACTCAAGCTGCAACTGCCCTCCACGTTTGAACATGTGATGAGGTATGGTTGAGCATGATTTTACACACAGGAACTAGGTATTGGCTTTGGATTTGGATCAAACCTGAATTCAGTCAGAATTTTGCCTGTTTGGCATTTGGTGAATATCTGAACTAAATGGGATGTTCTCCCGCCCAATGAACCTACATTATAAAGAGGTACATTTAACACCAATACTACTAGTGCTGCTAAATGTGACAGCATCCCGCTCAGGCTGGTTGTTAGGGTGCTCTCCATAGAAGGTTCTTTTTTTCTCTCCGCACATTGCAGGCCCTTTTCTCACTCTGCACAGTTCAGTCTCTCTAGAGCAGGTTCTTTTTCTCTCTCTGCACATTGCAGGCCCCCTTCCCTTTCTGCACATGACAGTCTCTCTAGAACAAGCTCTTTTTTCTTTTTCTGCAAATAGCAGGCTCTCCCTGCACATAACAGTCTCTCCAAAGCAGGCTCTCTTTCTCTTTTTACATATGGCAGTCTCTCTCTGCACATAGCAGTCACTCTAGAGCAGGCTCTTTTTCTCTCTCTGCACATAGCAGTCAGTCCAGCGCAGGCTCTTCTTTTGTCTCTCTGCACATAGCAGTCACTCTAGAGCAGGCTCTTTTTCTCTCTCTGCACATGGAAGTCTCTCTCTGCACATAGCATTCACTCTAGCACAGGCTCTTATTTGCTCTCTGCACATGGAAGTCTCTCTCTCTCTCTCTGCACATAGCAGTCACTCCAGCGCAGGCTCTTCTTTTCTCTCTGCACATAACAGTCACTCTAGATCAGGCTCTTTTTCTCTCTCTGCACATAGCAGTCACTCCATGCAGGCTCTTCTTTTCTCTCTCTGCACATGGCAGTCTCTCTCTGCACATAGCAGTCACTCTAGATCAGGCTCTTTTTCTCTCTCTGCACATGGAAGTCTCTCTCTGCACATAGCAGTCACTCCAGCACAGGCTCTTATTTTCTCTCTGCACATGGAAGTCTGTCTCTCTCTGCACATAGCAGTCACTCCAGAACAGACTCTTCTTTTCTCTCTGTACATAGCAGTCACTCCAGTGCAGGCTCTTCTTTTCTCTCTCTGCACATAGCAGTCACTCCAGCACAGGCTCTTATTTTCTCTCTGCACATGGAAGTCTGTCTCTCTCTGCATATAGCAGTCACTCCAGCACAGACTCTTCTTTTCTCTCTGTACATAGCAGTCACTCCAGTGCAGGCTCTTCTTTTCTCTCTCTGCACATAGCAGTCACTCTAGAGCGGGCTTTTTCTCTCTCTGCACATGGCAGGCTCTGTCTCTGCACATAGCAGTCACTCCAGCACAGACTCTTCTTTTCTCTCTCTGCACATGGCAGTCTCTCTCTCTGCACATAGCAGTCACTCTAGAGCAGGCTCTTTTTCTCTCTCTGCACACAGAAGTCTCTCTCTGCACATAGCAGTCCCTCTGGAGCAGGCTCTTCTTTTATCTCTGCACATGGAAGTCTCTCTCTCTCTGCACTTAGCAGTCACTCTAGAGCAGGCTCTTTTTCTCTCTCTGCACACAGAAGTCTCTCTCTGCACATAGCAGTCCCTCTGGAGCAGGCTCTTCTTTTCTCTCTGCACATGGAAGTCTCTCTCTCTGCACATAGTAGTCGCTCTGGAGCAGGCTCTTCTTTTCTCTCTGCACATGGAAGTCTCTCTCTCTGCACATAGCAGTCACTCTAGAGCAGGCTCTTCTTTTCTCTCTGCACATGGAAGTCTTTCTCTCTGCACATAGTCACTCTAGAGCAGGCTCTTTTTCTCTCTCTGCACATGGCAGTCTCTCTCCCTCTCTCTCTGCACAAAGAAATTACTCTAGGACAAGCTCTTTTCCCCTCTCTGCACATGCCAGTCTCCTTCTCTCTGCACCTGGCAGGCTTTCTAAAGCAGGCTGTTTTTCTCTCTGCACATGGCAGGCTATTTTTCCTACTCTATATGGCAGTCTCTCTTTCTCCTTCTCCATCTGGCAGGCTCTTTCTCACCCCATGTGACATACTTTCCAGAGCAGGTTCCTTCTGTTCACCTGGTAGGTTCTCCAGAGCAGGCTCTTTCTCAATATCTCAATCACACACACACTTTATGAACAGAAACTTTCTTTACTGCATGTCATTGGGTGTCACTGTGCATCTGTTAAATGAAACACATACTTATATTTTACAGAAGTATCACTCTGAAAAGTTCTGCTTTGCTGAATTGTTTCTAATGAATTTTTCAAAGTGCACCTCACTATGAATATACAAGTGGCATCGGTAAAATTTGGTCTGTTTACATTTTTTTTTATTTTCCTCTTTGGCTTTGGGTAATAGATTTTATCATTTACAGTATATGTGCCGCCTCTAGCATCTAGTCCAAACATTCTTCCTGAGTGGAAGTGAGCCATGGAAAGAAAGAAATGTTTTTCTCAAAGATAGCTAGTGGCAACCAATGCAATTTCATATATCTGTCATATCGATTCATACACATGTCTGGAGTCTGAATTGTAATGGATCCATTTTCATAACATTAGCTCAGCAACACATTTTCTTGAAGAGTATTAAAATTGCTTTACTACAAAAAATGCTAAAAGGTAATGAAATTCTTAAATTGATCTCAGAAAGAAATGAACATACAACTTACTTGACAGGCTAACAGGGAGCTCAGGAAATTTGCCTGACCAGTATGTGAAGCAAGGGGGAAATGAGAATATTTATTATGGGTTTTAGGCTTAAATATATACAGTGTACAGTCGATGTTTGACACCAAAAATGCATTGAAGGACTCCATTTTTTTTTTTTATGTAAAAATCTAGAGGCCATTAATATTTATGTAGCTTCAGTTCGAGCTGCAGGGACCAGGCTGTTACTGCAGGTTCAAACATACTACAGAATATATAGCCAGTGCTGCAGCTGTTCTCTTTCTTTTAGGCTACCAGTGAGGAGAGAAAGAGATAGAGAGGACAGAGAGAGACAGAGCACTGGTCATTTGCAGGACTGTATGAAGCCACATAAAGACCTGGACGAAAGCCCTGCCCATCATCCAGGATAAAGAGAAGAAAAGGAAACTGAGCTGCTGTGGACTCTGGGGCAGAGCCTAAGAGAGCAACTATGACTTGTAGGTAATATAATAATCTGGTGTCTTGTGCCCTTGTCATGGATTGTGGCTTTGGGACTACAAAATTACCAGAGCTCTCTGGGGAGAAAAACTAAGGACTATTCCGGAATTTAGGGTAGTCTCAGAGAGGACATGTTGGAGCAAGTGGAAGGCTGCTGCCGGGCCATATTGCTACAGTGTCGGAGAAGCATTGAGGCTGAATTTTAGACATCTCCTGGTTTGATGAAATGCCACTGTTGAGCCTGCTGTTGCCGTCTCTGCAGCTGACATTGCTTAGATCCAGACAGAGTGGGAGGAAACAGGTCACCACCCTAGGAATTAGTGAGAGGCTGCTGGCCATACTCTACCACACCCTTCTTAAAAGAACAGTATTGCTTACTGGGGATACCATTTAGACACCTACACTCAGATTCAGAGGGACTTTATTCGGAAACCTCCAATGCTGGATTTTGGCCCCATAGCACTGACCAGTAGGGGAGGGTTTGCCAAAGACTGGTGGACCATTGTCCTACCATTGCCCCTTATGCAGAACTTCACATAGCATAGGGATAAGTGGTCAGTCACTGGTCTGTTTGTTTATTACCAAATGTACAGTTCATATTATTTTGCAGCTGTTTCGCATACCGTATCTCACAAAAGTGAGTACACCCCTCACATTTTTGTAAATATTTTATTCTATCTTTTCATGTGACAACACTGAAGAAATGACACTTTGCTACAATGTAAAGTTGTGAGTGTACAGCTTGTAAAACAGTGTAAATATGCTTTCCCCTCAAAATAACTCAACACACAGCCATTAATGTCTAAACCACTGGCAACAAAGGTGAGTACACCACTAAGTGAAAATGCCCAAATTAGGCCCAATTAGCCATTTTCCCTCCCCGGTGTCATGTGACTCATTAGTGTTACAAGCTCTCACTCTCTCATACTGGTCACTGGAAGATCAACATGGCACCTCATGGCAAAGAACTCTCTGAAGATCTTAAAAAAAAGAATTGTTGCTCTACATAAAGATGGTCTAGGCTATAAGAAGATTACCAAGACACTGAAACTGAGCTGCAGCACGGTGGCCAAGACCATACAGCGGCTTAACAGGACAGGTTCCACTCAGAGCAGGCCTCGCCATGGTTGACCAAAGAAGTGGAGTGCACGTGCTCAGTCATATCCAGAGGTGGTCTTTGGGAAATAGACGTATGAGTGCTTCCAGCATTGCTGCAGCGGTTGAAGGGGTGGGGGGTCAGCCTGTCAGTGCTCAGACCCTACGATGCTGTCCTCCCAGAAGGAAGCCTCTTCTAAAGATAATGCACAACAAAGCCCACAAACAGTTTGCTGAAGACAAGCAGACTTAGGACATGGATTACTGTCCTGTGGTCTGATGAGACCAAGATATACATTTTTTTAGAGCACCCTCCCTCAAACTCACTGCCTATACATACCATCCTTTCACTTCCCTGTGGCTGTGTTTGTCTGCTGGAGTGAAATATAAATGCTCTGCACTTCTGGGTATGGGGATAGTTGACGCTCCCACCTTCCTCACAAAATGCAGCACTGGATTCCAGTAGGGAAGAACCTCTGATTTGGGTAGAACTGCCAAACAAACTGTCCAAATAAGGCCATTTTGCCACTCTGAATATGCAACTTCTATTAGTAAATTGACCAGCCAAAGATCATGGACAACATCATCAACCAAATATGCCCAACATAACCAAATTTGGTCAATGATGTCATCTATGATCTATAGGTGATTCGTGTACAGATGCTGGCTGAGGATCTGTCATTTGCATCAGAACTAGTGGCAGGGAAACAATGTCTTGTCGAAAGGCAACATCAGAAGTTTGTTATGGCGGCTGGTCATAGTGATTAATGAGGATCTACTTTAAATCTGGGGGCCCCCTTATATAAGGGGGTTTACAGATTAAGATAACCCCCCACACACACAAACTCCACATCCCTTTTCCTGGACAGGAGTGGAGAATGAGGCTCTTGTTCCCTCAAGTGCTCTTCCAATGTTGAAGACATATGGGCTGGTATGGTGCTGGAGGGGGACTGTATGTTCGCTGCCCTCTCTTTCCTTGCCACCTAGGCTGCATGTCTGTATAAGGGCCTGGAATAAATTTATTTGGGGAATGCTATGCTGCCTCTCCTCCCTTTAAATGCATAAACAAAAAAACCTGTGTGGCCAGAAAAGGGAAGGAAGTGAGCATGTGTGCGTCCCCCCTCCTACTGCCACTGCAACTAAATGACAAATCCCCAGCTGGTTTGTGTACATACAGTAGCCAGCAGGGGATGTGTCATTTAGTGGGGTTAGTGCGACTGGTCAACTTCGTTCAGTGCCAGGTCATAGTGGCACTGAGATAACATCATCAGGTGACTGGGAAAAATTGTTGGGCAGTGGGTCATCATAATTGATGAGGATCTACATCACAGAACAATGTGAATAACTTGGATTTTCACTGAGGTTATTGTGTACCATGTATAAGTGTTTCTACTTGTTTTTACTGCAAACCTCCACATTGCTCTTGGGTGACAGGCTGAGGGGATAAGGTCCTGGTCCCTCACAATGGAAACATGGTACTTTGCAAGAGGGGGGAGAATTTCATGCACCCCTTTCAAGGTACCCAACGTCGAAGGCATGGAGCCTGGTATGATTTAGAAAGAGGGGCTCACAGCTTTTTCTTTCCTGGCTTAGCAGGCTGCATGTCTACATAAGAACCTGGTGTTAATTTTAAAGGGAACCCAAGTAGAAACCCAAACCCTACCCCCCCTCCCCACAAGGCTTCTACCCTACATCCTGTCCCTCAAAAGGGGTGTGGGTGTTTGCATGGAAGGGAAACTTATCAGAATCTGCAAGCCCTGTTTATAATAAGAGACCCTCAGATATCTGCCCCCCCCCCGTCAGGTATATTGGTACCCCTTATTAATCAGCCCTATACTGTATAATGTGAAAATCAAATAAAATTACCACACCTTGAAAAAGTCCTTTGTTAAAAATTCCAATATCAGTGTTGTCACAATGACCTGGCGCCCAACAAAAGTGTTTTGCCACCATGATGACCCACCACCCAACATTCTTGTCTTGCCTCACTATGGCTACAAAATTTGAAAAAAGGGGGAAATCACTGCGCTAAACCACTATATGCAAAGCTGCTGACATTAAAACAAAGTGCCTAGTGTATGTAACAAACAAAGTGTAGCGCTAAATGTAGAATGTAATAGAATACTATATCTATAGTCAACTAAAAATAAACTAAAAACTGAAATTGTACAGGGCATCAAATAAAACATGTGCTATACACAAAAATATAAACCCATAACATGTAAGTACAATGATCATATGTCCAATTAAGGAAAGATCAAAAGCAATGTCCATACAGTGACAAAAAATGTGTATGAACACCAAAAAAGTTTTAATAAACTTCATAAGGAATGTGTCCAATCAAATAACTGATTTAAAATCCTCAGTGAAAAGTGATGTGACAAAGAAAACAAGGAGCTGGCTGTAGAACTAATTCAAAGCAATATTCTAATGGAGAGTTGTAGATAAATACTTCTTACCAGACAGGGTGGACCCACTTGCCATACGACAGTGGGTCAATCAAGCTCTTATCGGCCAATAGCCTGATGGTCAAATGATGATACCAACTCAGATACGATTGGAACATGAAGGAGAATCACTCCAAATACGAACGGTCAATCAATCGACAGAAATGGATCTGGGAAGAGTAATACAGCCAGGTATCCGGGGCTCAGGTGGTTCTCCAGACCAAATATAAATTGAACCTCGATGGGGGGGGGGGGGGTCTGTGTTATAGACCGATAATAGATGGAATGTTTTAACATTCGGGGGAAAAAGCTCCATATGGTGCAGGTCAAAAAAGTTAGATTTTTTATTTTTTTAAAGTGCAAACATCAATTTGCAGATGAGTACATAAAAATGTGATCACAAATAAAAAGAGTAAAAGCAATGAGGGAAGCAAGTGAAGCAGGCCCAGCGCGCTTCGTCCCAACGGACTTCAACTGGGGCATTTTACATTATGCTTTTACTCTTTTTATTTGTGATCACATTTTTATGTACTCATCTGCAAATTGATGTTTGTACTTTAAAAAAAAAAAATAAATAAAAAATCTCCCTTTTTTGACCTTTACCATATGGCTACAAAATGATAGATCCTCAGTTAACTTCTATTCCTGAACAAACTGGGTGATGTCTTTGACCAAATATTGTCGTTATCTTATTTAGTCAAAGACATCACTCAAGATCCCTTGGCT
This sequence comes from Lithobates sylvaticus, assembly GCA_028564925.1. Lineage (NCBI taxonomy): Eukaryota > Metazoa > Chordata > Amphibia > Anura > Ranidae > Lithobates > Lithobates sylvaticus. The sequence continues at coordinate 355,212,845 of CM053028.1, read as the reverse complement.
GATGGTCTTCATGCTGGACTTTGCCAAACCTCCTGCAAACCAAACTTTGCTCACTTCACTCATTCCTAGGTTCCTAAATGAGCAATCATAAGGCTCAATGGCTGTTACTTGGGCATTGAGAGAGTTTTTAGCACTTAGTGAACTTAAAGCAAACCAGAGTTTTTAGCACTTAGTGAACTTAAAGCAAACCAACTTGGAGTCAACTTCTTTCATATAAGCAGCTGGAGTTGGATAGCTAAAGGGGAATGCCACTCCACTCCATTCCCTCCCACCCCACCTCACCCCACAATAATAATAGGAGGATTTTTTTTCAGGAGGATTTTTGCATTTAACCCAGCATAGCAAGTAAGTGGGCAATGGGGTGGGGAGAAAAGGTAGGGGCACGTTAAGTTCTGCTTTAGGTAAACTTGTTGCTTTTCTTTGAATAGGTTACCTGATTCAGTATTGTTCTTTATGATGTTGAAATCTTTTTTAAGAGATTTTTTCAAAAAAAACTTTACTTATGGTTACCAAGCTTTAGTTAAAAAATCTGCGTTTTCCTTTATAAAACAAAACATTTTTTTTTGTTTACCAATTAAATATTTGTAGCCCTCTAATTTCTTGAGTCTAAATGTCCTGCATTAAACATACTATATAAGCATCATCATCTTATACATTAACATACTTTAGTTAGTACTTGGACATGTTTGGGAATAACACTGGTATATTAAGGGCAGTGCATTGAACAAGAGTGTTTACCAGAAGTGTGCTTGTTTCATACATAAATGGTTAACACTTTGAACATGTTTTTTTAGTTGTTGTAAATGTATAACTTCTAATTAGGACCAAACTAATTCTAGACAACACCTTATGTGTTAAATCTGCATAGCTGTACTCAATGAAGCATTTCATGTGTAGGGTGGTAGGTGATGGTATCAGTGATAAATGTCTGTTCTGTTTTGTATTAAGGTTTTGTGTAACACTTTGAAAACCACCAAGTAAAACTGCTATATAGAACATAAGCTGTATCGACAAACCTGATGGTTAGATGGCAACACTTTCATCCAGGTCTAGGAGTGAGTGGCAGACATGGTCACCAAGGGGCCCCTGTGTGAAAATAATTTTTGGGTCCTCTATTCAACTACTGAAAAAATGTAAATGCTAATTCTCTATATTCAACTACTGTAAACAAATGTAAATGCTAATTCTCTGTTTTAAAGTTTAGGGGGGTCAGGTGTCACCAGTGCAGTCTTATAATCAAAAAAGGTTTTATATTTTTCCCAAAAGATAAAACAAGCAATGCTGAAACTGAGCTGCATCATGGTGGCCAAGACAATACAGCGGTTTAACAGGACAGGCTCCACTCAGAACAGGCCTCGACATGGTCGACCAAAGAAGTTGAGTGCACGTGCTCAGAGTCATATCCAGAGGTTGTCTTTGGGAAATAGACGTATGAGTGCTACCAGCATTGCTGCAGTGGTTGAAGGGGTGGAGGGGTCAGCCTGTCAGTGCTCAGACCATATACTACACACTGCATCAAATTGGTCTGTATGGCTGTCGTCCCAGAAGGAAGCCTCTTCTAAAGATGATGCACAAGAAAGCCCGCAAACAGTTTGCTGAAGACAAGCAGACTAAGGACATGGATTACTGGAATTATACCCTGTGGTCTGATGAGACCAAGATAAACGTATTTGGTTCAGATGGTGTCAAGCGTGTGTGCTGGCAACCAGGTGAGGAGTACAAAGACAAGTGTGTCTTGCCTACAGTCAAGCATGGTGGTGGGAGTGTCATGGTCTGGGGCTGCATGAGTGCTGCCGGTACAGGGGAGCTACAGTTCATTGAGGGAACCATAAATGCCAACATGTACTATGACCTACTGAAGAAGAGCATGATCCCCTCCCTTCGAAAACTGGGCCACAGGGCAGTATTCCAACATAACAACCCCAAACACACCTCCAAGACGACCACTGCCTTGCTAAAAAAGTTGAGGTTAAAGGTGGTGGACTGGCCAAGCATGTCTCCAGACCTAAACCCTATTGAGCATCTAGAAGGAGGAGGAGTGCAAGGTCTCTAACATCCACCAGCTCCGTGATGTCGTCATGGAGGAGTGGAAGAGGACTCCAGTGGCAACCTGTGAAGCTCTGGTGAACTCCATGCCCAAGAGGTTTAAGGCAGCGCTGGGAAATAATGGCGGCCACACAAAATATTGACACCTTGAACCCAATTTGGACATTTTCACTTAGGTGTGTACTCACTTTTGTTGCTAGCGGTTTAGACATTAATGGCTGTGTGTTGAGTTATTTTTAGGGGAGAGTAAATTTACACTGTTATACAAGCTGTACACTCACTACTTTACATTGTAGCAAAGTGTAATTTCTTAAGTGTTGTCACATGAAAATATATAATAAAATATTTACAAAAATGTGAGGGGTGTACTCACTTTTGTGAGATACTGTATTTTATTCAGCTCAAAAGTTTTTGTCTGATGACCTTCAGCATAGAAACAAAACAGTGTTTTATGAACTAAAGGCTTGTACCCGGAAGGAGGGTATTACAGTCCCAGGGCTTTTTCCTGTGTGATCCAAAAGAGAGAAAGTCCTCAGCCGGGTTCAGCAACTCTACAGCTCAAACAGCTTTTCCCCCAGACACATGTCTCACTCTCAAACTCCCCCTACTTCACCCATGCTCTGTAGAGTTTTCTACATTTGAATCCCTCCTGCGGGTCCTTTTTCTTATCTACTACTTGATTATAACCCAAATAATGGGAAGATATATCACCCATTAAGGACCCATCCCATGAGTCCTGTAGATATACTGGAAGTGGTGGAGGCCTCTACATTGTACCTAAGAGCACCCAAAGAGCTGTTTTGTACTACAAAATTATATTTCTGGAGGACCAGGGTGCAAAAAAGGGAAAACACTTTTCAGCATTAAGCATATATGGTACTCTTTTACCAACAATAACAATAACCTGCATTTATCGGTGTAGGATATTTCCCACTTGGGTGGTGCCAAATGCTCCTATTGAAACATCTAAGTCAGGATGCCCTAGATTGGTGGAAGTCTCCTCATTACCTGTACCAGCCATGACTTGTAATGGGAAAGTCTCTTTCCCCCTGCCTCGGAGGTCAGCTCAGTCGGGAGGTCTGAAAAAATGGTCACCATCCCCATTACCACTATTGCTTTCAATTAATGTTATTTTCTTCAGTTATGCATGGTTCCCTTCGTTTGCACAGACATGGAAATGGCACATTTCTCCAAGTCAATGAGCTGTACAGTTAGTTGATTTCTAAAATGTCCCCCTATAATATCATGCACAAGTTTTTTTACCACCCTGCCCTCTTGTGTGACACAACGCACAAAGGGTGTTACCAGTTCTTCCAACCATTCTTGCCTGTGCAAACATTACCATGCTGCCTGCATCTAGCAAGGCCTTAGCAGGGAGTTCACATGCATTGTACACTCAAACTGTTCCTAACATATATCAAGGGGCATGGTGCAAACCGTTTTGAAGTGTAGTGAACATGGGTATCAAGTATGCTCCCACGACGAGTGACACTGCATGCACTGAACAGACCCCAGTCTCCAAAGAAGGGTTTGGCTAATGAGGAGATGAAAGAAATGTATCTTGGCCATTTTGGATGCTGGCTCTGGGATTCTGCAGAGCTGGAAGCTGTAGAAAACCTCAACGCACGTGAGGAAAAGGGGTCCTGTCATCTGACAGTCCCAAGTGCATACTTCTCTATAGTGTATCTCTCCAAAATGTCCACTAACTAATCCACAGATCAGGGTCTCCATGGCTGATCCAGTTGTGGAGATTGCCAGACAAGGACCTCAGGTGCCAGTCCTTCACAAACATTCCACTATTTATGGGCTAGACTCAGCCTCCGGCTGAAGCCATTTCTTAACAAACTGCACCATGTTGTGCATTTAGGTCCACGCAGTTGATCTGGTTGATTTATCCAGTTATGCACCTTTTTTTCCTACTGATCACCAGGGGGAGGGGTTATTACAGCCTGCCACTGACCACCAATGTGGGAGGTTTAACATTACTACCAATGTTGACCAATTTAGGGGGGGTTATTGCAGTCACTTACACCAATGCTTTGGCTACAGTTTTTGATAGTAATTCCAATTATGTATATAATAATATTTTACTCCCACATTACAAGACATACAGCGTTATGTAAAATCACTTAGCCATGCCCCTGTTGTTTGGGGGGTGCCACAATATGCACACCAAATTTTCTTCTTGATCCCTTCAAGGCTTTCCTTCTATCTATTCTCTAATGCTGGCAACTATACAGGAGATAATGTCTCTGAACTCCTGCACATCAGACAGATTGATATGCTAAGTTCGGTGTCTCAGTTGAAAGTTGCAACTGTACTTACAGCTGTCCATGCTTCTTTGGCCAATTCTGTTCCCACACCCAGTGTGTATGGTTTCATGATTATTGAAAATAATGTTGATGTATGGGGGATGCAGAGGATTGTTGGATAATTTCTGAAAGATTAATCTCAAATGTATACTTAAAAAGCATTAAAGAACCTATCTCAATCCTTAAGGGATATATTAAAATAATTCCTACCCCATCTCTGCAAAGGATTCATCAGCATTCACTGCAGATCTACCAACATTAGCCAGCAACATTTGCTACATTTGTAACAATCACTGAATGTGTGCTAATTCTTAATATAAGATGGAGAAGGTTTTGATTTGGCTCACAGTCTGATTGCCTGTCCTAAAGAGTGGTCTTTTATCTTTTTATCTAAAAATAATGAATTCATGTACATTCCTCTAGGATAATGTATCTAATCATCTTGGGCTTTTGAATATATGAAACCACTTATTCACTCATATCAAGTTCAGGTAATCTTAGTTTAGTGAATTTTCAATAAATCATTCTCCTTATTTTCCCAGATTTAATATTATGTGATTTTTTTTTACAAGATAGTAATTGTAGGCATTTAGAAAATTAATTAATATTTTTCAATTAAATATTTCTGGATTTATATATAATTTTATCAGCAGTCTATAGATGTATTCAATTCCTTACATATCTTTCTTATTAATATTATAAAGTAATGCTTGTTGTATTTTTTACTTTTTTTATGCTGACTTTACACAGAGTGCCACATGGAATATTTCAGCAATTCTTATACTTTCAGACCTTTTGAAGAACCTTTTTTTTTTATAAACACATATTCACCACTTCAGACTGGAATTTGCGCTAAGTAATCATCTGTGTGAAACTAATATGGTATCCACTAGACGTATTGCAGTGTGATAGGAGATGGATTGCTAAAGAATAAACTCACACAAGTATAAGCTTTAAGATTTGTTGGCAAGTGTTTCCTGCACTCACATCTGAGATGTGAATCTGTAAGATATTCTGATGAAAATGATGGAGCAGCAGCACCTGGAGCACACTATGGGATATGAAGCATGGTTTCACTTGGAGAGGTACTAACAAATATACATTGAAGTGTTTCTTGCAGCCCTCAACAGAAAATGAGAATAAAGAGAATAAAATAATTCTAAAGAAGGACACATGGACACTTTTATCTCTAATGCACATTATTTTTCAATTTTTTTCTTTTAAGTGGACACAGAGATGGGAGAAGGAGTCTGTTGATGGCGCCAATTGACGGCACGCCGTAGAGACCCGGAGCCCTCTCCCTACCCGCCAGAGAGAATGAAGTGATGGCTCTAATTATTCCCCGCTGTATTTCCATGCTGCTGAGTTAGCATCCGACCAAGAGACCGTCCGACGGACTAGTGCCAGTGTACTTGCAGCTACATCCATTAGAGTGTTTGCTGGAGGAGGTGGCCGGAAAGCAGAGCGAGCAGAGCAGGCGGTTCGTGAACTCGGTTTCGGCTCCGACTCCAGGTGACGATCGGCGGCACCTCCGCTCCCCCCGGGCGTTGCGGTGAGACGGGACTGTGACGACAGTGGCGCCGAGGCCGGAGGTACCCGAGGATACCGGAGAGGACCCGAGAAGAACTGAGCGGCCCCCGAGCTCCCGAACACCAAGAACACGGAGTCCCAGGGAGCTGCCGGCGGGGAAGGGCAGCCCAGTGGAGGCGTGGGAGCCTAGAATAGCCTGACCGCAGACGAATAAAAGTACCGGCATCTGCACCTGGAATATAAGTACCAGTTACTATTGGCCCTAGAATATTAAGCTTACATGTGCCTATGTGTGCCCTAGAATATTAAGCTTATGTGTGCCTATGTGTGCAAAACAATAGACTGCCTAAATAATTACATCAAATATTTCTACATCCCCACATCAAATATTCCTATCACCACGTTAATGTTAGCAGTAAATGAAAATAAGTGGAGAGTGAGATGACCTTTGTTAGTTTGTTTTTTTTGTTTTTTTTTCCCCTTCTGCTGCATCTTTTTTTTTTTTTTTTCCTTCTCTGCCTGAATCAAAACGCATTTTTATTTTTTTTTGCTATAAATTATAGTACTATACCATAAAGAAAAAGGAACCAGTGACTGTGTCCCCTATTTTTAATGAGGTTTCCGTGTCCCCTATTGAGGCTCTGAGCATTTGTCTATACATGCTTCCCCCTGACACTGGATATACGCACTAAAAATTACATAGACGTTATATATCATTGAACAAGAACATTGGATAATTGATTTTAATAGCGGTTGCTAAAACAATAAGAGCGGGAGACGGTAAAACCATACCATATTTTTAAGAAGCAGCGCCCCTTTGCGTCCTTTGGCGAGGCTCTGTCTGTTTGTTCCCCCCTTTTGATACTCGGGGTGTGCCTATAGGTAAAACCAACGTTAGCAACTCTTGGATAGTTTGGCGAAGGTAGCAAGTAGTTCCCCCTTTTTTTTTTGTCATGTGGGTAAAATAGTTATTGAAAACCATCTTCAAATTTTGCTTGTGAATTGAAAAAAAAAAGAGAAAATGCGGGGGAAAACAGCAAGAGGTGGAGGTGCAGTAGTAAAATCTCTGCGGGCAAGTTTAGGTACAAGCTCCAGCCCTGCCCTATGTGCAGGTATCTCACGCAAGGAGAGATCGAGGGAGAAAGACAACAGAACACGAAAAGTTAACTTTTCTGAAAGGCTGAAATCAAAGAGAAGAAGGAAAAAAAGGAAAAGAAAGCACAGCCGAAGACAGTAGAAGAAAGTACTGCGACATTAGAATTAAGAACAGAGCAAGAAATAGAGATAAACCAGGAGGGAGCGACAGGTGGAATAGAGGAGTCGCACTAAGACCTACCCCCACAAAATCAGACATGGAAAAGATGTTCGCTGCATTAGAAACCTCATTAAAAATAGAAACCACAATGATTCATAAAAACCTGGGGTGTATGCTTGCAAGAGTTGAAGAAGTAGAGACAAAGGTGAGCACCCAATCAAAAACGATAACAGAACTGAAAGCAGAAATCATATAAAGCGGGAACAACAAGAACAAAAGTATAAACTAGAAGATCGGGAAAACAGGGAACGTAGAAAAAATCTGAGAATCCATGGTTTATCGGAAGCAATACAGGAAGAAAATCTAGCAGAGGTAGTGACAAAAATCTTCAACCCAATATTAGGAAAGGAAGAATCTAATGTAATCGAAATAGAAAGAGTGCATAGAATAAGAAAACCACCTGGAATTGCTATAGAAAAACCAAGAGATACAATAGTGTGCTTCCGAAATGGGGAAGACAAAGACCAAGTCTGGAAAAATCTGAGAAGAGCGCCACCAATACAAGTGGAAGGGAAACAGATACAAATCTTTCAAGATCTGTCCCAAGAGACATTGAGGAGGAGAAGATTGTTAAAACCTCTGCTGAAAACATTGCAAGACCAAGAAATACAATATAATTGGGGGTTCCCGGCCTGCTTAATTGTCAAAAAAAACGCCAGAAGTTTTAGATTGAGGTTCATAGAAGAGATTCCAGACTTTTGCAGAAACATAGGAATTCAGGTCCCAGAGAATATTCAAGAACGGCGACCAGGGCTGCCGGAAGAGCTAGAATGGCAGCTGAGTACACGGTCCAGAATGCCAAGGGCAGGAGATAACAAATAATACCTCTATGAAGGAGATAAGAAGAGAGACGCTGTGAAATTTTTTGAAATTTGACCTGTTGTTTATCTCAAGTATTTTAGGAAGTCATAGGAATCGTGATGTCAAAAGAGATGTTAGCATTACTATTATTGACATTGACATAGGAGGGGGAATAGTAGAAGAATAGAAAATGGATGGGAGGGGGAAAAAGGGGTCCTACGGCCTGGTCTAAGGGGTTATCCTCTCGCGAATAGGAGAGGAGAGCTACGGAAACAAACAGAACGCCACTCTGGTCAAAAGAAGGAGGGGTGTTAGAACAGAGGAGTGAAATTTATTACTCGCTCCCCGGGACTACACAAAACTCCATGGAGACCAAAAGGTCAAAATACCATCAGGCGGGGGGAGGGAAAAAGGGGGGATGGGTGATAAGAATAGGGGGGGGGTCAAAGGTTTGATAAAGTAAGGTATAGAAATTTCTCTGGAGATATTAAAGATGGTATGCAGGAGGCCCCCGGCTGTCGCCTTGGGGGCCCCCCCTCTCGCCCCGGATATGAGTAGAGGGATGAGCAATATTCGGATCTTGACTTATAATGTAAGAGGATTAAACTCCCCAGCCTGTGGACACAGTTGGACCTTCGTGCCTTTTTAATTCTGGCCGTACTTGTAAGGATACAATTTTAAACTGTGGTATGATTATTTCAATTGAACATGTTTATCTTTTTAGAAAGTAGTCACAGTAAACAATTACTCTGATTAGTTGCTGATCTGATTTTACCCCAACCCACCTCTGAGCACAATTCCTTGGTTTCAGGCCCGGACTGGGACAAAAAATAGGCTCGGGCATTTTAGAATGAGCAGCCCATGGCATATTTACTGGGAGGCACAGAGAGCATGGGGGGGTGAAAAACACAGGGGAGTGTGGAGAGAACTAGGGGGGCAGAGAGCACATGGGGTGAAGAGCACGGGGGGTGAAGAGCACTAGGTGGGCCTGAGAGCACTAGGGGGACCAGCGAGCACTAGGTTGCCCAGAGAGCACTAGGGGGGCCAGAGAGCACGGGGGTGGAGAGCACCAGGTGGGCCAGGCCAGAGAGCACGGGGGTGAAGAGCACTAGGGGGAGCCGGAGAGCACAGGGGGCTCAGAGAGCACTGAGGGGGATGGGGACCATGGGGGGCTGGAGAGCACAAGCAGGGGCAGAGAACACGGGAGGCAAAGAGCACAGGGGGGATGGAGAGCACAGAGGGGCTGAAGAGCACTGGGTGGGTCGGAGAGCACTGAGGGGGCAGGGACCACGGGGGCTGGAGAGCACAAGCGGCGGCAGAGAACATGGGAGGCAAACAGCACTAGGGGGCCAGAGAGCACTAGGGGGGGCAGAGAGCACAGGGGGTGAAGAGCATGGGGGTGGAGAGCACTAGGGGGAGCCGGAGAGCATAGGGGGCTCGGAGAGCACTGAGGGGGATGGGGACCATGGGGGGCTGGGGAGCACAAGCAGGGGCAGAGAACACGGGAGGCAAAGAGCACAGGGGGGGCAGAGGGGCTGGAGAGCACTGGGTGGGGCTGGAGAGCACAGAGGGCTGAAGAGCATGTGGGGCTGGAGAGCACTGAGGGGGGGTGGGGCTGGAGAGCATGGGGGGATGAGCACTGGGGGGGCTGGAGAGCACTGGGCAGGTGATGAGCACTGGGGGGGCTGGAGAGCATGGGGGGTGATGAGCACTGGGGGGGGCGGAGAGCATGGGGGGCTGGAGAGCATGGGGGGCTGAATAGCACGGGGGCTGGAGAGCACTGGGGGGCTGGAGAGCACAGGGGGGCTGGAGAGCACAGGGGCTAGAGAGCATGGGGGCGATGAGCACTGGGGGGGGCTGGAGAGCACTGGGGGGGCTGGGGAACATGGGGGGCGATGAGCACTGGGGGGGCTGGAGAGCACTGAGGGGGGCTGGAGAGCACTGGGGGGCTGGAGAGCACGGGGGGCGATGAGCACTGGTGGGGCTGGAGAGCACTGGGGGGGCCGGAGTGTACAGGGGCTGGAAAGCACTGGGGGGAGTTGGTGATCACTGGGGGGGGGGCGGAGAGCATGGTGGGAGCCTGAGAGCACTAGGGGGCAATAGAAAGAAGCTGGATGGGAGAAGCAGCTGCATACACAGTAGAAGAATCCATCTCTTTATTTTTCTCCTACAGCCTCTGAATGACCACGGGAGGGAGAGAATGAGAAGCAGGCATTTGGAGGCTGTAGGAGAAAAATAAAGAGATGGATTCTTCTACTGTGTATGCAGCTGCTCCTCATATCCAGGCGCATGCATGGGGAGACAACACTCATTTTCCCTCTGTCTGGCCGCGGCAGCCGTGTCTCACGTAGATCCCCTCCCTCTTCATGGTCACAGGTAATGTGACCTGTAGTCTCCGCCCCCGGCCAAACTGTAATGGCGGCCGGCAAGTGCCCGGTGTGCCCTATGGCCAGTCTGGGCCTGCTTTGTTTCACCCTTATCCACCTCCAAGCAACATTCCTTGGTTTCACCCTTACCCACCTCTGAGCAACATTCCTTGGTTCCACCTCTACCCACCTCCGAGCCCTCTTCCTTGGTTCCCCCCCTACTCACCTCCCAGTACTGCCCCTTTTAGATGATACAGAACTAAGTATAATTTTATTTGTACTCAATTTGTTATTGAAAACAAGAAAAGCAGTAAAATAGATCCCCTGCAGCCAGTAACAATAGACCCCCCCAGCAACAATAGACCCTGGCAGCAACAAAATATCTCCCCACAGCCAGCATCAATAGACCCTCCATTAGCCAGCAACAATAGACACCTCCCTCAACAGTAGATCTCTCCCAGCAGCAGCTACTGACTCCCCCAGCAACATAAGAGTCTCCCCCAGCAACAATAGATTCACCACCAGCAACAATAGACCTCTCCAGCAACAGTAGACCCCTTTGGCAAAAATAGATCCCTTCCAGTTACAATAGACCCTCCAGCAGCCAGCTTCAATAGTCCCTGCAACACACCCCAGCACCCCTTGCCATTACATACATTCAGTGCTGGAGGTGCTGGAACTGAGATTCCGCTGAAAAAAACCTTCATATAGGGATGTTAACCACTTCAGCCCCGGACCAATTGTCAGCTTAAGGACCAGAGGTCTTTTTTCAATTTCGCACTGCACTACTTTAACTGGTAATTGCGCGGTCATGCAATTTTGTAACCAAACGAAATTTGCGTCCTTTTCTTCCCACAAATAGAGCTTTCTTTTGATGGTATTTGATTGCCTCTGTGATTTTTATTTTTTGCGATATAAACGGAAAAAGAGCGAAAATTTTGAAAAAAAAAGAGATTTTCTACTTTTTGTTATAAAAAAAATCTAATAAACTCAATTTTAGTCAAACATTTGGGCCAAAATGTATTCAGCCACATGTCTTTAGTAAAAAAAATGCCAATAAGCGTATATTTATTGGTTTGCGCAAAAGTTATAGCGTCTACAAACTAGAGTACATTTTCTGGAATTTACACCGCTTTTAATTTATGACTGCCTATTTCATTTCTTGAGGTGCTAAAATGGCAGAGAAGTACAAAACCCCCCCAAATGACCCCATTTTGGAAAGTAGACACCCCAAGCTATTTGCTGAGAGGCATGTTGAGCCCATTGAATATTTTTTTTTTTAGTCCCAAGTGATTGAATAAAGACAAAAATAAAAAAGATTTTTTTTTTTTTTTCAAAAAGTTGTCACTAAATGATATATTGCTCACACATGCCATGGTTATATGTGGAATTGCACCCCAAAATACATTTTGCTGCTTCTCCTGAGTATGGGGATACCACATGTGTGGGACTTTTTGGGAGCATAGCCGCGTACGGGGCCCCGAAACTCAAGCACCGCCTTCAGGATTTCTAAGGGTGCAAATTTTTGATTTCACTCCTCACTACCTATCACAGTTTCGAAGGCCATAAAATGCCAAAATAGCACAAAACCCCCCCAAATGACCCCATTTTGGAAAGTAGACACCCCAAGCTATTTGTTGAGAGGCATGGTGAGTATTTTACAGCTCTCATTTGTTTTTGAAAATGAAGAAAGTAAAGAAAAAAAAAATTTTTTTTTTCTTTTTTCAATTTTCAAAACTTTGTGACAAAAAGCGACATCTGCAAAATACTCACAATACCTCTCAGCAAATAGCTTGGGGTGTCTACTTTCCAAAATGGGGTCATTTTGGGGGGTTTTATGCCATCTGGGCATTCCATGGCCTCCGAAACTGTGATTGGCAGTGAGAAGTGAAATAAAAAAATTACACCCTTAGAAAGCCTGAAGGCGGTGATTGGTTTTTGGGGTTCCGTACGCAGCTAGGCTCCCAAAAAGTCCCACACATGTGGTATCCCCGTACTCAGGAGAAGCAACAGAATGTATTTTGGGGTGTATTTCCACATATGCCCATGACATGTTTGAGCAATATATCATTTAGTGACAACTTTTTGTAAAAAAAATATATATATTTTTTTTTTTTTCATTATTCAATCTCTTGGGACAAAAAAAAAAAATATTTAATGGGCTCAACATTGCTCTCATCAAATAGCTTGGGGTGTCTACTTTCCAAAATGGGGTCATTTGGGGGGGGTTTGAACTGTCCTGGCATTTTATGCACAACATTTAGAAGCCTATGTCACACGTCACCCACTCTTCTAACCACTTGTAGACAAAGCCCTTTCTGACACTTTTTGTTTACATGAAAACATATTTTTTTTTTGCAAGAAAATTACGTTGAACCCCCAAACACTATATATAATGTTAAAGCAAAGGCCCTACAGATTAAAATGGTGGGTGTTGCATTTTTTTTTTCCACACAGTATTTGCGCAGCGATTTTTCAAACGCATTTTTTGTGGAAAAAATACACTTTTTTTTATTTTAATGCACTAAAACACACTATATTGCTCAAATTTTTGATGAAATAAAAAATATGATCTTAGGCCGAGTACATGGATACCAAACACGACATGCTTTAAAATTGCGCACAAACACGCAGTGGCGACAAACTACATACATTTTTAAAAGCCTTTAAAAGCCTTTACATGATACCACATTAGATTCACGGAGGAGGTCTACTGCTAAAATTACTGCCCTCGATCTGACCTTCGCGGTGATACCTCACATGCATGGTGCAATTGCTGTTTACATATGACGCCAGACCAACGCTTGTGTACGCCTTTGCGCAAGAGAAGGGGGGGCAGGGGTGCTTTTTTTTTTTGTTTTTTTGTTTTTTTTTTTATTTATTTAGCTTTTTTATTTTATTTTTAAACTGTTCCTTCCATTTTTTTTTCTTTGTTATGATTTTTATTGTTATCTCAGGGAATGTAAATATCCCCTATGATAGCAATAGGCAGTGACAGGTACTCTTTTTTTGAAAAAATTGGGGTCTATTAGACCCTAGATCTTTCCTCTGCCCTCAAAGCATCTGACCACACCAAGATTGGTGTGATAAAATGCTTTCCCAATTTCCCAATGGCGCGGTTTATATCCGGGAGGGGGGACATTCCCTCCCACTGCTTGTAAAAGCAGTCTAGAGGCTAATTACCCGCTAGAATTGCTTTTACATGAAAGCCGATCACTGGCTGAAAAGAATGATACCAAGATGATACCTAAACCTGCAGGCATCATTCTGGTATAACCATTCAAAGTCCAGCAACATACTGGACATATATTGTAATCTTTTTTTTTTCATGCAGCCTCTTGGCTGAACGAAAAAAAAAGAGATTGATTGGTGGGTATGCCCACCATTAGAATACCTCCCTTCATCCACCCACTTCTAATGATGGGCATACATGCACCATTTATATATGCCGATGCATGGGGGCATCCTCCCGCAAAAGTTATGCCGTGTACACACGGTCGGAATTTCGACCGTATGTACGTGGCATTAGGAGCCAATCGCTCCTCCCCCCCCCCTGCTGCCCCCATGCTTCGGCACATATGCTCTTTTTTTTAACTGTGGTGGTGAAATCACCTCCTACAGCGTTGGAGTCGCGGCTTTATGTATCGTGGGAGCAAACGCTGTTGCTGTCAAGATAAATAAATCCGCGTTGCAACTGAATGGCGCACCTGAAAACAAAAAAATGCTTAACACTAAAACACAGTAAACAAAATTACATACCTGAAAAGCAAGCATGATAAAACATGATAAAACATAATAAAACATTGCAGAATAGAATGGAGTAAAAAAAGAGCAACAATAGAGAGAGAATAGAGTGAGAGAGAGAACAATAAAACGACAACTATTTTATTTTTTTTTATTTTTTTGAGATTCACAGGTAAAAAAGCTCCTGACTGAAGCGACTGAATCAAAACGCTACCACAAAAAAACTGTTAGCGATCGCAGGGATCAGGCCTGACTCTGCGAACGCTGCAGTTATGTGTGCTTAGTGTTTTGTAAGTGACAGTGATCGATCGATACTGCACTTGGGTGGGCTGGGCTGGGCGGAGGGGGAAAACGCAGGTGCTAGCAGGTATCTGGGCTGATCCCGCTAACAATGCGGTTTTTTTTGGAACCCTAAACTGCTGGGACGCTAGTATAGATCTGATCAGATCAGATATTGATCTGTTCAGATACTGTGCCACTAAGGGAGGTGTATGCTTTGCGCGTGGGTGTTTGCGGTACTGGCACTAACCTGGGGCGACGCAGACCTTATTTGACCCTAAAACCTAATTGATATCACCCGCCGGGCGATCAGGGGGTTAAACCGTTATTGGGTAATAAATGGCGGGTGCCCTGACAGTATAAAAAACAAGCTAACTAACCAGCGTCACCCGTAACAGTAATACAAAAAAAAAAACTGGTTACCTAGCGACACTAATGCAGCGATCAGAAAAACGATCGCTTAGTGACACTGGCAAAAGGGGGTGAAAGGGTTAACTAGGGGCAATCAGGGGGTTAAACCTTTATTAGGTAATATATGGGGGTACCTGACGCTATATAAAAACCTGACGGGGAACCTAAATAACGAAATAACTAACTGGCTAACCAGCGTCACCAGTGACAGTTATACAGTGATCACTGGTGAAAGGGTTAACTCTAGGGGCAATCAGGGGGTTAAAACCTTTATTTAGGTTGTAATATGGGGGTACCTGACCTATAAACCTATTTATGAACCTATATAAACATGGCGGTTACCTAAAAAAAAAAAAAAATGGTTACCTAGCGACACTAATGCAGCGATCAGAAAAACGATCGCTTAGTGACACTGGCAAAACGGGGTGAAAGGGTTAACTAGGGGCAATCAGGGGGTTAAAACCTTTATTAGGTAATATATGGGGGTACCTGACGCTATATAAAAACCTGACGGGGAACCTAAATAACGAAATAACTAACTGGCTAACCAGCGTCACCAGTGACAGTTATACAGTGATTACTGGTGAAAGGGTTAACTCTAGGGGCAATCAGGGGGTTAAAACCTTTATTTAGGTTGTAATATGGGGGTACCTGACCTATAAAACTATTTATGAACCTATATAAAACATGGCGGTTAAAATAAAAAAAAAATGGTTACCTAGCGACACAATGCAGCGATCAGAAAAACGATCGCTTAGTGACACTGGCAAAAGGGGGTGAAGGGGTTAACTAGGGGCAATCAAGGGGTTAAACCTTTATTAGGGGGGGGTAGGGGGCTACCTAGGACCTAAAACTAACTGCCCTGACAGTTATTACAGTCACACTGACACTAAATGCAGTGATCAGTAAAAAAATGATCACTGCAATTAGTGACACTGTGACTGGGGGGGGAGGGGGTGATCTGGGGGGTGATCAGGGGGTGACAGGGGGGTGTTTTGTGTGCCTAACTGTACTGGTGTCAGTGTAGTGTTGTGCACTGACCTTAACATGTTCGCCGCTCGGCGTCTCCGGTCACATAGACCGGCGCACCGAGCGTGACATCACTTCCGCCTTCCTGTCTATACAATAGACAGGAAGGGGAAGCTTTTCATTGGCCAGGAGCGATCGCGAGGGGGTGGCCAGAAACCACTGGCCGTCCCCTCGTCCCGGATCGCTCCTGAAGCGATCCCGACCGTCCCCGCCGGCGGAGGGGGGTCCGATCGGACCCCCCACCCGCCGGAAGAATGTCACGTACAGGTACGTGATTCTGCCTGTACGTGCCATTCTGCCGACGTATATATACAGGGGGCGGTCGGCAAGTGGTTAAACACAAATCATAATAGAGGGGCATTTTAAACAAGCAGCTAACAGGCTTTGTTGGGCTTTAAATGCTGAGGCATGCTAGCAGCTTGCCTAAAGCCTAACTCCAGGTTTGCTATGACTCTGGGACGGGTAAGTTGTTTTGGGCCAAGTTGGCCCAAACAAACTATTTCCTTCACCAACAGATACGCCCATAGGGAGCGCTGTATACACTGTATGTGGAATTAGCTACTTACAGTATAAAGCGTCATGTTGCATCAGCTGTATGGGAACTTCCCAACCCGATCCTGGAACAAAATTGAGTTGGTCTGAGTCCTTTTTAAATACATACAAGGTTTCCTGTGATTATCTGAGGTGGAGAGAGGGGCAGATGAAGTCATGACTCAATCTTGTACCAAGAACGGGATGGGAAGCCCCCCGTCCCACTTCCAGAACACAATGCTGATACTGTATGTAGCTGATGCTACAAAGAGTTTATACAGTGCTCCCACCAGGCATATCAGTTAGTAAAGGAAATACTGTAGTTTATTTGGTCCAGCTTGAACCTAACAAGCTATTTAGGGTTTAAAATAAAAATCAGCACTTCTATTAAGATCTGTGGTTAATCTGACCCCCCTTCCCCCCTTTTTCCCCAAAGCTGAACAGAGCTTTAAGAGCTTCAACTAAGTCACTTAAGGTGGAGTTCCACCCATTTAAAAGTTAGCAGCTACAAAAAGTGTAGCTGCTGACTTTTAAAAATCAGACACTCATCTGTCCCGCATTCCACGATGCGGGAGCACAAAGCCTCGCTTCTCTCCCCCTCCTCTTCACAGCGCCATCATTCTGTGGGAGCCCGGCTGCACGCTGGGAATGGCCAGGCCGTCTTCTGGGACATGTGACATGTCCCAGAAGATTGCAGGGAGGGAGGGGGAGAGGTGAATTTTCTTACGGAGCTGCGATGCCATGGGAGGAAGTGGGAGCTGGGTGCCTGTAAAAACTGGATACCCGCTCCCCCCCCCCCCCAAAAAAAAAATTACATGGCAAATGTGGCATGTCATGGGGTCACCAGCACTTAAAGCGGAAGTTCAATTTTTGGGTGGAACTCCGCTTTAAAGCTTACTGAAAACAGTTTTTTTTTTTTCAAAGCTTGCTGTACAAACTGTTCTTATACAAGTTGAAACCCTTGTAAAAAGGGGCTTCCCACCATGTGCATTAGAAGCTACAGAAAACCAGCAACATCTAGTCCTTTCTCCCCAGCCTGACTGTCCCTAGCCCATTCTTTCATCCACTGGATGCTCAGCATCACATTGGGCATTTTGTGGGATGGTCTGCATGTAAATACAGTCTGCCCAGGAAAACCCATTCCTCCAGACTGGAAAAAATACAATGTGTAGCGCTAACAAAATAAACAGTGAACCACTGTGAGAAAATTATGAACCAATGGGGCATGGTACACAAAAGTCCCAAGTATAATAAACAAATGAATGTAAACTTGTGATAAAGTCTTTGGAAAAACTTCTCATGTGGAATGATGAGGCATCTCTGGAATCACAGGGTATAGTATGTGTACAAGGATATATGGAAAACCATCCAAGAGTATGAAATGGATACGCTTACCAACAGTGATGGACCCACCTACCGTACGGCAGTGGGTCAATGGCGCTTAAGGTAATTCCTGTAGCTGGCACTTGGAAAGCCGGCGTGGATCCTTAACTTGAACAGCACACCTCCGAAGCAAAGATAGACTGCTGGGATGATGTTCCGAATCCTCCACGGTAACACAGATGTGCAATCCAAATGTGGAATGATGAGGCATCTCTGGAATCACAGGGTATAGTATGTGTACAAGGATATATGGAAAACCATCCAGCACACCTCCGAAGCAAAGATTGCAAAGACTGCTGGGATGATGTTCTGAATCCTCCACGGTAACACAGATGTGCAATCCAAATGGTCCACAATGGCATGTGGCACCAGAAAGCCAGAAAGGGGAAAAGAAAAAAAGACTCTAATAGTGTAAGTCCGCCAATATGTTTATTGGATTTGGGGCATAAAAAATGGCACAAGAGGGAGAAATCCCATAAAGTCCCAGTGCATATAAAATATAAAATGTAAAATATAAAATGAGGTAAAAGCAATGTGGGAGTCTCAAATGAGCTAGGCCCGACGCGTTTCAACCTAGTGGTCTTCAACAGGGTCTTCCCAAATCCAATAAACATATCGGCAGACTTACACATTGTATTTTTTCCATGTTCATTTAACTTTGTTTGTTAGGGTGTTGGCAGCTTTCACATACATATATTTCTAATATATTTTGCATTGTTTATCATTCTTGCAATTTTTGGTTAGCGCAGTGTTTTCCCCCTTCCCTCATTCCTCCACACTGACACACACTCGTTAAGGCATTTTTATACTTGCATAACTCCCAAGATGCTAGCAGAATGATAGGGAAAGCATTCAGCAAAACAACAAATCAACAAATATGGTAAAACATCCAAAATAGCTTGTCTAACATCAGTGAAAGGGTGCGTGCCAATGGGCTTTGGGCTTGTGTCAATCAGTAGTTGTGGCTTGCTTTTCACTTCAGTTTGAGAAGCTTCTGAGATCATTTAGAATGTATTGACCGATGTGTTTGATCTACAGTTGACCTACTTCTAACCTGCTTCAAGCTGCTTTTGCATTCCCATGGAGTTTTATTGGGAGAAAAACAGTTTGAAAGCGAACAAAAACTCATCCACACAAGCCTTAAAATACCTATAGCAGGTATAGACGACAGGGAAAATTGCTTGATATGTTAGCAGGGGAATTCCCAAAAATATTTTTTGTCCCTTATCTTATACTTAAATTTTTTATAAGCCTTCTGCTAAAGGAATTAGGAATCATTTTCACACGCAAGGGACTTTGCAGAAAATGCAGTCAGTGAATGCTTAGTAAAATCCAACCATGCCAACATTCACTTGCCTATGCTGTCCAATAGAAGCTAATGTTGGTAATTACGGTACTTTAATTATATGTAAGAAGAAGTTTATAGATACTCTTTTTATATAAAGTAAATGTGTATTTTGAGAATTATATTAAGCATACAAATTTATATTTGATTGATTTATATCATTTCTATTTCTATTTGATTTATATTTAAATTTACAGTTGAAGAATACATGCTGAGAACCTCATACAGTTTAGGTGCTGTTATTTAATGTGCCTATATGTACAATATGGGGGTTATTTACTAAAGGCAAATCCACTTTGCACTACAAGTGCATTGCAATTGGCTGGTACATACATAGTTACACTGGACCAATGTAACTATGTCTAACTTTTTTATCTTTTTTATAAAATAAAAACAAAAGATAGAAGCGCTGCTGAAGTAAACTGTATGACATTTAATATAACAAGGCATAAAAACACTTACATCATGGTAAGTGAAGCAGCTTGAAAAAGGAGCGCGCCTGTCATCACCATCTGCAGAGCGCATGCTCGGATACGTGTTACATCATATCCAGTGACGTCAGACGCTGCTGTGGTCCACGTGCGTTCCAGCCCCTCTTCCTGTTCCAGCCTAATACATCAAGCTGACGATCGGCGACCACAGGAGATAAGGCTATCGAACCACCACTGCAACCCAGCCAGTGCAGAGACTCACCTCACAGGACTCCACGATGTACTTCACTTCACTTACCATGATGTAAGTGTTTTTATGCCTTGTTATATTAAATGTCATACAGTTTATTTCAGCGGCGCCTCTACCTTTTGTTTTACATGTTCCTGGAGTTTTTGCTTCTGCTTCCCCTAATGCCGCTTACACAAGATCGGAAATTCAGCCAGCAATAGACCGATGAGAGCTTTTGGTCTGAAAATGCGACCGTGTGTATGCTCCATCAGACTTTTGCTGGCGGAATTCCAGCCAGCAAAAGATTGAGAGCAGGTTCTCAATTTTTCGGTTGGAAAAAGTTCAGATCGGAAATTCCGTCTGTACCAATTTAGACGCGCTTAATTCTCGGAAACAATGAACTTAATTTTCTCGGCTCGTCGTAGTGTTCTACGTCACCGCGTTCTTGGCGGTCGAAAGTTCAGTGAACTTTTGTGTGACTGTGTGTATGCAAGCCAAGCGTCGGAAAAACCATCCAAGATTTTTCCGACGGAAAATCCGCTCGTGTGTACGCGGCATAAGAGACTTGCACCAAGTACAGAACTGTTCTATATTCACATTGGACTATCATCCACTGCCTGGACATAGACTTATTCCCCCTATCTACAGTGTCCACAGGCCCCACTCAGACTGTTGACCCCTGATTGAGTGGTTTTATCCCCTATCAGATCCAGCATTTTGTGTAACAGCTTGCGTCAGTATCACCCTATTGTATTTATTAAAGACTAGTAAGCTGCAATATATTGCCATTTTAATTTTGTTCTTGGGTTTAAATAACTTACATTTTTTTTATTTTTTATCTATTCAAAATTAAATATGGAATCGTTGAGTTGGTTTCTGTAGGTGATTGCTTGACTTTTGTGCTTATTCAATTTTCACACAAACATTACTAGGATTTAAAGTATAAGTTTACCTTTTTAGCAACAATTTACAACTTCCCCCAATGCAATTCCAGATCCTCTGAATAGTACATACCAGTGCTCATCATTTTCAAATACTGCTTCTGCTTGCCATCATATATGCAGCAATTTGAGGGGGCTCTCCACAGTAGTAACTGCCCCATTGATCCTCCACAGGTTAGATGCTACAAGTTCAAACTGCCCAGTGCGCTTTCTACTTCAGTTGCAGTGGTTTATCTTATGTACAGTAATGTACAGTATATTTCAGGGCATCTTGAATTGCATAGATGGCTTGTTGTAAACTGTGATTAAGGTTAACTTAAACTTTATTTTATCATGTAAAAGATCAGAGATGGACTTTGTAATGGCCATGCATACAGAATAAGTACCTCAACCTATACAAAAAATCTAAGTATTCCAGCACACGGAGTGTGTGAAGAAACAGCTAAAATGGGTATACACCAAGCTGTAACTGTTCTAATTTGTGCAAAGGTAAGAGTCCATAGAGCACTGGTGGCTAATATCCTCAGAGTTGAGCCAGCTCTGTATGGAACAAAAAGTAAAAAAGGGGGAAGCTGCACCTAAGTGCAGTAATAAATCAAGGCAGTTTATTCACAATCGTTAAAAACACTCACAAGATGTAAGATATAAAATCGCTCATCATAACAGGGCTTGACAAATTTGCTTGGAATCTATGAGCCAGCTAAAAAAGTTAGGTCGACGACGACAACGACTGACAGGTGGCACTGGGGACAGGTGGGCACGTGTGTTGTGTGTGTTTCACTGTGTTTCACTGTTCACTCACGTTTCACTGACGCTGCAGCTGCAGCACGGAAGCTCTCCCTCCTCACACGCTGTCTGTGTGAGGATGGAGAGCCAGCGATGAGGGATGATCTCATATGTTTACATATGAGATCACCTCTCGTTGGACAAGACGGTCGAGTGCTAAATGGCCGCTGTGATTGGCCATTTAGCACGATCTGTGATTGGCTGTGTCCAGGGGGCACGGCCAACACAGAACTTCCCTGATGCGCACTTGCGGCAGTGCGCAGAGGGGAAGTAAACAGATGGACGTCCAGGGATGCCCTCCCGGCAATTTGCGAATTTTTTTTTTTTTTTTTTACTGAATTTTCTGTATTTTTTGATTTATAGCGCAAAAAAATAAAAAACCCAGCGTTGATTAAATTCCACCAAAAGAAAGCTCTATTTGTGTGAAAAAAAGAACAAAAATTAATTTGGGTACAGTGTTGCATGACTGAGTAATTGCCATTCAAAGTGTGAGAGCACCAAAAGCTGAAAATTGGTCTGGTTAACATTGCATTAGAATTGTTAGAGGTGTTGCAATACCAACGGCCGCCACAAGATGGCGCCATATTACAGAAGGACTTCAGAAGGCCTTCAGAAGGCCGCAAAGCCACGGCCTAAATTACTGGCCGGCGCGGCCTGATGCTATCGAATGGCAGGGTCGGGGTCCACAGGCAGACAGGATACCGCAGCTGTGTCGCCCAGGCGCCAGGACCCCAATTCTAGTCGCAGATGCGACCTGGCGACCGGGGTTTGTCGAGTCCTGCAACATAAGATATGGTATCCGCCACTCGTCCCTGTCCTGCAGGAGCCCCCAAGGATCTGAACCGCTGGGGATTGTATGGAAGGCTGGTGTATTCCGACGGTGCATTCCACACTTGTGTGGTCTAATACAGGGTGTCCATTCCCCTCCAGTAGTCCAGATCCCTGGTGTCTCCTGCAGGACAGAGATGAGCGGCGGACACCATATCTCACGATGAACGGTTTTATATCTCACATCTTGTGAGTCTTGTTAATAAACTGTCTTGATTTAATACTGCACTTAGGTGGCACTTCCCCTTTTCTTCTTTTTTACCCCAGACTAAAGGAGAAGGGAAATTGTGCTGCACTCATACAGGACAGGTACAGATACTAAGAATTACAGTCAGTATAAGGACTTGTGTTGAAAGGAGTTGTTTTCTTACACTTGAACGAGCATTGGGCAGCACAGTGGCTATGTGGTTAGCACTCCTGTCTAGCAGCACCAGGTCCATTGGTTTGAATCCCAACCATGGCACTACCTGCCTGGAGTTTGCATGTTCTCCCTGTAGCTGTGCGAGTTTCCTCCCACCATCCAAAGACATGCTGGTAGATTAATTGGCTCCTGTCTAAATTGACTATAGTATGTATGAATGTGAGTTAGGGACCTTAGAGTGTAAGCTCCTCAAGGGCAGGGACTTAAGCTCCTTAAGGGCAGGGACTGATGTGAATGTACAATATGTATGTGTAAAGCACTGCATAAATTGACAGGGCTATATAAGTACCTTTTAATAAATAAATAATAAATTTGCAAGGCATTTGATAAGCACGTCATCAAAATCTCATTGACTTTAAAGGAGCCATACACATGACAGTTCAAAGGCTGCTTTTGACCTGGATTGCATTGGGCTGTGTTCCTTAGGAGGTAGCGTGTCTTATTAAGGTGCCTTTAAACTGTCATACACAAAATTGAGATTGTGGGGCTGTAAGGCATTGATACACCATCTAGCCCCACTTATAAAACTTTAGGAGATGCAAAAAACTGCTGCGGCTAGACAGGGCACACGCTTGTTTGCATTCTGGGCATTCACACTTATTATTGCTGACATCTATTGGTGCTTTAGGGACACTACAACATGTTTCCTCATAGGACTTGGTATCGCCCTATGTATTTTCCTCCTGTTTAGTGCCAGTTTGTTCAGTCCTAGTTAAATCCTCCCATTTCTTACATGTTCCCTTAGTCAGTGTTGGTTCTTTGCAGAGACAGGGCTTGGGAAATTCATTGTCTTCTTACACTTTAAACAAATTAGAAAAACATACTCTCTAATACACCTATCCAAAGTAAAATTGTGTTGAAGTCAACATCTGTGGCTTATTGAAGTGTTAAGCTGCCTCTGAATGAAAAGCAGGTGACCATACCATATGAAACTATCAAGGTCAGACATCATAGCCCTACAAGGATATTTTTTATTAAAGCTAATTAAAAGATAATCAAAACATATCTTTTTTTGATTGGGATCACTTTCCCGATTGCACTTAACAGTGAATCTGGTACCTGTATCTAAATGTGATTGTTGAGTTGATGACCATAACCTCATAATGATGAAGTGTTCAGGGTACTAATCATTTATTATGCAGAACCATGTCCACCAGAGTGATTATGTTTAAACTAATGTCCACTCTTTCTCAGAATGCGCACTCTACATAAGCTCTTGGAAGAATAGATTTTGGTATGCTGGTGAGGCTTTGCATATTTGACTCAGTTTACATTAATTGATTTACTTCTCACTGCAAATACTTTCCATGAAGTATTTGCTGACAAAATTGAATAAAACCTCCAGCGTGTAGATATCAAATACAAGTTGCATACTTATGAGGATCAGATGTAAGTCCTCAGATGCTGGCAATGGTAAACCTTACAGCTATATTTTAAAGAGACACACAGTAACCAGACCAACCATTTTAGAAGCAGTTTTCCCAAAAGATTACTGGTACTTGTGCATTAAACATATTTAAAATCTGCTTGGTTGTGATGTCAGCAGACCCAGTGGACCCAGATCTGTCAGTCAAGTAATATTTTCTCTCCGCTCCTCCCTTAGTAGCTACAAAATTATGTATCAAAGTGAGGGCCAGAGGAGCTGGATCAGCATAGAGAATTTATACAGTACCAGAGGAGGATTAGGCTATGGCATGTAAGTAGGCAGAGGGCTGTACAAGGGAATTGGCTGCTCCTGAAGTAATTATATTTTCTGGCAAGTTCAAAGGCGGATAGCAAGTGATAAAAAAATTGTTCTAAAAAAGAAAAAAAGTTGCAAGAAAGCATTTAAAGTGGTTGTAAAAAACCTTCTGTGTGCAGCAGACCCCCCATCCACCCCAGCCCCCTAATACTTACCTGAGCCCCCTCTCAATCAAGTGATGTCCACAAGAACCTTGCCTCTCTGGGGACTCACACTCCTGATTGACTTTTGGCAGCAGCAGGAGCTGCAGCCAGCGAACCAATCAGGAGATGGAGGGGGAGAGGCTAATCCATGGTTCCGTGTGTCAATGGACACACAGAGCAATGGGGTCAGGACCACGCCTGCTTGGGTGCCCCCACAGCTAGCTGCTTGCTGTGGGGGCACTCGGCAGGATGGAGGAGCCAGGCGAGCCGGCGTGTTGACCTGAGAATAGGAGGATCCAGGCTTCCCTGGGCAAAACCACTTCACAGAGCATGTAAAATGGCATGTTTGTTTTTTTAAAGAAAAAAAAAATAGACTTTACTATCACTTTAAAAAAATATTTGATTTTTGTGTGCCTTTACCTGCATTTTTTTTTAAGCTGGTGACAAGGTCTGTTTAACACTTCCGTTGCCAGAGCTGTTTTTGCATTTTTCGCACACGTTCAAAAATCATTTTAGGTTTGAAGATTATGTAAAACCTCCAAGCAAAATTAATTTTCTGAACACAGACACCCTAGAGAATAAAATAGTGGTAGTTTCAATTTTTTTTTGTCATATAATATTAGTGGAGCCGTTTATAAAAAAAAACTAAATTTCAATTAAAAAAATACACGGAAGTGCATTTTAGGACACACAAACACAATATATTATGCAATTTTTTAATAAAAGATGAGCTTGCGTCAAGTAAACAAAAACTCAGCATGTCAAGCCTTAAAGTTAAGTGTGCCCGTAAAACTGCAACAAACCTTGGAACCCTATATTTTTCATAGGCGACATTTTAAAAGCCCCAACAGGTCATCAGTTAAGAGTTAATCATGAATAATGGGCCTAGATTTATTGCTCGCATTCCTGCATGCACTGTCATACAGTATATGACACGTGCAGCACAATCAATGTTTTTGCAGGCATTTATAGTCCTGCGTGAGTGTGTGCAGGGGTAGGGGAGGCCTCCAAAAAGATTTTGAGGGAGGATTTTAAGTGCTTGGGTGTGACTTTCATTTTCTTACTTTTTATTTTAACTTACTGGTAACTTTTTTTTCATCACAAAACTATGATGCTTATTTTGGTCACTGATAAACACAAGTGCAGCGCTAGGGTAATCAAATAGGTGTCCCTGATTTTCACATAAGGTCCCACTGGGGTAACCAGCCTGTGGGTACTACTGTGAGCCAGGAGTTTAATAGATATCCCCATAAATGGGGGGGCCAGCAGGATTGCTCCGCTGGTGAGTGCAAGAAATTAAGTGATGGAGATTTTATTTGATACTGATAAGTGTAAAAAATATAGTGATAATAAACGTAAAAATTATGTTATACCATCTAAGGGGGAAGTGATAAGTGTTTTACCCCAGTAGTACGTGAGCAGAGAGCAAATAGGCCCCTGGTTAGAGCAGGCCTCTATTCAATCTCCTTCGGGTACCATGACTTTATATATAACATAGGTTCTCAACGTAGCAAAAAGAAGAAAAAAAAATAAGAAAAAAAATTCAAAGTACTATCTGGAGAGTATGTTATAAATGTTACAAATGTGGGAAGGGATTACATAACGCTGCCCTTCAGACATATATTGCATACAATGCCCTAGATAGAAACGTACGCTGCCTATCCAGAGACAGCAGAACCACACTCAATGTTTAGCATGTGACTGGTTAAACAACACATCCAGACCAGTGTGCAGAAAAAATAATAATATGATTGAATAAACCTTTCCCTGCTCCCACGGGAAGATCAACCCAATATATAAAAATGATATACTAAGGCAGGGAATGACCGACCTTAACAAATACCCACATCAATCATATACTCATAAAAAGACATAAGGGGTAGTCCTGTTAATAAGGAGAAAAAAAAAAACAGTTTGATTTGCAGGGTCTTCAGTAGATGTGGTGTGTCACTGAAGATGTTCAAGTTGTGTGGTCAGCTTAACAGACTCTAAGTAGACAATAAAGATGGGTACTCTTACCAGAGCTGTTGGACTCACGGACCTCTCGGTGTGAGTCGATAGGGCTTAGACCGGATACACCGGATAGGTGGTGAATGTGTTGCAATCTGCCAGCTTCACTGGACCGTTATCCAAG
Source organism: Lithobates sylvaticus (assembly GCA_028564925.1). Classification (NCBI taxonomy): domain Eukaryota; kingdom Metazoa; phylum Chordata; class Amphibia; order Anura; family Ranidae; genus Lithobates; species Lithobates sylvaticus. The sequence goes on along the minus strand of CM053028.1, from coordinate 355,186,099 downwards.
CCTCAATGTAGTCGCTTACCTACAGCTTGATGGAAGAGCCAGGTGGAAAAATGAGCAGTGGCAATACTTCTTAAAGGGTCTTTATCCGCAGCAGCTCAGGCAGGGAAGGAAACAGAGAGAGAGAGGCAACTCCTCATAGTGTGAAACCCAATTTCTCAATTGGCGTTTATTGGATAAAAAAGGTTAAAAACATTTTTCTTTGCGCAAAGGGTTAAAAAATGTGGCTTAGGTAGACATCCAACCCGACATGTTTCGCCTCCTGAAGGCTTCAACTGGGGTACATGTCTACCAGCCACCAGTCTACAATATATATACCTTTTGTGTTGAAATTCTGAGTGACAACAGCTGGTTTGGAGCACGGATTCTCACTTCCGGTATCGCTATAGCGTGCGTTCCACGCAGAGGCTCATCTGAAGCCAGGATGATGTCATCAAAAGGCATCAGAAAACCAAGCCTCACTATCAGATTGCTAAACTTCCAATCGGCAGCGGCTTGCAGGGATAAGCCAATCAATTTATAGGCAACCATGGGAGGGGGTAGGCTCACACACCTATGGGCGTAGCTCTCGTGTTTAAGGGAAGACCCAATCGTGTATCCGATTGCGCCTGCGCGCTTACACAATAGGGGTTGTCCTGGAAACTAAAGAAAGCAGACGGGAGGGGCCACGTCTCGACACGACGTGACGTGTCGAATAGCGTCCCCGTCTCCAAGCCCTGGTGTTTACATATTGCTAGTGACGTATAGAGTTACGTCCCTGGCTGAAGTTTTATTTTGGTCACTGGCTGTCTAAAATCAGGACATCAGGGTCTAAAATGCCCCATTATCAGGGTGTGTGAAAGCTTCAGAGCTACTGGAACACTTCCATCTGGCAGCCAATAGCTGGCTTGTCAGACTTACATACACTCCTGATGGTTGCAGCTGCTGGGAGTGTGTGTCTTTTCTCCCCTCTTTGTGGTCTTACAGGCTTTGCTGACAGCAGCGTATATACGTAAATATGTGTTAGTAAAATAAATGGCATGGAATAGTTTTGTCTAAATAATTGTATATGACCCCTTACTTTGCATACGCAAACAACCTTCATTTAACATATATTAGACCCCTTTCACACTGGGGCAGTTTTCAGGCCTTTTTTAGCGCTAGAAATAGCCTCTGCTAAGCGCCTGAAAACCGTCTATCATTCATTCCAGTCTTTTCACACTGGGGACGGGGGACGTGGGACGGGAAAAAAAGTCCTGCAAGCAGCATCCTTGGGGCGGGTTGGGGCGCATCTTTGGGGCGGGTTTGGAGCGCTGTATACAGCGCTCCCAAAATGCCCCCGCCCACAAAATGGGGTTAAAAGCGCCCCGATATCGGCCAAAACAGCAGTAAATCGCCGCTAAAACGAGCTGCGCTTTACCACAAATGCGGTCCCAGTGTGAAAGGGGTATAACTGATACAGGTTTATTGGGAGACTGGACATTTGGGATGAAATAATACCTTGCGATAGTACCATCAGATGGAAATGTGATTTTGCAGGGTGGAATATTTATGTTGATGTTTCATTGTTCTCAGCTGTCAGCAAAGAACTTTTTTAATTTCTTGCATGCTAGGTAAAGGAAAGCTTGTTAAACTATATGTAGCACACTGGAGTTTAGGTAAGGCTGCTCCTGACAAATATACTTGCCAGGAGTAGTCAACCTGGTCGATTGTTAGCGATTAGAGTTGAGCGGACACCTGGATGTTCGGGTTCAGCAGGTTCGGCCGAACTTCAGAAAAAAGTTAGGGTTCGGGACCGAACTTGACCCGAACTTGACCCCGAACACCGAACCCTATTGAAGTCAATGGGGACCCGAACGGCTATAATAATGTGTCGGCTCCCGTCCCCCTTAATACAGAGAACAGTCATTGAAGTCATTTATTTTTAAAAAGTTAGTCATAAAAAGTGTTTGGGGACCTGGGTCCTGCCCCAGGGGACATGTATCAATGCAAAAAAACCTTTTAAAAACTGCAGTTTTTTCGGGAGCAGTGATTTTAATAATGATTAAAGTGAAACAATAAATGTGTAATATTCCTTTACATTTCGTACCTGGGGGTGTCTATAGTATGCATGTAAAGGGGCGCATGTTTCCAGTGTTTTGAACTGTCTCTGCAAAAAGTGTCATTTTTTGCAGAAAAGAAAGCTATTTAAAATCATTCGCGGCTAATGTTAATTGTCGGCTCCCGTAATACAGAGAACAGTCATTTATTGAAAGTCATTGATAAAAAAAAGTCATTGATAAAAAAAAAAAAAAAGTGTAGGGGTCCCCCAAATTCAATAACCAGGCCCTTCAGGTCTGGGATGGATATTAAGGGGGATCCCAGACAAAAAAACGTGGGGAAAGCCATAGGGAACTTCCCATGACGTCCCCATGCGTCAGAGGGGGGCGGGGTTACCAGGTGGCCCCGCCCTCCGTTATAAAAGAACTGTCAGCCCAAGCGAAGCCTCACACACCGGGAGCCTCCCATTGCGAGGAGTGGCCCAAGAACAGACCGATGCCCTGGAAGAAGATACCGGAGAGAAGCCTCAGAGACCGACGCCGTGGAAGAAGATACCGAAGAGAAGCCTCACCCAGCGGGAGCCTCCCATTGCGCGGAGCGGCCCAGAAGAGACACCGATGCTGGACGAGAAGGCCAAGAAGAAGCGGATCGGAGGAAGAAGAAGATGGAAGAAGAAGATGCCGGAAGGAGAAGATGAAGAAAGGAAGACCAGAAGAAAGAAGAAAGAAGATTTTAATAAAGGAATTGTCAAAGACTGTCTCCTGTCATTTTTACCATTTTTGACACTTTTTTGGTGAAATGGTAGGGGTACTTTTGTACCCCCTTACCATTTCACACAGGGGGGGGGATCTGGGGGTCCCCTTGTTAAAGGGGGCTTCCAGATTCCGATAAGCCCCCCGCTCGCAGACTCCCACAACCACCGGGCACGGTTGTGGGGATGAGGCCCTTGTCCTCATCAACATGGGGACAAGAGGCTTTGGGGGTCTTAGACCCCCAAAGCATCCTCCCAATGTTGAGGGCATGTGGCCTGGTACGGTTCAGGCGGGAGGGGGGCGCTCTCGTCCCCCCCTTTTTTCCTGCGGCCTGCCAGGTTGCGTGCTCGGATAAGGGTCTGGTATGGATTTTGAGGGGGACCTCACACCATTTTTTTTTGGCTGGGTTTCCCCTTAAAATCCATCCCAGACCTCAAGGGTCTGGTATGGATTTTGAGGGGGACCCTACGCCATTTTTTTTTGGCTGGGATCCCCCTTAATATCCATCCCAGACCTGAAGGGCCTGGTTATTGAATTTGGGGGGACCCCTACGCTTTTTTTTTTTTGTTTATTTTTTATCAATGACTTTTTTTTATGAATGACTTTTCAATGAATGACTGTTCTCTGTATTACGGGAGCCGACAATTTATATAGCTGCGAGTGATTTTAAATAGCTTTCTTTTCTGCAAAAATGACACTTTTTGCAGAGACAGTTCTAAGCACTGGAAACATGCGCCCCTTTACATGCATACTATAGACACCCCCCAGGTACGAAATTTAAAGGAATATTACACTTTTATTGTTTCAATTTAATCATTATTAAAATCACTGCTCCTGAAAAAACGGCCGTTTTTAAAAGTTTTTTTTTGCATTGATACATGTCCCCTGAGGCAGGACCCAGGTCCCCAAACACTTTTTATGACTAACTTTTTAAAAATAAATGACTTCAATGACTGTTCTCTGTATTAAAAGCACTCGCGGCTATATGAATATCAATTCATATAGCCGCGAGTGCTTTTAAAAGACATTTTTAAAAGCAACATTAAATCCCCGAACACCGGACCCGAACCCCGAACATACAGTCAATTGTTCGGGTTCGGGTCCGGGACCCGAACACCCTAAAGTCTGGTACGGACCCGAACTTTACAGTTCGGGTTCGCTCAACCCTATTAGCGATACAATGATTTTTCCCTAAGTTTGGCCTTATTGCACTTTTCTCTTCTACCACTAGGTGGCCGGGTACTTGGTGGTACTAGATATGAGGAGGGAAAATCAAGGTCAGGTTATGGGTATATGGGGTATCTCAGCCAATGGGCAGGGGTTTTCTTGGATTCATTGGCCTGCTGGGAGAGCCTATATATTTGGGTGGAGTCAGGTGATCAATGTTCCGTGCCACCCAGATGACTGTCTGGGTGGACGTGTGTTGTGTTGCCCCGGGCTGCTAGGCCGGAGATTGGGCCTATCCCGGGGTCATCGGGCTTCTAGGCTGTCTGAGTCATATTCAGAAGCAAGAGAGCAGCACAGGGTTGGGATTGCAGCTTGCAGTCCAACCAGAAGTGACGGTTCTGCTGGCCGAAGAACCTGTCAGTGGTCGGAGGTAAAGGGGAAGCCACAAAGGGACCATCCGCCTTATTGCCAGGGACCACAGCGAGTAACTGATGAAAGTATCTGGGTCACATTCTCACCGAACGGGCATGGTGGAGAATCGGGAAATTTCAGATGGTCATTAAGTCAGGGAAACCGCCAGCGGAGGTGATGCTTGCAGAGCAGCCTTGTGTGCCAAGTCAGGGAAGCTTGAGAAGTATCGGGAGTGCTAAGCTAGGGACCCAGCAGAGAAGCAGGCGTGACGCTTGAGGAAGATACCACCGTAAAGATTGGAGGCGCTCAAGGTATTCAGTGGCAGTGAATCAAAGGGTCTAGTGAGAGACCGGGGGCTCAGTGGGCTGAAGAACTACAAGGAGAAGTTGTAGTGAAAGTGGAGGAACTGTTGCGTTTGGTGTTAGGAACTGTTAAAGACTGTTGCCATAAGACACAGCATCCCTGCACGTGCAGATGTGGCTTCTTGCGTCCTCCTATTGAAGTCTCGGAGTCTACTAATTGTACTTGTAACTACTCAAGGGTGTCCTGGCCCTAACCCACTTTCCCCCCATAAAAGTTTGTGGCATCCAATAACTTTATCCCTCTTGCACCCACTATGCCTCACAACCCACTACATACAGAAGAATGTCAGCTATCTCTGACCCTGAAGGTTCTCATTAGACTGAAGGAGGCCAGAGACCTTTCTACATTTTTTTAGGCTAAAAAAAGCTTTTTTTAGCCTAAAAAAGCTTGAAAAAATTATGGTAATAGTGTTTTAGAAGCGTTAGTATTTCATTAGCGTTTGAGCTTGTAAAAGAAGAAAAAAAAGGGAAAAAAAAAACGCTATTAGTAGCATTTAGGAGCTTTTCCTTCAGGTTTCCTATGCTCCCTCCACCCTCATTCCTGTTTTCCATTCACTAGTGTAACAAAACTACAGAAACCTTAACTAAAGTGACTGGCGCACATCTTTTGTACATCCTGAGACAAAAATAACCCAGGGAGATGATCGTGTCAGTTAAGTTGGCTACATTTGCAATGTAGCTATTGGTTAGCTGAAGATCAGTACTCATTAATATTTTTTGAGCTATTTTAACATGTGCTGCCAAGTCTATAAGCTCATGTCATTTGGAATGAATTTATTGAAATTTTGGCTATGTGTTCGGGTGTTTGACTGGGCTCCATACACTATTCAGTTTCATTCAAAGTGAAGCGGGTCATGTGATCAGTGGAGGGTACTCCTTCTGTGCTCTGGAACACATTGTGGAGCTCATGGTGATGTTAAATTTCCATGCAGTCATTTCTGGCTTGTTTACTATTTACGTCTGATGGCGTCAGAATATGATGAAATGCGTAAGACAGGAAGGGACCATACGATGTAAAGACGCCACATGCTGCGGCCATCTTTAAAGTTTGTTTGACATGCTTTTCGGTTTTTACTGCTTGTGAGTGTATTTGTATTGCACTATTGTTGTGTTATTTGCATCCTTCTGAAGCAAAATTGCTGGCACTGCACATATCACTGGAAGTGGGATTTTCATGCCTAAGGATTACAAGGACCGCTTACCTGAGGGGTCTGCAGTGACGGATGATGCAGTTATCATAGCAAGGTTGTTGCTGATCCATCCAGCCCTCCATCCAGATTCCTAACATGCTGCTGTTCAGCTCCTTATAATTTTAGTGTCAACAGGATCCGATAAGCAGGCTTGCCCCCCACAGTGGTTACGAGTACATGCACATCCTTTCTCACAAAAGCTGGTGTGGGGATTATTTTACTATGATATATTTGTGGACTTTCATGTGATGCTTTTAGAGACTTTTAATAATTGTATTTAATGATTTAACATCTTTTCATTTTAAAACAATGGGGTTGATTTACTAAACGCAAATAAATTGTGCAGTTGCTCCAGTGCTTAGTAAATGATCAGAAGCTCTGTTGACTTCCATCATCCAATCACGTGCAAGCAAAAATGCTGTTTAATTATTTTCCTTGCATGTGATTGGGTATTCTTTACAAAGTGAAACCGTACCTCATTTACTAAGCTACGGATCAACTGCACTTACAGAGAGCAACTACACTTTGCAAAATGCACAGTCTATTTGCCTTTAGTAAATCAACCCCATTGCTCACCAAACAAAAAACAAAATCTTTTTTGCTATAAAATGTTAAAGTGACATTTTGCTCTTTCTTATTCCTATATTTTGTTCTTTTATACAGGCATACCCCACTTTTAAGTTCACAATGGGTATTATTTACTAAAGCTGGAAAGTGCAAAATCAGGCTCACTTCTGCATAGAAACCAATGAGCTTCTAACCCCAGCTTGTTCAATTAAGCTTTGGTAGTAAAACCTGGAAGCTCATTGGTTTCTATGCAGAAGTGAGCCTGATTTTTCACTTTCCAGCTTTAGTAAATAAACCCCATTGTGTACTAAAAAGTGGGGTATGGCTGTATATGTACTGGATATAAGTAGAATTTGACTCCTGAATGCTAGGGAACTATATGTGGAGAGTTTGTGTTGCAATGGTGTCTAATGACGTGAAACAAATGTTCATTTCACTGTTAACACCCTTTAAAGCAGCACATTCTGCAGCCCATAATCAGTTGGTCACACAGGAAAAACTCCTTAATGAATTCAGCTGCCAGAACAGAAAACTTCAAAAGCACAGGAGACTGGCGTTCAAGCTGCCAGCGCAAATCTAAATAGGATTTTTCACATTCATAATGAAGTTTAAAACAGCGTGCTCCTATTTCCTGAACCTTTTTAGTGGAGCGGTCTATTTTGCTTTTCCTCAGGTAACATTACATGCATTACATACATATGCATTACTTTTTTACATTCATTTAGTTAAATCATATAAGGTGTATACATATGCACTACTTCTTGATGTAACATTTAACTGCATGTAATCTAATTTATGCTTTCTAACTGTCCATGACTGCCGATCATAGGGTGCAAAAAGAAGTATTTAATAGGTAGCTGATAGTTTGTTGGATGTGGTTGCCTCAGTCAGGCTTTTTAAGATGTATAATTTAATGCTTTTCTCAATGCATTTATATAAAAAAATAAAAAATATCTGGGTGTGGCATGTTCTGGGGAAAACATGGATACCTGCTACTGTTCTAAGTAGGGATGCATGGGTACCATTTATTTTACGAGTACTGATACTTTTTTAGTACTGGCCGATACCAATTACCGATACCTATCGCAACTGTTTTGTTTACACTTCAGTGGAACAAAGCATTGAAAAGTCATTTACAAATGAAATAAATTGATTTTGTTTTTTCATTTTGCGCTTTTTTAATGTGAAATGTGTAAATATATGTTAATATATATGTGTGAAAATATTCACTAACAAAGCAAACAAAAAAAAAAACGTTTTAATTGTTTATCGTTTATAAAATAGACAACAAAAAAAAAAAGCAGGAAAATAATCATTAAATGGAGGATGATAGGGAGTTAATTAAGGCTGATTAGAGTAAATTAAGGGTTAATAAGGGGTTAAACATTAGAACATTTGTTCATCCTCACTGCCAGCTCAAAGAAGCGAGCCTGAAAGTATCAGTTTCAGGTATCGGTGCATTTACATATGTACCGATACTTGTGCAAATACTCGGTATCGGCACCGATACCGATACTGGTATCGGTGCAACCCTAGTTCTAAGATAAGATTTTAAAAATATCAGAAGGCTTATTACACAGTGATAATGAGGAAAGAGTACAAACCTATTGTCATAATGAATTGCCTAATAACGCCACACAATAATAAAGGAGACATTCATTTGCCTCCTGGGCCATTACTAAGAGGAAATGTAGGGCTGGTGGCCCCAAGTGGGGATACTTCACTATTCAGATATTGATTAGAGTGGGACCTGCAGTCAGTGAAACATAGTAGACAAGAAAGCTAACTATTTAATGTGGTGTGATGTCGTAGACGTGGTGTGACCAAATGTCGGGATCTGCAAATAAAGGTAACACGAAAATATATCTGCTCCTACCATGAAAGGGCCTCTTTTTTGTGTTTCCCCTCCAGTCCAAAGGTTTACAGTCCTCCCTTGCCAGGTAGTATAAATTGTCTTTAAAACTTACATACAGTATTTTTGGAAAGTGTACATTGGATTTCATTAGATCCACTAGCATGCTCCAGGCAGATATACTGGAAAGTAGCATCTCAGTACAACTTTCCTTGTACTACTCCAATGCATTTTTGCTGCATTAACAAATGATATGAAATAGTTTCTGGTAATAACATTGCTGTTTAAATGTCTCCATGAATTTGTAGAAATAATTCCCTGGATATGTTCACCATTCAGAAAAAAAGTTAAAAGTATATGTAAATCCAATTACTTCATTCTCATATACTGTACGTTTTATCATGTTTAATTTCAAAATTAATCTTCAATATTTTTAAATATGCCGTTTTCAGCAAATCAATACACAATGATCCTGCCATAGCTTCCTTGTTCAGGCCTTTTCCCTTACAAGATAGACTATGTCCTTATCCCCCTACTGCAGGGGTCCTCAAACTTTCTAAACAAGGGGCCCGTTTACCGTATTTCAGACTTTAGAGGGGCCATACTGTGGCCATTGAAAGAAGAAAAGGTCCCCACATCAGCAGGAAAAAACTATGTCCCATCATTGGTGTCATTGGGAGGATTCATGTCCCATCATTGGTGTCATTGGGCTCCATTGTTAGTGTCATTGGTAGGAATTGTGCCACATCGTTGGTGTCATGAGGAGGAATTGTGCCCCTTCACTGGTGTTAGTGGAGGAGGAAATTGTGTCCCATTGTTGGTATCGGTGGATGAAATAGTGCCCCATTGTTGGTATCGGTGGATGAAATAGTGCCCCAAGGGCCAGATAAAGGCAAACAAGGGCAAGCATCTAGCCACAGTTTAGAGACCACTGCCCTATTATGTTGCTGTGTTGTCACCCTGTCGTATAGGCTTCTGATGGTGTCTATAAGTGGCCTTTTCAACACTCATTATTCAGGTATGGTTCACTGTTGACCACATCAGGAAGCTCACCCTAAAAAAATGCCATGCAGCCTTCCTTGGAGTGTGTGAATGTAAGCAGAAAGTGGATGCAAGGAGGCTGCAAAAGAGCAGAAGCACTGAGATACAATGAAGGATAAAAAAAGGTGAAGTCGAGTATTTTTTTAAAATGAAAATCATTTATGGTATACAGTGCATTATAAAAAAAATTAAATGTCATTTTGTTTTGGTTTAAACACCAACATTAAAAACAACGTTTCTTTTAAATGGTAAATGTCAGAGAAAAATGCTGAATGTAGGGAACTGCCACTGTTATCATCATCAGCTATCCGAAACATTGTTGGACAATTTGCTTGATGTAGGAGGCCGTACATATGAACCCTACCATTACCAAAAGGCAACACACAATATTCAGTAAATGTAATGTTACAGAAAATTGTCACGGACTGCAGACATGCTTCAGGAGATGAACAAAGACTGAGCAATGAAGGCTTTAGGAGACCTTTGTAAACCAATGCTTTTGCATTTATGCACCCTACAGCTGGCTTTTTGGGCCACATTAATTCTGCCACATTCAAAGGGGAAAAAAAAACATAAAAAGAGAAAACGGGTGGACATCAGGTGGGTGGACAGTACCGTATATACTCGAATATAAGCCGACCCCAATATAAGCCGAGGCACCTAATTTTATAATTTTACCACATAAAAATGGGAAAACGTATTGACTCGAGTATAAGCCTAGGGTGAGAAATGTGCAGCTACTGTAGGAGGGTCAATAATGCCCATTTGCAGCCTCACTGTTGCACATCTCACTGTGCCCATTTGCAGCCATAGGTCCCCCAAATTTTCAAACTTGGTAGTTAAGGGTTCCTAAATGCACCCTAGCTAAATTTGGGGTCTCTGAACCCAAAGGGTCCCGAAATGACATTGCTGCAGATGGACCGACTTTGGGGCCCCGTATCTCGGGGTCACTTGGTGCTAGGAACCCCAAATTTGGAGTGCAAACCCAGTGGAACTAGCACTATAACCATATATAACCAAAGATTAGGTTTCTAGCTCCAGAGATCAGGGGCCCCAAAATCAGTTTGGAAAATGTCAAGCACTTCTGCAGCAGAGAATGACATTTTCCGACCAGACCTTGGGGCCCCGTATCTCGAGGCCACTTAGTGCTAGGAACCCCATTGTATATGTTGTAGTGCTAGTTCCACTGGGGTTGCACTCCAAATGTGGGGTTCCTAGCACTAGATACGGGGCCCCAAAGTCGGGTCGGAAAATGTCATTCTTTGCTGCAGAAAAGTGCTTGACTCCAGTATAAGCCGAGGGGGGCACTTTCAGCACAAAAAAAATGTGCTGAAAAACTCGGCTTATACTCGAGTATATACGGTAGGTTAGTGTGAAACTACTACTACTTTCTAATGATTATTTTTCTTGTACTGGCTTGAGTTAGCACCAGAATACAGATTACAATCCTTAGGCACCCTGAGGGCTGCACAAAAAGGGACCACAGTTTGAGAACCAAAGCGCTACAGTATCTGTCTATCTTACATTTACAATAGAAACAAAATACATGTGAGTCTATTTTACTGTGGATTTTTTTCTATTTTTGTTGCTACTTGTTACTAGAGATGGGCCAAACACCCCCCTGTTCGTTTCGCAGCGAATCTCCCAAACAGGGGGAAAAGTTCTAACCTGAACAGCGCCAAACAGGAAAAAATCAAAAGTGCCCATTTTGAAGGCTTATATGCCATATATTTTTTTTAAAAAGGATCGTTTTTCAGGAGCAGTGATTTTAAATATGCTTAAAGTGCAACACTAAAAATGAAATATTCTTTTAACTATAGGGCCTGGGGGGTCCCCTTAGTCGGCCTGTAAAGTGGTGCATCTGTTGCATATATAGAACATGCTTCCGCAAATATGGCATTTCTAAAGAAAAAAACAAGTCAAATCCAATTTAAAATGGCTCGAGGTTGCTATTGCTGGCACTGGGCTATTAAAAAAAAAAAAAAAAAAAACCCATGCCAAAATAAAAAAGAACAAACAGTGTGGGGGCCGGGCCCCCCCCCCCCCCCCCAAAATCGATGCCAGACTCTTAATCAGCAAGACAGAAAAGCGAGCGTCCCCCCCCCCCCCCGAACCATACCAGGCCACATGTCCTCAACATGGGGTAGGTGCTTTGGGGTGGGGGGCCCCCCAAAGCACCTTGTCCCCATGTTGATAAGGACAAGGGCCTCATCCACACAACCATGGCCGGAGGTTCTGGTGGTCTGCAGGCAGGGGGCTTATCCTTATTTTATTCTTATCTTTAAGCCCGGGATCTTTAAGCCCCCAGATCCCGGGCCCTCCACCCCTGATCCATTCACCAAAAAGTGTCAAAAAGTAATAAAAACACACACACAGTTTTTGAAAATTCCCTTATTAAAAATGTAAATCCATCCCCCCTGCCCCAAAGCACCCACCCCCTCATGTTCAGGGCATGTGGTCTGGTTCAGGAGGGAAGGCGCTCGCTTGTCTCCCCCCCTTTCCTGACCTGCCAGGCTGCATTCGCATATAAGGGTCTGGAATGGATTTGTTGGGGGGGCCCACGCAATTTTTTTTTACTCAGCTGTCAGCGGGGAAACCCATTGACAGCTGATGACTCCGTGGTTGTTAAGGATGCCATGGGCCCACTCCTTAACAACCAGCTTATACTGCAACCTGATTGGGCAAAGCTTTACAGCGAAAAGGTGCATTGCAGGGCATTCAGTGTGGTGAACTTCGGGTGTTCCCCGAACGGGGTGAACAGCAAATGTTTGGCCCAAACTGATGCTCGGCCCAAACCGTTCGCCCAACTCTACTTGCTACATTTATTTATTCAATATGGAATATTTAAAACACTTTAGAGACTCCATCTGGATGTACTTAGTGCCCAAAAACGGTTTGCAAAACACAGTGCGATTGGCTGAATCAGATCGCATGGGTGTAGTGCAGAAAAAAAAAAGTGCCTGCACCTTTCGTGTGGATGCAGTACAATTTGAGCCATACAAAATGAATGGCTCAAATCGAACTGCAAAGAATTGCATGTTATTTGAACAGGAATGCAGTGCGATTCCTGTCCAAAATACATGTGGTTTCCCGCACTGCAATAGTGTGAACTGGGACTTACTCTGGTCATTTGGTAGATAAACTAGTGTAGCAAAATTATTACTTACCAATTATGAGACATTTATTCACCACTTGTGTGCTTGTATTCCCAAAAATGTGCTACTACCTAATTACTTTCATCATTATATTTGCCACCTTCTGCAAAGTGGAAAATCTGGTGAGTCTTCCTAGATTCACAGTAACTTTATAAATAGGGTCCACAGTAAAGGGCTTCAGGATGTCAAGTGGTAAGTTGGGAAACATCCTTTTCTTAATCTCTTCTGAACCTGAAAGCGATAAGAATGTTGTCACTTCTAGGTGCAGAGCTGTTATTCTCCAGCTACTGTAGCAGAGAAAGCAGTTAATCAAGCACAAGCTGTGCTAGATAGACATGGGAGCCGTCAAAAAATTTGTTTTGTTTTGTTCCGTTCTGTTTCGTATAAAAAAAAATTTGTAATTTGTAATTCGTGTACGAAATTTAATTCGGATTTGTACGAAATACGAATTTCGTACAAATCGTTACGAAACGTTAATTTGGATAACGAATAACGACACTCTACGAATAATAACGAATTATCCGAAAACGTATTAACGTTACATGACACAAGTCTATTGTCTATTGTTCACCAATCACTCAGAGGAAGTACGAAATGAAAAATTTTGTTTACGAATACGAAATTTCGTATTTCGTACTTCCTCTGAGTGATTGGTGAACAATAGACTTGTGTTATGTAACGTTAATACGTTTTCGGATAATTCGTTATTATCGATATTCGATATTCGTTATACTGAATCTCGAATTCATTTGAATCATTCGTTATATCCATTATCATTTCTTTCATATTAGTTGAAATTAGTTATTTGGTAGTTTGGATTCGGAATTTCGTATTTCGTACAGAATTCGTAAAAATTCGTAATTCGGATTCGTACGAATGTACGAATTTCGAAAAATTTGTACGAATTTCCGATTCGTACGAAACTAATCGCACATGTCTAGTGCTAGATTAGCTGCAATGGAGGGCAGAGGAGACATTGGGGGACTAATAGATCTTTGATGTCTCATTAACCGCTTCCCGACCGGCCACTGCATATATACGTCAGCAGAATGGCACGGGCAGGCAGAATCACGTACCTGTACGTGATCGTGCATGTGCCTGCCCGTGGGTCGCGCGCGCGCCGCTAGCTGGTATCCCGCGATCGGGTTACGGAGCGGAAGAACGGGGAGAGGTCTATGTAAACAAACCTCTCCCCGCGCTTCCTACACTGACTGTCAGTGATCGGCGGTTCCCTGTCATCGGGAACGCCGATCAATGACGTCAGACGTACAGCCACGCCCCCCTACTGTAAAAAAAAACACAACACGTCACACTGACTCCTCCCCGCCCCCTAGTGGTTAACCCCCTAACTACAACTGTCATTTACATAGGAATCAGTGCTATTTAAATAGCAGTGATTGCTGTATAAATGACAAATGTCCCAAAAATGTGTCAAAAATGTCCGATGTGTCCGCCAAAATGTCGCAGCCACAATAAAAATTGCTGATCGCCGCCATTACTAGTAAAAAAAAAAATATTAATAAAAATGCTATAAAACTATCCCCTATTTTGTAAACGCTATAACTTTTGCGCAAACTAATCAATAATCGCTAATTGCGATTTTTTTTACCAAAAATATGTAGAAGAATACGTATCGGCCTAAACTGAGGAAAAAAAATGTTTTTTTATATATTTTTTGGGGATATTTATTATAGCAAAAAGTAAAAAATATTGCATTTTTTTCAAAATTGTCGCTCTACTTTTGTTTATAGCGCAAAAAATAAAAACCGCAGGGGCGATCAAATACCACCAAAAGAAAGCTCTATTTGTGGGAAAAAAAGGACGCCAATTTTGTTTTGGAGCCACGTCGCATGACCGCGCAATTGTTAGTTAAAGCGACGCAGTGCCGAATTGCAAAAAGGGGCCTGGTCCTTTGGCTGCCAATTGGTCGGGGCTGAAGTGGTTAAAGAAGACCTGCCACCTGCCTAGTGCTATCACACACAGTGCTATCTGTTAGTCCCTTTGTGAAAGCAATAATATTATATAGAAAAAAATTATTTAAAACGTTTTAAAAATTTAAATATAATTAAATTAAAAATAAAAATTTGTAAAAGCACCCTTGTCACCTTGTGCACATGCACCAAAATGTAAACCCACACATAGCTCACTTACATCTTTGTGAAGCATCACTGCAAATATCGTAGTAAAAAGCAATAATTCTGGGGCCATGATTCATGGTTAGCTCTAAATTGATAACCTGTAAATGCTCTTAAAGTGTTGCCTATGGACATTAAAGGCCTATTGGTTATCTATTTACTTGATGCCACCTCATCTTTTATATTGTTTGCCAAAAATAAGGGTATAATATTATGTTTGTGTGCACTAAAACTAATTTATTCATTTATTTATTACCAATTAACCCCTTGCCGACCAATCGCCGTTAAACGGTGCCAGGTCGGCTCTCCTGCGCGAATTGCCGTAGCTCTATGGCGGCTCATGCAGGCGCAGTTGCCACCGGCGCACTCTCGCTACCGCTGCACGATGTAGGAAAATGTGCTCACGGGTCGAGCAGACTCGATGTTTGCCGGCGACCCGCGATCGCCTAGTAGAGGCAGAACAGGGATCTGCCAGTGTAAACAAGCGGATCCCTGTTCTGACAGGAGACATGACAGAGATCTACTGTTTCCAGTGATCGGTAGCCCATCCCCCCTACAGTTAGAACACACTGAGGGAACACACTTAACCCCTTGATCGCTCCCTAGTGTTCCCTGCCGGTGTCATTTTTACATTGATCGGTGCATTTTTTTAGCACTCATCAATGTAATAATGTCACTGGTCCCCAAAAAGTGTAATTTTGGGTCAGATTTGTCCGCTGCAATGTTGCAGTCCCGCTAAAAATTGCAGATCGCCGCCCTTACTATTAAAAACAATAACAAAAATAATAAAAGTCCCTAAATCTATCCCATAGTTTGTAGACGCGATAACTTTTGCGCAAACCAATCAATATACGCCTATTAGAGGAATATATATTGGCCTAAACTGATGAATAAATGTTTTTTTTTTTGGGGGATATGTGTTATGCTCCGTACACACGGTCGGAATTTCCGACGGAAAATGTCCTATCGGACCATGTTGTCAGAAAATTTGACCGTGTGTGGGCTCCAACGGACTTTTTCCGTCGGAAATTCCGCCGGAAAAAATTTGAGATCCTGCTCTCAAATTTTCCGACAACAAAGTCCGATCGGACTTTTTCCGATCGTGTGTAGCGAATTCCGACGGACAAAGTGCCACGCATGCTCAGATCACATTACAAGACCAAAGCTATTGGCTACAAGCCTCTACGTAGTTCCGTCGTACGCAACGAACGTCACCACATTCAAAATAATCTGATTTTCCGACAACTTTCTCCGACCGTGTGTATGCAACACCAGTGTCGGACAAAATCCATCTGAAAAAATCAGACGGATTTTGTGGTCGGAATTTCCGACCGTGTGTACGGGGCTTTATAGCAAAAAGTCAAAATAATCGTTTTTTTTCAAAATTGTAGAGGTGATCAAATACCACCAAAATACCACCAAAAGAAATCTCTATTTGTGGGAAAAAAAGGCAGTCAATTTTGTTTGGTTACAATGTCGCACAACTGCGCAATTGTCAGTTAAAGTGACACAAATGGCCTGGAAGTACCTCTGGAAGATTTACCGCCCTTCCTGACATTTTTTGTGATACGGCACTGTGTTACTATAGCTGACCATTGCACGATCATGCAACGCTGTTCCCAAATAAAATTGATGTCCTATTTTTCCCACAAATAGAGCTTTCTTTTGGTGTTATTTGATCACCTCTGTGGTTTTCATTTTTTGCGCTATAAACAAAAAAAGATCGACAATTTAAAAAAAAAAAATACCAATATTTTTTTACTTTCTGCTATAAAACATATCCAATGAAAACATTTATAAAATCGAATTTATTCATCAACTTAGGCCAATATGTATTCTGCTACATATTTTGGTAAAAAAAAAATCCCATAAAGCATTTGGTTTGCACAAAAGTTATAGCGTCTACAAACTATTGGATTTTTTTTTTTTTTTTTACTTTTACTAGTAATGGCGGCGATCAGTGACACTAACTAACACTTTTGACCTTTTTGGGCACTAATGACACTGGCTGGGAAGTGGTTATCATCAAGGGTGATCAAAAGGGGTAACGTGTGCCTAGCCAATGTTTTGGTGTACTGTGGAAGGTGCTTTTGTCTAGGGGAAGATATGGATCCTAGTCCCTGCTTTGCAGAGACACAGGATCCATGCCTTTCCTTCTGTCAGAACAGCGATCTGCCTTGTTTACATAGACAGGCCGTCGTTCTGCCTCTGTGTGGATGATTGGCGGGTGCCCCGCAGACATCTAGTCCACGGTACCAGCAGATCACCTCCCGCTGTGTATAATCACAGTGGGAGCGGGCCCCTACCCAGAAGTGTTGGATCATGTACTAAGTATGTGATCCGGCGCAGCAGTGCCACCCTGTCTCCGTATTTGTAAGTTATATGGTCGGAAAGTGGTTAAGTCTCTGTAAAAATAATAAGATCAAAAAAGGGATGGTTCGTATGCTGCCATGGATTGACGTTAGGTAACTTATGGTAAGTATTTGATACAATTTTCCCTTTTCCTGACACCAACATGGCAGCATATATGTGATAAATAACGAGCTAAGCAGGGAGGGCTTAAAATGTATAATCAAACTTTATTACAATGGACATGGAAGCCTGGACTGCCATTCCATCGAAGTCCATTGACATATAATGGGTGGGTATCTGGAGAGTTTGCTTTAACCGCTTCAGCCCCGGACAATTTTACCCCCTTTCTGACCAGAACACTTTTTGCGATTCGGCACTGCGCCGCTTTATCTGACAATTCTGTTCATGCGATGCTGTACCCAATCAAAATTGACCTTCTTTTTTTTCCCACAAATAAAGCTTTCTTTTGGTGGTATTTGATCACCTCTGCATTTTTTATTTTCTGCACTATAAACAAAAAAAGAGCGACCATTTTGAAAAAAACACAACATTTTTTACTTTTTGCTATAATACATATCCCCCAAAAATATATAAAAAAAATGTTTTCCTCAGTTTAGGCTGATACGTATTCTTCTACATATTTTTGATTAAAAAAAACGTAATAAGCTTATATTGATTGCTTTGCGCAAAAGTTATAGGGTCTACAAAATAGGGGATAGTTTTATGGCATTTTTATTATAATTTTTTTTTCTATTAATGGCAGCGATCTGTGATTTTTATCGGGACTGCGACATTATGGTGGACATATCGGACAATTTTGACACATTTTTGGGTCCATTGGCATTAGTACAGCGATCAGTGCTATAAAAATGCATTGATTACTGTAAAAATGTCACTGGCAGTGAAGGGATTAACACTAGGGGGCGATCAAGGGGTTAAATGTGTTCCCTGTTTGTGTTTCTAACTGAAGGGGGAGGGAACTGTGTAGGGAAAGAGATAGATCGCTGTTCATACTCTGTATGAACAGACAATCTGTCACTTCTCTCCTCAGAGAACCGGAAACTGTGTGTTTACACACACAGATCCTGGTTCTCCGTGTCTCAGCGGCGATCGTGGGAGCCTGGCTGTGATCGTGACCGGGCACTCGCATTGGCTCGGGGGGCGTGCAGCTGGTGCCCCTAGTGGCCACAGGGCAACGCTACGTAACATAACGTTGCTTCGCCCAGCCGTGCCATTCTGCCGCAGTAAAACTGCGGCGGCCGGTCGGTAAGTGGTTAAATACTAATAATGAGTCAAATAGCATTTTCAGCGTGTTAGCGTTCAGACACAGTTTAGTGGAGTTCACCATGCAGTCTTTCATCACAGTAGCACTCCCACATTTGGGATGGTGAGGCTTAGATTGTAACCGGAAAAGAAAGATACTCGTCCCTTCGATAAATAGGAACAAGCTTGGTGGAAAATAGGGACAAGCTAATCGATTGGCCATGACCACAACCAGAACATGTGAGCCCATTATTGCAAGGTAAGGCAAACAAACAACACAGGGAATATAATTACATTATTACCTAGTTACAACAAAAACATTTGGATGCGTACAATGCCTTTAAATTAGCAGCAGCATGCTTGAGGTTTTTGCAATGCCTGAAAATGCTTATTTGATAAAATCAGTTGTTCAGTTCTTGTATTGGTTTAAACTGTTTTACTTTAAAATAGATAATGATCTCCTATCTGCTTTATATACTGACAGAGCTACTAAAAGATCATTGATTTTTCCACTAGGGGTATTTAACAACAGCGTATAAAAAATAAGTTGCATTGTCTATCATTAGGGAATAGATATTAATGATGAATTTCAGCCTTACCATTATTCTTGCATAGACATCCACCAATTAAGGCAATTTGATATTTTTATACCTTCTGCCAAAAGCCAGCTCACTGCTTGCATCAGGGATCTTGAGAGGAGTAATGAGGCTGGTAGTGAGGATTATAGCACAATGCCAACACCTCCTACCAGCCATAATCTGCCTGCATTGGACAGAGAAGCACAGAAACCCATTGATGACATCACTGTGTATAAAATAACCACTTGCCGCCAAATCATGTACTGTACATGTAGCGTGATCGACTTCAAGTGGCTATACTGGGGTTCGGGCTGCAGCTGTCAGCCATAACCCTGATATTGTTTTCTTTAGCTGCCGATGCGCTACAAAGTAAAAGCACTCCTCGTGGCTAATTAGCCACTGGATTACTTTAACAGGTGGCAGAAGGGGGTCCCCCCTCCTGCTGCCCTCCGGTGCCTCTTCAGGCTCTTCCATCTCAGCGGGGGGCCCAGGATCCAATCTGATGGTTGCGCTGACTTACAATAGAGGTGTTCGGAGACCTAATCTCCTCTAATAACTTCTATGGTCTAGAAGACCAGAAGCAACAAGCATTTTTACCACTTCCTTGTAAATACAGATGTAAATACTGCCCTTTTTTCTGGAAAGCATGAGATCAATGTTTTTTTTTGCTCATGCTTTCAAGGGTAGAAGAGAGAGATATGGAGTCTTTTAGACCCCAGATATCTCCATAAAAAGGACCTGTCATGCTTTAGAGTCCATTCACACAGGGGCGACTTTGGATCCGACTTGAAGTTGCCCCAAGTCGCCCCTAGTCGCCTCAAGTTGCGCAACATGATAAAATCAATGTAAGTGAATGAGCGCCGTCTTAATCCTCATTACTGAAGTCGCTCCGACTTCAGAAAAGGTTCCTGTACTACTTCAATCCGACTTCTAGGTGACTTGTACCCATTGATTTCAATGGAAGTTGCCTCCAAGTTGGATCCCCTTTCTTAACTAGAGCAACTTTCCAGGAAGTAAAACATTTTTTCTAGGCAAACCCCTCCCTCCCTTAGATCTGATTATTATGTGATTGGCCCCTGGCAAAGTCCCCTGTCCTGGAGGCAAATTCAAGTCGCATTGTAAGTTGCCCCATGTTGCGTTGTGATTCATACTCAAGTCGTGTCCAAGTTGCCTCCCAAAGTCGCGCTGGAAGTCGTGTGAATGGACTCTTATTTCTATCACAAGCGACGTTTGCATTTCTTGTGTTGGACATAAAAGTGATTATAAAAAAATGAAAGGGACAGTGTGTTTTTTATTGTCTTAAATTCATTGAAGTGTATTTTTTCCAAAATATTGCATTTGAAAACCCAATATGTAAATACCATGTGACATATAAAAATTGCAATGGCCACCATTTTATTCTCTAGGGCTTCTGCTAAAAAAATATATATAATGTTTGAGGTTCTAGTAATTTTCTAGCAAAATATTTAGATTTTTACCTGTAAACAAAAAGTGTCAGAAAAGGCCTGATCTTCAAGTGCATGAGGAATGTACTGAAAACTAAAATGTTTTTCATTAGTATCTTTTAAGGGAATAAGGGAAGAAACAGCGAAGATAAAATTTAAGCAGATTTAATTTTAGCTTTAGGCTCCATGCACATGTTTTTTATAAGCTCAAAAGCACCAAAAAAAAAAGATGTTGATAATAGCGCTTTTGTGCCAGCTTGTAATAGGTTTTAGGAGTGTTTAGTAGTGTTATGCCCCGTACACACAATCGGAAATTCCGCCAGCAAAAGTCCGATGAGAGCTTTTGGTCCGAAAATGCGACAGTGTGTATACTCCATCGGACTTTTGCTGGCAGAATTCCAGCCAGCAAAAGATTGAGAGCAGGTTCTCAATTTTTCAGTAGGAAAAGGTTTCGATCGGAAATTCCGAACGTCTGTACCAATTCCGACACACAAAATTCCTACGCATGCTCGGAAACAATTCGACGCATGCTCGGAAGCATTGAACTTAATTTTCTCGGCTCGTCGTAGTGTTGTACGTCACCGCGTTCTTGGCGGTCGAAAGTTCAACAAACTTTTATGTGACCGTGTGTATGCAAGCCAAGCTTGAGCAGAATTCCGTCGGAAAAAACATCCAAGATTTTTTCGACGAAAAATCCGCTCGTGTGTACGCGCCCTAAGTGTTTTTACAGTACATGAAGGAAAAAAAATGCTTGAAAAATGCTTTTGGCCTAAAATAGTGTGCATGGACACATAGGATACACCTATTAGCTTCTAGGAGCAAAAATAAATATGTTCATAATAGATTCTAAAAGCTTAAAAAATGTGTGCAATCTCAGAATGTGAGAAATTTTTAAGTTGTAAAAATAAAAAAGTAACAAAAAGTTAAATACATGCTAGGAATTGCTTTTCATCTTCAGTAGTGACTAAAAACTGAAATACTAAAATTAGGCATGTTTCAAATAAAGTATACTAAAATAATTTTGCATTATGCATACTTTTGATTGTTGAGATGTTAGTGGATTCTAGTGTTTCTTGCATTCTCATGCAGGGAGACCCATTCATGTCAATTGGGAAGCCGCTGCTCTCAACTTGACAGCCCTGTAGATGCGCTTCCCTGAACAGACAGTCTCTGTACAGCTTCTGTGTCCCAGTTGACATGAAAGGGACTGCTTACATGGAAATGCACGGAATACCCGTGCATTCCCGTGCGGGAAACACAACGCTACAGCTACAGGCATCATTCTCTGTAACCTAAAAGCAATCCTAGCAGCTAATTAGCCGCTAAATTTATTTTACAAGTGGTAGGAGTGGTGCCCCCCACCCCTCTCCGGTGCCTTCCCAGGCACTCCTGTCCCATCGGGGGGCCTGGGATTCAGTTTACTATAGGGCTGAACAGGGTCTGGAACATCCCCGATCATCTCTATGGTATAAGAAACCGGAAGCAGCAACTGATTTGTCACTTCCTGTTTTGCTGGATGTAAACAAAGTAATTTTTGGCTTGGGCTTTCAAGGGCAGGGGAGAGATACGCCCAGATCTCTCAGTAAAGGGGACATGTCACTGCTTATTACAATCATAAGGGATGTTTACATCCCTTTTGATAGAAAAAAAAATGATAAAAAAAAATGTAAAGGGACAGTGTAAAATAAATTAATAAAATAAATAAACTTTTAAAGTGCCTTTGCCCCCCCCATGCTCATGTGCAAAGGCAAATGCATACATAGGTTGCGCACGCATATGTAAATGGCGTTCGCATTACACATATGAGCTATCGCTGGTGATGTTATAGCAAGAGCAATTATGCTAGCACCAGACCTCCTGTGTAACTCTAAACTTGTATAAGCTTTTAAAGTGTCACCTATGGAGATTTTTAGGTACTGTCGTTTGGCACTGTTCTACAGGTGTATGCAAATGTAAAGCGTGACATGTTAAGTATCTATTTACGTGACAAAACATCATTTTTTATATTTTACCAAAATTGGTATTATGTTATGTTTGCGTGCACTAAAATCCATTCCATTTTTTCCCCCCAAAAATTTGTGTTTGAAAAACTGATGCACAAATACTGTGCGACAAAAAAAAATTGCAAAATTCACAGTTTTATTCTCTGGGGCCCCTGATAAAAAAATATATATAATCTTTGTGAGTTCTAAGTAATTTTCTAGCAAAAAAATTATGATTTTTACATGTAGGAGAGAAATGTCAGAACTGGCCCGTTAGGGAAGTAGTTAAGTATGCCTATATGAACAAGGCCTTAACAAAATGCATTTTTTCTAACCTGAACCAATAAAGTGTAATAATCATATTGGGGCCTTTCTGTGGCACTCCCTATTATATAAAACTGATTTTTCAGACACTAGATGGGACTGATTCAAGATGTAGACTGAATCACGTGATGATGTTGGGCAACCATCAGATGGAAATTAGATTTCTTATGGTCATTGTAAGGCAAAAAAGGAAAAAAAATCTCCTGGATGTATGAAGCCTGCCCATGCCAGTTATTTTCTTTTGATTGCCTACCTGAAATTTGATCAGTTTTTCATATGTTGTTTTATAGGCCAAGGTAATTTGTTATGGCTGTCCATACTACATACATATGCAGATGATTGAATAATGAAGTCTAAAGCTAGTCATTAAAACTTTCTTGTACTGTTCAATCTGCTTTTAATTTCTGAAAACCATGAAATGTGAGGGCCTAAACAATCCATGAGGTTGTATAAAATCAGGGAGGCTTATACATTACATTGTTGACAGATCTAAGGGAGATTATACGGCAGCCTGGACCAGGAAAAAGAAAAAAAAAACTCTAAAACAACTTGTTGGACCTTACACAGGGCTATGGACTCCTTTCCCAGACCTATGTGACAGGGCAAGTCATAATGCTCCCAACACATGCTACATGGGGACTAAGTCACATACTCACCCATCCCGGAATTGCCAGGTTTGTCACAAAGTTGGCGTATTCAATGGAATAAAAGCTTTAGAAGCCATTTTAGATGCCAGAAAATGTTGTGGATTCTGCAATTCAGTATAGATAAACCACCAATAGGTTCAAAAGGTTTTTTTACACCTATATACATGTACAATAGATTGTGGATGTGTTGTCTATATAGATGTCTACAGTACAGTATTATACATTATATAAATAATTTTATATTTTTTAGCCATCCTGCTCCAGTGTGTGTGACGTATCTGACATGTAAGTTTAAAGTTTTATATGCTGTTTGTCATTATTTCTAAGTCTTTCCCATACAGTTCACTATCTCATTTTCTTAAATTTTAGATGTGTCAATTATATTGAACAGCCCATCCATCTGTGGTATATTTGGTAAGTGTGCATAGTGATATATGGACAATACCTTGAATGTATACATGGTTAGATTTCCTTCATTAACCTTCTATAGCTTTTTTTTTTATAAATACAACAAAATAAAATTACCAAAATAGATATTTTTTGGGCTTCAGAAAATGTGTTACACAAGACATAAAAGTGTCAGAAAGGTGACAAAAAATGTCAGAAATGTAAGAATGAGATAGAAAAGAACGTGTTTCCTGTGATATTTTTGTTCCTACAAAGTATTCAGAAAAATGTAATTCATAAATAAAATATTACACCTCTAATGGTCTTATTCCTAGCAATGGTGTGGTAGTAGGGAGTTTAGCATTTACTGATTTTCCTGTAATAGTACATGGGGGTCATCCTACAACTTAAAGCAGCTACTCCCCACCCCCACCAACCTTGACACACACGCATATTCAAACTAAGCAATTAAGTACTGGGTCCCATCACCTTGATTCCTTCATCACTCCAATCATGGAGGCTTTTATACAGTTTTTAAGTTTTCTCCTCTTATACACACTTATAGCTATATTTGTATATCTCAATTATCTCTATAATTGATTAGGAAGAGAGAAAAGACAGATATTTTAGGTCAAAGAGCAGTAGGAAGAATCTCATTGAATGATTTGCAGGAAGATGAGGTGTAATCACAGGTAAGAGGTGACCTGGAGAGTGTTTTGTGAGAACCATGATGAGGTATCATTGTTATTCTGCATTAGGGCCCAGAATGGAAGGGAGGAAATATGATTATGGTAGACTAGATGTCTACTGATCTTAATGGGAATTACTTATCGGCTGAGATAGTTTAGGGCTGTAAACTCGGCTGATAAATGGGTAAGCTGACCTTTGCTTTGTTTCAAACATGACATCATTTTGTTTGCTGCTATTAAATAATGATCATACTAATGCCACCAATGGCTAAATAATCAAATCTTAAATACAGAATGTAGTAAAACTTATAATAAGTGGTACTAAAAGCATGTGATTTCTTACATTAGCACTTTGCAAAAGCCTTATATCTATTTCATTTTAGTTTTCAGAAAGTAAAGGAATAGTACTATCTTTAAATTGCATAATATGATCTAATGTGACAGAACAATCTGATTTTATTTTTTGCCTGAAGGATCCCTAAAACTTTAAGGTGCATATTTTAGATCTACAATTCAGCTTTTTAATAATATTTTCTGGATAAAATATGCTTTTATGGGACACTTTTTTGATAGGCTAGTTGACTATTTTGATGTGGCTGGAAGAAGCTAGGGGGCTTTTCCTTTATTATATAGTTTAGAAGCAACTGGCATAAGCCTTTTATTTAATTTATAACAATATCTGCACTACTCTATACCAAAAGAATACAGTACTTTTTATCAGCTGCTGTATTGAAATCACTAGAATGGGAAATGGAATGAGCACCATTTGGGCACCTGCTTCCCGTTACCCCAAAACCACTCACCCCCCTTTTTTTTCTTCCTTCCTCTCTTTCCCTCACAATAATTTTTAATTACTGTATATACTCGAGTATAAGCCGAGATTTTCAGCCCTTTTTTTAGGGCTGAAAGTCCCCCCCTCGGCTTATACTCGAGTCACCGCCGTCTGCCTACATGAACAGCGTGTCATGCAGACAGACAGCAGTGTTCAAAAGCTGCGCCTCCTCCTCGTCCATGATAGGAGGAACACAAATTTTCCCAGCAGTAAGTCAGTGTGCAGTGTTCCGCCTATCACGGACGTCCTGTCATTCTCATCTCATGGACGAGGATGAGAGGACGTCCGTGATAGGTGGAACACTGCACACTGACTGCTGGGAAAACAGTGTTCCTCCTATCACGGACGAGGAGGAGGAGGAGGCGTGGCTTTTGTAATCTTGGAATGGCGCCTTACACGCTGTGGGGGGACAGATCGAGACTGCATCGGCTGCAATGGTGGAAGACAGATCGCACAGGGAGGGACATAGGACCCAGGACATGCAGATCGATGCAGATCGGCACAGGTAGGCTGCAATGGGGACACAGGGGTTCTGTACAGGGGACATGCAGCTGCAGATGGGCATTGCTGACCCTCTTTTCCACTTACAGTAGCTGCTGCATTTTTCAACCTCGGCTTATACTCGGGTCAATACGTTTTTCCCATTTTTTTGTGGTGAATTAGGGGCATCGGCTTATATTCGGGACGGCCTATACTCGAGTATATACGGTAGTGAATAGGTATACAGATAGAGAACACCCACACTGGGGCTAAATAAGTGAGGGAGGGATATAAGGGGATGGGTATGGCACTAGTATAGAAACGTAAGGGCGGGATTGGGGAGGTATAATCCTCCCAAGGTTTTGCCCCCTAAATTATCACAGTTGGCCTCTAGCACAATTTTTTTTAGGGAGGGGAAAGGAGAGAAGGGAAAGAAGGAATAAAAAAGGAATAAAAAAGGAATAAAATAATAAAAAAAAAAAAAAACATTTTTTCTTTTTTGGTGCACGGGTTGAGATTTTTTTGGATCTGGATGTGGGGTTTTCCTTTTGCACTCTCTTGCCTCCTCCGTGGAGAAGAAACTTGATGCATATTACTATTTTTATGTTTTGTAAAAGTTTTTTCTTAAATTGAATAAAAAGAATGTAAAACACTAGGATATCCAACTTAACCACACAATTTTTTTGAAGAGGGATATCTCGGTAACGGCAGCAGCTGCTGCCACAACCGAGGTATCCCTCTTCACAGTGAGCGGTCCCCTTTCCGATAATGGTGGTCATCGCAGCGGATTCGCCGCGAGATAACCGTTATCGGAACCGTCGGCAGCGGCGGAGGCGATCGGGTCCGTTCCCTGCCTGTGTATAGAGATGAGTGACGCTACGATGGCCGCTACGATGGCCGCCACTCATCTCTATACCATAGGAGGGCGGAAGCGACGTCAAAAACGTCACTTCCGCCCATACGTCTTAAAGGGGAATTTACAAATGTCATTTTTTTAAATGACATTTTTTTTTTTTTTTTTTTTATCTTTGAAGTCCAAATATGAGATCTGAGGACTTTTTGACCCCAGATCTCATATTTAAGAGGACCTGTCATGCTTTTTTCTATTACAAGGGATGTTTACATTCCTTGTAATAGGAATAAAAGTGATCATTTTTTTTTTTTAAACAGTGTAAAAAATAATACAATTAAGTAAAATAAATAAGAAAAAACAAAAAAATTTTTTTTAAAACACCCCGTCCCGACGAGCTCGCGCGCAGAAGCGAACGCATACGTGAGCAGCGCCCGCATATGAAAACGGTAGTCAAACCACACATGTGATGTATCGCCGTGATCGGTAGAGCGAGAGCAATAATTCTAGCCATAGACCTCCTCTGTAACTCAAAAAATGCAACCTGTAGAATTTTTTAAATGTCGCTTATGGAGATTTTTGAGGGTAAAAGTTTGACGCCATTCCACGAGAGGCCGCAATTTTGAAGCGTGACATGTTGGGTATCAATTTACTCGGCATAACATTATATTTCACAATCCAAAAAAAAATTGGGCTAATTTTACTGTTGTCTTATTTTTTTATTCAAAAAAGTGACTTTTTTCCAAAAAAAGTGCGCTTGTAAGACCGCTGCGCAAATACGGTGTGAAAAAAAGTATTGCAACGACTGCCATTTTATTCTCTAGGGTGTTAGAAAAAAAACAATATATAATGTTTGGGGGTTCTAAGTTTTTTTCTAGCAAAAAAAACTGTTTTAAACATGTAAACACCTAAAATCCAAAACGAGGCTGGTCTGGAAGTGGTTAAATCTCTACAATTTACAATGCTTGTTTAATCAGTAAGTGAATAAAGTGCTTTTTTGCTTATTTAATCACCAAGCAATAAAACACACACACGCAGGAAGTGAAAGAGGTGCATGGCTCTGATACAATATACTGTTATGCTCTTAGTTCCTAAGTGCCAGGCTAGGCACTCCTTTTGAAAGCCTGATATTGTTTCTTTTATTGGAATTTAACCACTTAAAGGCTGCCCCACGCAGATATACTGCGGCAGGGCAGCCCTCCTGCACAAAATCACGTATAGGTATGTGATTTTGTGCAGTGGTTCTGGGGCGTGCACCGTGAACCTCTCCCACAGCGGGAGCCAATCAACGAGTCCGGTGGCCATAATGACTGCTGGCCACCCACGATCATTCACAGGAGAGGCAGAATGGCAGTTTGCCTATGTAAACAAGGCGGACCACCATTCTGTGAGGGAGGAAGATGGAGATTTTGTGTTTCTGCTAAGCAGAAACACAGATCTCTGTGTTCCTCCAGTCACAGCATCCCCCCCCCCCCCCCCCACAGTTAGAAAGCATTCCCTAGGAGTACACATAACCCTTTTATCACCCCTGATGTTAACCCTCTTCCCTGCCAGTGTCATTAGTACAGTTACAGTGCATATTGTTTCGCACTGATCACTGTATTAGTGTCACTGGTCCCCAAAAATTGTCAAAAGTGTCAATTAGGTGTTTCCGATTTGTACACTGCAATGTCGCAGTCCCGCTAAAAACCGCTGATCACCGGCATTACTAGTATAACATTTTTTTTTTTTAAGACTATCCCCTAGTTTGTAAAAAAATAAAAACTGCAGAGGTGATCAAATGCCACCAAAAGAAAGCTCCATTTGTGGGAAAAAAAGGACATCAATTTTGTTTGTGTACAGCGTTGCACGACCGCACAATTGTCAGTTAAAATAACGCAGTGCCGTATTACAAAAAATGGCCTGGTTACAAAGGGAAGGGGGGTAAACCTTCGGGGATAGAACACGCTGACCTGCTTATTAGTTTAAAAAGTCAAGGAGATCGTGACATATGTACTTTATTGTGCTGAATATAACGTTGGACAGGTTTTTTGCACCTAATCTAATGCCAGATTGTGGAGTTGCACAAGTCACTTCATAAGGATTGGGTGCACAGAAGAAACAGATACTTTTGGGCATTTTTTGATTAGCACTTATATTAGTATTAATTACTAGGGCTTTTTTTATATTAATAAAAGTATTATTATTTAATCATTTTCAATTCTTATTCAGATTGTGGAGAAATAGAATGATTTGTGGGTGATTAAAAAACACATACTAGATAATGTGATCTCCAGCAAGAAAACCTTTTATAGGAAAAAGCACTAGAAAGCAGAGAATCACTCATCAAAATATCTAATAATACTTATTCCCCAAAACATCAGTATTGTCATGACTAGAAATGAATATTCAGAGGTAAAATTGAATTATAGGCTTCTCTGGAAATGAGATTGGACTCACATAATATTAGATTACTCATATCAGTAATGCAGCTTTGTACAGGCAATCTGGTGTCAGCACATTTCCTAGGTCTTTATGTTCACTGTTGACTGAGTGTTTTGTTTCTGCTTTGCTGCATTGCAAAGAAAATCAACAGCTTATTATTTTCTTATTTGTAGCTGCAAACCAGGTGAATGCAATGCTCGTCAATTCAGTAAGCACCGTTTTTACTGAAAGATTGTGACATGTAGTTCACATTCTCATGCCTCATGGATATAGCATTTTCCTCCTGAGTTTTTAAACAGGAAAATGTAGAGATGCATACATACATGGATGAGCAGGATCACCGCATGGATCAGTTTGCCATGGCGTTACAAACGCTCCTGAGTCACACGGCTCACCTGGAATCTCCCACTGTGGCTGCTCTGGTACAACCTGTGTTGCAGGCCATCCCTGCTGCTGCTCCAGTCTCTGTGCAGGCCCCCTTTTCGAGTATTACCTAAATAAAAGGTACGTCTGATTCCGCTCGGCATCCACAGCGATTTGGGGGCGATCCAGTCCAATGCAGAGGGTTTCTCCACCAGGTTGAGATATACTTTGAGATGTTGCCCCAGGCATTTTCCAGGGACAGAAGCAAAGTAGGATTCGTGATATCTTTGCTTTCTGAGAGAGCCTTGGCCTGGGCAAACCCTTTACGGGAGATGCAAAAACTTGTCGTCTTGAGTTACCCTGAGTTTGTGGCTTCTTTTAAAAGGGTATTTGACGTTCCTGCACGCTCCGCTTCTGCTGCCAAGTGCCTCATGTCCATCAAACGGAGTACGAGAACTGTTGCTGATTACGCCATTGAATTCTGTACTCTGGCAGCAGAGGTTACTTGGAACAATGAGTCCCTCGTGGCTCTCATGGTCTCTTGGATACCATCAAGGATGAGATAGCAGCCCGAGATATACCCACTGAGCTGGAGATCATGTTTGCCATCCTCATTGACTCCAAACTCAGAGAAAGACTCTCTTTTAAGGAGCGCTTATGGAAGCCTCCTGTACATTTGTCTCCGAGCTTTGCAGTCCCACCTTTGCCTCCCTCACCTTCCATGCCTCCTGGTACCAAGTCGGTCAGTGAAGATGTACACATGCACTTGGGCTTCACGCGTCTCTCTGCGGATGAGGAAACCCTTAGGAGGAGAGAGAGATTGTGCCTTTATTGTGGCCAGGCAGGTCACTTTTTGAAGTCTTGTCCTACCCGTCCAGGGAACGACTGAACCTTGAGGTCCTGTCACAGACCTTAGGTGGCTTTGTTTCATCCCCAGTTATCCAGAAGGATAAGGCCCTGGTTTTCGGTTACCCTTTCTTGGTCTAAGTCGTCCGTCGAGATACAGGCTCTAATCGACTCTGGGGCTGCAGGCCTGTTCATTGATGCTGCCTTTGTATCAAAGCGCTCAATTTCTTTTTATTTTATCTTCACCATGAGATAATCCAATTCCAAGTTATTTCCTTGCCTAAGTTTCTGCTGGTTATTGGTTATCCTTGGTTTGCAGAGGCACAACCCCTCTTTTGATTAGCTCTGTGCTGAGGTTCTCTCCTGGTCGCCACAATGAAGTAAGACGTGCTTCCAGAAGGTAGCCAAGGTCCTGTGCACCTCTTCACTCTCCTCCCTTCCCGGAGGAGTACCGCGATTTTAGCGATGTCTTTGACAAAGGTCAAGCCGGTAGTTTGCCTCCACACCTGTCGTATGATTGTGCAATTGACCTTCAACCTGGTACCATACTCCCTCGTGACCGTCTTTACCCTTTGTTGGTCTTTGAAGATAAGGCCATGGAGTAGTATGTTACAGACGCACTTTCCCAAGGTTTCATCCGCAAATCCTCGTCTCCTGCTGGTGCTGGTTTCTTCTTTGTGAAGAAGAAGAGTGGTGAACCAATACCTTGTATTGATTATAGGGGTTTCAATAGTTTCAAGATTAAGAATGCCTGTCCGAGTCCGTTGATTATGGAGTTATTTGACCGCCTTAAGGGAGCAACGGTTTTCACGAAGCTTGATTTGAGATCTCGTGAGGATTAAGGAGGGCGACAAGTGTAAAACTTCGTTTAATACCAGAACAGGCCATTATGAGTACTTTGTAATGCCTTTTGGCCTTTGTAACGTCCCGGCAGTTTTTCAGGAATTTATTAACGATGTCCTCTGAGATTTGTTGCAGCTATGTGTGGTGGTTTATCTTGACAATATCCTCATTCCCTGGAGAGCCACCACACAGATGTCTGTCGTGTGCTTCAGAAACTAAGAGAGAACAATCTCTATTTATTTTTATGTAATTTACACTGCTGGTTTTTCAATGGACCCAGAGAAACATTCAGCAGTCATATAGTGGTCCCGACCCATGGGTTTACGTCCTCTGCAGGGTTTCCTGGGCTTTGCCAACTATTAAAAGTTTATTTGTAACTTCTTGTCTCTGGTCAAGCCCCTGACTGATATGACCAGAAAGGACGGTAACCCACAGAGTTGGTCTCCATTAAGGCCTTTGATAGTCTCAAGGCTGCCTTTGTTTCTGCTCCTGTGTTGACACATCCTGATCCTACGTTACCTGTTATCCTTGAGGTCGATGCTTCTGAGACTGGAGTTGGCGCCCTTCTATCTCAACGTCCTACCTCTGAGAGCGCTATGCATCCTTGTGGCTACTGTTCCATAGAGGTGCGCATCTTCACTGAACTTACGATTTGATTCGATTACGATTATCATGTCAACGATTCGATTCCGCAATACATCACGATTACAGCGCAAGTGCGCATGGTTTTCATCAAAAAATTAATTCAAGTAGTCACGAGAACTACATTTTTAAAAATTCTATCTGTTCTTAAAAAAAAAAAAGACAACACTTCCTGCATGTAGCAAAGTCTAAACACAGCAGACAACAACTTAAAGGAGCTCTAGGCTCTCCCCCAAAATACTAAAGGAGATGGTCAGAGACTGCAGACCTACTACAGGAGTTGATCAGAGACTGCAAACATAGTACAGGAGATGGTCAGAGACTGCAAACGTAGTACAGGAGATGGTCAGAGACTTCAGACATAATACAGGAGATGATCAGAGACTGCAGACCTACTACAGGAGATGATCAGAGACTGCAGACATAGTACAGGAGATGGTCAGAGACTGCAGACATTTCAGCACCCCTACTGTTCCAAGAAATTGTCACCTGCGGAGTGCAATTACTAGATTGGTGACAGAGAGCTGTTAGCGATCATTTTAGCCTGAAAGAGTGGAGACATCTCCTCGAAAGTACCACTGTGCCAGTTCTCATGTTTACTGACCATAAGAATCTCACATTCTTGTCTGAGGCTAAACGCCTCTCTCCTAGAAGGGCACGATGGGCTCTTTTCTTGTCTAATTTCAATTACATTGTCTCATTTTTACATGGTACTAAGAATGTAATGGCTGACGCTTTGTCATGACAATTTTCCTCCACTTCCAAGATGGAGTCGGTTCCAGTTCCTGTGATTCCTCCTGATCGTATTCTGGCTATGGTTTGCACCAGTCTCACGTCTTTGGGTGACAAAATTCTTGCTGCTCAGGTCCATGCTCCTCCTGAGAAACCTTATGACCGCTGATTTGTCCCAGATAATCTCTGTACTGCCGTGCTCCAGACTTACCATTCTCCCAAGGCTGCTGGCCACCCTGGGAAGAATTAACTCTTTTGGTCCATTTCCCAACAATTCTGGTGGCCTAGTCTACGTGCTGATGTAACCGCCTTTGTAGCTGCCTGTTCTGTGTGTGCTCAGAATAAGACTCCACGACACCTTCCAGTGGGCTTCCTACAAGCCATACCCAATG
This sequence comes from Lithobates sylvaticus, assembly GCA_028564925.1. Taxonomy (NCBI): domain Eukaryota; kingdom Metazoa; phylum Chordata; class Amphibia; order Anura; family Ranidae; genus Lithobates; species Lithobates sylvaticus. The sequence continues at coordinate 355,153,380 of CM053028.1, read as the reverse complement.
GAGAGAGGCCCTGGACCCACCTGTCTATGGATTTCATTGTGGAGTTACCCAACTTACCCAGGGCAACACAGTTATCCTTATGATGGTTGACCAGTTCTCGAAAATGTCTCATTGTATTCCACTTAAGAAGTTGCCCACTTCTAAGGAACTGGCTTCTATTTTTGCTTGGGAGATCTTTTGCATACATGGGCTACCCAAGGTGATTGTCTCGGACAGGGGTAGTCAGTTTGTGTCCCGGTTCTGGCGAGCCTTTTGTTTGTGTTCCGGTTCTGGCGAGCCTCTGTGTATCACCCACAGTCTAATGGGGCCGCAGAACGAGCCAATCAGTCCTTGGAGCAATTCCTACGTTGTTATATTTCTGACCATCATAACTGGTCAGACCTTTTACCGTGGGCAGAGTTTGCTCACAATAGTGCCCTGAATTCTGCTTCCCAATTGTCCCTGTTTATGGCAAACTATGGTTTCCAACCTTCCATGTTGCCTGACTCATTTGTTCTACAGAGTATTCCTGCATTAGAGGAGCATCTCCGTGGTCTTTGTTCCACTTGGGCACAAGTCCAGGAGGCTTTGCGATATGCTAATGATAAGTACAGACTCCATGCTGACCGCAGACACCTGCTTGCGCCTTCCTACCAGATTGGGGACAGGGTCTGGCTGTCATCTCGCAACCTCCAACTTCGTGTTCCCTCTCTGAAGTTCGTACCTCGGTTTATTGGGCCTTTATGTATTCTTCACAGGATTAACCCAGTGGCTTACGCATTAGACCTTCCATCTAATATGCGTATCTCTAATGTATTTCATGTCTCTTTATTAAAACCTTTGGTCTGCAACTGCTTTACCACCTCGGTGCCTCGTCCTCACCCTGTACAGGTGGAGAACCATGAGGAGTATGAAGTACAGTCCATTGTTGACTCCCGTAGGTTCCATGGGCGCATACAGTACCTGGTGCATTGGAAAGGGTACAGTCCGGAGGAACGCTCTTGGGTCTCATCCTCGGACATACATGCCCCTCTCCTCCTCCGTGATTTCCATAGACGTTTTCCCCTCAAGCATGGTGGTCCTCTGAGGGGTCATTTAGGAGGGGGTACTGTCAGGGCTGGGCTCAGCCCTTCCTTCTCTGAGATGGCCGCTCAGTTGTCAGCTAATTGCCAGCTCCTATCTCTTCACAGTTACTCGCCTGTTGATGATATCCTGCTCGTCAGTCCTGCCTACTTAAGCTGGCCAGCCCAGATGATCTCTGCCTTCGTCCTGGTCAACATCACAGAGACTATCTCCTGCGTTCCTGTTAAAGACTTGCTTGGCTGACATTTCTTCTGGCTCCAGATCCTGCTTGCTGTTCCACTACGCTGTTTCCTGGCTTCCTGGCTTGTCTGACTATCCGTTCCGGTTACCGAGCTGTACTTCTGTCTCAGTCTGATTCATGGTTTCTGACAAGATCTCCGTGCTGTCAGGGGTCATACTAAGTATGAACAATGATTGCTCTCCTCAACCAGGCAGTCCCATCCCCCCAGAGTTAGAATCACTGCCTAGGTAACACAGTTAACCCCTTGATCGCCCCCCTAGCGTTAACCCCTTCCCTGCCAGTGACATTTATACAGTAATAAGTGCATTTTTATAGCACTGATCACTGTATAAATGCCAATGGTGCCAAAAATGTGTCAAAAGTATCTGATATGTCCACAATAATATTGCAGTCCTGATAAAAATCGCTGATCACCGCCATTACTAGTAAAAAAAAAAATAATAAAAATGCCATAAATCTTTCCCCTATTTTGTAGACGCTATAACTTTTGTGCAAACCAATCAATATACGCTTACTGTGATTTTTATTACCAAAAATATGTAGAAGAATACATATCGGCCTAAACTGAGGAAATTTTTTTATTTTTTAACCACTTCAACACCGGGCGATTTTACCCCCTTCCTTACCAGAGCACTTTTTGCGATTCGGCACTGCGCCGCTTTAACTAACAATTGCGTGGTCGTGCGACGTTGCACCCAAACAAAATGGACTTCCTTTTTTTCCCACAAATAGAGCTTTCTTTTGGTGGTATTTGATCACCTCTGCGGTTTTTATTTTTTGCGCTATAAACAAAAGAAAAGCGACAATTTTGAAAAAAAACACAATATTTTTTACTTTTTGCTATAATAAATATCCCATTTTTAAAAAAAAAAATATTTTTTTACTCAGTTTAGGCTGATACGTATTCTTCTACATATTTTTGGTAAAAAAAATCGCAATAAGCGTATATAGATCGGTTTGCTCAAAAGTTATAGCGTCTACAAAATAGGGGATAGATTTATTGCATTTTTTATTTTTACAAGTAATGGCGGCGATCTGCGATTTTTTTTTTCGTGACTGCTACATTACGGCGGACACAACGGACACTTTTGACACATTTTTGGGACCATTCACATTTACACAGCGATCGTTGCTATAAAATTGCAGTGATTACTGTGTAAATGTGACTGGCAGGGAAGGGGGTTAACACTAGGGGGCGTTGCAGGGGTTAATGTGTTCCCTAAGGTAGTGATTCTAACTGTGGGGGGGGGCTCACAAGGGGAGGAGACCGATCGGTGTTCCTCCGTACTGGGATCACATGATCGGTCTCCTCTCCACTGACAGGACGTGGAGCTGTGTGTTTGTTTGAAATTTTTTTATTTTTATCTATATTGCCGGGATCTGAGAATACATTACAGCCACGAGCAGTTTTAGATGAAATGTTTCCCTTTAGAAATTTCATTTTTCGGTGGCACTGTTATAAAATGGGAAAGATGCGCTACTTTACAGGCATACTAGGGACACCCAGGCACACAGGCACGATATTTAAACGAATATTTAAAACCTTTTTTTTTTTTTTAAATTGCATTGGTAAATGTCCCCTGGGGCAGGACCCGGGTCCCCAAACACAGAAATAACTTGCATATAAGCCTTTAAAATTAGCCCTTTTGATTTTTCACATTCGTGTCCCATAGACTTTAATGGTGTTCGCGTATTCAAACCAATTTTTCCTGTTCGCATGTTCTGCTGCGAACCAAACCAGGGAGTGTTCAGCTCATTCCTAGTGCTAAATAATACTGATAAAGATTGGACTGCGTCGGTCAAGTCTGGCTTGCAATGTTAGTTGTATAATGCTGCTATACATCAGGCATGAAGACTTAAGGCCCATACACACAATACAAAAATCGGATGGAAAAATTTGTATGGCGAGCTGTCTGTTGATTTTTGGATCATTAGTATGGTGCTTTCGACAGCTGATTTCACTTTTTTGTCAGGCAAAAGTGGGATGTGCAGACTATAACATTTTTGTCGGATGTGAACTAAATTGGGGTTATTTACGAAAGGCAAATCCACTTTGCACTGCAGAAGTGCAGTCGCTCTAAATCTAAGGGGTAGATCTGAAATGAGGGGAAGCTCTGCTAATTTTATCATCCAATCATGTGCAAGCTAAAATGCTGTTTTTTATTTTCCTTGCATGTCCCCCTCATATCTGCAGCGACTATACTTCCAAGTGCACTTTCAGTGCACTTTCAAGTGCACTTGCAGTGCAAAGTGGATTTGCCTTTCGTAAATAACCCCCATTGCCTGATTTTCATTTCATTAGTATGGTTTTTGTACGAAAAAAATCGTAAGAGCAAGACTGCGCATGCTCAGAAATGAAAGAATACATACAAAACTATTCAACACATTACGTCACTTGTATTCTGTCCTACGAAAATTTTTGTATTGTGAGTAATCTCTTCACTTTTGACATGAGACTAGCATTCCATAAAAAAACGGACGTTCGGTCATCTGAAAATCTAAGCTTGTGTACGAGGCTTTAGGCCTGGGTTCACATATGTGCAGCCAGAGTTCCCAGCATGGGGTCCAGTGCGTCCCTGTTCAGGTGCAAATCAGGTCTGAAATTTTGCCTGAATTTTCACCTGAATCGGACCCAAAGATGCACAGGACTCTTTTGGAATGCAGACCGTGGCCACCCCGGACATGTGTGAACCGGCTCCATTGCGAGTCGGGCACACTCGCAAGTCATGCAAATTAGATTCAGGGAAACCCAGCCTTAGGCTCTGTTCACACTTGTGCGACTTGTCATGCGACTTTGAACATGACAGGCCATTCTTTTCAATGGCACACATTCAGAGTGGTGTGACCTCAAGTTGCAGCAATTTTGAAAAGGTGCCTGCACTACTTTGGTGCGACTTTTGATGCAACTTAGGTCCATTATGTGTAAAGTCGAATCAAAGGCACATTCAAAGTTGCTCTTAAGTCGCACGATTTCCAGTACTAATGTAAATGGACTCCAAAAGCAGAACTAAACCCTCCTTTACTTTACAGTCAAGGAAGATGTCATCTTAGCCTCCGTTTGATCTGCAGTTGTAATGGTCCTACACATGTGATCAGCTATGACACCAACTATTTGATGGCTTGCCATTTCAATTGAAAGCTAACATACATACTAGTAACTGTAATCATATAAACAGTTATCATTGAAGGCATGCCTTACATAGGGTTTCTTATAATTTTGCCCAATATTCCACTCTTGTCCCCATATTTATAAAGTACTGGTAAAGTTCTTATGTATAAGACTATATGCTATAAAATGCTATATCGCATGATTTATTGAATCATTTCAACCAGTTGATAATTTACCTAAATGATCAATTATCACAGGACTTTTTGGAAAGTTACAGCTGTATCACTTCTTATCAATTACTGGGTTTCTTAGCTTTTTTTTGCAAAAAAGTAGTGTCTATTAGGGATGAGCTTTATGTTCGAGTCGAACATTGGCTGTTCGCCAGTTCGCCGAACAGCAAACAATTTTGTGTGGTCGCGGAAAATTCAAAAGCCGCGGAACACCCTTTAAAAGTCTATGGGAGAAATCAAAAGGGCTCATTTTAAAGGCTTGTATGCATGATATTGTCATAAAACGTGTTTGGGGACCTGGGTCCTGCCCCAGAGGACATGTATCAATGCAATTTTTTTTTTTTAAATAGCCCATTTTTCGGGAGCAGTGCTTTTAATAATGCTTAAAGTGAAACAATAAAAGTGTAATATTCCTTTAACTTTCGTACCTGGGGGTTGTCTATAGTATGCCTGTAAAGGGGCGCATGTTTCCCGTGTTTAGAACAGTCTGACAGCAAAATGTCATTTCTAAAGGAAAAAAACTAATTTAAAACGACTGAATTGTCCGACAATACACATAACAGTTCATTGATAAAAACGGCATGGGGATTTCCCCACAGGGGAAACAATTTTATAGCACTGAAAAACATCAAAAGTTTGTTATTAAACTGCAAACGTGCAAAGAAACTTGTAGTTTTCTAAAAATATTGCCTACGCGATATTTCATCTGGGAAGAATGGGATTTAGTTATACCACTGAAGCCCAAGGTTATAAATATATACATTTTGGCTTAGCCTTTAAACGTTATCCATGTATATTCATACAACCGATTTAATGGTCCATATGTAGTGTACGTTTCATATGTATGTGTTCTATGTTGCAGGGTATTCCTGGTTGTGCTTCTGATTGTGTTGGTCCGTTGTTTGGTGGACTGTTGCCTCCAGTGTCAGACAAAAAGAAGAAGACTCTCCAGAAAAATGGTTACTGTTGTCACATTAAGTGGCTTGGATTCCTTACAGGGTAATAATGAACAACAATTGTGCATTGAGCTAAATGAATTATCAACTGGTGGAAATCTTTACACAATAGCCTTGCCGATAAAGAAAAATGATTAAATATTGATAACTACAGCAGTGAGTATATTCACGCATTAACAAGAACATTTAATGAGAACACAGTTAAAGTTCATGAAATTTACACTTGATGTACAGTAGGTGGTGCACGTATTCTTTTTACATATATCATCTGTGTAAAAAAAATAAAAGCAGCTTTTTTTTTCTTCTAGGAAAAGAAATTTCAAAACATTTTAATTATCAGACATGGACTTCAAATGAAACTTCAGATGCCACATGTTGTGCTGTAAATCTTGGGGGGCTCGAGTCTGGAGCCCCTCCTTCCTATGAAGAACTGTTTTCGACAAATAAAGCCCAGCTTGAATTATGACCACAATTCATTTATTAGCTTTCTGAAGCAAAGGAGAAGTCCACTTAGCAAGGATTAACAAAGCTGGATGAGGAGAGTGTTATCTTTCATGAGCCGTGAGCCCATGTCTTTACCTGCCGTAGGGTCACAGATTTTTTTAATTACTTTTGATGGAACTGGGTCCAGTAAAGGCAAAGGTTGGCCCAGGAAGTTGAGTGTAGAACATCTTAATACCAGGTATTTAATTTTGAGGATCAAATGAATTGAGGAACAGAGCTAAATGCTCACTGTCTGCCTCACTTTACTCCACCAGGCTTTACCTTTTGGGCAATTCCTTTAAATCATCTAAATAATAATTGTTCAGTGAAGCATCATAATGAGAACTTAGATTTTAGCTAGACAATACATTTTGGTTTCTGTGGTTACTGTACATTGCATATAGCTTTTGCTTTTATGAAAAAAAAAAACTACTTGCACTTAAGACTAGAAAAAGGCTTAGAAATTATTTCTATACTTGTAATTACATCATCTCAGCATTCAAGCCAAATGGAAAAATGGTATACTCCTTCATGCATAATATACAGAAATGTTTGTGAGAATTTTATTTGTACATTAAATAGTCAATACATTTTAGTAGTTATCTGTAAAAAGACACTAATAAACTTGAACATATAGCTATTAGCCAAACTGTAAATGTGAATAAAAGTTTTGATCATTCTTACTTGGTGTATTGTGATCTTAAACACAGAAAATCTGTTTTGCTGCACTGCACCATTTTGTTCCTTTCTGTTTATCAATCTAAACACACACACGCACACACAAAAAAAAATCCTGCTCTTTATATGAGATTGTCAAAACTAAGCATGGTAATAAATGTCATTGGTTAATTCTTGCATACTAATGAGCATAGCTTGACTATTAATATTGATTATTTTAAAAGATATGACACTGGTGTGCAATCTACACCATTATCACTTAGGTGTAAGTAATGAAGCAATTAGAAATTCGTTAACTATAATTTGTGAAGGAGAAAGTACCCAAAGAAAACAAAGTCATGTCTCTCCATAGCAATGGATTTCTCAAATTATGAAAATACAAAGTAGTAGTACACAAGTTGGTAGTGTTTATGCTATATGGTAAGGTATGGCAGCTAAAAACTAATTTTACTGATGCTTTGCAAGAAAAAATAAACATCTTGAAGTTTATGCCAGGGCAAATCAAAAACATATTCAGTAAGTTACCCAAGCTTTTTTTCCAAATTGTAGAAATATACCAGTTGATCCTGTCAAAGATCCAGTGAGCTCCTAACGTCCCGACCTTTGATCTCTGCTGTGCTCTCCCAATCACTGTTAGTCCTGCCCAGTTTACTTCTCCCCTAAATGTTATGGAGATGAGAAAAGGGGAAATTGTCCTGTAGCCCCAAAGGCTTCCTGTCCTAGGTTAATAATGCTGTGCCTCCATAGATATAGTACAGTAAGTAAGTGTTGTGACCCTAGGACAGGCAGTGTGCTAATGGTATGTACTTCAAAGGAAGGTAGAAAAAAGCAAATAAAGTTATATTAAAGCCAACCCCCCCCTCAAAAAAAAGAACATGTCGTACTTACCTGCTTTTGCACAGAGCAGCCCCAATCCTCCTCTTCTCGGGTCCCCTGTCGGTACTCCTGGCCCTCCCTCCTATTAAGTGCCCCCAGAGCAAGCAGCCTTCAAAGGGGGCCCCCAAGCAGGCATGTCCCCGAGCCACTACTCTGTGTGTCAATTCAGACACACAGAGCAGCAGCTTGGTCCCACCCCCTCTCTCTCCTCATTGCTTCACTGGAGGTGATTGACAGCAGCAGGAGCCAATGAGGAGGATGAGTCCCCCGAGAGCCGATGCTCTTGTGCACATCGCTGGATTGCGAGAGAGCTCGGGTAAGTATTAGGGGGGCTGAGGCTGCTGCACAGGGGCCACTGATAGTGAGACAGTAGCCGCAGGAGCGCGGTGATGTAGGAGTACCTGTAATCAGTCCAGTAGTCTGCGTGGCTGCAGTCAGCAGGTCGATGTGGCAGCCAGTAGGCTGGTAGTAAAAGAGCTGGCACGGAACTTGGCAGATTGTAGTAGGCTGCTGAAAGCAGGAACCAGATGAGGACTTGCTGGACTGCCAGTTGTAGCAGGCTGGATGAGCAAGATGTGGGGTCAGACAAGCCGGGTTGGTAACGGCCGGGCATTTCAGGCATAGACAGCAGAATAGTCGGGTCACAAGCTCAGTCGGTACCGGCAAATCAATCAAGCAGAAGCGGAATCCAATAGACAAGCTGGGGTCAGGGTATGAAGCAGACAATCAGGTTAGGGGTAAGCCAGATGAAGATCAGAGGTCGCATGGAATCAGGAACAACACAGAAGCTGCAGACCAAAACGGCAATGAGTCCATACAGAAGCTTTAAATGTTTAACGTTTAAATGGCCCGCTTGGCGCCAGCATTAGTGACGGGTGCGCGTTCCCAAGCTATGAACATCTGCCCGGCCAGTTGCTGATCTGCGCATTTATGTGCTCTGTGAAGCTTCATTTGTACTACGAACATGCCTTCCCTGACAGCAGCATTGAAGGTCCCAATGAGCACAGTGGCCGCTATAATCTGTGAATGGAAGAAATTTGGAACCACCGGGACTCTTCCTAGAGTGGGTCGCCTGGCCAAACAGCGATCGAGGGAAAAGTTCCTTAGTCAGGGAGGTGACCAAGAAGCCGAGCTCCAGCGTTTCTCTGTAGAGAGGCGAACCTTCTAGAAGAACAACCATCTCTGCAGAACTTTACCAATCAGGCCTGCATGTTAGAGTCAGACTGAGCCAGACTGAAGTCACTCCTTTAGTAAAGGCCCATGACAGCCTGCCTTGAGTCTGCCAAATGGAACCTGAAGGGCTCTCAGACCATGAGAAACAAAATTCTCTGGTGTGATGAAACAAAGATTGAAGTTAAATGGCAAACGTCCTGTCTGGAGGAAACCAGGCACCGCTCATCACCTGGCCAATACCATCTCTACAGTGAAGCATCATGCTGTGGGGATGTTTTTCAGCGGCAGGAACTGGGACAATAGTCAGGATCGAGGGGAAAAATTAATGCAGCAATGTACAGAGACATCCTTGATGAAAACCTGCTCCAGAGTGCTCTGGACCTCGGACTGGGTCGAAGGTTCATCTAGCCAGAGCCTAGACTTGAACCTGATTGAACATCTCTGGAGAGATCTGAAAATGGCTGTGCACCGACTCTCCCCATCCAACCTGATGGAGCTTGAGAAGTCCTGCAAAGAAGAATGGGAGAAAGTACCGGGCCCTATGCAGATAAGGACAAGGCAAATATATCCGGTCCTCACCACAGGAAATAAGAATGACAATGAAAGAAAACAATAAATTTGAACAAGAATATGGCTGTATGTCACATGGATATGTTTTTATTGAAGGCTCATAGGGAAAAAGTACCTTGTTACCAATACAGATATTAGCACCACCCCTCTAATTAACCACTTCAGCCCCGGACCAATTGGCAGCCAAAGGACCAGAGGTCTTTTTTCAATTTCGCACTGCACTGCTTTAACTGGTAATTGCGCGGTCATGCAATGTTGTAACCAAACGAAATTTGCGTCCTTTTCTTCCCACAAATAGAGCTTTCTTTTGATGGTATTTGATTGCCTCTGTGGTTTTTATTTTTTGCGCTATAAACGGAAAAAGACCGCAAATTTTGAAAAAAAAATATATTTTCTACTTTTTGTTATAAGAAAAATCCAATAAACTCAATTTTAGTCAAACATTTGGGCCAAAATGTATTCAGCCACATGTCTTTAGTAAAAAAAATGCCAATAAGCGTATATTTATTGGTTTGCGCAAAAGTTATAGCGTCTACAAACTAGAGTACATTTTCTGGAATTTACACCACTTTTAATTTATGACTGCCTATCTCATTTCTTGAGGTGCTAAAATGGCACGACATGCTTTAAAATTGTGCACAAACACGCAGTGGCGACAAACTACATACATTTTTAAAAGCCTTTAAAAGCCTTTACACAGGTTACCACATTAGATTCACGGAGGAGGTCTACTGCTAAAATTACTGCCCTCGATCTGACCTTCGCGTGATACCTCACATGCATGGTGCAATTGCTGTTTACATATGATGCCAGACCAACGCTTGTGTTCGCCTTTGCGCAAGAAAAGGGGGGCAGGGGTGATTTTTTTTTTTTTTTTTTTTTTTAGTTTTTCTTTTTATTTAGCTTTTTTATTTTATTTTTAAACAGTTTCTTCCATTTTTTTTTCTTAGTTATCATTTTTATTGTTATCGCAGGGAATGTAAATATCCCCTATGATAGCAATAGGCAGTGACAGGTGCTCTTTTTTTGGGGTCTATTAGGCCCTAAATCTTTCCTCTGCCCTCAAAGCATCTGACCACACCAAGATCGGTGTGATAAAATGCTTTCCCAATTTCCCAATGGTGCGGTTTATATCCGGGAGGGGGGACATTCCCTCCCACTGCTTGTAAAAGCAGTCTAGAGGCTAATTACCCGCTAGAATTGCTTTTACATGAAAGCCGATCACTGGCTGAAAAGAATGATACCAAGATGATACCTAAACCTGCAGGCATCATTCTGGTATAACCATTCAAAGTCCAGCAACATACTGGACATATATTGTATTCTTTTTTTTTATGCAGCCTCTTGGCTGAACGAAAAAAAAGAGATTGATTGGTGGGTATGCCCACCATTAGAATACCTCCCTTCCTCCACCCACTTCTACACATACATGCACCATTTATATATGCCGAAGCATGGGGGCATCCTCCCGCAAAAAAGTTATGCCACGTACACATGGTCGGACTTTTCCACGGGCAAGCCTCCGTCGGAATTTCGACCGTATGTACGTAGCATTAGGAGCAAAATTGCTCCTCCGCCCCTGCTGCCCCCATGCTTCGGCATATATGCTCTTTTTTTTAACTGTGGTGGTGAAATCACCTCCTACAGCGTTGGAGTCGTGGCTTTATGTATCGTGGGAGCAAACGCTGTTGCTGTCAAGATAAATAAATCCACGCTGCAACTGAATGGCGTACCTGCTAAGCAAATAATGGTTAACATTAAAACAAAGTAACATTACAGTATAACAGTAAGACCTTACCATACCATACCTGCAAAGCAAATACCAAAAAAACATAGTAAAAAATAAAACATTTTGTTAACGCAACCGGTGCCTAAAATATATATATGCCGAAGCATGGGGGCATCCTCCCGCAAAAAAGTTATGCCACGTACACATGGTCGGACTTTTCCACGGGCAAGCCTCCGTCGGAATTTCAACCGTATGTACGTGGCATTAGGAGCAAAATCGATCCTCCGCCCCTGCTGCCCCCATGCTTCGGCATATATGCTCTTTTTTTTAACTGTGGTGGTGAAATGACCTCCTACAGCGTTGGAGTCGCGGCTTTATGTATCGTGGGAGCAAACGCTGTTGCTGTCAAGATAAATAAATCCGCGCTGCAACTGAATGGCACACCTGAAAACAAAAAAATGTTTAACAATAAAACACAGTAAACAAAATTACATACCTGAAAAGCAAGCATGATAAAACATAATAAAACATTGCAGAATAGAATAGAGTAAAAAGAGCAACAATAGAGAGAGAGAACAATAAAACGACAACTATTTTTGGTTTTTACATTTTTTTGGGGGTTTATTTTTTTTGTACTTTTTTTTTTTATTTTTTACACTTTTTTTTTTAAACTATAATTTTAACTGTAACGGTTGGGTCTCAAAATCCGATGGCATTCTTGAGACCCTGTAACTATAATTTTAACTAACGGTCGGGTCTCAAAATGCGATGGCATTCTTGAGACCCTGTGAAAGTGTATCCTAGCCTGTGAAATGCTGTACCCTACGCTAATACCTCACTAGTGAGTGGTAGCGTTCAAAACATTCACCAATGCAGAGACCAGGATTGTCAGGACAGTGTGGACAATAATAACGGGTGTCATGCCTTGATCCGCGCTTGGTACAGACACGACATCTTTTTTGGGGGGCTCGTTGGGTAGGGGTACTCGGGAGGACATAAGGAAAATGCCTCTCATACAGCCGGCTCACTGCATTTGGTTGGGAATGGTGAGGTGCAGAACCATCTGGAAACAGAAGGTCTGTGAGAACCTCTTCCTGGAATTCAAGGAAGGGTAAAGTCCCGCCTGAAGCTCCGTATAGCACATGAGCGTTCAGCAAAGCCAATTGGAACAAATAAATAGACACTTTTTTGTACCAGCGTCTAGCCTTACGGGCAACTAGGTACGGCGCCAACAACTGGTCGTTGAGGTCCACCCCTCCCATATTAAGGTTATACTCGTGGACACAGAGGGGTTTCGTCACAACACCAGCCGCCGTACGAATTTGGACTGTCGTGTCTGCATGAAGGGAGGTAAGAATGAAAACATTCTTATTATCCCTCCACTTCACAGCGAGCAAATTATTACATATGAAGCAGGCTCTCTCCCCCAGCCTAAGAGGGGAATCTACAAGCCGCTGGGGAAAGCCCCGGCGATTAGGTCGCACGGTGCCACATGCTCCAATCTGCTGATCAAACAAATGACTAAACAGTGGCACGCTTGTGTAATAATTGTCTATGTACAAGTGGTACCCCTTTCCGAATAAGAGTGACACCAAGTTCCACACTATCTTGCCAGCGCTCCCTATGTAATCTGGACAGTTCTCCGGCTCTACGTAACTATCTTTTCCCTCATAAACCGAAAAGCTCCACGTATAGCCTGTTGCCCTGTCACAGAGCTTGTAGAGCTTGACCCCGTATCTGGCACGCTTGCTGGGAAGGTACTGTTTGAAAGACAAGCGGCCAGAAAACGTAATCAGGGACTCGTCAACGCAGACAACTTGATTGGGAGTAAACAAGGCTGCAAAACGTTGGTTGAAGTGGTTTATGAGGGGCCGAATTTTGTAGAGCCGAACAAATTCAGGGTCTCCACGAGGACGACAGAGTTCATTGTCACTGAAGTGCAGGAACCGCAAGATCTGTTCGTATCGTGCCCTGGACATGGAGCGAGAGAACATGGGCATATGGTGGACTGGGAGGGTGGACCAATAAGTCCTCAGAGTCTGGAATTTATGCATGCCCATGTTGAGGGAAAGGCCCAGAAAGGACTTAAATTCGGAAACCGTAATTGGTTTCCAATCTTTGGCAAGGGAAGGCAACTGGGGATTAGCGGCGATGTATTAACCAGCGTATATATTACTTTGGTCCACAATAGATCTATAGAGATCTTCCGTGAAAAACAGCGATAAAAAATCGGATGGCTTAAAATCGGCTGTTTCCACCTGAATATAGGGTTGGCCAGTGAATGGGGGAAGTACGGGTTCTGCAGAAGTGGTGGGCACCCAATCAGGATTGGCGAATTCTGCAGGAAGGACACTATGTGATCGATGGGCATGCCTTTGTCGTCTTCTTGGTGGCAGCGGGACACTACTTGTGCTTGCCACCTCGCCAGCTTGAACTGCACTTATGGGACTCGCCACGTCACCACGTGATACTGCAGTGCTGGTTTGACTACGTCCAGGGTGTACTAGGCCGCTGGTGCTTGCCAGTTCAGTTCAGAAGGAATAGTGGCACTAGTACTTCTCTGCTCCATACGAGAGACCTGCGGTTCCTGCACCTCAACAACAGCAGAAGATTGGGATCTGGTACACCTGACCTTAGCAGGGACCACACTTCTGTCGCCAGAGCTATCTGTCATGGAGCCGCTGTCGTCTACTGGATCGTATTCTGAGCCTGATTGTGACAGATGAGTGACCTCCTCTTCACTATCTGACATACTCAGAAACAAGTAGGCCTGTTCACTAGTGTACTTGCGATTTGCCATTTTGGGCTCTAAATTTAGTAGTACACTAGTGAGATTCACAGGTAAAAAAGCTCCTAGGCTGCTGGCGACTGAATCAAAGCGCTACCAAAAAAACGATTAGCGATCGCAGGGATCAGGCCTGACTCTGCGAACGCTGCAGTTATGTGTGCTTAGTGTTTTGTAAGTGACAGTGATCGATCGATACTGCACTTGGGTGGGCTGGGCTGGGGGCGGAGGGGGAAAACGCAGGTGCTAGCAGGTATCTGGGCTGATCCCGCTAACAATGCGTTTTTTGGAACCCTAAACTGCTGGGACGCTAGTATAGATCTGATCAGATCAGATATTGATCTGTTCAGATACTATACCACTAAGGGAGGTGTATGCTTTGCGCGTGGGTGTTTGCGGTGCTGGCACTAACCTGGGGCGACGCAGACCCTAAAACCTAATTGATATCACCCGCCGGGCGATCAGGGGGTTTAACCGTTATTGGGTAATAAATGGCAGGTACCCTGACAGTATAAAAAACAAACACACTAACCAGCATCACCCGTAACAGTTATACGGTGATCACTGGTGAAAGGGTTAACTAGGGGCAATCAGGGGGTTAAAACCTTTATTAGGTAATATATGGGGGTACCTGATGCTATATAAAAACCTGACGGAGAACCTAAATAACTAACTGGCTAACCAGTGTCACCAGTGACACTTATACGGTGATCACTGGTGAAAGAGTTAACTCTAGGGGCAATCAAGGGGTTAAAACCTTTATTTAGGTTGTAATATAGGGGTACCTGACCTATTAACCTATTTATAAACCTATATAAACCTGGCGGTTAACCTAAAAAAAAAAAAAACTGGCTACCTAGCGGCACCAGTGACACTAATGCAGCGATCAGAAAAACGATCACTTAGTGACACTGGCAAAAGGGTTACCTGGGGGGCAATCAAGGGGTTAAACCTTTATGGGGGGGGGGGGGGTAGGGGGCTACCTTGGACCTAAAGGGGCCTAAAGCTAACTGCCCTGACAGTTATTTCAGTCACAACTGACACTAAATGCAGTGATCAGTAAATAAATGATCACTGCAATCAGTGACACTGTGACTGGGTGGTGATCAGGGGGTGACAGGGGGGGGGGTGGAATATGTGCCTATGTGTGCCTGGTGTCAGTGTAGTGTTGGTGCACTAACCTGATGTCTTCATAGCTCGGCGTCCCGGTCAGAAAGACCGGCACGAGGAGCGTGACATCACTTCCCATTGCCTGTGTTTACAATTACACAGGCAACGGAGCATCTGATTCGCCAGGAGCGATCGCAAGGGGGTGGCCAGAAACCACTGGCCGCCCCCTCTTCCCGGATCGCTCCTGAAGCGATCCCGACCGCCCCCGCTGGCGGAGGGGGGTCCGATTGGACCCCCCAACCGCCTGAAGAATGGCACGTACAGGTACGTGGTTTTGCCTGTCCGTGCCATTCTGTTGACGTACATGTACATGGGGCGGTCGGGAAGTGGTTAAATACCCAAATGCCCATTTTATTTATCTAATGCCACAGTCACGTGACCATCCTTCTGTTTACTTCCTGGGGTCCTTCTTTGGGTGCCCACATCACTGCCTGCATGGTGTCCACACCTCCTGTTGGGGCGACACTTCCATTGGTCGGATCCTCTCTCCAGAGACAGGAAAACTCATGAGGAGGTGAGGAGACCAGTGCCCAAAAAGATAATGAGCGGGGACAAATGTCTGGAGCATAGGGTGGGAACTTTGATCCGTTACTCTGCCAAACGGCTTAGGAAGAGATGTTCAGAATCCAGGCTGAGGAGTAAGGTAACTGAGGCCCAATGCACTATTTACACTTAATTTCTGCCCCAAGTTGGGCTTTAGTCAACCACTTCAATACCGGACACTTTTTTACCCCCTTCCTGTCCAGGCCAATTTTTAGCTTTCAGCGTTGTCGCACTTTGAATGAGAATTGCACAGTCATTCAACATTGTACTCGTAATGAACATTTCAGATTTTTTTCACACAACTAGAGTTTTCATTTGGTATTAAATCACCACTGGGTTTTTCATTTGCTGCTAAATAAACAAAAACGACAGAAACTTTTTTTTTTTTTTGTTTCTGTTTATACAATTTTGCAAATAATGAATCTTCCAATTTTTTTTTTTTTCTAACATACTGTGACCAGAGGAATAAAGTGTTACCATAGTAACACTGCTACTCTGGGGAAGTGATCAGGAATTTTTTTTTTTACAAATTATTATTGCATATACCAATGGATTTCATTCTTATAAGCAACCATTTTTTTCTGAATGAAACTACTTCATTCAGTGTCTTGTTGTGATTAGCTGTGATTGGTCAAAGCTTATCACATGGTACAGATGGTCTGTACCATGTGTTCACTGTGACCAATAACAGTTAGCAACAGAACCGTATACAGTGGATGGCATGAATGAGATGGCATCATCCTGTCCTGTTTTGTTGCTACAATGTTGCTAAGATAATCCAACTGTTCACCTCCATCATAACACGAGTGAGCTCTTTCTAACATTCAAACCACTTCATATTTGCTTTTTCTCCCCTGATGCAGTAACTCTGAGCTCAGCATTTGGGATCTCAATTGTGTGATGGTGGAAGTAAACAATAACAGCTGGGGGGGGGTGTGTATCTCCTCCTTTTTTCGGAGGTTGAACGTGAAGGACATAGGCCTTGTTTTAATGATGTAAGTCAGATCCCCATATCATTGTTCTAATAGGTTGATTGAGATACCTTGTAACGACACCCCCGCGTATGAAAGGGGTTAAAGTCGTTTAGGAAATTCCCTTCCCAAACGCCAAGGCAGCTACCAAACACTCTGATCAGCCGAACAAGAAACCCATACGAATAACTCTCCCCCCAAGCACGAGACAAGGCTCTGTTTTGAGGATCAAACAGGAATGAATCTTTATTGAAAGGAATACAGGTCTTGTATACAGTAAAAGAGGAGGTGCATACCTCCTGCTCACATTACTCTTAAAATACACCGGTGACCAGAAACCTAATTAATATGAGCTAATTAACTAATCACTTTAGACAGCCTAGATGACTCAGACATGACCTTTAGGCCAGACTTGCCGTCTTGTAGTTCAGAATACACCATCAAATCAACACAGACTCCTTTACACAATAGCAGAGTTAAGGAACACAAACAATGGGAATCTAATGACTCTTGGATCCCATAATAGACTTATTTACAATAAACACATTCTAGCAGACAACAGACAGACAGATGTTGATGACATCAGCACCTTCTATGAGCCTCAACATTATGAAGCCATCACTATAATATGGCATATACAGGGTTCCCAGAGTCTGTGTTTTGGGGTGACATGGACTTGAATCCAAAGTAGCACCACCTCCAGGGTCCCCAGGCATACAGCTCACATATGCCAGGGCCCATAATTGGTCGGCAAGAGGCTAGCATTCAGTCCCCTCCAAAAGCCTCTGTCTCGGCTAGGTCTGTCACATACCCTTTTAAAAATGCACCACTAATAAACCCTTGAATTTTATTTTATTTAGCACTCCCTTGTCATCCCTATGTTTTTCTGCGCTGTAATAAAAACCTTAAATGCTATTTAGCACATCTTTATTATCCCCATATTTTGCCAAAGAGCATGCCGCAAGCAATGTATATTTAATTTAATTTCTTTTTACCAACCTGATTACATAAAAAACATTCAGAAAAACAAAATCTTGACTCCATTTTATTTGGCCTTTATTAGTTTTCAATAATTGTTATGATTACTACTGAAAATACTTTTGACATATAGAGGAATTTGGGGTGTTACAAAATAATCTGGTTCGGGTGTCACCTACACTAGATATGCCTCAGGGTCAGATTTGGGTGACTCCTGGAGAAAATGTAACATTTCTGTACACAGTGCTCAACATTCATCTAAGGCCCCTTTCACACATGCGGACCGTTCGTCCGTTTTTTCATATGTCCGTTTACGGATCAAAACAGACATCAATGCTTCTCTATGGGATAGCGGACGTTGGCGGATGATCATCTGCTAACGTCCGTTAACATCCGTCTTTGTTAAGCTCCGTTTTTCTGGACGGAAGGAAACCCTATTTTTTTTCTTCCGTTAAAAAAAAAAAAACGGAACGGACGAAAAACAGATGTTAGCGGACAATCTGTTCACATCAGATCCGCTGACATCCGTTTTTCATCAAAATATGTAATTTAATATGCATACATTACAATTAACCTATGACCCAAAAACAAGGAATCATGGGAAAATTTCCATAATTCATGAAAAAATGATTAAATACAGTTTTAAAAAAAAAATAAAAACATCCGGATTAAAACGAATGTAAAACGGATGACAACAGATGTAAAACGGAAATGAAAACTGATGTTTACTGACAACAACTGATGATAAAAAAACATGACTGAACTGATCTAATGTACGGTCTGCATGTGTGAAAGGGGCCTTACAGGTTTTCTTCTAAAATTGTAAACACATATATACCACGCTGTCTATAAAAGAAATCAAAAACTAAAGCAGCCAGCACAGCAGTGGATAGAGTTGCAAAAATTACAAATTGAGTAAGTGAAATAGGCAGCGCTTATGTGCAGTGGCAGAACTACCGCCATAGCGACACACGCGGTTGCTATGGGGCCCACAGCACATCTAGGGCCAGGTGAGCGGCGTTACTAGGCGGGTGCGGGCCGCGCCGGGTGACACCCGTGGGTAGCGGCAGCCGCACCGCTAACGCCGCTCACTGTGCCTACTATGCTGGACTAGAGGCGGAGCGCAGGCTGAGGGACACAGCGGCGCGGACCGAAGCCGCCTCCCCTCCTCTCTGTTTACATCCACAGAGGAGGAGCCTGCGCTCGAGCCTTGAGGGACACATGCCGCTGTGTGTATGAGAAGACTGAGCCGCTATTCTGAGGTATGTAAAGGGGGGGGGCGTCTTTTCTGCTGGGGGGTCTGTAATGGGTGGGGGTGTCTGTACTAAGGGGGTGTCTACTGATGGGGGTCTGCACTGAGGTGGGGGGTGTCTGTACTAAGGGGGTCTGCACTTGGGTGGGGGGTCTGTACTAAGGGGGTCTGCACTTGGGTGGGGGGTTTGTACTAAGGGGTTGTCTGCATTGCTGGGGGGGTGTCTACTGAGGTGGGGGGTGTCTGTACTAAGGGGGTCTGCACTAAGGGGTTGTCTGCATTGCTGGGGGGTGTCTACTGATGGGGGTCTGCACTGAGGTGGGGGTGTCTGTACTAAGGGGGTCTGCACTTGGGTGGGGGGTCTGTACTAAGGGGGGTGTCTGCATTGCTGGGGGGTGTCTACTGATAGGGGTCTGCACTGAGGTGGGGGGTGTCTGTACTAAGGGGGTCTGCACTTGGGTGGGGGGTCTGTACTAAGGGGGTGTCTACTGATGGGGGTCTGCACTGAGGTGGGGGGGTCTTCTAAAATTGTAAACACATATATACCACGCTGTCTATAAAAGAAATCAAAAACTAAAGCAGCCAGCACAGCAGTGGATAGAGTTGCAAAAATTACAAATTGAGTGAGTGAAATAGGCAGCGCTTATGTGCAGTGGCAGAACTACCGCCATAGCGACACACGCGGTTGCTATGGGGCCCACAGCACATCTAGGGCCAGGTGAGCGGCGTTGCTAGGCGGGTGCGGGCCGCGCCGGGTGACACCCGCTAGCGGGGGTGACACCCGTGGGTAGCGGCAGCCGCACCACTAACGCCGCTCACTGTGCCTACTATGCTGGACTGGAGGCGGAGCGCAGGCTGAGGGACACAGCGGCGCGGACCGAAGCTGCCTCCCCTCCTCTCTGTTTACATCCACAGAGGAGGAGCCTGCGCTCGAGCCTTGAGGGACACATGCCGCTGTGTGTATGAGAAGACTGAGCCGCTGTTCTGAGGTATGTAAAGGGGGGGGCGTCTTTTCTGCTGGGGGGTCTGTAATGGGTGGGGGTGTCTGTACTAAGGGGGTGTCTACTGATGGGGGTCTGCACTGAGGTGGGGGGTGTCTGTACTAAGGGGGTCTGCACTTGGGTGGGGGGTCTGTACTAAGGGGGTCTGCACTTGGGTGGGGGGTTTGTACTAAGGGGTTGTCTGCATTGCTGGGGGGGGGGTGTCTACTGAGGTGGGGGGTGTCTGTACTAAGGGGGTCTGCACTAAGGGGTTGTCTGCATTGCTGGGGGGTGTCTACTGATGGGGGTCTGCACTGAGGTGGGGGTGTCTTTACTTAGGGGGTCTGCACTTGGGTGGGGGGGTCTGTACTAAGGGGGGTGTCTGCATTGCTGGGGGGTGTCTACTGATAGGGGTCTGCACTGAGGTGGGGGGTGTCTGTACTAAGGGGGTCTGCACTTGGGTGGGGGGTCTGTACTAAGGGGGTGTCTACTGATGGGGGTCTGTACTGAGGTGGGGGTGTCTGTATTGATGGGGGGGTCTGCACTTGGGTGGGGGGTCTGCACTGAGGGGGGGTGTCTGTACTGCTGGGGGGTCTGCACTGAGGGGGAGTCTGTAATACTGGGGGGGGGTGTCTGCACTAAGGGGGGGGGGTGTGTGCACTAGGGGTGGTGTCTGTACTACAGGGGGGGGGGGGGGGGTTCTGTACTACTGAGGGGGGTCTGCACTCAGTAGTACAGAACCCCCCCCCCCCAGTAGTACAGAGTTGGGGTGGGTCTGCAATGTTGGGGGGGGGGTCTGCACTTGGGTGGGGGGTCTGCACTGAGGGGGGGTGTCTGTACTGCTGGGGGGTCTGCACTGAGGGGGAGTCTGTAATACTGGGGGGTGTCTGCACTAGGGGTGGTGTCTGTACTACTGGGGGGGGGGTTCTGTACTACTGAGGGGGGTCTGCACTCAGTAGTACAGAACCCCCCCCAGTAGTAGAGTTGGGGTGGGTCTGCACTGCTGGGGGGTCTGTAATGTTGGGGGGGTCTGCACTGGGAGGGTGTCTGTACTGAGGGGGGGTGGTCTGCACTGGGGGTGTCTATACTGCTAGGGGGGGGGGGTCCTGCACTGAAGGGGGTGTCTGCACTGAGGTGGGGTCTGTAATGCTGTGGGGTGTCTGTACTGCTGGGGGTGCATGTGTGTCCTTCAGGGGCTGCATACAGTATACTGCATACTTTGTTGTTCGAAATTAAGCTGTTGCCTGGGTACTGTGCCACATGAGTGTGGTAATCTGTTGTTCAATGGCATTAGTTCATTTTTTTTTTTTTGTGGGGGGGGGGGGTGCATACAACATTTTTCTATGGGGCCCTGTGATTTCTAGTTACGCCCCTGCTTATGTGATCATATAAACCATAACAAATGATATACAGTCAGGTCCATAAATATTGGGACACAGACACAGTTCTAATCTTTTTAGCTCTATACACCATCACATTGGATTTGAAATAAAACGAACAGGATGTGCTTTAACTGCAGACTTTCAGATTTAATTTTAGGGCATTTACATCCAAATCAGGTGAACTGTGTAGGAATTACAACAGTTTGTATATGTGCCTCACACTTTTTAACCACTTAAGCTCTGGACCAATTGTCAGCCTAAGGACCAGAGGTCTTTTTACAATTTCGCACTGCACTGCTTTAACTGGTAATTGCGCGGTCATGCAATGTTGTACCCAAACGAAATTTGCGTCCTTTTCTTTCCACAAATTGAGCCTTCTTTTGATGGTATTTGATTGCCTCTGCGATTTTTAATTTTTTGCGATATAAACGGAAAAAGACCGAAAATTTTGAAAAAAAAAAGATATTTTCTACTTTTTGTTATAAGAAAAATCGAATAAACTCAATTTTAGTCAAACATTTGGGCCAAAATGTATTCAGCCACATGTCTTTAGTAAAAAAAAAATGCCAATAAGCGTATATTTATTGGTTTGCGCAAAAGTTATAGCGTCTACAAACTAGAGTACATTTTCTGGAATTTACACAGCTTTTAATTTATGACTGCCTATCTCATTTCTTGAGGTGCTAAAATGGCAGGGCAGTATAACCCCCCCCCCCAAATGACCCCATTTTGGAAAGTGGACACCCCAAGCTATTTGCTGAGAGGCATGTTGTGCCCATTGAATATTTTTTATTTATTTTTTTTTGTCCCAAGTGATTGAATACAGACAAAAAAAAAAGTTGGCACTAAATGATATATTGCTCACACATGCCATGGTTATATGTGGAATTGCCCCCCAAAATACATTTTGCTGCTTCTCCTGAGTATGGGGATACCACATGTGTGGGACTTTTTGGAAGCCTAGCCGCATATGGCACCCCGAAAGCCAATCACTACCTTCAGGATTTCTAAGGGTGCAAATTTTTTATTTCACTCCTCACTACCTATCACAGTTTCGAAGGCCATAAAATGCCAAAATAGCACAAAACCCCCCCAAATGGGCGTGGCCGGCCGTGAACGAGAGCAGAGGCACTGATCCTGAGCTCCTCACCACCCGGCCTAAATCAAGAGCCATACTCGGCCGACAGCTACACAGCAATCCCCCTGCTGTGCGGGGAGACTAACAGGCTCTTTGCCACACCTGTTGAGTGCATCGGTGAGGCTCCCAGAGAGATACCTCACCCCGGGAGGACACACGCTGGAGCCGGTTTCATAGGCCTCCGGCCGCCATCTTGCGGGCCTACATCGCTCGAGCAGCCACCGGACCCATCCGAGGCAGGCAGAGACACAGAGGGCTGCTTACAACGCCCCATCAGGGTGCCTGGATCACCGGGTGCCCCTGGACCGCCGCCACACCTGAAGCACGCGATCAGCTCCAGCCGCCATAGCCACGGATCGGCCGCTACAGAACCGGGCCTGGTCGGGTGAGTGCCTGGGGGTGGGGGTCTAATAGAGGAGTCAGCTGCACGCTACACCTCCCCACTTACCATCCTACCCTGGTGATATCTGCCCCTACAGCACCCCCTAAACACGGTAGCTGGTCCTAGACAGAGAGCTGAGAACTGGCCTACTATACCTCCGGACGCTGGGAATAGGATAGTCCGTGGCTTTGGCCTACTCCCGGCCATCTTGGTGCTCCAACTACACCCATCTCTGCCCACACATCACAGCACCCTGAAGCTTGAAAAGAACTGCTTACCTACTGCCTAGAATCACCCTCCTCACCCTCTATTAACACATAATCACTGGCCAAACAAGTAAGCATTTGCTATTGGCCCACATTACCACAAATCCCATGCTGCAACATACAAATGCTGCTAAGTAAATGTAACTGAGAGGTGCTCCACCCGGCATTCAGCTCCAAGCTCCAAATATGCCAGCAAAGACACCTAAAACCCGCTCCGCAATTTCAAAAAAATCTAGCAAGAGTACGGTAATAAATCAAGCTGTTACCAGCTCTATACAGAGATTTTTAGCCGCCAGCAGAACAGGCCCCGATGCATGTAGCAGTCAAGCCAGGTCCACGAGGCGCAGTGCATCCCCTCTTCGCTAGCTGCTTCCGCAAGGGAAAGTTCGCCAGCATCATCTTACTTTTCAAACCTCGTGGAGGAACCCGGGTCCCCCACGGGCTCTGACATGTCATCCCTGATGAGCAGCATTAAAAAAGAACTAGCCGTGATGTTCCACGGACTAGAAAAATCAATAAAAAAAGGAGATTACGGGGGTAAGAGCAGATATGGCACACATCCTACACAGGGTTGAGGACACAGAACAGAGGCAAGACTCCCATGCAATGGCCATAAGAGAATTACAAGAGACCATTGCACAACTTGCCTTTGCCCATCGCGCCTCGCTATATAAGCTGGAAGATCTCGAACAGAAACCGCAGAAACAACTTGCGCATTAGAGGTCTGCCTGCAGCAACTGGCGATAATGACTTAGAGCCGTCAATCCGCAGTGTCTTTAATACAGTACTGGGAAACCCACCTACTGACCCGCTGAAATTCGACCGAGTTCATCATGCTCTTAGGCCCCACAGCACCAACCCCGAACAACCTAAAGATGTCATATGCCGTCTACACTACTTTACAGACAAAAATGCCATCATGGTTAAGCTAAGGAACACCCCCAACATCGATTTCGACGGAGCGATCCTTAATATTTTCTCAGACCTATCCTAAGAAACCCTGGACCGCCGCAGAGTCCTTAAACCACTTTTGGAACATTTACGCTCCAATGGGATCATCTACAGATGGGGTTTCCCGGCGTGCATTTTTGCCACCAAAAATGGCCGCTCCCACACCCTCAGATTTCCTGAGGAACTGTCAAAATTCTTAAAAGATCTTAACTTGCCTCCAGTGGATCTTTCTGGCTGGCACGACCCGATCCCTAAGTTCTCTCATATCCAGGACTCCCAATGGCAAAAGTCACCTACAAAAAAAAGGAGTGCATCCGCGCCGGGCTCTGCACAGAAGCATGGCTGAAAAATGAGCTACTAAGGCTCTGTTCTGCTTGTTTGTTCTCCTCCTTTTTCGTATTGTTCTTTGCAGGTACTCCAGATTCTAGAAGTGCCTACAGTGAAGGGAGTCCACTGACAGGGATTATATTCCTCTCAACACCTGCATACCTTTGCGCAGACTGTCTCACGGTTGCACACCAGGGACCCCAGTGGACGACCACATATACGGACTTACCTACTGTTAGATGAGTATACCTACCAATTATAATGTTTAACCTCTTCGCGCCCGGGCTATAGCCGAAAGACGGCTGCAGCGCAATGCAATGCGCGCTCCTGAGAGGAAGTTTTTTGTGCTGGCCGTGTCCCTCGGACACAGCCAGTCACAGATCGCTGTAAACGGCCAATCACAGCGGCCGTTTACAGCGCGATCGGCGTCACCAATGAGAGATGATCTCATATGTAAACATATGAGATCTGTCAGCGCCGCTCTCCCTCCTCACACAGAGACAGCGTGTGAGGAGGGAGAGATGAACGGCTGCAGCAGCCGTGAGTAAAAAAAAAAAAACGAAAAAAAAAATGTTCCATCTGTCCCCTCTGCCACCTGTCAGTGCCACCTGTCCCCAGTGTCATCTGTCATCAGTGCCATATCAGTGTCACGTGTCATCAGTGCCACATATTAGTGCCATCTGTCATCAGTGTCACATATTAGTGCCATCTGTCATCAGTGCCACCTGTCAGTGTCACGTGCCATCTGTTATCAGTGTCACGTGTCATCAATGCCACGTATCAGTGCCATCTGTCATCAGTGTCGCGTGTCATCAATGCCACGTATCAGTGCCATCTGTCATCAGTGCCACGTATTAGTGCCATTTCTCATCAGTGCCACGTATTAGTGCCATTTCTCATCAGTGCCACGTATAAGTGCCATCTGTCATCAGTGCCACATATTAGTGCCATCTGTCATCAGTGTCACGTGTCATCAGTGCCCCGTATTAGTGGCATCTGTCATCAGTGTCACGTGTCATCAGTGCCACATATCAGTGCCATCTGTCATCAGTGTCACGTGTCATTGTCCTGGTGCTCCAGGGCCTTCAAAAGTGTACTAGGTAGTCAACAAGTTAGATGTGTAATTTATGCTCCTAGAACACGTGATGGCGCTCCCTTACATGTTGGGCCTCTCTAAATGGCCAGGCTGTGGAAAGGTCCCACACATGTGGTATCGTAATACTCAGGAGGAGTAGCAGAATTTATTTTGGGGTGTCATTTGTGGTATACGCATGCCATGTGAGAGAAATAACCTATTACAATGACAATTTTGTGGGGAAAAAAATAAAAAAGAAATTAATTTTGCAAAGAATTGTGGGAAAAAATTACAACATCAAAAAGCTCACCATGCCTCTTACTAAATACTTTGGAATGTCTACTTTCAAAAAAGGGGTCATTTGGGGGGTATTTGTACTTTCCTGGCTTGTTCGGGTCACAAGAAATGAGATAGGTCACCAGTACATCAGATGTGATCAATTTTGTATAATTCGCACCACAGCTTGTAGACTCTCTAACTTTCACAAAGACCAAATAATATCCACTAATTTGGGTTATTTTTACCAAAGATATGTAGCAGTATAAATTGTGGCCAAAACTTATGAAGAAAAATTAATAATTTGCTAAATTTTATCACAAAAACAAAGAAAAATGCGTTTTTTTTTTTTTCAAATTTTCAGTCTTTTTTTCATTTATAGCGCAAAAAATTAAAAACCCAGAGGTGATCAAATACCACCAAAAGAAAGGTCTATTTGTGGGAAAAAAAGGACAAAAAATTCATTTGGGTACAGTGTTGCACGACTGAGTAATTGTCATTCAAAGCGTGAATGCACCGAAAGCTGAAAATTGGTCTGGGCAGGAAGGGTGTTTAAGTGCCCAGTAAGCAAGTGGTTAATATACTGTGACTTGACTGTTAAAGTATAATTGTTATATGAGTTTTATTGTTTACTATTGGAGCAAAAATGTATTCTCCCACATGTTTTATGCCACATAGCTGAATGCTGGTGGAGCACATTGCTCCCATGTACCTTTTACACGGTACACCCCCCTCCCCACATTTCCTTCTGGGGTTGGTGAGAGCGGGTAGCTTTCGATTTTCTCTGTCCATACTCCCTTTGGAGTCCTGGACGGCGGCCCGCTCTCTCTCTCCCCACAGGAACCACTGCAGGAATCTGCGTGACATGTTAAGGTTTCCCACGTGTCCAGATGGACGTTTTCGTTGTTTCTGTAAACCTGATTCTTTTGGCATGCATGGCATAATAGGCTTGAGGGTCACGTCCTACCGATATAATGGCCACACTCAAAATCACTTCTTATAACGTCAGGGGTTTAAATGTAGCGGCTAAAAGACATCAGATTACCCGTGAATTATGGAAATTAGCCACCTCTGTTGCAATTCTTCAGGAAACGCACTTAACTCATACTACACAGGTCAAACTGACCTCGCCTTACTTCCCCCAGTGGTATTACAGTCTTTCAGATACAAATAAAGCTAAAGGTGTGGCCATAGGTTTCAGTAGAGATGTACCCTTTCGACTTGTAACTATGCAAGTGGATGACCATGGTCGCTTTCTCTTCTTAAAGGGCTTTCTGGGTAACACCCAATGTACATTAGCAAACGTCTATTGTCCGAACCACAACCAACCTACCTTCTTTTCCCAAATCCTCACTGAATTGAATGAATTCGCTGAGGGTTTAATTTTTTTAGCGGGGGACATAAACATGCCTCTAGATCCCCTCATGGACACTTCCCATGGGCACTCTAACATCACCTTTAAGCGCCTAGCCTTTGTTAAAAAAAGACTTATAGAACGACAACTAATAGACGCTTGCCGTATACTTCACCCTAAAGACAAAGACTTCTCCCACTTTTTGAAAACGCATCAGTCTTACTCCCGCATTGATAACATCTTCCTAGACCACCACCATCTCCCGCAACTACAATCCGTGAGTATAGGTACTGCGACATTATCAGACCATGCACCTGTCTCAATCAGCTTGACCATGCCCACCTTGGCTCGCCGCTCCAATAATTGGAAACTCAATGATTCTCTCCTATCCAATCAAGCAGAAGTCTCTATGCTATCTTCACATATATTGCAATACTTAAAAGAAAAAACAAACCTTCTGAGACCTCACCCTCTATAGTATGGGAAGCCCACAAGGCTACCATGAGAGGCCGTTTCATTGAACTTGGGGCAAGGAGAAAAGGGGAGCATGGCCAACAACTCGAGCAGGTCCTACAGGAAATAGCAGACCTTGCTAAAAAACACAAACTTACCTTGCACACATCCCATCTAGAAGCTCTCGCACTGAAAATGGAAGAATTGAAAAATCTTCTCAACCTAGACACTACAAGAAAATTCCAACGCTATTCACAAAAATTATATGAATGGGGGAACAAACCTAGTAGACAATTAGCAAGATCCCTTAAAGAAAAACAGACTAGATCGTTTATCC
Source organism: Lithobates sylvaticus (assembly GCA_028564925.1). NCBI lineage: Eukaryota > Metazoa > Chordata > Amphibia > Anura > Ranidae > Lithobates > Lithobates sylvaticus. Next base: position 355,125,653 of record CM053028.1, on the reverse strand, counting down.
CGAAAATAAAACTCTCTAATGGAAACTTAGTATATGCGACCCCGCACATTGCTAAGGCTTTCAGAGAATACTACGCAGACTTGTACAATGTGCACTGTGACCCACCGTCTCTGACTACAAAGGAGAGATGACGCCACATGCTCACGTATCTAAAAGAAGCTAATTTGCCAAAACTATCACCCGCGGCCCTCAGGGAACTGAAATCTGAACCCTCCGTTGAGGAATTCCAGACAGCTTTGAAATCATCCCCGACAGGTAAAGCCCCTGGTACCGATGGTTACACTATTCTTTATTACAAAACATTTAGCAATGTTCTCTTGCCCCGCCTTATGGCATATGCCAACTCCATCTCACAGACCTTGGGACTTCGCCCAGAATCCCTTGCAGCTCACATTACGGTCATTCCCAAACTGGGAAAAGACCCCACCCAATGCAGCAGCTACAGGCCAATTTCCCTATTAAACGTTGACATCAAATTATATTCTAAAGTCATGGCCAATAGACTACTTCCCCTTATACCCAGTTGGGTCTCCACACCCTCCGGGCAATATCTCTAATACAATACGCTCAAAGGTCTTCCCAGTCCACCCTACTCATATCCACTGATGCTGAAAAAGCGTTTGATAGGGTGGACTGGGACTACCTAAAAATGACTTTACGGCACTTTGTGTTGGGGCCCAAAATGTTCTACCGCATTACTTCCCTCTACTCCAGCCCAACGGCCCAAATTCGCATAAACGGTACTCTGAGTGATTCATTTCAGCTATTCAATGGGACCAGACAGGGATTCCCCCTTTCACCCTTTTATTCGCTCTTACCCTCGAACCCTTTCTGGCAACCATAAGACGTAATATAAATATCCACGGGATCCGTGTAGGAAATAAAACCCATAAATACGCAGCCTACGCGGACAATATTTTATTTTTCATTCAACAACCTCACATCTCACTTCCTAATTTAATGTCAGCCTTCTCTACTTTTCAGACACTGTCCAACTTTAAAATTAATCTCTCAAAGTCCGAAATCCTGAAAGTTAACCCTTTTAGATGGGTGCATCGAAGCATGAAATATTTGGGAATATACCTCAAGCCTAACATCCAATCCCTTTTTAAATATAATTATATCCCACTATTGAATAACATCAGAAACGATCTTAAAAAGTGAAACATGCTATCACACTCCTGGCTAGGTAAAATGAGTATAGTTAAGATGAATATCCTGCCTCAAGTTCTCTTTTACTTTCAGATGATTCCATTGGGTGTCCCTACCTATAGGGTTCTTCTCTCTATTACAGACCATGGTCTCCCGCTTCATTTGGATAAACAGCCACCCCAGAGTATCCAAAGACGTGCTTTTTCGATCCAAGGAGTCTGGGGGACTGGCTCTTCCAAATTTTAAGGCTTATTATAATGCTGTGATTCTGTCCAGAGTCTCAGATTGGAAATATGCCGCTAATTCTAAACTGTGGGTGAGCCTTGAACATACTCTAAGTAGCACAGACCTAGCAGTTGCACCTTGGCTTCCACGCCCCTACAGGCATCTCACCCCAACTACCTCACTAACCACTCTTTGCATAGGAAATTCTCATGGTCATACGCTTCCCCCCTACTACCGCTTCTTGGCCATATTTCCTGCCTGGTCAACTAGACCCTGGTTTCAAAACTTGGTCTCAAGATAGATCCCTCCTACTACATCATGTTCTTCAAGCCAATACTCTTAAGCCTCTAAAGGATATCCTTGGTCCCAGGCCACTCACGTTCTTAGACAAATGGAGGTTCAATCAAATGCAACACTTCCTCTGTACTCTTCCGCAGCCACTAAGAGGGATACAGGATTTTAACAGTATCGAGGAAGTATTTTACCCTACAGACCCGCCTGAACACTGCATCTCAATATTTTACAAAACACTCATCAAGCTCCAAGATGATACCCATCCTTCCTTTCTTGCCAAGTGGGAGGCAGATCTGGATTCCTGCCTCTCACACAGCCAAAAGGACAAAGTTCTACAGCTGACTCACATCTCTTCAATAGCATCAAAAATGACTGAGGTCAATTACAAATTGCTAACTAGATGGCACTATACCCCATCAAAGCTCCATCAGATGTTCCACGTCAATTCCCTGTTGTGTTGGAGGAATAGTGGGAACAAAGCAACCCACGCGCACATATGGTGGTCGTGCCCACTCATTCGCCCTTATTGGGCTAGCGTTATCCGAATCACCCAACAGATCTCCAATGTCAACCTCCCCTCTGACCCATGGACCATCCTCTTCCACTCCACCAAGGAACCTGTTGGCAAATATAAGCGTTCTATAGTCCCTCATCTGCTCACCACAGCCAAGGCACTAATACCTGCCCATTGGGGTCAGCCTGAGACTCCATCAATGAAAAAGTGGCTCCAAAAAATTTCTGAGGTTCACCTCATGGAAGATATCACTCACCGTAACAAGAACACTTCTGAACGACATACCCTAACCTGGACTCCGTGGATGGACTTTAAAACCACCACGACCTATAAGGAGATAATTGTTCAATAGTGCTGAGACCGTGTCCACATCTATGGATATGCCTCTTACATCCTAAGGCCGACCCTCTGGGGTCATTGATTGACTGACCTCCTCCTTGTGGACTAATATGTACTGAGATTTCTAGTATATAATGAAATATGCATGCCAACCCCCCCCCCCCCCCCTTTTTTCCCCTTCCACTTCTATACCCTTTCCTCCTTTTCCTCTTGCTTCCTTAAATTTCCTATGACAAGGCCATGCACTTTATTTGCCTTAAATGTTCACTTATTAATATTCACGAAAAAAGACCAAGTGCCTCTGAGTTGGTAGCCTAGATGCATATGGATATATAACTGGTCTTATAGTATACTGCTGGGTTTACTTGATGCATTATGTTTTAAATGCCTTTGGAAACTACCCACAACTTGAACGCAAAAATGCATAGTTTAAATTGATTGTTTATATTGTTAGTATTTCCTGTTTTTCTTTCAATAAACATTTATTAAACAAACCCCCCCAAATGACCGCATTTTGGAAAGTAGACACCCCAAGCTATTTGTTGAGAGACATGTTGAGTCCATGGAATATTTTATATTTTGCCACAAGTTGCGGGAATATTACAAACCTTTTTTTTTTTTTGCCCAAAGTTGTCACTAAATGATATATTGCCCACACATGCAATGGGCATATGTGGAATTACACCCCAAAATACATTCTGCTGCTTCTCCGGAGTACGGGGATACCACATATGTGGGACTTTTTGGGAGCCTATCCGCGTACAGGGACCCCGAAATCCAAGCACCGCCTTCAAGATTTCTAAGGGCATACATTTTTGATTTCACTCCTCACTACCTATCACTACCTATCACAGTTTTGAAGGCCATAAAATGCCAAGATGGCACAAACCCCCCCAAATTACCCCATTTTGGAAAGTAGACACCCCAAGCTATTTGCTGAGAGGCATGTTGAGCCCATTGAATTTTTTTTTTGTCCCAAGTGATTGAATAAAGACCAAAAAAAAAAAAGTTGTCACTAAATGATATATTGCTCACACATGCCATGGTTATATGTGGAATTGCACCCCAAAATACATTTTGCTGCTTCTCCTGAGTACGGGGATACCACATGTGTGGGACTTTTTGGAAGCCTAGCCGTGTACGGCCCCCCGAAAACCAATCAGCGCCTTCAGGATTTCTAAGGGTGCAAATTTTTGATTTCACTACTCACTACCTATCACAGTTTCGAAGGCCATAAAATGCCTCACACATGTAATATCTCCATACTCAGGAGAAGCAACAGAATGTATTTTGAAGTGTAATTCCACATATGCCCATGGCATGTTTAAGCAATATATAATTTTTTAAATTTTTTTTATCATTATTCAATCTCTTCGGACAAAAAAAAATAATATTCAATGTGCTCAACATGCCTCTCAGCAAATAGCTTGGGGTGTCTACTTTCCAAAATGGGGTCATTTGGGGGGGGGGGGGGTTTGAACTGTCCTGGCATTTTATGCACAACATTTAGAAGCTTATGTCACACATCACCCACTCTTCTAACCACTTGAAGACAAAGCCCTTTTTGACACTTTTTGTTTACATGAAAACATATTTTTTTTTTTGCAAGAAAATTACGCTGAACCCCCAAACACTATATATTTTGTTAAAGCAAAGGCCCTACAGATTAAAATGGTGGGTGTTGCATTTTTTTTTCCACACAGTATTTGCGCAGCGATTTTTCAAACGCATTTTTGTGGGAAAAATACACTTTTTTTTTTATTTTAATGCACTAAAACACACTATATTGCCCAAATTTTTGATTAAATAAAAATATGATCTTAGGCCGAGTACATGGATACCAAACACGACATGCTTTAAAATTGCGCACAAATGCGCAGTGACGACAAACTACATACATTTTTAAAAGCCTTTTACAGGTTACCACATTAGATTCACGGAGGAGGTCTACTGCTAAAATTACTGCCCTCGATCTGACCTTCGCAGTGATACCTCACATGCATGGTGCAATTGCTGTTTACATATGACGCCAGATCAACGCTTTTTTTTTTTTTTTTTTTTTTTTTATTATTTATTTAGCTTTTTTATTTTATTTTTAAACTGTTCCTTCCATTTTTTTTTTTTTGTTATCATTTTTATTGTCATCTCAGGGAATGTAAATATCCCCTATGATAGCAATAGGTAGTGACAGGTACTCTTTTTTTTGAAAAAATTGGGGTCTATTAGACAATAGATCTTTCCTCTGCCCTCAAAGCATCTGACCACACCAAGATCGGTGTGATAAAACGCTTTCCCAATTTCCCAATGGCGCTGTTTATATCCGGGAGGGGGGGACATTCCCTCCCACTGCTTGTAAAAGCAGTCTAGAGGCTAATTAGCCGCTAGAATTGCTTTTACATGAAAGCCGATCACTGGCTGAAAAGAATGATACCAAGATGATAGCTAAACCTGCAGTCATCATTCTGGTATAACCATTCAAAGTCCAGCAACATACTGGACATATATTGTAATCTTTTTTTTTCATGCAGCCTCTTGGCTGAACGAAAAAAGAGATTGATCGGTGGGTATGCCCACCATTAGAATACCTCCCTTCATCCACCCACTTCTAATGATGGGCATACATGCACCATTTATATATGCCGAAGCATGAGGGCATCCTCCCGCAAAAAAGTTATGCCGCGTACACACAGGGAGCAAACGCTGTTGCTGTTAAGATAAATAAATCTGCGCTGCAACTGAATGGCGTACCTGCTAAGCAAATTATGGTTAACATTAAAACAAAGTAACATTACAGTATAACAGTAAGACCTTACCATACCATACCTGCAAAGCAAATACCAAAAAACACATAGTAAAAAATAAAACATTTTTTAACGCAACCTTTGCCTAAAATATATATATGCCGAAGCATGGGGGCATCCTCCCGCAAAAAAGTTATGCCGCGTACACATGGTCGGACTTTTCCACGGGGCAAGCCTCCGTCGGAATTTCGACCGTATGTACGCGGCATTAGGAGCAAATCGCTCCTCCGCCCCTGCTGCCCCCATGCTTCGGCATATATACTCTTTTTTTAAACTGTGGTGGTGAAATCACCTCCTACAGCACTGGAGTCACAGCTTTATGTATCGTGGGAGCAAACACTGTTGCTGTCAAGATAAATAAATCCGCGCTGCAGCTGAATGGCGCACCTGAAAACAAAAAAATGGTTAACAATAAAACACAGTAAACAGTAAAGTATAAAAAAATTACATACCTGAAAAGCAAGCATGATAAAACATAATAAAACATTGCAGAATAGAATACAGTAAACAAGAGCAACAATAGAGTGAGAGAAAAATAAAACTATTTTTTTTTTTTTTATATATTATATTTTTGGGGGGTTTGTACTTTTTTTTTGTACGTTTTTTTTTTGTAACTGTAATTTTACCAACTGTAACGGTCGGGTCTCAAAATGCGATGGCATCGTTGGAGACCCTGTGTAAGTGTATCTTAGCCTGTGAAATGCTGTAACCTACGCTAATACTTCACTAGTGTGTGGTAGCGTTCAAAACATTCACCAATGCAAAGACCAGGATTGTCAGGACAGCGTGGACAATAATAACGGGTGTCACGCCTTGATCCGCGCTTGCTACAGACACAACATCTTTTTTGGGGGGCTCGTTGGGTAGGGGTACTCGGGAGGGCATAAGGAAAATGCCTCTCATGCAGCCGGCTTACTGCATTTGGTTGGGAATGGTGAGGTGCAGAACCGTCTGGATACAGAAGGTCTGTGACAATCTCTTCCTGGAATTCAAGGAAGGGTAAAGTCCCACCTGAACCTCTGTATAGCACATGAGCGTTCAGCAAAGCCAATTGGAATAAGTAAACAGACACTTTTTTGTACCAGCGCCTGGCCTTACGGGCAACTAGATACGGCGCCAACAACTGGTCGTTGAGGTCCACCCCTCCCATATTTTGGTTATATTCGTGGACACAGGGGTTTCTCCACAACACCAGCCGCCGTACGAATTTGGACTGTCGTGTCTGCATGAAGGGAGGTAAGAATGAAAACATTCTTATTATCCCTCCACTTCATAGTGAGCAAGTTATTACACTGCAAGCAGGCTCTCTCCCCCAGCCTAAGAAGGGAATCTACAAGCCGCTGGGGAAAACCCCGGCGATTAGGTCGCACGGTGCCACATGCTCCAATCTGATGATCAAACAAGTGACTAAACAGTGGTACGCTCATGTAATATTTGTCCACGTACAAGTGGTACCCCTTTCCGAATAAGGGTGACACCAAGTTCCACACTATTTTGCCAGCGCTCACTATGTAATCTGGGCAGTTGTCCGGCTCTACGTAACTATCTTTTCCATACATAGCCTGTTGCCCTGTCACAGAACTTATAGAGCTTGACCCCGTATTTGGCACGCTTGCTGGGAAGGTATTGTTTGAAAGACAAGCGGCCAGAAAATTTAATCAGGGACTCATCAACGCAGACAACTTGATTGGGAGTAAACAAGGCTGCAAAACGTTGGTTGAAATGGTTTATGAGGGGCCGAATTTTGTAGAGCCGATCGTATTCAGGGTCTCCACGAGGACGACAAAGTTCATTGTCATTAAAGTGCATGAACCGCAAGATCTGCTCGTATCGTTTGGAGCCAGAGAACGCGGGCATATGGTCGACTGGGTGGGTGGACCAATAAGTCCGCAGAGTCGGGAATTTATGTGGGCCCGTGTTGAGGGAAAAGCCCAGAAACGACTTAAATTTGTAAACCGTAATTGGTTTCCAATCTCTGGCAAGGAAAGGCAACTGGGGATTAGCGGCAATGTGTTGACCAGCATATAAATTACTTTGGTCCACAATAGATCTATAGAGATCTTCCGTCAAAAACAGCGAAAAAAAATCAGGTGGCTTAAAATCAGCTGTTTCCACCTGAATACCGGGTTGGCCAGTGAATGGGGGAAGTACGGGTTCTGCAGAAGTGGTGGGCACCCAATCAGGATTGGCGAATTCTGCAGGAAGGACACTATGGGCACAACAGGCCTGCCTTTGTCTTCTTCTTGGTGGCAGCGGGACACTCGCCAGCTTGAACTGCACTTATGGGACTCGCCACATCACCAAGTGTTACTGCAATGCTGGATGTACGTCCAGGGTGTACTAGGCCGCTGGTGCTTGCCAGTTCACCAGAAGGAATAGCGGCGCTAGTACTTCTCTGCTCCATACGAGGGACCTGCGGTTCTTGCATCTCAACAACAGCAGAAGATCGGGATTGGGTACGCCTGACCTTAGCAGGGACCTCACCTCTGTTGTCAGAGCTATCTGTCATGGAGCCGCTGTCCTTTACAGGATCATATTCTGAGCCTTCACTATCTGTCATGCTCAGAAACGTGTAGGACTCTTCACTAGTGTACTTTCGATTTGCCATTTTGGGCTCTAAATTTAGTGGTACACTAGTGAGACTCACAGGTAAAAAAGCTCCTAGGCTGTCAGCGACTGTATCAAAACGCTACCAAAAAAACTGTTAGCGATCGCAGGGATCCGGCCTGACTATGCGAATGCTGCAGTTATGTGTTTAGTGTTTTGTAAGTGACAGTGATCGATCGATACTGCACTTGGATCGGCTGGGCTGGGCTGGGCGGAGGGGGAAAACGCAGGTGCTAGCAGGTATCTGGGCTGATCACGATAACAATGCATTTTTTGGAACCCTAAACTGCTGGGACGCTAGTATAGATCTGATCAGATCAGATCAGATATTGATCTGTTCAGATACTATACCTCTAAGGGTGGTGTATGCTCCACGTGGGTGTTTGCGGTACTGGCACTAACCTGGGGCGACGCAGACCTTATCTGACCCTAAAACCTAATTGATATCACCCGCCGGGCGATCAGGGGGTTAAACCTTTATTGGGTAATAAATGGTGGGTGCCCTGACACTAAAAAAACAAACTAACTAACCAGTGTCACCCGTAACAGTTATACGGTGATCACTGGTGAAAGGGTTAACTAGGGGCAATCGGGGTTAAAACCTTTATTAGGTAATATATGGGGGTACCTGACGCTATATAAAAACCTGACGGGGAACCTAAATAACTAACTGGCTAACCAGCGTCACCAGTGACACTTATACGGTGATCACTGGTGAAAGAGTTAACTCTAGGGGCAATCAGGGGGTTAAAACCTTTATTTAGTTTGTAATATGGGGGTACCTGACCTATAAACCTATTTATAAACCTATATAAACCTGGCGATTAACCTAAAAAAAATAACTGGCTACCTAGTGGCACCAGTGACACTAATGCAGCGATCAGAAAAACGATCGCTTAGTGACACTGGCAAAAGGGGGTGAAAGGGTTACCTGGGGGGCAATCAAGGGGTTAAACCTTTATTAGGGTAGGTAGGGGGCTACCTTGGACCTAAAGGGGCCTAAAGCTAACTGCCCTGACACTTTTTATAGTCACAAATGACACTAAATGCAGTGATCAGTAAATAAATGACCACTGCAATCAGTGACACTGTGACTGGGGAGGCAGGGGGTGATCTGGGGGGTGATCGGGGGGTGAAAAGTGTGCCTATGTGTACCTGGTGTCAGTGTACTGTTGGTGCACTTGGATGTCTTCTCCTCGGCGTTCCGGTCAGAAAGACCGACACGAGGAGTGTGACATCACTTCCTCCTGCCTGTTTACAGTTCACAGGCAGGGGAAGCTTCCCCTCATCTCTGATCGCTCCTGAAGCGAAGCTGACCGTATCCGCCAGCGGACCCCCCACCCACTGGAATGCAGGCACGGGATTGTGCCTGTATGTGCCATTCTGCTGACGTATATGTACATGAGGCGGTCAGCAAATGATTATGGTAACAAAAGTAATGGGACAATTGGCCGCTCAGCTGTTCCATGGCCAGGTGTGTGTTATCCCCTCATTATCCCATTTACAAGAAGCAGTTAAAAGATCCAGAGTTAATTTCAAGTGTGCTATTTGCATTTGGAATCTGTTGCTGTTAACTCTCAATATGAGATCCAAAGAGGTGTCACTATCAGTGAAGCAAGCCATCATTAGGCTGAAAAAAATAAAACAAAACTATCAGAGAGATAGCAAAAACATTAGGTGTGGCCAAATCAACTGTTGGAACATCTTTAAAAAGAAAACGCACCAGTGAGCTCAGCAACACCAAAAGACCTGGAAGACAACGGAAAACAACTGTGGTGGATGACCGAAGAATTCTTTCCCTGGCGAAGAAAACACTCTTCACAACAGTTGGCCAGATCAAGAACACTCTCCAGGAGGTAGGTGTATGTGTGTCAAAGTCAACAATCAAGAGAAGACTTCACCAGAGTGAATACAGAGGGTTCACAACAAGATGTAAACCATTGGTGAGCCTCAAAAACAGGAAGGCCAGATTAGAGTTTGCCAAACATCATCTAAAAAAGCCTTCACAGTTCTGGAACAACATCCTATGGACAGATGAGACCAATATCAACTTGTACCAGAGTGATGGGAAGAGAAGAGTATGGAGAAGGAAAAGAACTGCTCATGATCCAAAGCATACCACCTCATCAGTGAAGCATGGTGGTGGTAGTGTCATGGCATGGGCATGTATGGCTGCCAGTGGAACTGGTTCTCTTGTATTTGTTGATGATGTGACTGCTGACAAAAGCAGCAGGATGAATTCTGAAGTGTTTCGGGCAATATCTGCTCATATTCAGCAAAATGCTTCAGAACTCATTGGACGGCGCCTCACAGTGCAGATGGACAATGACCTGAATGCATACTGTGAAAGCAAAGAAGTGGAATGTTATGCAATGGCCAAGTCAATCACCTGACCTGAATCCGATTGAGCATGCATTGCTCAAAAAACACCCGCGTGCTGGAGGCTACGTCGGGGTGAAGGGACTCCTTTTCGGTGGTAATGTCTAGGAGCCTCCACCCGCGTGCTGGAGGCTACGTCGGGGTGAAGGGACTCCTTTTCGGTGGTAATGTCTAGGAGCCTCCACCCGCGTGCTGGAGGCTACGTCGGGGTGAAGGGACTCCTTTTCGGTGGTAATGTCTAGGAGCCTCCACCCGCGTGCTGGAGGCTACGTCAGGGTAAGAGGACTCCTTTTCGGTGGTAATGTCTAGGAGCCTCCACCTATTACGTGATCTAGAGGCCACGTCAGGGGGGAAGGGACTCCTTTTCGGTGGTAATTGTCTGGGAGCCTACACCCGCGATCTAGAGGCCGCGGCGGGGTGCAGAGACTCCTTTTCGGTGGTAATTGTCTGGGAGCCTCCACCCGTGTGCTGGTGGCCGCGGCGGGGTGAAGAGACTCCTTTTCGGTGGTAATGTCTAGGAGCCTCCACCCGCGTGCTGGAGGCTACGTCGGGGTGAAGGGACTCCTTTTCGGTGGTAGCGTCTAGGAGCCTCCACTCGCGTGCTGGATGCTACGTCGGGGTGAAGGGACTCCTTTTCGGTGGTAATGTCTAGGAGCCTCCACCCGCGTGCTGGAGGCTACGTCGGGGTGAAGGGACTCCTTTTCGGTGGTAATGTGTAGGAGCCTCCACCCGTGTGCTGGAGGCTACGTCGGGGTGAAGGGACTCCTTTTCGGTGGTAGCGTCTAGGAGCCTCCACCCGCAATCTAGAGGCCACGTCAGGGGGGGAAGGGACTCCTTTTCGGTGGTAGCGTCTAGGAGCCTCCACCCGCGTGCTGGAGGCTACGTCAGGGTAAGAGGACTCCTTTTCGGTGGTAGCGTCTAGGAGCCTCCACCCCGCGTGCTGGAGGCCACGTCAGGGGGGAAGGGACTCCTTTTCGGTGGTAATTGTCTAGGAGCCTCCACCCGCGTGCTGGAGGCCGCGGCGGGGTGAAGAGACTCCTTTTTGGTGGTAATTGTCTAGGAGCCTCCACCCGCGTGCTGGAGGCTACGTCGGGGTGAAGGGACTCCTTTTCGGTGGTAATGTCTAGGAGCCTCCACCCGCGTGCTGGAGGCTACGTCGGGGTGAAGGGACTCCTTTTCGGTGGTAATGTCTAGGAGCCTCCACCCGCGTGCTGGAGGCTACGTCGGGGTGAAGGGACTCCTTTTCGGTGGTAGCGTCTAGGAGCCTCCACCCGTGTGCTGGAGGCTACGTCGGGGTGAAGGGACTCCTTTTCGGTGGTAATGTCTAGGAGCCTCCACCTATTACGCAATCTAGAGGCCACGTCAGGGGGGGAAGGGACTCCTTTTCGGTGGTAATTGCCGGGGAGCCTCCACCCGCGATCTAGAGGCCGCGGCGGGGTGCAGAGACTCCTTTTCGGTGGTAATGTGTAGGAGCCTCCACCCGCGTGCTGGAGGCTACGTCGGGGTGAAGGGACTCCTTTTCGGTGGTAATGTCTAGGAGCCTAAACTCGCGTGCTGGAGGCTACGTCGGGGTGAAGGGACTCCTTTTCGGTGGTAGCGTCTAGGAGCCTCCACTCGCGTGCTGGAGGCTACGTCGGGGTGAAGGGACTCCTTTTCGGTGGTAATGTCTAGGAGCCTCCACCCGCGTGCTGGAGGCTACGTCGGGGTGAAGGGACTCCTTTTCGGTGGTAATGTGTAGGAGCCTCCACCCGTGTGCTGGAGGCTACGTCGGGGTGAAGGGACTCCTTTTCGGTGGTAATGTCTAGGAGCCTCCACCTATTACGCAATCTAGAGGCCACGTCAGGGGGGGAAGGGACTCCTTTTCGGTGGTAATTGTCTAGGAGCCTCCACCCGCGATCTAGAGGCCGCGGCGGGGTGCAGAGACTCCTTTTCGGTGGTAATGTGTAGGAGCCTCCACCCGCGTGCTGGAGGCTACGTCGGGGTGAAGGGACTCCTTTTCGGTGGTAATGTCTAGGAGCCTCCACTCGCGTGCTGGAGGCTACGTCGGGGTGAAGGGACTCCTTTTCGGTGGTAGCGTCTAGGAGCCTCCACCCGCGTGCTGGAGGCTACATCAGGGTGAAAGTAATCCTTTTCGGTGGTAATGTCTAGGAGCCTCCACCTATTACGCGATCTAGAGGCTACGTCAGGGGGGGAAGGGACTCCTTTTCGGTGGTAGCGTCTAGGAGCCTCCACCCGCGTGCTGGAGGCTACGTCGGGGTGAAGGGACTCCTTTTCGGTGGTAGCGTCTAGGAGCCTCCACCCGCGTGCTGGAGGCTACGTCGGGGCGAAGGGACTCCTTTTCGGTGGTAGCGTCTAGGAGCCTCCACCCGCGTGCTGGAGGCTACGCCGGGGTGAAGGGACTCCTTTTCGGTGGTAGCGTCTAGGAGCCTCCACCCGCGTGCTGGAGGCTACGTCGGGGTGAAGGGACTCCTTTTCGGTGGTAGCGTCTAGGAGCCTCCACCCGCGTGCTGGAGGCTACGTCGGGGCGAAGGGACTCCTTTTCGGTGGTAGCGTCTAGGAGCCTCCACCCGCGTGCTGGAGGCTACGTCGGGGTGAAGGGACTCCTTTTCGGTGGTAGCGTCTAGGAGCCTCCACCCGCGTGCTGGAGGCTACGTCGGGGTGAAGGGACTCCTTTTCGGTGGTAGCGTCTAGGAGCCTCCACCCGCGTGCTGGAGGCTACGTCGGGGTGAAGGGACTCCTTTTCGGTGGTAGCGTCTAGGAGCCTCCACCCGCGTGCTGGAGGCTACGTCGGGGTGAAGGGACTCCTTTTCGGTGGTAGCGTCTAGGAGCCTCCACCCGCGTGCTGGAGGCTACGTCGGGGTGAAGGGACTCCTTTTCGGTGGTAGCGTCTAGGAGCCTCCACCCGCGTGCTGGAGGCTACGTCGGGGTGAAGGGACTCCTTTTCGGTGGTAGCGTCTAGGAGCCTCCACCCGCGTGCTGGAGGCTACGTCGGGGTGAAGGGACTCCTTTTCGGTGGTAGCGTCTAGGAGCCTCCACCCGCGTGCTGGAGGCTACGTCGGGGTGAAGGGACTCCTTTTCGGTGGTAGCGTCTAGGAGCCTCCACCCGCGTGCTGGAGGCTACGTCGGGGTGAAGGGACTCCTTTTCGGTGGTAAGCGTCTAGGAGCCTCCACCCGCGTGCTGGAGGCTACGTCGGGGTGAAGGGACTCCTTTTCGGTGGTAGCGTCTAGGAGCCTCCACCCGCGTGCTGGAGGCTACGTCGGGGTGAAGGGACTCCTTTTCGGTGGTAGCGTCTAGGAGCCTCCACCCGCGTGCTGGAGGCTACGTCGGGGTGAAGGGACTCCTTTTCGGTGGTAGCGTCTAGGAGCCTCCACCCGCGTGCTGGAGGCTACGTCGGGGTGAAGGGACTCCTTTTCGGTGGTAGCGTCTAGGAGCCTCCACCCGCGTGCTGGAGGCTACGTCGGGGTGAAGGGACTCCTTTTCGGTGGTAGCGTCTAGGAGCCTCCACCCGCGTGCTGGAGGCTACGTCGGGGTGAAGGGACTCCTTTTCGGTGGTAGCGTCTAGGAGCCTCCACCCGCGTGCTGGAGGCTACGTCGGGGTGAAGGGACTCCTTTTCGGTGGTAGCGTCTAGGAGCCTCCACCCGCGTGCTGGAGGCTACGTCGGGGTGAAGGGACTCCTTTTCGGTGGTAGCGTCTAGGAGCCTCCACCCGCGTGCTGGAGGCTACGTCGGGGTGAAGGGACTCCTTTTCGGTGGTAGCGTCTAGGAGCCTCCACCCGCGTGCTGGAGGCTACGTCGGGGTGAAGGGACTCCTTTTCGGTGGTAGCGTCTAGGAGCCTCCACCCGCGTGCTGGAGGCTACGTCGGGGTGAAGGGACTCCTTTTCGGTGGTAGCGTCTAGGAGCCTCCACCCGCGTGCTGGAGGCTACGTCGGGGTGAAGGGACTCCTTTTCGGTGGTAGCGTCTAGGAGCCTCCACCCGCGTGCTGGAGGCTACGTCGGGGTGAAGGGACTCCTTTTCGGTGGTAGCGTCTAGGAGCCTCCACCCGCGTGCTGGAGGCTACGTCGGGGTGAAGGGACTCCTTTTCGGTGGTAGCGTCTAGGAGCCTCCACCCGCGTGCTGGAGGCTACGTCGGGGTGAAGGGACTCCTTTTCGGTGGTAGCGTCTAGGAGCCTCCACCCGCGTGCTGGAGGCTACGTCGGGGTGAAGGGACTCCTTTTCGGTGGTAGCGTCTAGGAGCCTCCACCCGCGTGCTGGAGGCTACGTCGGGGTGAAGGGACTCCTTTTCGGTGGTAGCGTCTAGGAGCCTCCACCCGCGTGCTGGAGGCTACGTCGGGGTGAAGGGACTCCTTTTCGGTGGTAGCGTCTAGGAGCCTCCACCCGCGTGCTGGAGGCTACGTCGGGGTGAAGGGACTCCTTTTCGGTGGTAGCGTCTAGGAGCCTCCACCCGCGTGCTGGAGGCTACGTCGGGGTGAAGGGACTCCTTTTCGGTGGTAGCGTCTAGGAGCCTCCACCCGCGTGCTGGAGGCTACGTCGGGGTGAAGGGACTCCTTTTCGGTGGTAGCGTCTAGGAGCCTCCACCCGCGTGCTGGAGGCTACGTCGGGGTGAAGGGACTCCTTTTCGGTGGTAGCGTCTAGGAGCCTCCACCCGCGTGCTGGAGGCTACGTCGGGGTGAAGGGACTCCTTTTCGGTGGTAGCGTCTAGGAGCCTCCACCCGCGTGCTGGAGGCTACGTCGGGGTGAAGGGACTCCTTTTCGGTGGTAGCGTCTAGGAGCCTCCACCCGCGTGCTGGAGGCTACGTCGGGGTGAAGGGACTCCTTTTCGGTGGTAGCGTCTAGGAGCCTCCACCCGCGTGCTGGAGGCTACGTCGGGGTGAAGGGACTCCTTTTCGGTGGTAACGTCTAGGAGCCTCCACCCGCGTGCTGGAGGCTACGTCGGGGTGAAGGGACTCCTTTTCGGTGGTAGCGTCTAGGAGCCTCCACCCGCGTGCTGGAGGCTACGTCGGGGTGAAGGGACTCCTTTTCGGTGGTAGCGTCTAGGAGCCTCCACCCGCGTGCTGGAGGCTACGTCGGGGTGAAGGGACTCCTTTTCGGTGGTAGCGTCTAGGAGCCTCCACCCGCGTGCTGGAGGCTACGCCGGGGTGAAGGGACTCCTTTTCGGTGGTAGCGTCTAGGAGCCTCCACCCGCGTGCTGGAGGCTACGTCGGGGTGAAGGGACTCCTTTTCGGTGGTAGCGTCTAGGAGCCTACACCCGCGTGCTGGAGGCTACGTCGGGGTGAAGGGACTCCTTTTCGGTGGTAGCGTCTAGGAGCCTCCACCCGCGTGCTGGAGGCTACGTCGGGGTGAAGGGACTCCTTTTCGGTGGTAGCGTCTAGGAGCCTCCACCCGCGTGCTGGAGGCTACGTCGGGGTGAAGGGACTCCTTTTCGGTGGTAGCGTCTAGGAGCCTCCACCCGCGTGCTGGAGGCTACGTCGGGGTGAAGGGACTCCTTTTCGGTGGTAGCGTCTAGGAGCCTCCACCCGCGTGCTGGAGGCTACGTCGGGGTGAAGGGACTCCTTTTCGGTGGTAGCGTCTAGGAGCCTCCACCCGCGTGCTGGAGGCTACGTCGGGGTGAAGGGACTCCTTTTCGGTGGTAGCGTCTAGGAGCCTCCACCCGCGTGCTGGAGGCTACGTCGGGGTGAAGGGACTCCTTTTCGGTGGTAGCGTCTAGGAGCCTCCACCCGCGTGCTGGAGGCTACGTCGGGGTGAAGGGACTCCTTTTCGGTGGTAACTTCTAGGAGCCTCCACTCGCGTGCTGGAGGCTACGTCGGGGTGAAGGGACTCCTTTTCGGTGGTAGCGTCTAGGAGCCTCCACCCGCGTGCTGGAGGCTACGTCTGGGAGAAGGGACTCCTTTTCGGTGGTAGCGTCTAGGAGCCTCCACCCGCGTGCTGGAGGCTACGTCGGGGTGAAGGGACTCCTTTTCGGTGGTAGCGTCTAGGAGCCTCCACCCGCGTGCTGGAGGCTACGTCGGGGTGAAGGGACTCCTTTTCTGTGGTAGCGTCTAGGAGCCTCCACCCGCGTGCTGGAGGCTACGTCGGGGTGAAGGGACTCCTTTTCGGTGGTAGCGTCTAGGAGCCTCCACCCGCGTGCTGGAGGCTACGTCGGGGTGAAGGGACTCCTTTTCGGTGGTAGCGTCTAGGAGCCTCCACCCGCGTGCTGGAGGCTACGTCGGGGTGAAGGGACTCCTTTTCGGTGGTAGCGTCTAGGAGCCTCCACCCGCGTGCTGGAGGCTACGTCGGGGTGAAGGGACTCCTTTTCGGTGGTAGCGTCTAGGAGCCTCCACCCGCGTGCTGGAGGCTACGGCGGGGTGAAGGGACTCCTTTTCGGTGGTAGCGTCTAGGAGCCTCCACCCGCGTGCTGGAGGCTACGTCGGGGTGAAGGGACTCCTTTTCGGTGGTAGCGTCTAGGAGCCTCCACCCGCGTGCTGGAGGCTACGTCGGGGTGAAGGGACTCCTTTTCGGTGGTAGCGTCTAGGAGCCTCCACCCGCGTGCTGGAGGCTACGTCGGGGTGAAGGGACTCCTTTTCGGTGGTAGCGTCTAGGAGCCTCCACCCGCGTGCTGGAGGCTACGTCGGGGTGAAGGGACTCCTTTTCGGTGGTAGCGTCTAGGAGCCTCCACCCGCGTGCTGGAGGCTACGTCGGGGTGAAGGGACTCCTTTTCGGTGGTAGCGTCTAGGAACTCCTTTTCGGTGGTAGCGTCTAGGAGCCTCCACCCGCGTGCTGGAGGCTACGTCGGGGTGAAGGGACTCCTTTTCGGTGGTAGCGTCTAGGAGCCTCCACCCGCGTGCTGGAGGCTACGTCGGGGTGAAGGGACTCCTTTTCGGTGGTAGCGTCTAGGAGCCTCCACCCGCGTGCTGGAGGCTACGTCGGGGCGAAGGGACTCCTTTTCGGTGGTAGCGTCTAGGAGCCTCCACCCGCGTGCTGGAGGCTACGTCGGGGTGAAGGGACTCCTTTTCGGTGGTAGCGTCTAGGAGCCTCCACCCGCGTGCTGGAGGCTACGTCGGGGTGAAGGGACTCCTTTTCGGTGGTAGCGTCTAGGAGCCTCCACCCGCGTGCTGGAGGCTACGTCGGGGTGAAGGGACTCCTTTTCGGTGGTAGCGTCTAGGAGCCTCCACCCGCGTGCTGGAGGCTACGTCGGGGTGAAGGGACTCCTTTTCGGTGGTAGCGTCTAGGAGCCTCCACCCGCGTGCTGGAGGCTACGTCGGGGTGAAGGGACTCCTTTTCGGTGGTAGCGTCTAGGAGCCTCCACCCGCGTGCTGGAGGCTACGTCGGGGTGAAGGGACTCCTTTTCGGTGGTAGCGTCTAGGAGCCTCCACCCGCGTGCTGGAGGCTACGTCGGGGTGAAGGGACTCCTTTTCGGTGGTAGCGTCTAGGAGCCTCCACCCGCGTGCTGGAGGCTACGTCGGGGTGAAGGGACTCCTTTTCGGTGGTAGCGTCTAGGAGCCTCCACCCGCGTGCTGGAGGCTACGTCGGGGTGAAGGGACTCCTTTTCGGTGGTAGCGTCTAGGAGCCTCCACCCGCGTGCTGGAGGCTACGTCGGGGTGAAGGGACTCCTTTTCGGTGGTAGCGTCTAGGAGCCTCCACCCGCGTGCTGGAGGCTACGTCGGGGTGAAGGGACTCCTTTTCGGTGGTAGCGTCTAGGAGCCTCCACCCGCGTGCTGGAGGCTACGCCGGGGTGAAGGGACTCCTTTTCGGTGGTAGCGTCTAGGAGCCTCCACCCGCGTGCTGGAGGCTACGTCGGGGTGAAGGGACTCCTTTTCGGTGGTAGCGTCTAGGAGCCTCCACCCGCGTGCTGGAGGCTACGTCGGGGTGAAGGGACTCCTTTTCGGTGGTAGCGTCTAGGAGCCTCCACCCGCGTGCTGGAGGCTACGTCGGGGTGAAGGGACTCCTTTTCGGTGGTAGCGTCTAGGAGCCTCCACCCGCGTGCTGGAGGCTACGTCGGGGTGAAGGGACTCCTTTTCGGTGGTAGCGTCTAGGAGCCTCCACCCGCGTGCTGGAGGCTACGTCGGGGTGAAGGGACTCCTTTTCGGTGGTAGCGTCTAGGAGCCTCCACCCGCGTGCTGGAGGCTACGTCGGGGAGAAGGGACTCCTTTTCGGTGGTAGCGTCTAGGAGCCTCCACCCGCGTGCTGGAGGCTACGTCGGGGTGAAGGGACTCCTTTTCGGTGGTAGCGTCTAGGAGCCTCCACCCGCGTGCTGGAGGCTACGTCGGGGTGAAGGGACTCCTTTTCGGTGGTAGCGTCTAGGAGCCTCCACCCGCGTGCTGGAGGCTACGTCGGGGTGAAGGGACTCCTTTTCGGTGGTAGCGTCTAGGAGCCTCCACCCGCGTGCTGGAGGCTACGTCGGGGTGATGGGACTCCTTTTCGGTGGTAGCGTCTAGGAGCCTCCACCCGCGTGCTGGAGGCTACGTCGGGGTGAAGGGACTCCTTTTCGGTGGTAGCGTCTAGGAGCCTCCACCCGCGTGCTGGAGGCTACGTCGGGGTGAAGGGACTCCTTTTCGGTGGTAGCGTCTAGGAGCCTCCACCCGCGTGCTGGAGGCTACGTCGGGGTGAAGGGACTCCTTTTCGGTGGTAGCGTCTAGGAGCCTCCACCCGCGTGCTGGAGGCTACGTCGGGGTGAAGGGACTCCTTTTCGGTGGTAGCGTCTAGGAGCCTCCACCCGCGTGCTGGAGGCTACGACGGGGTGAAGGGACTCCTTTTCGGTGGTAGCGTCTAGGAGCCTCCACCCGCGTGCTGGAGGCTACGTCGGGGTGAAGGGACTCCTTTTCGGTGGTAGCGTCTAGGAGCCTCCACCCGCGTGCTGGAGGCTACGTCGGGGTGAAGGGACTCCTTTTCGGTGGTAGCGTCTAGGAGCCTCCACCCGCGTGCTGGAGGCTACGTCGGGGTGAAGGGACTCCTTTTCGGTGGTAGCGTCTAGGAGCCTCCACCCGCGTGCTGGAGGCTACGTCGGGGTGAAGGGACTCCTTTTCGGTGGTAGCGTCTAGGAGCCTCCACCCGCGTGCTGGAGGCTACGTCGGGGTGAAGGGACTCCTTTTCGGTGGTAGCGTCTAGGAGCCTCCACCCGCGTGCTGGAGGCTACGTCGGGGTGAAGGGACTCCTTTTCGGTGGTAGCGTCTAGGAGCCTCCACCCGCGTGCTGGAGGCTACGTCGGGGCGAAGGGACTCCTTTTCGGTGGTAGCGTCTAGGAGCCTCCACCCGCGTGCTGGAGGCTACGTCGGGGCGAAGGGACTCCTTTTCGGTGGTAGCGTCTAGGAGCCTCCACCCGCGTGCTGGAGGCTACGTCGGGGCGAAGGGACTCCTTTTCGGTGGTAGCGTCTAGGAGCCTCCACCCGCGTGCTGGAGGCTACGTCGGGGGGAAGGGACTCCTTTTTTCTAGGAGCCTCCACCCGCGTGCTGGAGGCTACGTCGGGGCGAAGGGACTCCTTTTCGGTGGTAGCGTCTAGGAGCCTCCACCCGCGTGCTGGAGGCTACGTCGGGGCGAAGGGACTCCTTTTCGGTGGTAGCGTCTAGGAGCCTCCACCCGCGTGCTGGAGGCTACGTCGGGGTGAAGGGACTCCTTTTCGGTGGTAGCGTCTAGGAGCCTACACCCGCGTGCTGGAGGCTACGTCGGGGTGAAGGGACTCCTTTTCGGTGGTAGCGTCTAGGAGCCTCCACCCGCGTGCTGGAGGCTACGTCGGGGTGAAGGGACTCCTTTTCGGTGGTAGCGTCTAGGAGCCTCCACCCGCGTGCTGGAGGCTACGTCGGGGTGAAGGGACTCCTTTTCGGTGGTAGCGTCTAGGAGCCTCCACCCGCGTGCTGGAGGCTACGTCGGGGTGAAGGGACTCCTTTTCGGTGGTAGCGTCTAGGAGCCTCCACCCGCGTGCTGGAGGCTACGTCGGGGTGAAGGGACTCCTTTTCGGTGGTAGCGTCTAGGAGCCTCCACCCGCGTGCTGGAGGCTACGTCGGGGTGAAGGGACTCCTTTTCGGTGGTAGCGTCTAGGAGCCTCCACCCGCGTGCTGGAGGCTACGTCGGGGTGAAGGGACTCCTTTTCGGTGGTAGCGTCTAGGAGCCTCCACCCGCGTGCTGGAGGCTACGTCGGGGTGAAGGGACTCCTTTTCGGTGGTAGCGTCTAGGAGCCTCCACCCGCGTGCTGGAGGCTACGCCGGGGTGAAGGGACTCCTTTTCGGTGGTATCGTCTAGGAGCCTCCACCCGCGTGCTGGAGGCTACGTCGGGGTGAAGGGACTCCTTTTCGGTGGTAGCGTCTAGGAGCCTCCACCCGCGTGCTGGAGGCTACGTCGGGGTGAAGGGACTCCTTTTCGGTGGTAGCGTCTAGGAGCCTCCACCCGCGTGCTGGAGGCTACGTCGGGGTGAAGGGACTCCTTTTCGGTGGTAGCGTCTAGGAGCCTCCACCCGCGTGCTGGAGGCTACGTCGGGGTGAAGGGACTCCTTTTCGGTGGTAGCGTCTAGGAGCCTCCACCCGCGTGCTGGAGGCTACGTCGGGGTGAAGGGACTCCTTTTCGGTGGTAGCGTCTAGGAGCCTCCACCCGCGTGCTGGAGGCTACGTCGGGGTGAAGGGACTCCTTTTCGGTGGTAGCGTCTAGGAGCCTCCACCCGCGTGCTGGAGGCTACGTCGGGGTGAAGGGACTCCTTTTCGGTGGTAGCGTCTAGGAGCCTCCACCCGCGTGCTGGAGGCTACGTCGGGGTGAAGGGACTCCTTTTCGGTGGTAGCGTCTAGGAGCCTCCACCCGCGTGCTGGAGGCTACGTCGGGGTGAAGGGACTCCTTTTCGGTGGTAGCGTCTAGGAGCCTCCACCCGCGTGCTGGAGGCTACGTCGGGGTGAAGGGACTCCTTTTCGGTGGTAGCGTCTAGGAGCCTCCACCCGCGTGCTGGAGGCTACGTCGGGGTGAAGGGACTCCTTTTCGGTGGTAGCGTCTAGGAGCCTCCACCCGCGTGCTGGAGGCTACGTCGGGGTGAAGGGACTCCTTTTCGGTGGTAGCGTCTAGGAGCCTCCACCCGCGTGCTGGAGGCTACGTCGGGGTGAAGGGACTCCTTTTCGGTGGTAGCGTCTAGGAGCCTCCACCCGCGTGCTGGAGGCTACGTCGGGGTGAAGGGACTCCTTTTCGGTGGTAGCGTCTAGGAGCCTCCACCCGCGTGCTGGAGGCTACGTCGGGGTGAAGGGACTCCTTTTCGGTGGTAGCGTCTAGGAGCCTCCACCCGCGTGCTGGAGGCTACGTCGGGGTGAAGGGACTCCTTTTCGGTGGTAGCGTCTAGGAGCCTCCACCCGCGTGCTGGAGGCTACGTCGGGGTGAAGGGACTCCTTTTCGGTGGTAGCGTCTAGGAGCCTCCACCCGCGTGCTGGAGGCTACGTCGGGGTGAAGGGACTCCTTTTCGGTGGTAGCGTCTAGGAGCCTCCACCCGCGTGCTGGAGGCTACGTCGGGGTGAAGGGACTCCTTTTCGGTGGTAACGTCTAGGAGCCTCCACCCGCGTGCTGGAGGCTACGTCGGGGTGAAGGGACTCCTTTTCGGTGGTAGAGTCAAGGAGCCTCCACCCGCGTGCTGGAGGCTACGTCGGGGTGAAGGGACTCCTTTTCGGTGGTACCGTCTAGGAGCCTCCACCCGCGTGCTGGAGGCTACGTCGGGGTGAAGGGACTCCTTTTCGGTGGTAGCGTCTAGGAGCCTCCACCCGCGTGCTGGAGGCTACGTCGGGGTGAAGGGACTCCTTTTCGGTGGTAGCGTCTAGGAGCCTCCACCCGCGTGCTGGAGGCTACGTCGGGGTGAAGGGACTCCTTTTCGGTGGTAGCGTCTAGGAGCCTCCACCCGCGTGCTGGAGGCTACGTCGGGGTGAAGGGACTCCTTTTCGGTGGTAGCGTCTAGGAGCCTCCACCCGCGTGCTGGAGGCTACGTCGGGGCGAAGGGACTCCTTTTCGGTGGTAGCGTCTAGGAGCCTCCACCCGCGTGCTGGAGGCTACGTCGGGGTGAAGGGACTCCTTTTCGGTGGTAGCGTCTAGGAGCCTCCACCCGCGTGCTGGATGCTACGTCGGGGTGAAGGGACTCCTTTTCGGTGGTAGCGTCTAGGAGCCTCCACCCGCGTGCTGGAGGCTACGTCGGGGTGAAGGGACTCCTTTTCGGTGGTAGCGTCTAGGAGCCTCCACCCGCGTGCTGGAGGCTACGTCGGGGTGAAGGGACTCCTTTTCGGTGGTAGCGTCTAGGAGCCTCCACCCGCGTGCTGGAGGCTACGTCGGGGTGAAGGGACTCCTTTTCGGTGGTAGCGTCTAGGAGCCTCCACCCGCGTGCTGGAGGCTACGTCGGGGTGAAGGGACTCCTTTTCGGTGGTAGCGTCTAGGAGCCTCCACCCGCGTGCTGGAGGCTACGTCGGGGTGAAGGGACTCCTTTTCGGTGGTAGCGTCTAGGAGCCTCCACCCGCGTGCTGGAGGCTACGGCGGGGTGAAGGGACTCCTTTTCGGTGGTAGCGTCTAGGAGCCTCCACCCGCGTGCTGGAGGCTACGTCGGGGTGAAGGGACTCCTTTTCGGTGGTAGCGTCTAGGAGCCTCCACCCGCGTGCTGGAGGCTACGTCGGGGTGAAGGGACTCCTTTTCGGTGGTAGCGTCTAGGAGCCTCCACCCGCGTGCTGGAGGCTACGTCGGGGTGAAGGGACTCCTTTTCGGTGGTAGCGTCTAGGAGCCTCCACCCGCGTGCTGGAGGCTACGTCGGGGTGAAGGGACTCCTTTTCGGTGGTAGCGTCTAGGAGCCTCCACCCGCGTGCTGGAGGCTACGTCGGGGTGAAGGGACTCCTTTTCGGTGGTAGCGTCTAGGAGCCTCCACCCGCGTGCTGGAGGCTACGTCGGGGTGAAGGGACTCCTTTTCGGTGGTAGCGTCTAGGAGCCTCCACCCGCGTGCTGGAGGCTACGTCGGGGTGAAGGGACTCCTTTTCGGTGGTAGCGTCTAGGAGCCTCCACCCGCGTGCTGGAGGCTACGTCGGGGTGAAGGGACTCCTTTTCGGTGGTAGCGTCTAGGAGCCTCCACCCGCGTGCTGGAGGCTACGTCGGGGTGAAGGGACTCCTTTTCGGCGGTAGCGTCTAGGAGCCTCCACCCGCGTGCTGGAGGCTACGTCGGGGTGAAGGGACTCCTTTTCGGTGGTAGCGTCTAGGAGCCTCCACCCGCGTGCTGGAGGCTACGTCGGGGTGAAGGGACTCCTTTTCGGTGGTAGCGTCTAGGAGCCTCCACCCGCGTGCTGGAGGCTACGTCGGGGTGAAGGGACTCCTTTTCTGTGGTAGCGTCTAGGAGCCTCCACCCGCGTGCTGGAGGCTACGTCGGGGTGAAGGGACTCCTTTTCGGTGGTAGCGTCTAGGAGCCTCCACCCGCGTGCTGGAGGCTACGTCGGGGTGAAGGGACTCCTTTTCGGTGGTAACGTCTAGGAGCCTCCACCCGCGTGCTGGAGGCTACGTCGGGGTGAAGGGACTCCTTTTCGGTGGTAACGTCTAGGAGCCTCCACCCGCGTGCTGGAGGCTACGTCGGGGTGAAGGGACTCCTTTTCGGTGGTAGCGTCTAGGAGCCTCCACCCGCGTGCTGGAGGCTACGTCGGGGTGAAGGGACTCCTTTTCGGTGGTAGCGTCTAGGAGCCTCCACCCGCGTGCTGGAGGCTACGTCGGGGTGAAGGGACTCCTTTTCGGTGGTAACGTCTAGGAGCCTCCACCCGCGTGCTGGAGGCTACGTCGGGGTGAAGGGACTCCTTTTCGGTGGTAGCGTCTAGGAGCCTCCACCCGCGTGCTGGAGGCTACGTCGGGGTGAAGGGACTCCTTTTCGGTGGTAGCGTCTAGGAGCCTCCACCCGCGTGCTGGAGGCTACGTCGGGGTGAAGGGACTCCTTTTCGGTGGTAGCGTCTAGGAGCCTCCACCCGCGTGCGGGAGGCTACGTCGGGGTGAAGGGACTCCTTTTCGGTGGTAGCGTCTAGGAGCCTCCACCCGCGTGCTGGAGGCTACGTCGGGGTGAAGGGACTCCTTTTCCGTGGTAGCGTCTAGGAGCCTCCACCCGCGTGCTGGAGGCTACGTCGGGGTGAAGGGACTCCTTTTCGGTGGTAGCGTCTAGGAGCCTCCACCCGCGTGCTGGAGGCTACGTCGGGGTGAAGGGACTCCTTTTCGGTGGTAGCGTCTAGGAGCCTCCACCCGCGTGCTGGAGGCTACGTCGGGGTGAAGGGACTCCTTTTCGGTGGTAGCGTCTAGGAGCCTCCACCCGCGTGCTGGAGGCTACGTCGGGGTGAAGGGACTCCTTTTCGGTGGTAGCGTCTAGGAGCCTCCACCCGCGTGCTGGAGGCTACGTCGGGGTGAAGGGACTCCTTTTCGGTGGTAGCGTCTAGGAGCCTCCACCCGCGTGCTGGAGGCTACGTCGGGGTGAAGGGACTCCTTTTCGGTGGTAGCGTCTAGGAGCCTCCACCCGCGTGCTGGAGGCTACGTCGGGGTGAAGTGACTCCTTTTCGGTGGTAGCGTCTAGGAGCCTCCACCCGCGTGCTGGAGGCTACGTCGGGGTGAAGGGACTCCTTTTCGGTGGTAGCGTCTAGGAGCCTCCACCCGCGTGCTGGAGGCTACGTCGGGGTGAAGGGACTCCTTTTCGGTGGTAGCGTCTAGGAGCCTCCACCCGCGTGCTGGAGGCTACGTCGGGGTGAAGGGACTCCTTTTCGGTGGTAGCGTCTAGGAGCCTCCACCCGCGTGCTGGAGGCTACGTCGGGGTGAAGGGACTCCTTTTCGGTGGTAGCGTCTAGGAGCCTCCACCCGCGTGCTGGAGGCTACGTCGGGGTGAAGGGACTCCTTTTCGGTGGTAGCGTCTAGGAGCCTCCACCCGCGTGCTGGAGGCTACGTCGGGGTGAAGGGACTCCTTTTCGGTGGTAGCGTCTAGGAGCCTCCACCCGCGTGCTGGAGGCTACGTCGGGGTGAAGGGACTCCTTTTCGGTGGTAACGTCTAGGAGCCTCCACCCGCGTGCTGGAGGCTACGTCGGGGTGAAGGGACTCCTTTTCGGTGGTAGCGTCTAGGAGCCTCCACCCGCGTGCTGGAGGCTACGTCGGGGTGAAGGGACTCCTTTTCGGTGGTAGCGTCTAGGAGCCTCCACCCGCGTGCTGGAGGCTACGTCGGGGTGAAGGGACTCCTTTTCGGTGGTAGCGTCTAGGAGCCTCCACCCGCGTGCTGGAGGCTACGTCGGGGTGAAGGGACTCCTTTTCGGTGGTAGCGTCTAGGAGCCTCCACCCGCGTGCTGGAGGCTACGCCGGGGTGAAGGGACTCCTTTTCGGTGGTAGCGTCTAGGAGCCTCCACCCGCGTGCTGGAGGCTACGTCGGGGTGAAGGGACTCCTTTTCGGTGGTAACGTCTAGGAGCCTCCACCCGCGTGCTGGAGGCTACGTCGGGGTGAAGGGACTCCTTTTCGGTGGTAACGCCTAGGAGCCTCCACCCGCGTGCTGGAGGCTACGTCGGGGTGAAGGGGCTCCTTTTCGGTGGTAGCGTCTAGGAGCCTCCACCCGCGTGCTGGAGGCTACGTCGGGGTGAAGGGGCTCCTTTTCGGTGGTAGCGTCTAGGAGCCTCCACCCGCGTGCTGGAGGCTACGTCGGGGTGAAGGGACTCCTTTTCGGTGGTAGCGTCTAGGAGCCTCCACCCGCGTGCTGGAGGCTACGCCGGGGTGAAGGGACTCCTTTTCGGTGGTAACGTCTAGGAGCCTCCACCCGCGTGCTGGAGGCTACGTCGCGGTGAAGGGACTCCTTTTCGGTGGTAATGTCTAAGCATTATCTACTACAAGGCCTGATTCACACCTATGCATTAGGGGTGCACCAAATGGGTTTTTTGGTGCCGATACCGAAAATGAAATATACACTAGGCCAAAAACCGATACCGAAAATGACTGTTTTTGAAAAATATTTTTATACAGGAGATGGTCAGAGACTGTAGACATGGTACAGGAGATGGTCAGAGACTGTAGACATGGTACAGGAGATGGTCAGAGACTGCAGACATGGTACAGGAGATGGTCAGAGACTGCAGACATGGTACAGGAGATGGTCAGAGACTGCAGACATGGTACAGGAGATGGTCAGAGACTGCAGACATGGTACTGGAGATGGTCAGAGACTGCAGACATGGTACAGGAGATGGTCAGAGACTGCAGACATGGTACAGGAGATGGTCAGAGACTGCAGACATGGTACAGGAGATGGTCAGAGACTGCAGACATGGTACAGGAGATGGTCAGAGACTGCAGACATGGTACAGGAGATGGTCAGAGACTGCAGACATGGTACAGGAGATGGTCAGAGACTGCAGACATGGTACAGGAGATGGTCAGAGACTGCAGACATGGTACAGGAGATGGTCAGAGACTGCAGACATGGTACAGGAGATGGTCAGAGACTGCAGACATGGTACAGGAGATGGTCAGAGACTGCAGACATGGTACAGGAGATGGTCAGAGACTGCAGACATGAGATAAGAGATCAATGCAGTCTCACCAGTGCCCTTCAGATGCAGCCAGCCTGTGTGTACACAGTGCAGCCTACCTGTGCAGGGGAAGAGAGAGGAGAGCCGCCTGGTTGATTAGAGTGCCGGGAACATCACAGCATTCATTTCAATAGCTGTGTGTTCCCCGCCACGCGCCATCACATACAGCCCCTCCCCCTTGTCTGGGGAACTTTGATGGACAGATCACCCGTCCCAGGATTGGATGGGTGATATGTCTATCAAAGTGCCCGGACAGGGGGGAGGGGCTGTATGTGACGGCGCGCGGCGGGGAACACACAGCTATTGAAATGAATGCTGTGATGTTCCCGGCGCTCTAATCAACCAGGCGGTGGCTCTCCTGTCTTCTGCGCTATACCACACCCCTGTAATGGGCGGCACCCGGGGCCGGGGGGACAGAGCCCAGGCCCCGCCCCATTTTCGGCTCCATTATCTGCCATTTTTCTCTTTCAGTGCATCCCTATAATGCATTTTTAGTGCTTTTTGCATTTTGCAGATTTGCACTACAGAACTTGTTCTATAGGAAACCATATTAAATGGACTGTAGTGAAATATGAAAAATGCAAAAAGCACTAAAAATGCATAGGTGTGAATCAGGTCTAAGCAGAAAAAAAGCACAAACATATACATGTTGTTATACATTACCCTATGCTGTTTTCAGGGTACCTGGTAGAGAAAGGTGTTACATTATTCATACATGAAAATCACATGCGGATTTCCATTTTCATCAAGCCCCAGAAGTATAGGCAAGCACACAATGTCTTCTTGTGGGACAGCTGCCCGGCACAAGGGACACGTTGGGTGTAGTTGCAGCCACTGGTGAATGCATGAAAAATGGAAACCGTGACTACAAGGTAATGTTGGTGAATCCTGTGCAGCATACTCACGGAGGCAGATGGCGCAGGTAGGCTGCACCACTGCCGGTGGTCCCTGTGGTGGCGCTGGTTGTTGTCTGTCTACGGGAGAACGGCTCCTATTTGCTGCCTCCTCCCGTCTCCTCCGAAGCTGTCGTCTTGTTCTGTGGGCGATCGGACTCTCCTCCCCTCGCCGTGATCGCCACCCGCAGGAACGACGCCGTGAAGGTCGTGGCATGGTGGTGGTGGTGGTGGTGACTGGAAAAAAACTAAAAATGTTTAGTAGAGATAATACTAATAGTAATATATACAATAATAGTACGATAGAAAAATAGTTGAATAAAAAAAAACACTGATAATCGCAGGAGACACGATTCCTACAATGTAACTTGGTCAGCTCCCAATGGAGGAATGTTTTGAAACAACTGAACTCCGGTAAGAACCGGTTTGCAGCCCACTATGACATCACACACACCTCATCACAGCTGCCAATTTTTAGGCCTGGAAACTGACTGGGAATACCTCGGTCATGTAACACTGTAGCCAAATACATTTTATATAATATTTTAGATTTTACATATAATTAAACTGTACTTTGGTCATTTTAGTGACTGGATATGCTGGATATACTTCTCAGTATCTGTTCTTATTCTGTATGTATGGACTCGCCACAGTACCACTTCTCTTGTCCCGTATGCTGGGTGTTTTTTCTAGTATCATACTTACCTAGGTGGATGCTGCATCTGTCCCCCGGGGGCCTCTACACGGAGAACCGAGTGATCGAACACTGTTGATCGCTGGGTTCTTACAGCCCTGTAGGTAGAGAGTTGCAGACTGTCAGTCAAAGCTCTCTGCTCTGCCCCCCTCTCGCTTACTGGAGGCTCTAAGCAGCTCGGAAGTTGCGCCCGCATATGTAAACGGTGTTCAAATCACACATGTGAGGTATCGCCGCGATCGTCAGAGAGAGAGCAATAATTATAGCACTAGACCTCCTCCGTAACTCTAACCTGGTAACTGTAAAACATTTTTAAAGCGTCCCCTATGGAGATTTTTAGGTACCGTAGTTTGTCGCCATTCCACGAGTGCGTGCAATTATAAAGCGTGACATGTTTGGTATCTATTTACTCGGCGTAACATCATCTTTCACATTATACCAAAAAATTGGGCTAACATTACTGTTTTTTTTTTTTTTTAATTCATGAAATTATCTTTTCCCCCAAAAAGTTGCGCTTAAGACACCGCTGCACAAATACCGTGTGACATAAAATATTGCAACAATCGCCGTTTTATTCTCTAGATTCTCTGCTAAAAATATACTGTATATATAATGTTTGGGGGTTCTAAGTAATTTTCTAGCAAAAAAAATACAGATTTTAACTAGGGCTGTGAAAATTAAAGATTAATTCCTTGATTAATCGTTAATTTTTTTGATCGATCACATTTTTTTTGATCGATTTAAAATTCTTTTGATTGGTACTCAATCTCCGCCGGCTTTTCCAGGTCTTCAGGGAGTTCCGTCAGCGATCCGGTGATGTCGAAGTTCTGATTGAACGTAACGCGTATGGGGGAGGAGCTACGCATGACGTCACCCGCTGCTGCCCTACGGAACTAACGCGATAGTCGGCTTTACATGCTGTGTTTTTATCATCTTTATGTGAGTAGTTTTGTGTTTGAACACAAAAATTTAATCTTATACTTAAGCGGTGAGCACTTAGATCTTTTCTCTCTACCCATGACCTGGCGTCCTTCCTGAGATCTAAGGAGACGCGAGAGAAGTTTATGGTCCGTGTTAACCCTTTTGATACCCGCTTGCATGACCACCTGTTTGCACAGAGGTCCATGCCATAAGGTGAGAGTGATTAGATAGACCGGAGGTGGAGGGATTGTCACACTACTGTGAAAATAAAATGACTTACATCAGTGCTACAGTTTGAATTTAAAACGTATTTGTGTGAACTGTGAAGTTAAGTCATGGATTGTGGAAACTAACTAGCGTTGGGTGATTGTATATAGTGTATACCACATTTACCACTGACTAATGCAGAGTTGCAAAGCAAGGAGATCAGCTAAAAAAGTAGTTGGATCTGTATGTGCGTTATAATTAATCGAAATTAGTTGATTAAAAAAAAAAATCGATTAATCGAACATGAACATTTTAATCAGCAACAGCCCTAATTTTAACTTGTAAACGCCAAATGTCAGAAATAGGCTTCGTCATGAAAGGGTTAAACTATACTGGCGCATTGCACCCCCGAATGAGAACTACTCATTGCCAATGCTTACTAGCCCACAGCATTGCAGTAAGCAAATGTATCACTCTAATGTAGGCCCAATCGCTGACATTTCTATACAGTGACACTACGACTAGGAAAAATTAGCAATGACAGGGGAGGTCGCCACTCTTCTGTCATCACTCACACACCTGTACACAGCACTCCCTCCCACTCCAAAAAGCTCACCCTAAGGCAGGTGTGCCCAACCAGTGGCCCGCAGAGCCCTCTGATGTGGCCCTCGACCTCCTGCTCTAAGATGGCAGGTTGGCAAGCACAGATCACGGGTTGCCGACCCGCCATCCCAGAGCAGCAGATTTGTGAATGAAGCCGCTGGTAGTGGAAGCAAGTGGCTGCGGAGCAGAGCCACATAAGCCAATGCTTCCTGTATAGCGCCTGCTCCTGTCACAGGCGGAGTGATACCAAATGCACTCCGCCTGGAAAAGCAACAGCCAGCGATACCAGAATGGAAGACGGTTATTAAAGGTAAGTTTACTACTAAATTCACAGTATATATGGATATATCTGTTTTGCAGTGGTTACTGGGCTGCTTTCAAACTGATCCGCAGGTGCAGTGCAGCTGCGGGTTACCTGCATTGAGCCATAGACTTCTGTTATTACCTGCGGGTTTGTTGCGCCTTCAGAAAGTGTGCCACACCTGCAGAATATAATAGAAGTTTACGGCAAAGTGCAGCTAACGTGCAGAAAATCCACAGGTTCACTGTACTGCACCCGCGGTTTGGGCAAATCGCAGTGCATCAGTGTTAAAGCAGCCTTAAACCCCTTTTACATGATTGGTCCGAACCAGTTTAGACTTACTATTCACCTCTATGGAGCAGCAGATATAAACGGACTTGTGTCTGTTTACACCTGCCTACCTAAAAACATAGAAAGGGATCTGCCCCTTCTGGGCGAATCGGATTGGATCAGAGGGCCCATAGAGTAGAGTTGGACCTGTTACCCTCCCGCTCCGCTCATTGTGGCCTGCGACCAGTTACCAATTCGCTTAAGTGGCCCTCGCTCTTCAAAAGGTTGGGCACCCCTGCCCTAAGGAAACCTGGGGGTTGTAAGATTGTCACATTCGTTTTTTTTTTCTTGGCCTTTCAACATATACGTGTCAAACTTTTTTAAAAGAGCTTACATTGGTACAAAATATTTTTATATAACATAATAAATTATAAAATGACTTCCAGCATTTCAACACATACACCAAGAATAAACAGCAAGGAGTATCCCGAACCAGAACAAAATACAAAAATATTTTAACATACCTACGCTAACTTTTTTTAAAAATACTAAGCCCTAAAGCAGGCCACACATTAAGCACTGTCCCACAATTAGCTGTAAGCACACTGAAAGGCCCCTTTCACACTGGGGAGGGAGCCGCAGTGACGGTAAAGCAGCGCTATATTTAGCGCTGCTTTACCGTCGTTTTAGCCATGGTATTCGACCGCTCGCGGGGCGGTTTTACCCCCCGCGAGCGGCCGAAAAAGGGTTAAAATCTGCGGTGTCCCATTCAAATCAATGGGAAGGAGCGGTATAGGAGCGGTGAATACACCGCCCCAAAGATGCTGCTAGCAGGACTTTTTTTACCGTCCTGCTAGCGCACCGCTCCAGTGTGAAAGCCCGCCGGCTTTCACACTGGAGTGAATGGGCCGTTTTTTTTAGGCGGTGTACAGGCGCTATTTTTAGCGCTGTATCGCCTGAAAACCGCCCCAGTGTGAAAGGGGCCTAAAAGAAAGGAACCACCCTACAAACAAGAAGATGTAGGGGGTGAGAATGTGTCTGGCCGAATCAGGAATATAAGGTTTTAGAAGGTTGAGAATCCCCACCCCCACGTGTGGACCTGCTTTGCTGAAATATGAAAAGAAAAGTGTGTGTGTGAATATATATATATATATATATAGGGTTTTTCGCCTTCCTCTGGATCAACTGTGGGTATAGAATTGGGTATATGGGATTGTATGATATTTTTTTTTATTATTATTTTTTTTTGTGGTTCAACTGGATGGACTTGGGAACATCCGTGACCACCGGTTCCGGAGGACCCGGCGCATCGCAGATCACAAAATGACGGAGCGATCACATGTACACAAACCTGACATGACATGACGTGACGCCGGTTCCTCCCTCCCCTCTGTACTGATCGTTACAGTGAGAGGGGAGAAGCGGAGAGGGGGGGAGAGATGGGACCAGCGCTGTGGGCTGGATGTGTAGTGCCCACAGCGCTGGTCAGTGACAGCTTCACTGCCACCACTGTGCAATACTCTGCCAACACTGTGAAATACTCTGCCAACACTGTGCAACACACTGCCAATACTCGCCAATACTCTGCAATAAATGTTATTGTAAACAAATAATTATTTTATTTTTTTTACAAGATGGTACCATTCTTTTATTTTTTTTACCGAATTTTCTGTATTTTTTGATTTATAGCGCAAAAAAATAAAAAACCCAGCGGTAATTAAATACCACCAAAAGAAAGCTCTATTTGTGTGAAAAAAAGGACAAAGAAATCATTTGGGTACAGTGTTGCATGACTGAGTAATTGTCATTCAAAGTGTGAGAGCACCGAAAGCTGAAAATTGGTCTGGTTAGGAAGGGGGTTTGAGTGCTCAATGCTAATTTTTGTGCAAGAAAGAAAATGTGCATTTACTTTTAATTTATTTTCTAGGAGCCTGACAAGTGCTGCACCAGCGATCAGCAGATCATGGGTGCAATGCAGGGCTCCTGCAGACTGTCAGTGTAAGCTGTCTGCCCGATACACACTGACAGGAAGACTCAATGAACTACCAGAACCCTCAACAGCACCGCGGTAGTTCATTGACAAGGTTGTCAAGACTTCTAGTTCATTCATTCGAAGAAACGCCATTGAATGACGTGGCCGTGTCTCTTTTCACTAAGTGTTAGCCGCTACTAGGAACTTCTCCCCGTACTGACATCACACAGAGGCAGCGGATCACGTAACATGTTCCTAAAGGTGAACTTCTCCTTTAACCGCTTCCCGACCGCCCCATGTAGATATACGTCTACAGAATGGCATGGGCAGGCAAAACCACGTACTCCTACGTCCCCTTTAATTTGCCTGCCCGTGGGTCGCGCTCGCGACCCGGTCGGGAGCTCCGTGACCCCGGCCGCGGGACCAGCGGACCCGATCGCCGCTGGTGTCCCGCGATCGGGCTACGGAGCTGAAGAACGGGGAGAGGTTTGTGTAAACAAACCTCTCCCGCGCTTCCTACTCTGCCTGTCATTGATTGGCTGTTCAATCGATCAATGACGTCAGACGTCAGCCCCGCCCCCTAATGTAAAAAAAAAAACACACACGTCAGAGCCCATAACCCCTCCCCTCCCCCTAGTGGTTAACTCTTTCACTACAACTGTCATTTATACAGAAATCAATGCATTTAAATAGCATTGATTGCTGTATAAATGACAATGGTCCCAAAAATGTGTCAAAAATGTCCGATGTGTCCGCCATAATGTGGCAGTCACAATAAAAATCGCTGATCGCCGCCATTACTAGTAAAAAAAAAAAATATTAATAAAATGCTATAAAACTATCCCCTATTTTGTAAACGCTATAACTTTTGCGCAAACCAATCAATAATCGCTAATTGCGATTTTTTTTACCAAAAATATGTAGAAGAATACGTATCGGCCTAAACTGAGGAAAAAAAATGTTTTTTTTTTTATATATTTTTTGGGGGATATTTATTATAGCAAAAAGTAAAAAATATTGCATTTTTTTCAAAATTGTCGCTCTATTTTTGTTTATAGCGCAAAAAATAAAAACCGCAGGGGCGATCAAATACCACCAAAAGAAAGCTCTATTTGTGGGAAAAAAAGGACGCCAATTTTGTTTTGGAGCCACGTCGCACGACCGCGCAATTGTCAGTTAAAGCGACGCAGTGCCGAATCGCAAAAAGGGGCCTGGTCCTTTGGCTGCCAATTGGTCCGGGGCTGAAGTGGTTAAGGCTCACATCTCAGCTTGTGCTTACAAGTGTAAAGCAGCCCATTCATTTGAATAAGCTGCTGTACCTGCGTTTCCTACAGGGAAAAGGTCCCTCACCTTTTTTTTAATGCAGCCACATGGAGCTGTATGGTGCTTTTGCACTATGCAGTTCTATGCACCCGAATATATGCTGTAATTTCTGATGTGTGGGGTGCCATTGAGAATTAACAACACCCTTGTGTATTGCAAAAGAGCAGCGTGTTTTGGCTGTGGGTGAGGGAATGTGTGCAGTTTACACTCTCCTATAATCCATAGCACACTCCATGCGTCCTAATATACTTTCCTATACACTATAGAATACTCCATGCATGCCCCATACACCATAGCGCACTCCATGCCCCATACACTCTCCTATATTCCAAAGCGCACTCCATGCATCCTCATACACTCTCCTTTACACCATAGCACACTCCATGCATCCTCATACACTCTCCTATACACCATAGCACACTCCATGCATCCTCATACACTCTCCTATACACCATAGCACACTCCATGCATCCTCATACACTCTCCTATACTCCATAGCACACTCCAGATGTCCCCATACACTCTTCTATACACCATAGCGCAATCCATGCGTCCCCATACACTCTCCGATACACTATAGCGCACTCTATGCATCCTCATACACTGTCC
This sequence comes from Lithobates sylvaticus, assembly GCA_028564925.1. Taxonomy (NCBI): domain Eukaryota; kingdom Metazoa; phylum Chordata; class Amphibia; order Anura; family Ranidae; genus Lithobates; species Lithobates sylvaticus. The sequence continues at coordinate 355,091,063 of CM053028.1, read as the reverse complement.
ATGCATGCCCCATACACCATAGCACACTCCATGCATGCTCCATACTCTCTCCTATACACCAAAGAACACTCCATGCGTCCCCATACACTCTCCTATACACTATAGCACACTCCATGCGTCCCCATACACTCTCCTATACCCCATAGCACACTCCATGCATCCCCATACACTATAGCACACTCCATGCATCTCCATACTCTCTCCTATACTCTATAGCACAATCCATGCATCCCCATACACTCTCCTATACACCATAGCACACTCCATGCGTCCCCACTCTCCTATACACCATAGCACACTCCATGCGTCCCCACTCTCCTATACACTATAGCACATTCCATGCGTCCCCATACACTCTCCGATACGCTATAGCGCACTCCATGAATGCACCATAACACTGTCTTATACATCATAACGCACTCCCTGCATCCTCATACACTCTCCATGCATCCCCCATAGCGCACTAGTAGTAGTAGTTTAAAGCGCAAAAATCCACAGAACATCAAATTAGAACTAAAGGCACATTTTTTCCTTCATTTTGTATAGAGTAAGGGAGGGTTATAACCAATTTTTTTTCCATCTGTGAGCAGTTTGGGAGATTTCGCTTCACTTCCTATCACAGCCAAAACAGAAAGTGAGAGGAAATCCCTCCAAAGTAAGTGAATCCCTGGTTGTCACCAGAACTAGTGTCCCCATTGGAAGATTTCTCCTATATTCTTGTTCTGGTGGCAGCCCCAATTTTTTTTTTTTTTTTTATTTCATCTTCGGTTTTAGTGATCCCCTGGGCAAAAGGAGTGGGGTGAATCTCTCCAACATGAGCACATACAGCAATAAATACCTGACAGGGGTTTAAATCCCTCTCCTCTAGAGCTGCACGATTAATCGTTAGGAATCGATATTACGATTTTTATTTGTTTCCCCCCCCTTCACGATCTTAAAGTGGAGGTTCCCACAAAATTTAAACCTCCGCTTTTCGGAACCCTCTCCCCCTCCAGTGTCGCATTTGGCACCTTTCGGGGGGAGGGGGGTGCAGATACCTGTCTAAGACATAGGCATAGGCTCCCACGGGAGTCTATGCCTCTTCCTGTCCCGCCGCGCTGTCTGCTGGGACACACACGGGTCCCAGAGACAGTGCAGACCATTCGCATTGCACTGCGCGACCCGTTGCTGGAGCTGGTCTGCTGGAGCCTGGGGTCTGGCTGCTGGAGCCTGGGGTCTGGCTGCTGGAGCCTGGGGTCTGGCTGCTGGGGCCTGGGGTCTGGCTGCTGGTCCTTCAGCCTGGGGTCTGGCTGCTGGTCCTTCAGCCTGGGGTCTGGCTGCAATGGGGCTGGTGAGGCATCCCAGTCAGCAAATTCAGTACAGACCCCCCCTCTCCTGCAGTGCAGACCCCCCTCCCGCAGTATAGATGCCTCCCCTCAGTATAGACACCCCCCTCCATCAGTATAGACCCCCCAGTGCAGCCACCCCGCCATCAACATAGACCCCCCTAAGTGCAGCCACCCCTCCATCAGCATAGACCCCCCTAAGTGCAGACCCATTTGGCCATTCGGGCTGATCTGTCTGTCTGTGGCTGAGTGACAGGCACAGCCGGGAGATCGCCCTGCACTCGCGGGTGTCCGGGAGCCCGCAGCCAAATGCGGGAGACTTGAGATGTCTGTAATACGAGGAGATGAGACTGAAGGAGGAAGAGAAGGAGGGGGACATGGTATGGGATGGTCAGTGGTCAGGCTGGGGGGGGGGGCCAAGGGGATAACTAGAATCTTCAGGGTCCCGGTGCAAGAAACCATGAAGGGCCCCCACCAGGGTTGTTGCTAGGTCTACAAAAGATCTCGGACTAGAGCCCATAGCAGCGAAGTAAAGAAAGTCATACACTTGGGTTGGCATACACATGTATATAATATATATATATATATATATATATCTATTATTACATATCTGAGTGTGGGTCCCCCACTTACATCAGGGTCCCCAGAGATCCCCCCACTTACATCAGGGTCCCCAGAGATCCCCCCCTTACATCAGGGTCCCCAGAGATCCCCCCCCCTTACATCAGGTCCCCAGAGATCCCCCCTTACATCAGGGTCCCCAGAGATCCCCCCTTACATCAGGGACCCCAGAGAGCCTATCTCCTTACATCAGGGTCTCCAGTGATCCCCCCCTTACATCAGGGTCCCCAGAGATCCCCCCTTACACAGGGTCCCCAGAGAGCCCCCCCTTACATCAGGGTCCCCAGAGTCCCCCCTTACATCAGGGTCCCCATAGATCCCCCCCTTACATCAGGGTCCCCCAGAGATCCCCCCTTACATCAGGGTCCCCAGAGATCCCCCCCCTTACATCAGGGTCCCCAGAGATCCCCCCTTACATCAGGGTCCCCAGAGAGCCCCCCCTTACATCAGGGACCCCAGAGAGCCTCACTACTTATATCAGGGTCCCCAGAGATCCCCCCCCCCTTACATCAGGGTCCCCAGAGATCCCCCCCTTACATCAGGGTCCCCAGAGATCCCCCCTTACATCAGGGTCCCCAGAGAGCCCCCCCTTACATCAGGGTCCCCTTACATCAGGGTCCCCAGAGATCCCCCCCTTACATCAGGGTCCCCCAGATCCCCCCCCCCCTTACATCAGGGTCCCCAGAGATCCCCCCCCTTACATCAGGGTCCCCAGAGATCCCCCCTTACATCAGGGTCCCCAGAGATCCCCCCTTACATCAGGGTCCCCAGAGATCCCCCCCTTACATCAGGGTCCCCAGAGATCCCCCCTTACATCAGGGTCCCCAGAGATCCCCCCTTACATCAGGGTCCCCCAGAGATCCCCCCTTACATCAGGGTCCCCAGAGATCCCCCCCCTTACATCAGGGTCCCCAGTGATCCCCCCCTTACATCAGGGTCCCCAGAGATCCCCCCTTACATCAGGGTCCCCAGAGATCCCCCCCTTACATCAGGGTCCCCAGAGATCCCCCTTACATCAGGGTCCCCAGAGAGCCTCCGCCTCTTACATTACGTGTAATGTATCCCGCCCACCGGGATCCCTTCCCCAGCTCTGTATCCCATTCCGCCACACAAACCTTCCTCTTCTATGGGGCGCAGGGTGGAGGGACAGACAGCTATTGGATCCGGATTTTACCTCCCCCTACCCTGGCGCTCTAGGCAGCCGCCTGACCCGCCCCCCACATCCCGACACTGGACCCGATCTCTCTGTACGGTGACTGAATATGACACTTACTATATCTAGATGGAAAAGGATGAGGGTGTGATCCCCGAGAAATCCGCTGGATGGCGCTGTTCCTCGTCAATGACAGGAGCTGCTGAGACACGCCCTCTCGCTACGAATCCGCGGAACAAAATGGCGCCGCCGCTCTGCCCCCTCGCGCTCGGTATAACCGCTTTCTCGCCCGCCAATCAGAGGAGACCCCCCTCTTCCGCACGGGCGCGCGCTGGCTGAGTGTGAGGCCGGTCAGTCATGATGTCCAGTGAGAGGAGGAGAGAGGATTCGGCGTTCATCACCCTCCAGCCTGTGTGTCTGTAAGTAGAAGGAGGACAACTTACCGCACACCTTCCCCTCCCCCTCCGCCTTTGTGACACTTTGCTGGGGATTATCTCTGTACAATTAGCAAATAGAAAAGGTAATTGTTGAACATTTTTCTACCACTCCATTGTTGTGTGATAAGAGATTCTATGTCCTTCTCCACAATAAAGCTTCTTCCATCCATGTAGATCTTCTATACCTGATCATTACACCAATGTTATTACATCTCATCCTCAGTGATAGGACAAGACACCCAGATTAACCTCTTCAGCCCCAGAACATTTACCCCCCTTTCATGATCAGGCCCTTTTTTCTGATACGGCACTGCGTTACTTTAACTGACAATTGCGCAGTCGTGCGACGTACCCAAATACAACTTGTGTCCCTTTTCCCCACAAATAGAGATTTCTTTTGGTGGTATTTGATCACCTCTGCGGCTTTTTTATTTATTTTTGCGCCGTAAACAAAAAGACGCTATTTTTTATTTATTGTTTTACTTGTTGTAAACGGCGTTCAAACCACACATGTGATGCATCACCGCGATTGTTGGAGCGGAGCGATTATTCTAGAACAACACCTCCTCTGGAACGCTAAACGGGTAACCATAAAATTATTATTAAAGCCTCGTCTATGGAGAGTTTTAAATACCAAAGTTTGGCGCCATTCCACGTATTTTTCAAAACTTGACATGTTATCTATTTACTCGACGCAACATCATCTTTCACATTGTACAAAAAATAATAATTGGGCTAACTTTTACTGTTTCTTTTTTTTTTATTATTATTATTATTCATTGAAGTGTATTTTTTTCCCCCAAAAAATTGCGTTTGAAAGGTCGTTGCGCAAATACAGAGTGATATGTTATATTACAACAACCACCATTTTATTCTTTAGCCGCTTCCCGTCCGGCCCTGTAAATATACGTCGGCAGAATGGCACGGCTGGGCAAAGTAACGTACACGTGCGTTACTTTGAATTTCCCGCCGTGCACGTGCTTGCCGCGGGTCCCGTGGACTCGATCGCCGAGGGGATACCCGCGATCGTGTCACGGAGCTGAAGAACGGGGAGATGCCGATCTAAACAGCATCTCCTCGTTCTGCCTGGTGACAGGACACCGATTGTCTGTTCCCTGTCATCGGGAGCAGCGATCAGTGTGGTGTCACACACAGCCACGCCCCCAGACAGTTAGAAGCACGCCCCTAGGATACATTTAACCCCTCCCCGCCCCCTAGTGGTTAACCCCTTCACTGCCAGTGACATTTTTACAGTAATCAATGCAATTTTATAGCATCGATCGCTGTATTAATGCCAATGGTCCCAAAAATATGTCAAAATTGTCCGATGTGTCCGCCATAATGTTGCAGTCACGATAAAAAAAAATTGCTGATCGCCGCCATTACTAGTAAAAAAAAAATGTATTAATAAAAATGCCATAAAACTATCCCATATTTTGTAGATGCTATAACTTTTGCACAAACCAATCAATATACGCTTATTGCGATTTTTTTTTTTTTTTTTTTAATAAAAATATGTAGAAAAATACGTATCGGCCTAAACCGAGGAAAAAAATGTTTTTTTTTATATTTTTGGGGGATATTTCTTATAGCAAAAAGTACAAAATAATGCGTTTTTTTTTTTTTTTTTTCAAAACTGTCGCTCCTTTTTGTTTGCAGCGCAAAAAATAAAAACCGCAGAGGTGATCAAATACCACCAAAAGAAAGCTCTATTTGTGGGAAAAAAAGGACGTCAATATTGTTTGTGAGCCACGTCGCACGACCGCGCAATTGTCAGTTAAATCGACGCAGTGCCGAATCGCAAAAAGTGCTCTGGTCAGGAAGGGGGTAAATCCTTCCGGGGCTAAAGTAGTTGGGGGTTACAGGATCATCAGTATGGTGGTGGGGGGCATATATTGCAGCGTGCCCCTTCTGATGGGGAACCCGCAGGTTGTTGGTACAGATGGAAGAGGGAGGGAGTTTGCAGGGTGATCCTTAATTGCTTAGCGCCGACCGTACGCACATGTGTGGTCTCGGATTTCAGGGGTTATACCGGGATGATGCTTGCAGCTGCTGGCACCATCCCAGTACCGTTTTTTTTAGAGCGGGCGGTCGGCTCTTCAGGGATAATAACTGATGGCTAAAAGCCGCTCGGCTGTTATCCCAAAGGAGCGAGAGGGGACGTCCCGCCGCTCTTCCCGGACCTCTCGATCCACGATCCGCCACTTCTGCCGGCTACAGTAAGACTGGAAGGAAGCCAGAAACAGCTTTGTTCCCGTCTTCTTTCTGTAAACACGGAAGCAACGTCACAACGTCTCTTCCGATTTACTCGGCTGCCAATGGCGCCGTTTGAAAAAAGAAAAATTACAGTATTCAGAATCGCAGTTTTTGGACTTTGAAGTGCAAAGGAGAGATTTGGGGTCTTTTAGACCCCCGATCCCTCCATAAAGAGTACCTGTCACCACCTATTACTGTCACAAGGGATGTTTACGTTCCTTGTGACAGCAATAAAAGTGATTACATTTATTTTTTTTTTTTTAAAGTGACAATGTAAAAAAAAAAAAAAAATTCTTATTTATTTTTAACCGCCCCCGTCCCTGCGAGCTTGCACAGTAAAGAAAAGTCACACGTAAGTTGGGCCCGCATATGTAAACATTGTTTAATGCACACATGTGAGGTATACAGGAATCAATGCATTTAAAGAGCATTGATTGCTGTATAAATGACAATGGTTCCAAAAATGTGTCAAAAATGTCCGATGTGTCCGCCATAATGTCGCAGTCACAATAAAAATCGCTGATCGCCGCCATTACTAGTAAAAAAAAAAAATTTTAATAAAAATGCTATAACACTATCCCCTATTGTGTAAACGCTATAACTTTTGCGCAAACCAATCAATAATCGCTAATTGCGATTTTTATTTTTTTAACATTATTTTTTTACCAAACATATGTAGAACAAATATGGGGCTAAACTGAGGGAAAAAAAAGTTTTTATTTAATATTTTTTGGTGATCTTATAGCAAAAAGCAAAAAATGTTGCATTGTTTTCAAAATTGTCGCTCTATTTTTGTTTATTGCGCAAAAAATAAAAACCGCAATGGCGATCAAATACAACCAAAGAAAGCTCTATTTGTGGGAAAACAAGGTCGCCAATTTTGTTAGGGAGCCACGTCGCACGACCGCGCAATTGTCAGTTAAAGCGACGCAGAGCCGAATCGCAAAAATGGGCCTTGTCCTTTGGCTGCCAATTGGTCCGGGGCTGAAGTGGTTAATGCACACATGTGAGGTATCACCGCGATCGTCAGAGCGAGAGCTATAATTCTAGCACTAGACCGCCTCTGTAACTCTAACCTGGTAACCGTTAATTTTTATTAATGCGTCGCCTATGGAGATTTTTAGGTACCGTAGTTTGACACCATTCCACCACTGTGTGCAATTTCAAAGCATGACATGTTAGGTATCTATTTACTCGGCGTAACATCATCTTTCACATTATACAACAAAATGGGGCTAACTTTACTGTTTAGTTTTTATTTAATTCATGAAAGTGTCTTTTTCCCCAAAGTTTGAAAGACCGCTGCGCACATACAGTGCGACATAAAATATTGCAACGATCGCTATTTTATTCTCTAGGGCGGGGATATGCAATTAGCGGACCTCCAGCTGTTGCAGAACTACAAATCCCATGAGGCATAGCAAGACTCTGACAGCCACAAGCATGACACCCAGAGGCATGATGGGACTTGTAGTTTTGCAATAGGTGGAGGTCTGCTAATTGCATATCCCTGCTCTAGGGTCTACGCTATATATATATATATTTTTATTTTTTTATTCAATATACTTCAATGGAGAAGCTGTAGAAAAGCATGCAATACATTTTTGCAGCTATTTTTTTAATCTGCCCAACAACAAATTGGCCAAAAAACAGTATGTCTCTTCTAATAGTATATACAGTATATCTCCTCTAATAGTATATACAGTATATCTCCTCTAATAGTCTATACAGTATATCTCTTCTAATAGTATATACAGTATATCTCCTCTACTAGTATATACAGTATATATATCCTCTAATAGTATATACAATATATCTCTTCTGTCTGTTATTCTCAGAGTGGATTCGATATTTTGCTCCCTAACCATATAGTTGGTTGTTTATATTTATCACTGCATAGAGATATTTAAGAATAAATTGTCTTTTTTTAAAACTTTACATATTAACTAATTTATACACCACACTTTTTTTTTTTTTTTTTTTTTTTAAGGTTATTAACCGATTAATCAAAACAATAATCGGCCAACTAATCGATTATGAAAATAATCGTTAGTTGCAGCCCTAGTATATTTGTTTAGGGGTTCTAAGTAATTTTCTATCAAAAAATACGAATTTTAACTTGTAAGCAACAAATGTCAGAAATAGGCTTAGGCATGAAAGGGTTAAGAAAGGTAAGGGGGTGAACATCACCGATCATTATAGATACATAAAACGGTGACGGCCTTTACCATTCTTGGTGGCTTCAGTAATGTAAAAATGTTTACTAAAAATTGTATTACTTTTTTTTTTTTTTTGTAAAAACCAAATAAAAACGATTGAAACAGACCGAGTATGCCATCCTCCTTTTTTTTTTGTTAAGCGTATTGTCTATGCATACATCTAGGTTTGTCCCAAGCATGTTTGAAGCCATTTACTGTTGTCTGTGTCAGATAAAAGTGGTCTCTGCAGCGGATTCTCCACAAGTTTATTCCAACTACCCTGTCAGTAAAATAATAGTTTCTAAGATTAGTTTTAAACTTTTCTCCAGTTAGTTTTGAGGTCATCACTTCTGCCCATAGCTCTTAAAGGGCCCTTTTTTTTTTTTTTTTCTCCGAATTTTTTTTAAATTACATTTTTCTGTTGTGTAAATATGAGATCTGAGGTCTTTTTGACCCCGGATCTCATATTCAACCGCTTCAGCCCCGGATTTTACCCCCTTCCTGACTAGAGCATGTTTTGCGATTCGGCACTGCGTCGCTTTAACTGACAATTGCGCGGTCGTGCGACATTGTACCCAAACAAAATTGATGTCCTTTTTTTCCCCCACAAATAGAGCTTTCTTTTGGGGGTATTTGATCACCTTTACAAAATAGGGGATCATTTTATAGTATTTTTATTATACATTTTTTTTTTTTTACTAGTAATGGCAGCTATCTGCAATTTTGACACATTTTTGACCATTGGCATTTATACAGCGATCAGTGCTATCCAAATGTATTGATTACTGTAAAAATGTCACTGGCAGGGAAGGGGTTAACACTAGGGGGCGATCAAGGGGTTAATTGTGTTCCCTAGTATGTGTTCTAACTGAAGGGGGGAGGGGAGATGACAGATCACTGTTCATACTCTGTATGAGTAGACAATCTGTCTCTTCTCCCCTCAGAGAACCGGAAACTGTGTGTTTACACATTCAGATCCCGGTTCTCCGTGTGTCAGCAGCGATTGCGGGAGCCCATCAGTGATTGTGACCGCCAGCTCTGGGGGCAAGCAGCGTGCACGCCCCTAATGCCCACAGGAGCGTAGCAATGTTGCATAACGTCGCTTCGCCCAGCCATGCCATTCTGCCACAGTACAACTGTAGTGGCCGGTCGGCAAGTGGTTAAGAGGTCCTGTCATGCTTTTTTTCTATTACGTGATGTTTACATTCGTTGTAATAGGAATAAAAGTGACACCATTTTTTATTTTATTTTTTAAAAAGAACAGTGTAAAAATAAAAGGTAAAATAAATAAGAATAAATTTAAATAAATCCAGCGGAGCTCGCATGCAGAAGCGAACGCATATGTGAGTAGCGCCCGCATATGAAAACTGTGTTCAAACCACACATGTGAGGTACCGCCGCGATCGGTAAAGTGAGAGCAATTATTTTCTTCTGTAACTCAAAACATGAAACCTGTAGAATTTTTGAAACGTCGCCTATGGAGATTTTTAAGGGTAAAAGTTTGTCGCCATTCCACGAGCTGGCGCAATTTTGAAGCGTGACATGTAGGGTATCAATTTACTCGGCGTAAAATTATCTTTCACAATATAAAAGTGTGCTTGTAAGACCACTGCGCAAATACGGTGTGACAGAAAGCATTGCAACGACCACCATTTTATTCTCTAAGGTGTTGGAAAAAATATATATAATGTTTGGGGGTTCTAAGTAATTTTCTAGCAAAAACTTGTAAACGACAAATCTCAGAAAGAGGCTCGGTCCTTAAAGCGGAGCTCCACCCTAAAGTGGAACTTCCGCTTATCGGATTCCTCCCCCCCCCCCTCCCTCCGGTGCCACAATTGGCACCTTTCAGGGGGGAGGGGGGTGCAGATACCTGTATAATACAGGTATCTTCACCCACTTCCGGACGAGATATCCGGAGCTGTCCCGCCCATATCTGCAGATGCCCCATTGTGTCTTGGGAAACACAGTTCCCAGGACACAACGGGGACCAATAGAGACGCGCAGCGCGACTCGCGCATGCGCAGTAGGGAACAGGGCAGTGAAGACGTTGCGTCTTCACTTCCTGATTTCCTGACAGAGGATGGCGGCGGGGGCAGCCGAGAGACGAGCGGACGCTCGTCACATTCTGCCGACACCGCTGGACCCTGGAACTGGTAAGTGTACATTTATTAAAAGTCAGCAGCTGCAGTATTTGTAGCTGCTAAGTGGGGACACTCTCCATGCATCCCCCATAGCGCACTAGTAGTAGTAGTTTAAAGAGCAAAAATCCACAGAACATCAAATTAGAACTAAAGGCACATTTTTTTTCCTTCATTTTGTATAGAGTAAGGAAGGGTTATAACCAAATTTTTTTCCCATCTGTGAGCAGTTTGGGAGATTTCGCTTCACTTCCTATCACAGCCAAAACAGGAAGTGAGAGGAAATCCCTCCAAAGTAAGTGAATCCCTGGTTGTCACCAGAACTAGTGTCCCCATTGGAAGATTTCTCCTATATTCTTGTTCTGGTGGTAGCCCCAATTTTTTTTATTTATTTTTTTATTTCATCTTCGGTTTTAGTGATCCCCTGGGCAAAAAGAGTGGGGTGAATCTCTCCAACATGAGCACACACAGCAATAAATACCTGACAGGGGTTTAAATCCCTCTCCTCTAGAGCTGCACGATTAATCGTTAGGAATCGATATTGCGATTTTTTATTTGTCCCCCCTCACGATCTTAAAGTGGAGGTTCCCACAAAATTTGAACCTCCGCTTTTCGGAACCCTCTCCCCCTCCAGTGTCGCATTTGGCACCTTTCGGGGGGAGGGGGTGCAGATACCTGTCTAAGACAGGTTTTTTTTAACCCACTTCCAGGCATAGGCTCCCACGGGAGTCTATGCCTCTTCCTGTCCCACTGTGCTGTCTGCTGGGACACACACGGGTCCCAGAGACAGTGCAGACCATTCTCATTGCACTGCGCGACCCGCTGCTGGAGCTGGTCTGCTGGTCCTGGGGTCTGGCTGCTGGCCCTTCAGCCTGGGGTCTGGCTGCTATGGGGCTGGTGAGGCATCCCAGTCAGCAAATTCAGTACAGACCCCCTCTCCCGCAGTACAGACCCCTCTCCCGCAGTGGAGACCCCTCTCCCGCAGTGGAGACCCCTCTCCCGCAGTGGAGACCCCTCTCCCGCAGTGGAGACCCCTCTCCCGCAGTGGAGACCCCTCTCCCGCAGTGCAGACCCCTCTCCCGCAGTGCAGACGCCTCCCCCTCAGTATAGACACCCCCCCCCTCCATCAGTATAGACCCCCCAGTGCAGCCACCCCGCCATCAACATAGACCCCCTAAGTGCAGACCCCCCCCTCCATCAACATAGACCCCCCTAAGTGCAGACCCATTTGGCCGTTCGGGCTGATCTGTCTGTGGCTGAGTGACAGGCACAGCCGGGAGATCGCCCTGCACTCGCGGGTGTCCGGGAGCCCGCAGCCAAATGTGGGAGACTTGAGATGTCTGTAATATGAGGAGATGAGACTGAAGGAGGAAGAGAAGGAGGGGGACATGGTATGGGATGGTCAGTGGTCAGGCCGGGGGGGGGCCAAGGCGCAACTAAAATCTTCAGGGCCACGGTGCAAGAAACCATGAAGGGCCCCCACCAGGGTTGTTGCTAGGTCTACAAAAGATATCGGACTAGAGCCCATAGCAGCGAAGTAAAGAAAGTCATACACATGTATATAATATATATATCTATCGTTACATATCTAAATGTGGGTCCCCCACTTACATCAGGGTCCTCAGAGATCCCCCCTTACATCAGGGTCCCCCCAGAGATCCCCCCCCTTACATCAGGGTCCCCCCAGAGATCCCCCCTTACATCAGGGTCCCCCCAGAGATCCCCCTTACATCAGGGTCCCCCCAGAGATCCCCCTCTTACATCAGGGTCCCCAGAGATCCCCCTCTTACATCAGGGTCCCCAGAGATCCCCCTCTTACATCAGGGTCCCCAGAGATCCCCCTCTTACATCAGGGTCCCCAGAGATCCCCCTCTTACATCAGGGTCCCCCCAGAGATCCCCCTCTTACATCAGGGTCCCCAGAGATCCCCCTCTTACATCAGGGTCCCCAGAGATCCCCCTCTTACATCAGGGTCCCCAGAGATCCCCCTCTTACATCAGGGTCCCCAGAGATCCCCCACTTACATCAGGGTCCCCAGAGATCCCCCTCTTACATCAGGGTCCCCAGAGATCCCCCTCTTACATCAGGGTCCCCAGAGATCCCCCCTTACATCAGGGTCCCCAGAGATCCCCCCTTACATCAGGGTCCCCAGAGATCTTCCACTTGCATCAGGGTCCCCAGAGAGCCTCCCCTTACATCAGGGTCCCCAGAGATCCCCCCCCTTACATCAGGGTCCCCAGAGATCCCCCCCCCCTTACATCAGGGTCCCCAGAGATCCCCCCCTTACATCAGGGTCCCCAGATATCCACCCCTTACATCAGGGTCCCCAGAGATCCCCCCCTTACATCGGGGTCCCCAGAGATCCCCCCCCTTACATCGGGGTCCCCAGAGATCCCCCCACTTACATCGGGGACCCCAGAGAGCCTCCCTACTTGCATCAGGGTCCCCAGAGATCCCCCCTACTTACATCAGGGACCCCAGAGATCCCCCCTTACATCCAGGGTCCCCAGAGATCCCCCCTTACATCCAGGGTCCCCAGAGATCCCCCCTTACATCAGGGTCCCCAGAAATCCCCCTTACTTTAGGGTCCCCAGGGATCCCCCCTTACATCAGGGTCCCCAGAGACAGCTATTGAATCCGGATTTTACCTCCCCTACCCTGGCGCTCTAGGCAGCCGCCTGACCCGCCCCCCACATCCCGACACTGGACCCGATCTCTCTGTAAGGTGACTGAATATGACACTTACTATATCTAGATGGAAAAGGATGTGGGTGTGATCCCCGAGAAATCCGCTGGATGGCGCTGTTCCTCGTCAATGACAGGAGCTGATGAGACACGCCCTCTCGCTACCAAACCGCGGAACAAAATGGCGCCGCCGCTCTGCCTCCTCGCGCTCGGTATAACCGCTTTCTCGCCCGCCAATCAGAGGAGACCCCCCCCCCTCTTCCGCACGGGCGCGAGCTGGCTGAGTGTGAGGCCGGTCAGTCATGATGTCCAGTGAGAGGAGGAGAGAGGATTCGGCGTTCATCACCCTCCAGCCTGTGTGTCTGTAAGTAGGAGGACAACTTACCGCACACCTTCCCCTCCCCCTCCGCCTTTGTGACACTTTGCTGTGGATTATCTCTGTAGAATTAGCAAATATAAAAGGTAATTGTTGAACATTTTTCTACCACTCCATTGTTGTGTGTGATAAGAGATTCTATGTCCTTCTCCACAATAAAGCTTCTTCCATCCATGTAGATCTTCTATACCTTATCATTACACCAATGTTATTACATATCATCCTCAGTGATAGGACAAGACACCAAGATTAACCTCTTCAGCCCCAGAACATTTACCCCCCTTTCATGACCAGGCCCTTTTTTGCGATACGGCACTGCGTTACTTTAACTGACAATTGCGCAGTCGTGCGACGTACCCAAATACAACTTATGTCCCTTTTCCCCACAAATAGAGATTTCTTTTGGTGGTATTTGGCCACCTCTGCGGCTTTTTTATTTATTTTTGCGCCATAAACAAAAAGACAATATTTTTATTTATTTTTTTACTTGTTGTAAACGGCATTCAAACCACACATGTGATGTATCACCACGATTGTTGGAGCGGGGGCGATTATTCTAGAACAAGACCTCCTCTGAAACTCTAAACGGGTAACCATAAAATTATTATTAAAGCCTCGTCTATGGAGATTTTTAAATTATCGAAGTTTGGCGCCATTCCACGTATTTTTCAAAGCTTGACATGTTATCTATTTACTCGACGCAACATCATCTTTCACATTATACAAAAAAATAATAATTGGGCTAACTTTTACTGGGTTTTTTTTATTTTTATTATTATTATTCATTGAAGTGTATTTTTTTCCCCAAAAAAATTGCGTTTGAAAGGCCGTTGCGCAAATACAGAGTGACATGTAATATTGCAACAACCACCATTTTATTCTTTAGCCGCGTCCCGACCGGCCCCTGTAAATATACGTCGGCAGAATGGCACGGCTGGGCAAAGTAACGTACACGTACCTTACTTTGAATTTCCCACCGCGCACGCGCTTGCCGCGGGTCCCGCGGACTCAATCGCCAAGGGGATACCCGCGATCGTGTCACGGAGCTGAAGAACGGGGAGATGCCGATCTAAACAGCATCTCCTCGTTCTGCCTAGTGACAGGACACCGATTGTCTGTTCCCTGCCATCGGGAGCAGCGATCAGTGTGGTGTCACACACAGCCACGCCCCCAGACAGTTAGAAGCACGCCCCTAGGATACATTTAACCCTTCCCCGCCCCCTAGTGGTTAACCCCCTTCACTGCCAGTGACATTTTTACAGTAATCAATGCAATTTTATAGCATCGATCCCTGTATTAATGCCAATGGTCCCAAAAATGTGTCAAAATTGTCCGATGTGTCCGCCATAATGACCCACTTACATCAGGGTCCCCAGAGATCCCCCACTTACATCAGGGTCCCCAGAGATCCCCCACTTACATCAGGGTCCCCAGAGATCCCCCACTTACATCAGGGTCCCCAGAGATCCCCCACTTACATCAGGGTCCCCAGAGATCCCCCACTTACATCAGGGTCCCCAGAGATCCCCCACTTACATCAGGGTCCCCAGAGATCCCCCACTTACATCAGGGTCCCCAGAGATCCCCCCACTTACATCAGGTTTCCCATAGATCCCCCCACTTACATCAGGTTTCCCAGAGATCCCCCCACTTACATCAGGTTTCCCAGAGATCCCCCCACTTACATCAGGTTCCCCAGAGATCCCCCACTTACATCAGGGTCCCCAGAGATCCCCCCCACTTGCATCAGGGTCCCCAGAGATCCCCCCCACTTGCATCAGGGTCCCCAGAGATCCCCCCCACTTACATCAGGGTCCCCAGAGATCCCCCCCACTTACATCAGGGTCCCCAGAGATCCCCCCCCCCCACTTACATCAGGGTCCCCAGAGATCCCCCCCACTTACATCAGGGTCCCCAGAGATCCCCCCACTTACATCAGGGACCCCAGAGATCCCCCCACTTACATCAGGGACCCCAGAGATCCTCCTTACTTATATCAGGGTCCCCAGAGAGTCTCCCCTACATTAGGGTCCCCAGAGAGCCTCCCCCTACATTAGGGTCCCCAGAGAGCCTCCCCTTACATCAGGGTCCCCAGAGAGCCTCCCCTTACATCAGGGTCCCCAGAGAGCCTCCCCTTACATCAGGGTCCCCAGAGAGCCTCCCCTTACATCAGGGTCCCCAGAGAGCCTCCCCTTACATCAGGGTCCCCAGAGAGCCTCCCCTTACATCAGGGTCCCCAGAGATCCTCCCCTTACATCCAGGGTCCCCAGAGATCCTCCCCTTACATCAGAGAGCCTCCCTACTTATATCAGGGTCCCCAGAGAGCCTCCCCTTACATCAGGGTCCCCAGAGAGCCTCCCCTTACATCAGGGTCCCCAAAGATCCCCCCTTACATCAGGGTCCCCAGAGAGCCTCCGCTTCTTACATTACGTGTAATGTATCCCGCCCATCGGGATCCCTTCCCCAGCTCTGCATCCCATTCCGCCACACAAACCTTCCTCTTCTATGGGGCGCAGGGTGGAGGGACAGACAGCTATTGGATCCGGATTTTACCTCCCCCCTACCCTGGCGCTCTAAGAGATAAGAGATTCTATGCTCTGCACTGTCTGCGCTTCTTTACAATAAAGCTTCTTCCATCCATGTAGATCTTCTATACCTTATCATTACACCAATGTTATTACATATCATCCTCAGTGATGGCACAAGACACCGAGATTAACCTCTTCAGCCCCAGAACATTTACCCCCCCCCCCCCTTCATGCCCAGGCCACTTTTTGCGATACGGCACTACGTTACTTTAACTGACAATTGCGCAGTCGTGTGACGTACCCAAATACAACTTATATCCCTTTTCCCCACAAATAGAGATTTCTTTTGGTGGTATTTGATCACCTCTGCAGGTTTTTTATTTATTTTTGCACCATAAACAAAAAGACAATATTTTTTATTTATTTTTTACTTGTTGTAAACGGCGTTCAAACCACACATGTATCACCACGATTGTTGGAGCGGAGCGATTATTCTAGAACAAGACCTCCTCTGGAACTCTAAACGGGTAACCATAAAATTATTATTAAAGCCTCGTCTATGGAGATTTTTAAATACCGAAGTTTGGCGCCATTCCACGTATTTTTCAAAGCTTGACATGTTATCTATTTACTCGACGCAACATCATCTTTCACATTATACAAAAAATAAATAATTGGGCTAACTTTTACTGGGTTTTTTTGTATTATTCATTGAAGTGTATTTTTTTCCCCCAAAAAAATTGCGTTTGAAAGGCCGTTGCGCAAATACAAAGTGACATGTAATATTGCAACAACCACCATTTTATTCTTTAGCCGCTTCCCGACTGGCCCCTGTAAATATACGTCGGCAGAATGGCACGGCTGAGCAAAGTAACGTACACGTGCGTTACTTTGAATTTCCCGCCGTGCACGCGCTTGCCGCGGGTCCCACGGACTCGATCGCAGAGGGGATACCCGCGATCGTGTCACGGAGCTGAAGAACGGGGAGATGCCGATCTAAACAGCATCTCCTCATTCTGCCTAGTGACAGGACACCGATTGTCTGTTCCCTGCCATCGGGAGCAGCGATCAGTGTGGTGTCACACACAGCCACGCCCCCAGACAGTTAGAAGCACGCCCCTAGGATACATATAACCCCTCCCCGCCCCCTAGTGGTTAACCCCTTCACTGCCAGTGACATTTTTACAGTAATCAATGCAATTTTATAGCATCGATCGCTGTATTAATGCCAATGGTCCCAAAAATGTGTCAAAATTGTCCGATGTGTCCGCCATAATGTTGCAGTCACGATAAAAAAATCACTGATTGCCGCCATTACTAGTAAAAAAAAAAATGTATTAATAAAAATGCCATAAAACTATTCCATATTTTGCAGACGCTATAACTTTTGCGCAAACCAAATCGCTTATTGCGATTTTTTATTTATTTATTTTTTAATAAAAATATGTAGAAAAATACGTATCGGCCTAAACCGAGGAAAAAAATTGTTTTTTTTTTTATATATTTTTGGGGGATATTTCTTATAGCAAAAAGTACAAAATAAAAACCGCAGAGGTGATCAAATACCACCAAAAGAAAGCTCTATTTGTGGGGGAAAAAGGACGTCAATTTTGTTTGGGAGCCACTTCGCACGACTGCGCAATTGTCAGTTGAAGCGACGCAGTGCCGAATCGCAAAAAGTGCTGTGGTCAGGAAGGGGGTAAATCCTTCCGGGGCTGAAGTAGTTAGGGTTTACAGGATCATCAGTATGGTGGTGGGGGGCATATATTGCAGCGTGCCCCTTCTGATGGGGAACCCGCAGGTTGTTGGTGCAGATGGAAGAGGGAGGGAGCTTGCAGGGTGATCCTTAATTGCTTAGCGCCGACCGTACGCACATGTGTGGCCTTGGATTTAAGGGGTTATACCGGGATGATGCTTGCAGCTGCTGGCACCATCCCAGTACCCGTTTTTTTAAGAGCGGGCGATCGGCTCTTCAGGGATAACAACTGATGGCTAAAAGCCACTCGGCTGTTATCCCAAAGGAGCGAGAGGGGACGTCCCGCTGCTCTTCCCGGACCTCTCGATCCACGATCCGCCACTTATGCCGGCTACAGTAAGACTGGAAGGAAGCCAGAAACAGCTTTGTTCCAGTCTTCTTTCTGTAAACACGGAAGCAACGTCACAACATCTCTTCCGATTTACTCGGCTGCCAATGTCGCAGTTTAAAAAAAGAAAAATGACAGTATTCAGAATCGCCGTTTTTGGACTTTGAAGTGCAAAGGAGAGATTTGGGGTCTTTTAGACCCCTGATCCCTCCATAAAGAGTACCTGTCACCACCTATTACTGTCACAAGGGATGTTTACGTTCCTTGTGACAGCAATAAAAGTGATTACATTTTATTTATTTTTTTAAAGTGACAATGTAAAAAAATAAAAATTCTTATTTTTAACCGCCCCTGTCCCTGCGAGCTTGCACAGTAAAGAAAACTCACACGTAAGTTGGGCCCGCATATGTAAACATTGTTTAACCGCTTCCCGACCGCCTCACGCAGATATACTGCGGCAGAATGGCAGGCTAGATCACGTACCTGTACGTGGCCCTTTAATTGCCTGCCCGTGGGTCGCGCGCGCACCGCCAGCGGCGCGCTCGCGACCCGGTCGGGAGCTCCGTGACTCCAGCCGCGGGACCAGCGGACCTGATCGCCGCTGGTGTCCCGCGATCGGGTCACGGAGCTGAAGAACGGGGAGAGGTATGTGTAAACAAACCTCTCCCCGCGCTTCCTACTCTGCCTGTCATTGATTGGCTGTTCCCGGTCATCGGGAAAGCCGATCAATGACGTCAGATGTCAGCCCCACCCCCTAATGTAAAAAAACACACGTCACAGCCCATAACTTCTCCCCCCCCCCAGTGGTTAACTCTTTCACTACAACTGTCATTTATACAGGAATCAATGCATTTAAATAGCATTGATTGCTGTATAAATGACAATGGTTCCAAAAATGTCCGATGTGTCCGCCATAATGTCGCAGTCACAATAAAAATCGCTGATCGCCGCCATTACTAGTAAAAAAAAAAAAAATTAATAAAAATGCTATAAAACTATCCCCTATTTTGTAAACGCTATAACTTTTGCGCAAACCAATCAATAATCGCTAATTGCGATTTTTTTTTTTTTTTTTTTTTTTACCAAAAATATGTAGAAGAATACGTATCGGCCTAAACTGAGGAAAAAAAATGTTTTTTTATATATTTTTTGGGGATATTCTAGCAAAAAGCAAAAAATGTTGCATTGTTTTCAAAATTGTCGCTCTATTTTTGTTTATAGCGCAAAAAATAAAAACCGCAAGGGCGATCAAATACCACCAAAGAAAGCTCTATTTGTGGGAAAAAAAGGACGCCAATTTTGTTTGGGAGCCACGTCGCACGACCGCGCAATTGTCAGTTAAAGCGGCGCAGTGCCGAATCGCAAAAAGGGGCCTGGTCCTTTGGCTGCCAATTGGTCCGGGGCTGAAGTGGTTAAAGCACACATGTGAGGTATCACCGCGATCATCAGAGCGAGAGCAATAATTCTAGCACTAGACCGCCTCTGTAACTCTAACCTGGTAACCGTTCATTTTTATTAATGCGTCGCCTATGGAGATTTTTAGGTACCGTAGTTTGACACCATTCCACCACTGTGTGCAATTTCAAAGCATGACATGTTAGGTATCTATTTACTCGGCGTAACATCATCTTTCACATTATACAACAAAATGGGGCTAACTTTACTGTTTAGTTTTTATTTAATTCATGAAAGTGTCTTTTTCCCCAAAGTTTGAAAGACCGCTGCGCAAATACAGTGCAACATAAAATATTGCAACAATCACCATTTTATTCTCTATGGCAGGGATATGCAATTAGCGGACCTCCAGCTGTTGCAGAACTACAAGTCCCATGAGGCATAGCAAGACTCTGACAGCCACAAGCATGACACCCAGAGGCATGATGGGACTTGTAGTTTTGCAATAGCTGGAGGGCTGCTAATTGCATATCCCTGCTCTAGGGTCTACGCTATATATATATATATATATATATATTATGAAATTATTCGATTAATCGGCCAGTAACATAATGGGGTTAAGAAAATAAAATAAGCCCTTTATAGTACAAAGAGCAAATAATCGCTACTGTAAATATTACTTTCACAGTTCTACGGGCTTATTTTAGTCTTTTTTAACCCCATTATGTTACTAAACGTTTTAGACCTGGTTCACATCTGTGCTTTTTGCTGAAATGTACTACAGTTCTTTTACATGGTTTTCTATGGGATACGTTCACATCTATGCTTTTTTCAGCCGCTGTGTATTTGGAAATGGTCAGGGACTTTTTTTTAACACAAAACTGTGGTTTTTTTTTTGGTTCAATATACTTCAATGGAGAAGCTGTAAAAAAGCATGCAATACATTTTTGCAGCAATTTTTTTAATCTGCCCAACAACAAATTGGCCAAAAAACAGTATGTCTCCTCTAATAGTATATACAGTATAGCTCTTCTAATAGTATATACAGTATATCTCCTCTAATAGTATATACAGTATATCTCCTCTAATAGTCTATACAGTATATCTCTTCTAATAGTATATACAGTATATCTCCTCTACTAGTATATACAGTATATATATCCTCTAATAGTATATACAATATATCTCTTCTGTCTGTTATTCTCAGAGTGGATTCGATATTTTGCTCCCTAACCATATAGTTGGTTGTTTATATTTATCACTGCATAGAGATATTTAAGAATAAATTGTCTTTTTTTTAAAACTTTACATATTAACTAATTTATACACCACACTTTTTTTTTTTTTTTTTTTTTTTTAAGGTTATTAACCGATTAATCAAAACAATAATCGGCCAACTAATCGATTATGAAAATAATCGTTAGTTGCAGCCCTAGTATATTTGTTTAGGGGTTCTAAGTAATTTTCTATCAAAAAATACGAATTTTAACTTGTAAGCAACAAATGTCAGAAATAGGCTTAGGCATGAAAGGGTTAAGAAAGGTAAGGGGGTGAACATCACCGATCATTATAGATACATAAAACGGTGACGGCCTTTACCATTCTTGGTGGCTTCAGTAATGTAAAAATGTTTACTAAAAATTGTATTACTGTTTTTTGTAAAACCAAATAAAAACGATTGAAACAGACCGAGTATGCCATCCTCCTTTTTTTTTTGTTAAGCGTATTGTCTATGCATACATCTAGGTTTGTCCCAAGCATGTTTGAAGCCATTTACTGTTGTCTGTGTCAATACCTCTGCTGGTAGTTTATTCCAAGTATCAACTACCCTGTCAGTAAAATAATAGTTTCTAAGATTAGTTTTAAACTTTTCTCCAGTTAGTTTTGAGGTCATCACTTCTGCCCATAGCTCTTAAAGGGCCATTTTTTTTCTCTCAGAATTTTTTTTAAATTACATTTTTCTTTTGTGTAAATATGAGATCTGAGGTCTTTTTGACCCCGGATCTCATATTCAACCGCTTCAGCCCCGGATTTTACCCCCTTCCTGACCAGAGCGCGTTTTGCGATTCGGCACTGCGTCGCTTTAACTGACAATTGCGCGGTCGTGCGACATTGTACCCAAACAAAATTGATGTCCTTTTTTTCCCCCACAAATAGAGCTTTCTTTTGGGGGTATTTGATCACCTCTACAAAATAGGGGATCATTTTATGGCATTTTTATTATACATTTTTTTTTTTACTAGTAATGGCAGCTATCTGCAATTTTGACACATTTTTGAGTCCATTGGCATTTATACAGCGATCAGTGCTATACAAATGCATTGATTACTGTAAAAATGTCACTGGCAGGGAAGGGGTTAACACTAGGGGGCGATCAAGGGGTTAATTGTGTTCCCTAGTATGTGTTCTAACTGAAGGGGGGAGGGGAGATGACAGATCACTGTTCTTACTCTGTATGAGCAGACAATCTGTCTCTTCTCCCCGGAAACTGTGTGGTTACACATTCAGATCCCGGTTCTCCGTGTGTCAGCAGCGATTGCGGGAGCCCATCAGTGATTGTGACCGCCAGCTCCGGGGGCAAGCAGCGTGCATGTCCCTAATGCCCACAGAGCGTAGCAACGTTGCATAACGTCGCTTCGCACAGCCATGCCATTCTGCCACAGTACAACTGCAGTGGCTGGTCATGCTTTATTTCTATTACAAGTGATGTTTACATTCCTTGTAATAGGAATAAAAGTGACACCATTTTTTATTTTATTTTTTAAAAAGAACAGTGTAAAAATAAAAGGTAAAATAAATAAGAATACATTGAAATAAATCCTGCGGAGCTCGCATGCAGAAGCGAACGCATACGTGAGTAGTGCCCGCATATGAAAACTGTGTTCAAACCACACATGTGAGGTACCGCCGCGATCGGTAAAGTGAGAGCAATTATTTTCTTCTGTAACTCAAAACATGAAACCTGTAGAATTTTTGAAACGTCGCCTATGGAGATTTTTAAGGGTAAAAGTTTGTCGCCATTCCACGAGCTGGCGCAATTTTGAAGCGTGACATGTAGGGTATCAATTTACTTGGCGTAAAATTATCTTTCACAATATAAAAATGTGCTTGTAAGACCACTGCGCAAATACGGTGTGACAGAAAGCATTGCAACGACCACCATTTTATTCTCTAAGGTGTTGGAAAAAATATATATAATGTTTGGGGGTTCTAAGTAATTTTCTAGCAAAAACTTGTAAACGACAAATCTCAGAAAGAGGCTCGGTCCTTAAAGCGGAGCTCCACCCTAAAGTGGAACTTCCGCTTATCGGATTCCTCCCCCCCCCCCCTCCCTCCGGTGCCACAATTGGCACCTTTCAGGGGGGAGGGGGGTGCAGATACCTGTATAATACAGGTATCTTCACCCACTTCCGGACGAGATATCCGGAGCTGTCCCGCCCATATCTGCAGATGCCCCATTGTGTCTTGGGAAACACAGTTCCCAGGACACAACGGGGACCAATAGAGACGCGCAGCGCGACTCGCGCATGCGCAGTAGGGAACAGGGCAGTGAAGACGTTGCGTCT